>CM040928.1:25666890-26266890 GCA_023029165.1 Gobiocypris rarus
TTTCACTTCTGTTAACTACCGCTATCATCACATCAGGTTAAACCAAACTGTTCAACAACAAAATGGATTAAAGGAATGTTCGATACAAGTAAAGCCCCGCATTTGTGGCACTTTAATGTTTGTGGATTGGCCCCATTCACTTCCTTTGTAAGTGTCTCACTAAAACTTAGATTTTTGCTTTTTTTTGTTTAAAGAAAAATGAGGGATAAGTGTAAAATAAATTAACATTATGCCACAAAGGCTGTAGATTGAGCTTAACTTGTTCTGAACATGACATATTTCTTCTTCATTCAGTAAGGGATTGTTTTGAATGCAATCAAACTGTGGGCCATTTACTTTCTCTCTTACATAACATATCCACTATGTTATGCTACTTTTAGCAATTATGCTGGCTTGTATGTAAATTATATATGAGAGTTAGCGAAGTGTACCGTAATTGTGTGGCCCAACCGGATTCAGTATCTCCATTGTCTTTTATGGTGTTTACATAGAGCCGATTGGATCTGCTTTTTTGCTGCTCGTTGAAAGCTGAAACCTTTAAGACAGACTACTGTTTATCATTCAAACACGGATGTAAGTTGATGCTTTAGCATATTCCTAGGAAACTTTATTTATTTGTGTAGTCCAAACACTGAAACACACAGGTATGGTGGTACATTAATCCATAATGCAAGAGTCTGTGGCTTTTGAACGGTAGTTTGGAGTGTAATCACTGGCAGATAGCAGATATTTGAATGGTTTCTGTAGAGCTGTGGGAAATAGTGACAATCACTGGTTGGCAGACAGAAATTATAGGGTCTGTTTAAACGTCTATGAATGTCTTAGCAAATGCTGTTAAGGGATCATGTGGATCTACTAAAATCTATCGCCTTCCCCATCATATCCCCACACACACACACACACACACTCACTCTGACGGCCATAATAACACACTAACCTCAGTGGCTCTGATTCTAACCCCTTTCTCTGTTTTGTTTTCCACCGCTTTTCTGTACCTCATAAATATTTATTTGTATATTACAGTATAACTGTATATTTATTTATTTTTCAGTGTATACTCCAACCAAAATCATGTTTTCATAATTCACTATTCATGACGTTATGTTTTTCAGTTTTTCATATGTATGTTTGTATGAGCTGCTCCTGAGTAATCGTGTTTCATCCGTCCACTGACACTCCTTACTTGCCTTACCTTTGCAAACACACTTACCCCAGCGTTCACTAATCCTTATTCCCACACTCAGATCTGCACATCTCATGTGACATTGAAACACACACACTAAACTGCCCTTATTCTCACACACACTCACACAGTGTGGTGTGGCAGAGCTGGGAAATTTACTTTGCATCGGTACCTTGAAACTGACTGGTTGTTTTAGCGTCTGGGTCAGTGACACATTTTCTTTATTGTCCAGATTCGTTAATAAATTAATTTCATACACACACTTACTTGAATACACCTATTTTGTGATAAGCATGTTTCTAATATAAATAAAAAATTACAGGGTGATACAACTGTCCTTACTTTAGAATGAAGAAAAAAAAATAATTACAAGAATTAAGTTCTTGACAAGAAATAATATTCAAATATTTCATAAAACATAAGTGATTTTGTTAAAATACTATACACATTTGAAAATATATTTGAGAAGAGTTAATTTCTAAAAACATGACAAATACAAATTAAGGGTGTTCACACTTGTAGTTCAGTTCTTTTGAACCAAAAAAGAAAATTATACATTTAGAATTTTGATTACCGAACTTGAAGATACAAAAGAAAAGGCATAAGGTTAAGGTCACAACCTGATTGGACAGCTTTTATGCTGTGTATTTTGTGACAGAACTTACCAAACATACCAAATAAAATGCTGTGTGCTAAATGCACTTGTTGTATGTGAGTACATATGGTGGTATTTTTACCAGTACAGAACTCACAAACAGTGATCATTCTGTCCTTTTTAGGGTTGCATCTTGATATCACATCCTGTTTTTCTTTGGTCGGAGTTATATTCATATTTCAGTTGAACCGCACCAGTGTTTGATGGGAAACGGACCGAGACCCCCTGAAAATGTGGGCCTCTGTCTGCTTGTTTGGTGCGCACCAGGTTTCAGGTGGCAGCGTTCACATTTTCTCAAATGAACCACACTAACAGAGCAATCGCACCAGAGTTCATTTAAATCAAACTAAACCTGCCAAGTCTGAACACACCCTTAAATATTTTCCTTTATCTTGAACACTTCTATTTGTCATTGACCAAGCTTCGTGTGTGCATTAGAAATTGCACTTTACATTTTATATTGACCATGTTACAATAAAATATGATACTCAAAATTATATTGGCAATCTTAAACACGCATACACACAGTTTTGAGAATCACTGGCCCCCGATCACCAATGTGCCCTTCAGAGCACTTCACCTTGAGTTTCTCAAAGTGGACTGTCCCTGTTAGTAGTAACTGCTTTGGATATGAATTTACAACTTAAATCACTAATAATAATTTCTACTTCTCTTTGAATGGGTAGTTCGACCAAAAATTACAATTAGCCAATGATTTTTGAAAGTTTTATTTACCCTCAAGTCATCCTAGGTGTATATGACATTCTTCTTTCAGACAAATACAATCGGCGTTATATAAAAAATGTCCTGTCTCTTCCAAGCTCTATAATGGCAGTGAATGGCTGTTTCTGTGCATCTATATATCATAAAAGTGCTCCATTCAGCTCCGGGGGGAAACTTTAGAACAGAAAACTTTACAAACTGTAAACTGTCGTACACATATTCACGAGAGACTGGCGTTCCATCGTATGGCATCAGTCTCTCGTGAACGTACGTACGACAGTTAGCGATTACAGTTTGTAAAGTTTTAATTATGGATATTTTTCTTACACAAACACATCGCTTCTCTGTATAAGGCCTTTAATATCCCCCCGGAGCTGTGTGGAGCACTTTTATGATGGATAGATGCGCTTTTATGGACTTCAAAACAGAAACAGCCATTCACTGCCATTGTAAAGCTTAGAAAAGCCAGGACATTTTTTATATATATAATCTGATTGTATTCATCTGAAATAAGAATGTCATATACACCTAGGATGACTTGATTTTTGACTCATTTTTGGGTGAACTATCCCTTTAACACTATATTGACAAACAAGCACAGAACAAACCCTTTCCTCGGTACAAGCATACTAAAAGAGTGCATTTTATACATAGTGGATACTGGCTGGACAGCAGATTTTAGAAAATATTCCATACAAAAGCAAGTATGTGATATTCCGCTTCACAAGCCCCTGTAATCTCCCTCACCCCCTAGATTTACAGCGTTCCCTCCCTCACAGATTGACCCAGATTATCCCTGTAGAGAGTCAGTGCATCTGAGATTATTATTGTCACTCGGACAGCACTACACACATTCAGAAACATGATGTGTCATTCTACTTCCTGCTGTTTCTGTTTAATCATGCAGACTCTTAATACTTCCTCACTGAAATAAAGAATGTGACTGCTCCATCTCGGTATCCCTAAATGTCATTATATATTCCTGTTTATGTCCTTTATACCATTTTTATCAATCGCATGATTAGGGTAAAAGGTCTAACACTTCACATTGTGGCTGCCCATCCACTGCCTCAGATAATATCTATATAAAACACTCCCTTTACTGAGTGCACTGGCTCTGGTGTTTGTTCAGACGCTTTTAATGGAGTTTTATATTTGTAGTCCATTTCCTACTTTTGCTCAACAGCTATCTTGAATTTGTATCTAAAGCTGCCAGTCCACTCTGCTGTATAATCCACTTCTTGTCTTTCTGGCAGCCAGATAAAGTTGCTTAATGAGGATCTGAAGACTAGATGAAGGCACAAGACCCAGTTCACAAGTTAACATTATATCTATGTTTGTATAGCACATGTAACCAATGGCCTTAATGATTCAGATACTGAAGCATTCCCAAAGTTTTACATACAGCTACTGTAGACTTGTAATTTTAGACTTGAATAGACTGTCATTTTGTGGAATTTAAGATTATTGAATCAAATATTAAAAAAGATTATAAAGCTGGGAAGCTTGTTTTAAAGACATTTTGGAGCACCTCTTTTTGTCTTAACCTCTTTACACCTTTTCCTGTATACCAGTTTGGTTTGTTCATGCCCTTCTCACTTGTCATCTCTCTCAAAAAGCACCACTTGTTATTAAGATATGTCCTCTTTGTTGTGTCATGAGCATATACCTCTGTCTTTGTAACTTTCTGTTATGAGAGATTGTATTATGTGGTGATGAATAAATGTTTTGAAGCATCATATGGTTCTGTCATTCATATCATTTGTGGTGTATTCGTTATTTATTCTTGTGGAACTTTTACTATAGTTAATATTAAGTGACAAAAATGACCAAGGCTAAAAACATTAGGAATGACATCTATCTGACAGGAATGGATTATTAGATTAAGCAGAATTTGTGAGATGTCACATGGGAATGTTTTTCCAATAACCAGCTTGACCTAGATGACCTCGGCTTAACTAGGTTTAGACAGATAATTGGAGCTTTAATTTTTGCTATGTTTGTCAAATGCTAATGACGCAGCTTGACAACCAGGATCTACCCGGACTCCATAATATGACACCCATCATGCTTAGCTGCACAAGAGAACCCCATATGGTGCCACAGAACAAAACACTGGATTCAATTTCTCTTTAACATTCTGAGTTTTTCACTCATATAACCACAATATTGTTCTCTGCAATACAGCGTGTATACCACAGGCACCAACACAAACTGACAGAAAACATTTAATATTACATACAGCACTGATGGATCTCTGTAGTGAAATGATAATGAGGCTTCACTCGAGCCTGAGAGCTACCATGACAACATACTGAAGTCTTTTATAATACACATCTATTCAAGTTTCAAGGTTAAAATGTAGGCTATAGGTAACACATTACAATAAAGTCTCATTTATTAACATTAGTTTATACATTAACTAACAATGAGCATATATTTTTAATGTATTAACTTTTGGTAATATTAATGGTAATGTAATGTAAAATGTTGGTTAATAGAAATGTTCACGTTCAAGTTAGTTCAAAGTGCATTAACAAATCTTAACAGGTAATTAGTTGAGCTTTACATTAACTATGAATAATAAATGCTGTTAAAGTATAGTTCATTGTTAGTTCATGTTAACTAACTAAAGTGTTACTAATTTAGGAATATGTAAAGGATAAAAATAACTACAATTACAATTACACAATAACCACGATAGATTACAATAATCTGGCTGTTGACAGCCCAGTCTCTTTGTTGTCAGTTGAATGTTATTTCGCTGTTTTGATGTTCTCCTGTGTCAAAACTGTCTCTGATAAAAGTAAAATTTACATTCTACAGGCATATGGAATAAACATACAACAAACACAAACAGGAAAGAACGAATCTAAAGGAAATACGTGGACATTAAAGCAACACTAGGTCACTTTTGGCGCTCTAGCAGCTAATAAACAAAACTGCAGTAGTCTTGCGGAAGAACATTGTTGCCGGAACTACTTCTCTCTGTTTATGTCTATGACGAGTCACGCCAACCAGGGGCCCGTACCATGATGGTAGATTAACAAACTCAGGGTTATAGGATTAGTTTTGAGTTGACAAAACCAAACCAATCAATTCAGTGGCCTGTTGCACAAAGCTGGTTTCAGTTGCTACCCAGGTAAGTTTGAGATTAGTTTGAGCAAACTCTGGTTCCCTTTCGAACGGTCAGTCGTACTGCGTCGAAGACACATTGGGAATAGTCTCCTATTCTCGAAATACTGAAGCATTTATAAAATCACGCAGTGCTACTGCACAGTCAAAGCGAGTCGAGGCTACTCGCGCTATTGGCTGGCCAGTGGTAACTGCATGAACCAATGGCAGAACAGCGTATCTGAGCGAACCTATGGGCGCCAAGCTCGCGAAACTGAACATAAGCCCGCGAACTGAGTGCAAAGCCCGCGGGTGCCCTTATAATACGCTGTAATGCCCCAAAACGCGTCAGATTTTTCTCCTTCAGCGAAGACTCTTCGCTGATACCAATACGTAATACAAGCATACCTTCACCGCGAGAGACGAGCTGTCAGTGGAATCGAGCTAGCCAGCCCGGACCCCTGCGAGAGTCGGTCTGTCATCAGCGCTCATCCAGCTATCCGCGAGCTGTCGCTCCTTCTCCCCTGCGCTCGCCGGTGAAACACTTCTGTGTATCCTTAAAGTACAATAAGAACATGTCACAATTGTGTGTAAGGTGCAGAACAACCCTGCATCAGGAGGATGCCCATGACCAGTGTATTACCTGTCTGGGCAAGGCCCATGCCGACACTGCTCTCTCTGGGTCCGGCTGTTCTCACTGCGAGCATGCCCATCTCCTCCTCTCTCCGCTCACGGATCGCCTTCTTCTCAGAGAGCGACCCGCCCCTCGCGCTCTCCGCCTCTCTTTTCCGTCCGAACCCGGCGGAAAGCGGTGGAGCCAGAGGGCTGAATATCCTGAGGCGGGCGAGCTCACGTCGGCCCAGTGCCCGCGTGCCTCGTCTTCGCCTCAGAGAGACGTTTCCCCAGTGACGTTCTCTCGATCAGACCTGCTTCCTCCGCTCGACGCCGAGGAACTGGTCTCATTCGGCGGCAATGAAGAGGACGGTCCACACGATGACTCCGTGTCCCTCGTCGCCTCCGATGCCGAGGAATGGTCGGGCTCCGTTGGCGACCCCGCCCCCTCGACATCTCAGCAGCGATACGACGCGGCTAGGGCCGGTGCGGACACCGAACTAATCCGTGTCCTCGCAAAAGCCGTTGACGAGCTGGGCCTGGACTGGGCTTCCCCTGAGGAGCCCACACCCAGCCGCCTCGACGAATGGTATCTCCCGGGGCGCCAGCAGGCCCCGCGGCAGAGAGCGGCACCCTTTTTCCCTGAGGTGCACCAGGAGCTGGCGAAGTCATGGCGCGCTCCCTACTCCGCTCGCCTCCGCCCATCCACCTCGCACGCGCTCTCCACTATTGACGGCGCTGTCGAAAAGGGATACGAGAAGCTGCCGCCGCTCGAGGAGTCGGTGGCGGCACACCTCTGCCCGCCCTCCGCGATAGGCTGGAAGCCCAAAATCGCACACCCTTCCAAGCCCTGTCGTACCACGGCAGCCTTGGCAAACAGGGCATATGCTTCCGCCGGCCAAGCAGGCTCCGCTCTCCACTCGATGGCGGTCCTGCAGGTGTTCCAGGCGAAGCTCCTCCGGGCTATGGACGAATCCGGTCCGGACCAGGAGGTTTTTCGTGACCTCAGAAGCGCCACAGATCTGGCCCTTCGAGCCACGAAGGCCACCGCTCAGGCCATAGGCAGGTCCATGGCCAGTCTTGTGGTGTTGAACGCCACTTGTGGCTAAATCTCACGGAGATTAAGGAGGCCGATAAGACCGCCTTCCTCGAAGCTCCCATCTATCCAAATGGTCTGTTCGGCCCCGCGGTGGACGGTTTCGCGGAGCGCTTCACCACGGCACAAAAAGCGTCCCAGGCAATGAGGCATTTTCTGCCAAAAAGACCCAGCGCCGCCTCTTCAGCTCGGCCGAGAGCTCCGTACCAGCAACAGCAGCGCAGGTTTGCATCTGCGTCAGTTCCGCGCCGCGATCGCTCCCCGCCCGCCCACCGTATGACCAACGCCAGCGTCATCACCAGGCGAAGCGCTTCCCACCTGCCGCCAGGGTCCCCGCCCTAAGATCGCGCTGGACCCTGATCACAGGAAGCAGTCCTGACAGGCTGATCAGGAAGAGAGGAGGGGTGAGTTCCGCCCAAGCTGGTCCGTCCCCCAAAAGACTCCGAATTCTCTCCCCGCGGCCCGTTTTTGTTCCGGCCCAGGGGAAAAATGTTGTTATGTATGTAAAGAATGTGAACAGCGAGCCCGGCTATGCCGCTTCCACTGCATTTTACCGCTGTTATTGCGGGTTCAATAAACAACTTGAACGTTCAACATACGAGTCTTCTTTCTCTTCCACACCACACGAACGGCGGCGCGCAACACAGCGCGCCGCCGTTCGACACTATAAAACCCCTGTGCAACTGGGCAGAGGCTTGGAAAGCAATCCCTGGTGTGTCACAGTGGGTTATAAAAACAATTCAGCTGGGCTATTCGCTCCAATTCGCTCACAAACCTCCGCGATTTGCGGGCATTACTCACACTTCGGTGGAGAGCAACGTAACTCACGTCCTCAAAACCGAAGTGAAAAGTCTATTAATGAAAGGAGCTATAGAGGCTCTGCCTGCAGTGCAGAGCGAGTCAGGTTTTTACAGCCGCTACTTCCTGGTTCCCAAGAAAGATGGCAGCCTCAGGCCCATCTTAGACCTCAGACATCTGAACAGGGCCCTTGTCAAACGGCCTTTCAGAATGTTAACATTAAAACAAATCATTGCGCAAATCCGCCCGATGGATTGGTTTTTCTCAGTAGATCTGAAAGATGCCTACTTTCATATCCAAATTATCCCACGTCACAGACCGTTTCTGAGATTTGCGTTCGACGGGAAGGCCTACCAGTACACAGTCCTTCCATTTGGCCTGTCCCTGGCGCCCCGCACTTTCACAAAGTGTATGGATGCAGCTCTCTCCCCCTTTAAGACAAATGGGAATGCGCATTTTGAACTACCTCAACGACTGGCTCATACTGGCCCAGTCAGAGGAAGAACTACAATCTCACAAATCTGTGCTACTCAGCCACCTAGAATGCCTGGGTCTCAGAATAAATACAGCCAAGAGCTCATTGCTTCCCAGGCAGAGAATCTCTTTCCTGGGAACGATTTTAGACTCGACCCAAATGAGGGCATGGCTGTCAAACGAACGTGCTCTGACTAAACAGCAGCTTGCACACTCATTCAAAACGGGAACCAACAGACCCCTGAGAATTTTTCAGAGAATGCTAGGCCTTATGGCATCAGCTTCCCAGTACTTCCGCTCGGCAGGCTGCACATGCGCCCCTGCAGTACTGGCTGAATTCACGGGTTCCCCAAGCTTGGCATTCAGGCCAGCTCTGGATCAAAGTGGGCCACGGCTGCATCAAAGCTCTGGTCCGTGGTCAAAACCCCACCTCTACGAGTCGGGAGTGAGCTTGGGAGCAGTTTCCAGGCGAATGGTGGTCACCAAAGACGCCTCAACACGGGTTGGGGTGCTCTGTGCGAGGGCAAACCGGCTTCGGCTCGTGGTCAAACACGGAGTCACGGTTGCACATCAACTGCCTAGAAATGTTGGCAGTAGTGCTAGCCCTCGAGACATTTTCACCACGTCTTTTGGGTCATCACGTCCTAGTCCGTACGGACAACACGACAGTGGTCTCCTACATAAATCGCCAAGGCGGGCTCAGGTCGAGATGGCTCAACCAACAGGTCAGACATCTCCTCCTATGGGCGAAAGACAGAATGCACTCGCTAAAAGCAGTGCATGTGCCAGGCAGACTGAACCAGGAGCAGACATGCTCTCCAGGGGCCTTGTGTCCCGGGGAATGGTTCCTCCATTCCCAAACGGTTCAAATGATATGGGATATATTCGGAAGGCAGAGGTCGACCTCTTCGCCTCGAAGACAACTGTCACTGCCCAATTTATTTTTCAAAGAGCAAGGATGCGCTGGCCCACGACTGGCCCAGCTGCCTGCTTTATGCTTTTCCGCCGATTCCGCTCCTTCCCAGGTCTTAAAAGGATAAGGGAAGGCAGGCACACAGTCCTGCTTGTGGCTCCACTCTGGCGAACCCACCACTGGTTTCCCAAGTTGATTCAGCTGCTGTCAGCGGCCCCTTGGCCAGTCCCACTGAGAAAAGATCTCCTATCTCAGGCGAACGGGACAATATGGCACCCCCGTCCCAAACTGTGGGCGCTACATGTTTGGCCCCTCAGGGGGAGCTTGAGAACCTCCCAGTGAGTGTTCTGAACACTATTGGTGAAGCTAGAGCTCCGCCTACTAGACGTCTCTATGCCCTTAAATGGTCAGCGTTCTCTGACTGGTGTTCAGCCAGGAACCATAACCCAGTGTCATGTGAGATATCACAGATACTTGTTTTTCTACAAGAGATGTTGGATGCAGGACGCACCCCATCCACACTCAAAGTCTACACAGCAGCTATTGCCGCATCTCATGCACCTATAGCTGGCCAATCAGTAGGCAGACACGACATGGTCATAAAATTCTTAAAAGGAGCCAGGAGGCTTAACCCTCCTCGCCTCCCACGGTGCCTTCCTGGGATCTTTCACTGGTCTTACGAGCACTAAAAGGACCTCCCTTCGAACCGATGCAGACGGCCGAACTGAAACCGCTTTCACTGAAAACCACCCTGCTATTAGCATTGGCGTCAGTTAAGCGTGTCGGTGACATTCAAGCGCTCTCTGTGAACGCATCATGTCTGGAATTTGGCCCAGGTGACTCTAAAGTCATCCTCAAACCAAGACATGGCTATGTACCCAAGGTGCTTTCAACACCATTTAAAGCACAGGTAATCACTCTTTCTGCTCTTCCCCCCTCGGAGGATGAGAGACAGTTACACCTGCTCTGCCCAGTTAGGGCGCTAAGAGCATATATTGAGCGGTCCTCCCACTTTAGGCAGTCGGAGCAGCTCTTTGTAAGCTTTGGTGGCCGCACTAAGGGACTTCCGGTCACCAAGCAAAGTCTAGCCAGATGGCTAGTGGACGCAATAGTGTTAGCATACGATACTAGGGGCCTTCAATGTCCCATAGGTGTCAAAGCTCACTCCACCAGAGGCATGGCCTCTTCCTGGGCATGGTCTAGTGGAGTTTCTATTGGTGACATCTGTAGATCGGCAGGCTGGTCCTCACCATCTACTTTTACCAGATTCTACAGCCTGGAAGTCCTGCGCTGCAGGCACAGATTCTTGCTGTATAATAGTAAGTATTAACGGCTTAGACCGTCCTTACTAGTTAGGCATATGGGTCTTCATATGCTCAATGCATGACTGAATTTTTCCCACTTTACTTGCTGGCCTCTACGAGCCCAGTATGAAAAGGGAGATATATATATATATATATATATATATATATAAATATATACGTATATCATGATGTGTCAATAACTCTGGTCTTGGGCCCTTATAATGCTCAAACCGAGGAGGACATATCATTGTGCTTCATAGCACGGCGGGATTAAATAAGCTCCCAATGCGTCTTCGACGCAGTACGACTGACCGTTCGAAAGGGAACGTACTCGGTTACTTGCGTAACCTCGGTTCCCTGAGATAAGGGAAGGAGTACTGCGAGACGGCCGCGATGCAATGATGCTAAAACAACGGGTGATCTTCGCCCAGTCGAATTAACCTGACGCTTTGGGCCATTACAGCGTATTTTAAGGGCACCCTTCGCGGGCTTTGCACTCAGTTCGCGGGCTTATGTTCAGTTTCGCGAGCTTGGCGCCCATAGGTTCGCCAGATACGCTGTTCTGCCATTGGTTCATGCAGTTACCACTGGCCAGCCAATAGCGCGAGTAGCCTCGACTCCGCTTTGACTGTGCAGTAGCACTGCGTGATTTTATAAATGCTTCAGTATTTCGAGAATAGGAGACTATTCCCAATGCGTCTTCGACGCAGTACTCCTTCCCTTATCTCAGGGAACCGAGGTTACGCAAGTAACCGAGCACGCTTTTCGGGCTCAAGAAGGTGGATTGGTTTTTAGCAGTGTTAATCAACATGGTAACTTACACTACACAGCTAACCTGCTCTGGAGCAGGTTTTATTCTGGGTTAGAGATCACAAACTCAAACTGGACCAATCAGCTGCAAGTAAAACTCACACCCCTGAATCTCTCGTAACAAATTAAAGTAGTTTATAGTGAAAAACGTTAGAGACCAAATTGCTCATCTTTTGGTGCAAATTATTTATTATATATATATATATTATATGAATTATAATTACTTTTAATTCACATAATATATTCATATAATTATATTATATTGACAAGTAGCCAAATTTGAATATAAATATAATACATGCATTCATAATTCTTTTAAACAACGTGTATTTATTTGAGTTCTTTGTGAACCTGTAATTATTAGGCATATTTCTTTGATTCACATCATGCATTGATATAGTCAGATATTCTTTCAGCTGCCTTCTCAAATTTATGCTGCAGCAGAAGTGTTTATTCCTGCTTTAAACACATTTAATTTCAGAAGAGAAGTGAATCAAACGGACACTGTGATTGGCTGTTTGCACGTGTCACACTTTCAGGTGCATGCGCTTCAGTGTTAATTGCAAACTCTGGATTAAACCTGAGTTGACAGAGAAAGTTTATACCAAGCTTTGAGAAACAAGTGAACTTTATCTAAACCAGGTTGGATTTATCTGGATTTGTCAACTCTAAACCTACTCTGAAACTCAGAGTTTGTTCAGCTAGCTTCATGCAACAGGCCTCAGGCTTGGTTGGTCCCATGATGCTGATCAACTTTCTCTGTCAACTCAGGCTTTGATCCTGAGTTTGTGGAGCGTGTGCACGTGAAAGTGTGACATCAGCAGTGAGCAGCCAATCACATGCCTTTCAACGCAAAGTGTGACTCATTTCTCGCGAGAGCTAACGTGATTCAAAACTCTAAATAGATAAAAGGCTTGTTTGAGATGAGCAAAATCTGCGCAGAACCGATCACCGGTGATCAGCGCGAGATGCATGCCGGTTAGAAATGTGTCCGAGGGCGGTCCGCCTTCCTCTGATGTCATGCTGACGTATGTCAAAGAACTCTCGAGCGAAAGGCGGATGTGTCGGATTCTGCAGTCGAGCGCAGTTGCTCTCCACCGACTGCGCTGAGCAAAAGCATGATGGGAAACGACTTACTGACCACAGCTTAATGCTCATCGGTTTAAACAAACGTGACATGTGTGTAATATTTGTTTTTTCAAATATGAGAAGAACTTGGAAAATGAAGCTTATATTATTAATCTTGTGATTTTATTAGTTAAGTTTCATATGCATCGATGTAAATTTAGTAATCAGAAACCTCTTTTTCTGTGGTATTGAAAGAATTAGAAAATTATACAGCTTCTCTTAAGGACATTATTGAATACATTCAAGATTTTGTGAAATGTCAAAGCCTTTTATTGTTTGTTTGGCCTTAAGGTTATATTCACTCTCTTGTATTTTATGTATCCATAAACCTGGCACCTTTTTTTTTCTCCTTAATTTTTGTCCTGTTGTTATTGTTCTGTAAATGTTGTTCAAGCAATAAAAATAAATAAATAAATAAAAAAACTTTTTTAAATGTTTGATTTTAAAACTCTGATATCATGTTTTAATGTCTATAAATTATGTGTGAATATTCCCAAACTGTGCGACAGTGCGACCTCTCAGTGGGTTATGTGATTGTTGTCATATTTATAAAAATATATAAAAACATGTATGTAATTAAAGTAAAAATGATTATAAACACGTCTTTCGAATGGAAATAAATAACAAAAACTTTGAGTGTCTTGTTCATAATATTTATTTTCATATAAAAGCAACAGAACTTAAATTACATCCAGTTTATCAGCAACGCTGTGCATGAGTGTGAATCCCGCGATATCCGCCTTTGATCTCGCAGGTGTCGGATCCACTACGAGAAGACAGAACTGTCCGTCTTGCCGAGAAGGGGCTCGCTGCAGCCTGCGGTGGACGTCCAACCCGGCCCACATCCAAGTGTGACGTCAGAAGCCACGCTCATTCCTGAATATGTCACATTCTCAAAAAACCGCGTATATTATCTGACCACAGTCCTGAGTGGAACAAGAAAGAAAGAAGGGGTTTTACGATGTCGGTAAGTACAAAAACTATTTTTTTCTTGATGGGAATGCCATCAATATATTAACAAGGATTGTACGGAAATGCAAAATTAACAACTTGATGGCTAGTTTAAAGCGATTTGTTTTGAGCCATCGTGAAGTTACCAAGGCTGACAGGATTTCTGACAGGAATTTGTTTTTCTGAAGTAATTTTCACCTTATTTCAAATTACATTCATGATTTTTGTAAAGCTGTGGAGGAATGACAGTACCGTAAAATATTTTCTGTCAGGATTTGGTATCAGAGAAGGGTTACTGACAGGAATTTGTTTTTCTGAAGTAATTTTCACCTTATTTCAAATTACATTCATGATTTTTGTAAAGCTGTGATCTTCATGCCAGCACATTATTTCTTACTTGGTAACGAATACCCTGTCCCCCACACATAAAGTATATCTCTCTCTCTCACACACACACACACACACGCACGCACACACACACACACACACACACACACACACACACACACACACACACACACACACACACACACACACATATACATATGATGTCTTAAATAAGCACTGATCACGTATAACCCTTGCACAGTAACTTGGTTAAGCAACTGCATAATTTCACTTCGTCTTATTTGATAACTGCGTATGTGTTTTACAGCATCCTACACATTTTAGGACAAAGCCTGATGCAGAGCAGTTCTGCCAGGATGGGAATTTTGAATGTCCCTGCTGCAGCTACAACTGTAAAGAAAAACACTCCTTTACAATTCACATGGAGAACCACATAAGCCATGCAGTGGAGCATGAAGGTATGGTGTGAGCCTTTCTGTAGATATTAATTTGTATTAATTTAACAAATTATGATTTTTGTGGATATGTAGAATCTAAAAATGTACTTGCATTTTTAAACGAAGACAGACAAGAGTTTCCTGGGATCTACTGAAGGGATCGAAATGTTGTTATGTTTATTCTATTCTATATGATGTCTAATTCAATTTGTGTGCTTGGTCAAACTTGCCGTGTACACACTGCACTGTTAATAACTTGGTTGCTACAATCTTACAGGTTATTTCATCTCAAAATGCAACAAACTGTGCAGGACCACAGCCCATTTTCATTGTCTGTACTGCAGCCAGACAGTAATACGCAAGGGCCAATACATAAGCCATGTTTCCAATTGCTCTAAGACAGAAGCACTTGCAGCTCCTACCCCATCTCCAAGGCCCTCTGTAGATGAATGCCCGACACCCTCTCCCCCAGGTGCTTTTGTTACGAAATCTCCAATCTCTACCCCTCTTTCCTCTGATTCTGCCTCCTTTGCACCAACCACACCGCCACAAATACTAAGGAAGAGAGAAAGAGTGACGTCTCCAGTGTCTACCCTCCTTTCCTCAGATCCAGGCTCCTTTGCACCACCCCCAAAAATTCAAAAGAAGAGAAACACAGTCATGTGTCCTCATTGTGGACTGTCTCTTAACAGAAGAAATGTAAAGCAACATATTCTGAGACGGCATACACCAAAACAATTGGACATAAGCGCTCTGAACCACCTTAACTCACAGTGTGTGGATTATAAAAATGGTGTCTATGCAGTAGCCAAATCATTTTCGGCACCCAACACTCCGATCCACATCATCAAAAGACGTGGGGCTTGGAACAAAGAACAACGTGTGAACTTGATATATGCAGAATTAACATGGAATTTGCAGAAAGGTCAAACATCCGTTCCTATGAGTGCCATCACCTTCAATCACTCACATACTGCCCACCAGCTAAAAGGGACGTTCCCTTACTGACCGAACAGGTTTTGCAGACCATGGTTGTGGATAGGTGGTTTGGAAAGGACAAGATGGATAGATGTTTGGCACAGCAGAGAGAGGCAATTAATGCAGAAGCCCCTCTCTCCTGCCTAGTGAACGTTTGTGGGCCCACCCACAAAAAATATATTTCTGTGTTTGAGCCCTCCATTTCCTACTATAGCAGGCTTGGTCGAGTTATGGTTACGTATGATGCCAAAACCATTTCTTGGCATTGTCCTTGTGCCAAACCAAGGCAGTCATGCCTTCACAAAAATGTTGCGAAGTGGCACTTATTTGAAGTGGACAGGGCACTCTTCAGAAAAACCAGAGGTGTGGAGGAGGATGGAATTACTCAACATTTTCCCACCGATGTAGAAAGTTTTGAGGAAGAGGAAGGGGTTCAGTACCCACCTGAAGGCCATAATCTGTCTCTTATGGTTAAGTACATCTATGATCAAAAGAAACTGCCTGCAGTCTTCCCCTCAGATGTATTAAACACTTGTAATTTTCCTCTGAACTTCACACCATCTGAAGCCTTTTGCACAGAATGTTCGGAGAGAACTCCACTAAGTGAACCTTTCAGCATCACGTCAAAAGCCAAAATCCTGACAATGACCGATGTCATAGAAGGTTTGTTGTTTTCTTTAAATGTGTCATTAATTCATCATTTAAATTTTGTCTGCATGTACTGTTAGGTGTTGATGACCATGACAATCAAGGTCTTCCTTTCCACTTTCAGGCTACATCTCTACTCATTTTAGTAGGGTTGTACTGTATAGCAGTGACAGAAAAATGTTTAACCTCTTTACTTGCTTTTGGCAGGAATTTCAATGTACAGCAAACACTGCTACAGATGTGGCATGGTATATCGATACCAGGAGTGGTGTGATGGTGTCCATAATTTTGACGACCACATACTTCTGTCGATACACTTGTGCCATTTTCTGCGCAACAGTCTCCAGGTAAAAACCATGTTGAATTGAATTTGTCATATTAATCGAAAAACAAAGAATTTCTCATGATTATGTATTTCAGTCTTCAAATTCTATTTGGCAGACTCACCAGGCTGTAGGAAGTGCAATTGAGGTATTGGAGAAGACCTCGGGTAAAATTTTTCCTTCAAAAAAAAGAATCCTGCATGCCTACCTAAGCTTTGAGGCACTGTCTGACAACACCTACACGTTTTCATGTGTAACATGCGGTTACCATCCAGTGTCCGTAGTAATGGATCTTCATAAGAAGGGTGTTTTTAGTATGCCTGGTAAATTTTAACACACATTTTAATCTAAATACACATTTATTAGTTGTTTTACTTTTATATTATTTGATGCAGACTCCATGTCCAACTTGGGTAAGACTTGTGTTTAGTTATGTATTTTTTTAAAGTTAGCAGCATTGAGGAACCTCCAGAGGATTTTGATGGACAGGTGAATGCTGAAAATTTCTGGGAGATGGTTTCTCTGGAAATGGTCAGCCGTGGGTTAGTTCCAAGTGAGTATGATTCATACAGTAACTACCATTATAGTGCAGGTATCACATTTTAGTGTTTGCTTTCTTATTAAATTATGACAAAATTATATGCAAATTTTTTATTCAAAGACAATAAGACAAACCCATTTGTGGTTCGTCCGAGCTACCATAACTGGGCTCCATGGATTGGTCCTCACACAAGAAGCGGGATCATGTTCTCAATACTGAATATCAGAAGGTGCATTCTCCTTATAGTGCAAAGGAGGAATCAGAGTTTAACCTCACAGAGGACCGTCTGACAGATGAGCTTCTTAAGCTCAAGGTATAAGACTCAAAAATTATTTACTTTGAGCAATGTAAGTATGTTTTTACTGAATCATACTATGTGTTGATATATAAATGCTAATGCTCATTATAGATCGAGGCAGTGTTCCTTATGCAGGCAGTGTGGTGTCGACCCCAAGGGATCACGAATGGACTTAGTTGGGCGACTGCAGCAAGAAATGAAAAACAGAGTCAGCTACACAAAGTGTTTTCACAGATCTGGGGAGCATCTGGTATGTTAAGTTGTATTGCAGAGAGATCATTTGTACACACAAATCTTTGTTTACTGTTCTTTCAAATGGGCCTTTTGGTTGAGGTATAGTAGTGAACTCTCTAGAACTGAGATTTGTGTTTTCCTTTCACAGGTGGATGGGCTGTGGTCACCTGCCCATGTGCTGTGGCCTATGGGGTGAAATTTAACATCAGAGCTGAGAGCCCACGGGACTTCACGGACCTTTTGTTTTCAATGAAACATTTTCCAAATATTTCATTGTATGATTTCGCCCGAGGGTTGGCAACGCACACAAACATTAGAAAACCTGAAACCTTCCATCCTCATGGGGGCAGGCTATTGGAGCCTACAGAAGAAAACATTCAACTTGCAAATTCGCGACACATAAAAGTGAACTTGCCGTGGCTACTCACAAAGAAGTCTGTGCCAGATGAAAACGGCCACCCTCTAACAGGATCATCCGATCATTATGCTCTCTATGATCGTTTTCATGAGGCTAATTCTAAGGATGTCAGAGATGTCTTGCAAGGTTGAACTGGTCCCCGAGTTGTGTGGTTGGCTCAATAGCCAGTGTGCGAACAGCTCTTCTCTGGAATGAGAAAAATAACCATTTTCTCAATATGATGACTCCTTCCTCACACATCTTTCTGATGCGAAACATCTTGCATCACTATAATAACAATAAAAACGCCACAACCATAGACAATATGAAAAAGAGACTGTGCATGGGAGTGGATATTGTGTTAAATTCCAATGGTCAGACAGTTTTGGGTATGTATTCCACAATCATTTTAAATTCTTTGTTAATATGTTTGTAAATATTGGCGGTATCGTGTCATATTTTTTTAGTAGATGATTATTCAGACAATTTTCTCTGCTATTGTAAATATTAAAAGCCGTGACCTGTAAAAATGCACATTGCATTTGACATATTTTGACATTTTGCAGAGTTAACATATTCATCCATTAGAAATAAACTATGTAAATGTTGTTGTTTTGTTGTTTTATTTTTTAACAGCATCAACTACACCAGCCATAAGGACACCCCAAGCTGATGCACCAGATGAAGGGCCATGGTCGATGCACCAGATGAAGGGCCATGTGAAGTCGATGCACAAACTGAAGGACCTTCTGTAACCGAGGAACCAGCCCACGGTATAACTGCAGTATGCTGTTTTGCAGGCCTTTTTTTTACATCTCCATTAAAACCTACAGTACCCATGTATTTTGGATTTAAACAGTCATGTTTCCTTTCACAGGATTCTCTGCAGTTTAACGGTAAAGGACAACTCCGGTGAAAAATGAACCTGGGGTAATTAACACATGGTTACCGAGCAGATCGTTCTCTGGGATGCATTTTCATGAAAATCGAATGTTCAGAGTTTTATCTCTTAAAACAGATTAGCTTATAACGCTAGTTCATGGGGCACAGAATACGACAATTAAATCGCTAGTTAATACCACTAACAAGGCTCAAAGTAGCCTCACACTACCATTGTAGCAAAATGAGGTCCCTACATGCAAACCGAAGCATTGAGAACTTTGTGAGTGTACAAACAGTTTAATAAGAAGATACTTTATAAAGACAGTACATTACGTGTATATAGATAGAAGCCATCTTGCAAAACAGTCTCAACGAGTCGAGCCACGAACGCTGTGCTGAGTGAGCTGGTCGATGGGAATTAAGTTTGTGAATTTTTTTTGAGTTTTTAATTATTTTCATTTATTTATTTTCTCAGTTGCGTTCAGTGTTTTCTTTCGGAAACAACGGGCCATATACTTGTATGAGATTCCAAGTCACAGTTCATCACTTAGCACAGCGCTCGTGGCTCGACTCGTTGAGACTGTTTTCCAAGATGACTTCTGTCTGTATACGCCTAATGTACTGTCTGTATAAAGTATCTTCTTATTAAACTGTTTGTACACTTACAAAGTTCTCAATGCTTCGGTTTGCATGTAGGGACCCTCATTATGCTACCGTGTTAGTGTGAGGCTTTTTTGAGCCTTATTAGTGGTATTAACTAGCGATTTAATTGTACGTATTCTGTGCCCCATGAACTAGCGTTATAAGCTAATCTGTTTTAAGAGATAAAACTCTTAAAATTAGATTTTCATGAAAACGCTTCCCAGAGAACGATCTGCTCGGTAACCATGTGTTAATTACCCCAGGTTCATTTTTCACCGGAGTTGTCCTTTAACTATCAGCTGACAATAGAAAGTTAAATGTAGTTGGTAGTTTAAACAGTTTTTGTATGTTTGTCAGGAGATCTTCCAGGGTGCAGTTTTATCTGTTGTGGGCTACCACATCTGGAGCACATAGGTGGTAGATCAGGCATCCTAGATTCACAGGTATGTTAAACAGGAAGTCCCTCTTAATAACGGTATTTCTGGGTAGTTAGGGTTTCGATCCTAAAATGTTGTTTATGTGTTTATGGTTGTTCTGTCAACATTTTACGGGTCTGCACAGACAATGTTGCAGACCATTATTCATATTAAAGAGATCATGTAATCCTAATGATATAGTTATACAGCAAGTTTTGCTACCTTATGAAGTGCCTAAATCTCCTGTCATCCTATAGCTTGATGCTGTGATGGATCCCACAAAATCAGCCACTGAGTTGGTGGGAATAATAGGCACCCACAATTTGACGAGAGGGGACTTCCAAACTTTGGGATCAAAGGAAGAGTTGGAAGCGAGAGTAAGTGGCTATAGCAATAGTTTCTAGATGGATTTTAAGTATCAGAAGTCAGTTGTTTATAACTAACCTTTTTCTGTTATATATACGTAGATTGCCAACTGTTGTGTAGAGATGATCTGCAAAATTGCTTGGGAGAAGGTCTGTAAAGCTTTTTGGAAGTATTAAATGGTATAAGAAATGTGTTCTTAATGGTCACATATTATGTAAAATGCACTTTTTCATGTCTTTCAATATCAGTGTGTCCCAGTATCAGTTTCAATCAAGCTTGTTGTATACTAGGAATGCTAGTATAAATTATTTGAGTAGTATTTTAAGACACTTCAGAGACTTTCTGGAGACCCCAAAGGCATATATTAAGTTGTTGAAATATATATGTGACATTTAAATATTTTTTTATTATTATTTTAAGCTTTCTGTTTTTATGACTTAATGTTTATCTTATCAGGGAAAGGATGTCTGTAGAGTAGATGCTAATGTTATTTCCACTTGGCATTCACCTTATCTTCAAGACCCATTTTTGAGTCTACCTGTAAGCACTCCCTTTTTGTACCCAATTCTACACCTTGTTGCCTGGTATGCCATTTGTGTTATTACTGTTTATAATTATGTATTTATATTTGTGGGTGTTGTTGCAAATTTGGATTTGGTCACAGTATCTTTGGTAAGTGTGCAATGCAAAAACAATGTTTTTCTTTTCACAATTAACACCTATAGGATGATGCAGCATCAAAAGACTGCATCCTTTTTCCTGTGTGGAAACCTGGACACTGGTTTCTCACTGTAAGTCTTTAGATGTAATACTAGTTTAATTGATAGCATAGAACCAAATATTTTGATGGAGCACAGAGTTTCTAATGAAAACTGACAGTTTTTGCAAATATTCTTTAATGAACATGCACCTTGTTATTTAAGTCCAAAAAAAGTCACAAAAGACATTTGCACAGGTACTCAACACTATGTACTTCACAGGTCCTGCTTCCAAAGCATTTTTGGATTTATCAGCTTGACTCAGCCAACCCTAGTGGTTTTGGCGACATTGCCTATTTACACATTTTCAGGTTGAATTTACAAATACTTGGAACGGTTCAGTGTTCCTTATGATGTGATATGATGTCCCTATGTGTTGTTCTGAGAAAAAAAAAGTTAATTGTTCCATGTAAGTTTCATTTCTTAGGTTTTGAAAGTTGAATGTTATTGTGCTTTGCATGATGTTCCACAAATAACATTCTCCTTATTGTGCATACTCTGAAAGTTATAGACAGCTGCCCTTCAAATTGTTATTTTATTTAATTTGATTATTTAACAGGGACAATACACTAAGCATTGTTACATACAGACAACCGATAGGCCATCTAGCATAAAGCTAGTTTGCAGCTCTTGTCCCTGGCTTTTACATAAAATCAAAACATCGACATAAAAAACAAACACAATCATCACAATGAACAAAACCAATACAAATACACATACTGATAGACAGATAACTGTGTGTATTTGTTGTATCTAAACAAGCAAACAATGGCATATTGCTATACCTAAGTACAAAGTGTCATAGGTGCATACAATGTCAGCATATCAGGCCAGTTTTATTTGGCTCTCACATAAGTCTTTGGCAGTTGTCTATGGCGTTAGGGATGGGTGTGGTTTGGTGAGTAGTGTGGGGCAACAGAGTGCAAAATCATTCTGGTGATACAAGAGTAAAATTGGCTCTCAGTCTGCAGTTAATCTTTCCTGGCAATAATTCTACAATATAGCTGCCAGTTATCTTTTTTTAAACAACAACAACCCAAAAAACATGTAAACAAATCAGTGTTGTCCATTAAAAAAAAAGGCCATGGCCACTTTTGGTTCAGTGGTATGTATTTACTTTCTCAGTGGTTGAATTCATTTGACTAAATTTTCATGGT
Organism: Gobiocypris rarus; assembly: GCA_023029165.1. Classification (NCBI taxonomy): domain Eukaryota; kingdom Metazoa; phylum Chordata; class Actinopteri; order Cypriniformes; family Gobionidae; genus Gobiocypris; species Gobiocypris rarus. The sequence goes on from CM040928.1 coordinate 25,689,077, forward strand.
AGGCTTCATTAATGCATCATTTGCACTTAGCTGCCCCACTATTTCTACTTATTTCCAATCTTTGTTCTCCACCATACCTTAGCCTGGATTGTCTTCCAAATAGCATTATATTTTGTTTAATATTTCCTTCTAAAGCTCAATTGCAGTACGGCTGCTCCCTGGGCCATGGAAAATCATCAAAACCAAGGTACATTAATATAATCACTTTTTTTTTCAGTTCTTATTCAAGAGTTTTATGAATGGAAAACTACATTACATGTGTTTATTTCACAGAATATTCCAACCCAGGCAGAGGGACCAGATTGTGGCGTGTGCATGCTGATGGTAAGTTGTGAATTTACTGTTAGGGGTTAACAGTTCAGACCCAGAGACCAGTAGTGAAAAATGAAGACAAAGAGTCAATTGCAATTAATTAAAGAAAAATGTACTTTAGAAAAGTTTACAGTTTCATCAGCAGAAGCCAGCTTCAAGTCTCACAAGGAGTTTGTAGGCCGCGCTCCCTCTCTCTTCCAGTCTCATCGCACTGCATATACAATTGTCCCAACAGTTATACTGGTTTCAAGTTCTAGCCACGTCATTTTTGAAAGGTGTATGATTCTGATTGGCTCAGAGAAAATGAACAGTCATGGTCAATTTCCCCACATGGTCAGTTAATCAGATGCTTGTGTCCATACACATCACCTGTTGACGCTTTCACCCGAGCAGATGCCAGCTTGTTCAGAACTACAAGTCCACCCGTCTCTTAAAATGGCTGTAGTCCATCTCCAATACTGATCTGTAACACAGAATAATGCGAACATACACAGATACACAGTCTCTCCAAGGTTGGAGCTGGCTGAGCTACAGACATACGGAACATAACATGTGCTTTCTCTTAGTGAGAGGTACAGACAGTAGTACAGGCAATATTCATCTTCCTTCTTTAATGTTTCGGTAACAAGAAATATAAAATATAATAAAAATGAAAGACAAATCCATATTTAATCTCTGGAAGCCCCTCAGTCACCACCCAAAGACCAAATACAAACTTTAGAAAACAAAGGAAGAAATAAGTAAAATCAACTGAAATAAATCATCAAAAATCATCATAATAATATAGGAGGATAAATATAAATTAAGGCTTTGATTATGAATTTTACTTAGGATATTTACAGGTATAATGAAGTGGCAGTGGATTCCAGAATCCACCCTTTCATTACAGACTATGGGCAGTTATTCTGATGGAAAAAGATTTGTTTATTTTACATACAATATGTAGTTGTGTACTTGGAACAAAAGTACAAAATAGCTAGTGACCGTAAATTGTAGCATTTTAATTTTCATTATGATATTTGTCTATTTTAGTATGCACTGTATATGGCCCTGGAATGGACATTTGACTTTAATCAGGTGAAAACCTCAAATTCTCATTTGTTGTTTTTTTCTAGCAAGTTTTTCAACTGCATTCTCAGCTTTGTGTTACATCTTTTAGAATGACATCCCTCGGCTTCGAAGGTGGTGGTGTCGTTTGCTTTTGCAAAACATGTCACCTGTGAGGTACACACTTGTTTCAAAAATAAAATGGATTATTGTACATTAAAACTGCACGCATGCTTTAAATGTTTCCTCCTAGAATATGAAGCTGAACTGAATGCTGAATGTTTTCAATGTCTGGAATGGTTGAAAAGACTAGAAAGATGTTTTACAAATTGTTTACCTAACCCTTTAGCTTGTCAGGGTGTCAGAGTCCACACCACCGAACAGTCACCTAGGAGAGGAGAAGTGATGGCTGGAGAGGACAATGAAAAAGTAAATACTTTTTAGTGGACATGTATCTCTTTCCAACAACACACACACACACACAAATTCTCTATTCTTACCAGGAGTACGAAGATGATTGGTCCATCGTGGTGCTGGTTAAGGAGTCACGCGTAGTTATTCCATGGGGAGGTGACAGAGCCTGCCTTCATTCACATGGTCCATGAAAAACAGCAGAATGCCATTCAAAACTACATGGAGGGACACTCAGATGATGCGAGGGACATCTTTATGTTTATCTTTGAGTGTTTTGAGGACATGGACACATTTCTTTCAACAAGGGCTGAAAGTCCATGCCATGTTCCTTAAATAATCTTTGGAATTCATATCAGGGACTGTTCATCTGATCATTCAACATCTTTTCTTGTAAAATTATAAATTAACCATTTTTTGTTAAATAATAAAAATATCAAATGAAGCAAATGATGACTTTTTATTAATCTTTGCACTGTATACGGAGGACCTGGACACATTTAATATCAAGTTGTGTTGATTAACAAGGTCAATACCATGTTACGTAATTTGTATAATCTATCGAAGCAAGCAATCTCTATTTATCCTAAGTATTTGTAGCATACTGAATATAAAGGACTGTCGATCCTATTTTTTAAATGAAAGCTATAAGTTAACGAAAATATGTTGAACGTACCAAAATTTACTTTTAACTCTATGATTTAAGTCTATCCATCCATTTGAAATAACATTTAAAATGTTAGGTTGGTCAATCGATCACATTAAATGTGAATTTCTCTCATTACGTATTAATAAAGTAACGTATACAGGTTTTTAACAAGAAACTTACCTTTAATCAAACAGTATTAGTTATCTAAAGATTAGTTACGAATTAACTTCTACATACTTCCTGGAGGAAGTACAACAGCTTTTTCACAGTTTTAAGTCACACGGAAAGTGATGTATTGGAGATACGCGTGGCTTCTGACGTCACACTTGGATGTGGGCGGAGTTGGATATCCACCGCAGGCTGCAGCGAGCCCTACTTGGTCTTGCCTGCACTTTTTCACTCCTCCCTTCACTGCAGCCGCCTAGTCTCGCCATCATTTCAGGCGAGGCGAGGCGCATCTCAAACAAGCCTAAAGACAAGTATATATAAAGAATTTAAAAGCATTTTACAAAGAAGAAAATAATGTTCCATGTAAGAGGATAAATAAAGAAAATAGTTGTGAAAGTAGTTGCACAGTTATAGTAGTCTGCAGTTATGTTTATATATATATATATATATATATATATATATATATATATATATATATATATATATATATATATATATATAAAGCAATCCGTTTTCTATGATATATATAAAAAAACTTTAATATTGTGAAATATTATTAAAATGTAAAATAACTGATTTCTATTTGAACATATTTTACTATGTCATTTATAATTGTACAATTATTATATTAAGTAATCATCATTAGACTATATATATATATATATATATATATATATATCATGTCATGTGACCTTTAATTTGGTGCAAGAGAACCAGGGGAGTGGCTTTATTGCATCAGAGATGAGCTCACAGCTGATTGGTTCAAATTCAGTTTGCGATCTCTTATCCCGAACATAACCTATGGGGGTAATATTGTAGCTTTATTCCAAACAAATATATTGTTATCCACAAATAAATGTAAAGCGATTCACAAAATTAATAATTTCACAAATCAATAGAATGAGATCCACAAATAATGTGGATTTTTGTTATTCACAAATGTCATTGTATTTATTTGTGAATCTAATTCATTTTTGTGAAACTCCTGCATTTATTTGTGGATCTCATTCTATTGATTTGTGAAATTATAATTTTTTTGTGAATCGCTTTACATTTATTTGTGGATAACAATATATTTGTTTGGAAGAAAGCTACAATATTACCCCCATATAACCTGCTCCGGAGCAGGTTAGCTGCAGAGCTTAAGTTACTATGGAGATGAACACTGCTAAAAGCCAAACCACTTTGATGGTACTTAAAACCCAGGATTGGTACAAACTAAGCTTAAACATATCTGGCTAGCTAGCTAAACCGGCTTCATGGTATAGGCCCCTGGTAATGTGCTACTCCGTAGTGGTGCGGACTCAAATAGTCTGAATGTAAACACTTATTATTTGTGTACCGTATTGATTCAGGGTAAGACAAAAACAAAGTTTGAAAATGGATTCATGATGTACTCGCTCATTATATAAATTTAGTACATTTTGAGCACAAAACAAACTTACATAATGTTGTTAATTAAAGGGATAGCTCACCCAAAAATTTAAATTCTGCCATAATGCAGCAGATAACGGATTGAGAAGACTGTTAATGATTGTGAGACAAAGCTGGAAAAGGTGCAAAAAATTGTCTAAATCAACCTGTGGCAGAGGTATGGCCAAGAAGATTTAACTGGTACAGTCCATGAAGCTGAGAAAGCGTGTGACCAATTCTGCTTTAATACCTGTTGCTAGTGTCAATTGTATGAAGTTCAACTAATTCACTTGGAAAGGCTTGTGAGTAGAGCAGTTAAAACTCTATCCAGCTGGGAGCGATGGATTCCTACAACAGAGCAGAGTAAAGCACTCAAAAGTACAAAATAATAGGCTTGTTTCAAGAAACAGTGAATTTATTTCTGCATGTAATGCTGAAACAAGCTCTCAATTTGCAGGTCCTACACAACTCTCCAAACTATGCCAATTACACCAGTCGTGAGAAGAAGAAAAAAACTAGTTTCAAGAGAGATTTCTTCCATTGGAAGAAGGATTGGGAAATTTTGCAGAAACAAGGAGAACAACTGGATAAGCAGAGGTGATCTAATATAAGATAACAACTATAGAGGGTGAAAATATTGACAGAATTTTTATTTCAGAGTGAACTATCCCTTTATTGAGCAAGAAACCACTGTAGAAATTATACAAATTGTATTCTTGAAGTAATATTCTGTATGCATGTTGCCAAGTCAATGGAGGGATGATTGATTTAATAATGAATGTAGTAAATGCATAATTCATAATTGCAATTCACAATGACTTGATCGCATCTCTTCTATGACGAACATGTTGTGACACAAACTGATCTTTCATGATGTGAAAATAACTTTTTTTGCAGCTATTAACGGACAACGCTTCATGTCATACAACATCTCCACCTAGAAAAAAGGGATTTTACCGCAGTCTTTGTTTCTTCCACTGCTTCTATTTGCACACGCCGAGGCTCATCATCCACACAGACTACAGTCATTCTCTCCGCTCTCAGCAGACGCTCCTCTAGCTGCTGACTGTCACAGTATCCCTCTCTCTTAAAGCTGACAATGGAGTGCAGCAGTGTATCATTTAACACCACTCTCTGCTCCGTTCCATTGGGCTGTTTGATGGTTACATTGGCCTTGGCTCGGTTTTGAACGCTTTCACACCTGCAGCTTTTTCTGCACTCGTTGCATTTAATATGGAACACTTTGGTACTCGAGAGAAAGAGTGTGGCACCGCATGAACAGATATATTCAAAGGTCAATAATGCCTCAGTGACCAGTCCTGAAATGACTGTCTCTTCAGCCTCCTGTAAATTGTTTTCTGAAGGAGTAAATGGCTCCAACGTTGTGAGTTCAGTTGAACAGAGTACATTTCCTTTGCCAAAGTCACAGATGGAAAGACTTTTAAATATATACCACTGATTGAGGGTTACAGTAAATCCATCTGCTAAACTCAAGTGAACTTTTGCAGTGTTATCATACAGGTTATAATGCAAGTAAGGTATCTTATCATCATTGGGTAGGATGTTGTTGATTGCAGGCTGACTCTCTAAGATCATTCCAGTAATAGTAACCTTTAAATAAAACAACATTATTTAGCCTGCAAAGAAAAGAAATAAGCCTATTACAATGATTTCTGACAGATCATGTGACACTGAAGACTGGCATAATGATGCTGAATATTTAGCGTTTATCATAGGAATAAATTACATTTTAAAATGTATTATTTTAGTCATTTTAAATTATATTATTTCACAATATTACTGTTTTTACTGTATTTTTGATCAAATAAAAATCTTAATATTCTAAACTTTTGTAATGGATAACAAACCAAATGATAATAAATCAAATAAAAAAGTTTTTTACTGACCTCTCTTAAGTAATTTGTGTTCTTTTTCACCTCTGCAAGAGTTAATGTTGGTTGCTCCTGACAATCGTTGAAGGATAAGCGTCTCTGATGATGTAATCGATTAGAGCTTTTACATTTTTTAAGAACCCTACAAGAAAAAGTTAAAAGATTGGCATTTACCTTCAATATATTCTTGTTATTATTATTATTACTACTACAGTATTATTATTGTATTTCAAATGTGTTGACTATTCAAACACTTTTATTGGGTTTTTATTCACATAGTATAAACGTGAATAAAAGTTTTTTTTTTCTCGCGCGCCAAGCAAGTATGGTTGTGCTTCCGTTTACCATATTTGATGTGCTCTCTGCGTTGATCAATGTTATTGTGAATAAAAGCCTAAATTAAATGTGAAATCATATTAAGCAATTGTGTCTCTTCAGAAGACTTTAATTAAACAATTCATATGGATTTATTTGACATAATCTTTATGCAAGTCAGAGTTTTGGGTGAACAGACTTTCAATGGAGGGACTGAAATCTCTCAGATATTCTAATTTTTGTTTTATAGATAAACGAAAGACTTGGAATGACATGAGAGTAAGTAAATTATGACATAATTTTTCATTTTTTATGAACTGACCCTTTAAGTGCTTAAGCGTTGTGAAGAATACAGTGATGTCGAACCCAAAAAGGCTGCCCTCATTCACTGAATCTGACTTGCAAGGGTAAAATCACTATGGCAGTATTTCAATATAAAACAGATTTGTAATTACTTTGATAATCGATTATTGTGACAACTAGTGCTGGACGGTGTGACCAAAAATCTGTAATTCAGTGCTTTTTAAGATTCTGACAGTTTAAAAGTATTTTTCTTTTCATGACTGGACCTTAATATAGGTTTATAGTGGCTTATTTTACTGTCAGGAGAACAATAACAAAAACTGTGATGTCAAATTTCTTAAAATTTACACAATTAAACATTTCTGTTTTCACATTATCAAAAAGCAGCCTCTGCAGTAGAGCTGAGACGAATCAAACTTAGGGAAAAGAATAAAAGTAAAATGAAAGAAGAGTAAAAATGTTGACACTAGACTAAAATTGTACTTGAGTGGCTTTATACAGTACATACAGCCCCAGATCTGCATTAATACCAGTCTCAGTAATACTCCATTCTTTTAACAAGACATGCGGGTTACAGGAACTGACACCAACATCTGACAATACCATTCATTTTTTTGCAAGTTACCCACTGTTCAGTGTCGTGTAAAGGAAGAATTCTATTTTCATCATATTTCGCCACATCTGTGTGATCCTAATACAGAAAGGGACAATAAAGTGGGTTATATTTATTATGCCTCTAATATTTTCAAATGCAATTTCATGAATTATTTGCATGGTTATGAGTAAAACTATAGTTAATGCGTTATTGTTGCAATGTAGAAACAACCATAAAAATCTTTTAGACTTACCTCAGCCAAAGGATAGCCATCAGGAGGATTCTGCAATACCATTGTTGTAACTAAAGAGGCAAAGTATTATTTATTTTAACTAGATGAAAGGAGATTATATAAATCATGTCTGTTTAAAAAATCACAGCTGGTAATAAAAACTAAAACGTACAGTTTTGATTTATTGTTATGTTTCCTTTCACACTTGTCTGGCTAATTGTTGGAGCACTGACTGGACTTCCATGATCCGCTGAAGCAGTGATATTCAGATGTGAAGGAGTATGAGCTAAAATTGTCCTTACATGCTCCCTAACTGAGGGAAATTAGAAACAAAAACAGAAAAACGTATGGTTAGCACAACGATAATGCTGTAGACTTGACCCCTGATTGAGTTTTAAATTAAATTAATTCTCTATTACTTGAAATACCTAACAAACTAAAATGTCAGTTTACTGTAAACCCAACCCTCCCAAATGTCACCTATTCAACTTACAGTGTTTCTTACCAGATTTATTTTGTAATGGACTTTGGCAAGGGGGAATGTTTTCTGATTCGGGGTCTGCTTCAACTGGAGATATGTGGAGAAAAAGAGAGGAAGGAGACATTAAAAACAGCTTGACACAAATAAGAACAGGATTCCCACAATTCAAGGAACTCTCAAGGACTTTCCAGGTCCAATACCCTCAAATTCAAGGGATTAATGTGGGGACACATTTCAAGTGAAAGCAAGGTTACATCGTGTTGCCTTGTAAGATACATTGTTACAGTTTTCATGTGTCAAACACAACTTTGCATTGCATTTATTTTGCATAATTTATTTTTGGCCATTCAGAGATCTGATATTCTATTTGTCATATTTCTGTTTTGCATAAAACTGAAGAATATTCAGTACATCCTATCCTGTATTCTAAAATGATCTGATATAACTTTTGCATGGCTTTTATTAAAACGAGCTTAGGCTCATGTAACCAGAAGTTTGAAAATACATGAATATGCTTTTAAGTTTTTCTTGCCTCATGGGTTTACATTATTTTAACAAGCAAAGCAATTCAACATTACATTAAATAAAATATTTGGCCAACAGATAATCACAAATGTTTTCACTGTGGATTCTCTGGTAAATCAGTCACAATTTTGGTGCAGGCTTTCAGAGCCAAGACTTTTAAGATATTGACTCAATATATCAACAGTAATGCAACAACATGTTATTAACTGTGTTAATGCTAATGCCTGATCTGTGACCAGTGATATCTGATATGTGTAATGATTCATGCTACAATGCTCATCACCATAACTTTTCATGCCACGATTTACATATAATGCTAAGATTTTTTTTTTTGATTGGTTAATCTCGAGAGCTGTAATAGTAAAAATGTGCTAAAAGGATGCTATTGTTTTATTCACATATAAATTTTTCTAGGTTTCCAGCTTTTTAGTCCAAATTTTGTATAAAGATGAATCTCAATTACTGCCGAGTCTCCTGCACGGGTGAATTGTATTAAAACCAGACGAAAAATTTTAACAATCAAACTAAATCATAATAATTATTAATGTTAATAATAATATAGGGAGCCCACAGCAACAATGACAACAACAAAAAACATTCACACATATATTGTCCCCATTTTTTAATTAATAGATAAAAACAAATTAGATTTTTAGAGTTATTTTGACCTCAAATAGGAAATAGTTGCAAAATAGGATAATATTTCCATAAGGGTACTAAATTTGATCATTTCACGAGTTGTCATGGTTACACCTCTAAGCATTTGTTTCCTCTGCAAAGCCCTGGATGTGCTCTTTACAGAACTGTGATGTGTACATTGTCAGAGAAATTAGCTAAAATATTATATCATCAACAAAGTTTGAACTCCGTTATCCTTTTAAACTTACCTTTGGACCTTTTATACAGACTGCTTGCTGACGATCGTTTGGTTTTAGATCTTTTACCAGACTTTCTCTTCATTTTACCCTGATGGACTATGACTTCAGATCTTTAAAGAGAGGAGCCGAGAGTCTAGGACCAAAAAATATTACACAACCCATAATTAATAAAGTGTCCTTTGAAAATTGTACAGTAAATTATACATTCAAACTAAAATAATGTGTAATTCTCAACTGACAGATGGGCTATTTAAATAGGTGCATGTGATGCATTGTGCAGATGACAGTTACTGAAACAAAAAAGGGTAACTTTACAATAAGGTTCATTAGTTAGCTACATTAGTTAACATGAACTAATAATGAACTGCACTTTTAAAGCATTTATTTATCTTTATTAATGTTAATTGTAACATTTACTAATGCATTATTAAAATCTTGTTAACATTAGTTAATGCACTGTGAACTAACATGAACAAAACATGAACAGCTGTATTTTTATTAACTAACATTAACAAATATCGACTAATACTGAACAGAGGTGTTTCTAATACAAAACAGAGGCGTTTCTCATGGTTAGTTCATGTTAACTAATGCATTAACTAATGTTAACTAATACAACTTTATTGTAAAGTGTTACCCAAAAAAGTAATTAACCAGTTAGTAGCCTACAGTGCTCTTATTCGTTGCTGCTATTACTTCTTGAAGTAAGCCTACTGTTACCCAGCTAACAATGACCTGGCGGTCCACCAGCGTTTTTGGGCGGCGCAAATTCAGCGGTTTGACACTGTCGGACCTCCGTCGGCACACCATCGGCAAGCCGACCAATCTGAAAATGACGTCGGTCTGCCAGTGTTTTTGGGTGGTACACCACCGGCGGTTTGCCGGGGCTGGGCCAGCGTCGGTACACCAGTGGCAAGCCGATTGTCAGTCACTGTTATAGGACACCTTAATTATTTTATAAATGTACATTTATTTTATATGTATATTTATTTAATTTATTTTTACAGTTAAAAAGAATCTGAAAGCACTTAATAAATAAAAATAGTGAGAATATGTAATATTGCTAGTCATATAACCAAAGCTAAGCATTTGTATAGAAAAATAGTCTACATGCAATCACACTTTCAAATGAAATAAGTTGGATGTGTGTTCCTAAACAAAATAATACAAAATATTAAACTGATATAATATAAAACTAATATAAAAGTGCCACTCTGTCTCACTATCTGGTGCAGGGGTGGCATTTTGCAATGGGTCATATACAGTAAATACAAAATTAATTTTAAATTAATGATTTAATATTAATGAGGTTTTTATTTATGTAATGTTTTAATTCTAGATGGTTATTATGTAAATGATGCGTGACTGTGGCGTGTTTTAATGCGCATGCCGTTGAACATTCGACTCACGTTCAAACGGTTCAAACCATAGACTGTGGTTCAAACACTGGAGCGCGCAGAGCTGCCATGGAAACCGGGACACGACAACTGACAAGCGGCTCAACTCCTCTGTCACTGCTTTTTCACTACTTTCAGGTGAGTTTAGTCACTAAAATCTCACAAATAATACACACAACTGTTCCTGACACCTTCCTTACGTTTAACTGACACACTTTTGTTGAATATTTACTTTATAGTTTAGTGTCTTCGGAAAAAGTCCGTTAACGTTAGCTTCTCAACCGTTTTCATTAGAGGTAACGTTAACGTTAAGCTAACACTATCGATTGAGCTCTTGTTTATGAAAGCTTGAGCTTTAAATCAAATCTTTATGTGAAAATGAGAGGTTTTGGATAGTTTGTAAAGGTTTTGCTGGTGATTTGTCAATGGTATGAGTCAAAACCTAAAACTATAACATTAACTTACATTGTAATGTTACTGTTAACTTAATCGGTGATGTCAGTTAACGTTACATGGAGCGCGAAAATTAGCTGCAAATTGTGAAAATGTTCTGTGATTTCAGGAGGGACAAAATAACCCCTGTACAACAGAGGGAAGATCCCAACATTTCTGAAATTAGCTGCTGACAGAGAAGTAGGAAACAGGTGAACTGAGGAAGTTTATTAAATAACTTAATAGCCTATGCATTTATTTATTAATGACACTGTATGAGCAATATTAAATTAACAAGTAAACCTAAAACTCTGCTATCTTGATAAATTATTTTCTGTATATTCTTATTTTTTTCTGCATTTCCCTCTTTTTTAGCTTCTTTCCTTCTAATAAACTGGCATTATATACTAAATATTATTGGCTTGGTGCTTATGTTCCTAGATTCTTCCATGCTGATGTTCTGCTGCACCTCAGCAGAGTTGGAGCCGATCTCCTGTCAAAGAAAATCTTCAATACTCATACGACTAGTAAGTACAATCTCTAACACACTAATGTTCAAAAGTTTGGGGTTGGTACAATTTTAGGAGTTCAGGAGGTACAGTTTTTCACTCCTAAATTCTGGAATAGCCTTCCTGATAATGTTCGGGGCTCAGACGATGCATCTCTTTAGCCAAACATTCACATAATGCCTCTCAATCTTTTGCTACATATATATGAGATTAAATAGTAAAAAGTGCGTATCATCTTTTGCTTGAAATAATATGAACAGCAGCTATGCTAATCTTTCTCCTGTTGCTTCCCTGTTTCTGTCTCAGGATGCACAGCAAGGTTACTAGAGATTACGCCAGCTCCAGTTTGAAGCCAGCCTCATTCATGAAGACTTCAGATGATTGCAACTAGATGGAAATGCCAAACTGACAGATATTGTTCTTATATTGTAATCATTGACCCAGATATACAGACGTGTATAGGCTTAATTACTCATCCTCATGTCGTCGACACCAGTAAGAGCTCCGTTTATCTTCGAACACAAATTAAGATATTTCAGTTGTAAATCCAATTGCTCAAAAAGGTCTTAGATTAAGTCAAGATTAGGGTTTAGGTAAATTAGGACAGTCTAAGTAGGTGATGTGAATCTTGAGACAAAACAATGACACTGGGATATTTTAAGATATATCAGGTCAAGTTGCTTTCAGTTAAAGCGCCCAAAAATTAAAATTATCCCATGATTTACTTTCCTCAGCTCACCTTAGGTGTATATGACCCAATCAGAGATATATTAATGAATGTCCTGGCTCTTCCAGGCTTTATAATGGCAGAAGTCCATAAAACACTGTCTGCCGGAAGCTAGATATTTTACTTTATAACATGTTAGATCTGGATATTTTTCTTACACAAACCCATCGATTCGCTATTTCGCTTCAGAAGGAGCCGTGTGGAGCACTTTTTTGAGCTGTATAGATGCACTTTTTGAGCTTTTGTGCTGCCATTCACTGCAATTATAAAGCTTAGAAAAACCAGGATCTTTTTAAATATAACTCTGATTGTATTTGTCTGAAAGAAGAAAGTCATACATATCTAGGATGACCTGAGGTAAATCATGGGGTAATTTTCATTTTTAGGTGAACTATTCCTTTAAGACAACTCAAACATGCATTTTAGTCTGGTAATAGCTTAAAGGGTTAGTTCACCCAAAGATGTAAATCCTGTCATTAATTCCTCATGTCGTCCCAAACCCGTCAGACCTTCGTTCATCTTCAGATACACATGAAGATATTTCTGATGAAATCCCAGAGCTCTCTGACCCTCAATAGACAGCAATGTAATGAACACTTTCAAGGGCCAGAAAGGAAGTAAAGACATCGTTAAAATAGTCCATGTGACTCCAGTGGCTCAACATTAATGTTATGAAGCGATGAGAATACTTTTGTGCGCAAAAACTAACATAACATTATGTTATAACATCATAACATTAATGTTGAGCCACTGGAGTCACATGGACTATCTTGAAAGTGTTCATTACATTGCTGTCTATGGAGGGTCAGAGAGCTCATCTTTGGTGAACTAACCCTTTAAGCCTTGTCTGTGAAACCGGCAAGTGTCTTAAAGGAAGGTTTACATAGCAGTTTTGCTGATAAATAAACAGATATTTCAGTACTTGTAAACATTGTTCATTTACATACATTATCAACATTGTAACTATACTAAGTGGTTTGAAAATCTGAGAACTTGCCTAAAGATGTTGAAGGATAGCATCATTTTATCTGTTTAACTGAACACAACTTTAAAGTTGTATTCTCTTATGATACACAGGGCAACTTCTTGAGCAATGTTGCTGAAAGGTGTTACTGTGGGCTTTTTCCCATTGGGAATGCAATTCTAAATGGGAAAGTGCCCAAGCACCATTGCCCGGCAACATTGCTCAAAAAGTTGCCCTGTGTATCATCAGCTTAACAGCTATTGCTAAAACTGTAGAAACAATGTTATCTTTTGTTCAAACCATGGTTCTACTATAGTAATATTGTAGTAATACCAGAGTAAAATTACGATAATCATAACCATAGTAACCATTTGGTTTTGACGCCATGGTTACTTTTGTAGTTATGGTTTTACTACAACAATCATTGATAAACTAGGGTTCATTTTGTTAGCTTTTGAAAATGAACAATGCATGGTTTCACCACAGCCTTTGCAGTAAAACTGCAGTTAATTTTCATAAGGGTATACAAATAAACTTTAATTTAACCTAATTTCCTTTACTGATATTCAATTTTGGATAAAAGCATCTGATAAATGCATTATGTATTATTATTTATGTATATCTGTTCACTGAAAATGTATTTAATAAAAATAAATGTGCAACTGCTATTGAGAGGTCTGCATTATTTTATCCACTATAGTGTATGGACATTTTGGTTGGCTTAAGGAACTGATTAAATACCGTGAACCGACGGTGGGCCGCCAGAAAACATTTGTTATAAATCAGCGGCTCAGTAGCGGACCACTGTCGGTAAAGTGGTGGCTGCCGCTGGTGGGCCGCTAGAATAACGATGAGCAAAACTCTAGTGGCCGCTGGCGGCATCCGCTGGTGGGCCGCCATCTTTGCCACCGGTGGCCCGCTACTGTACTGGCCCGCTGGTCGTATGTTAGCTGGGTATCATCTTTATAGAAAAGCAAAGGTCACATGTAGCACAAAGACCGTGCATAAGCTAACATAAAAAGGTAGTTTTGCAACATCTGTAGAAGATCACATACATTTAAGATATAGTAAAGCAGCTACGTCAAAAAATGTTCAAAAATGTTTTTGTGGTTAAAAATGTATACTCACGTGCCACGCAGAATTCACACGGAAACTTATTTTACCTTAACGTTACTGTGTGTGCAAAACAAATGTAAAATAGGCTACGGCCCAGACCGATTCCTACATCCGCAAACACTATTTAGTGCCTCAGAATCGAAACATGGTTTATTTCACGCCAGGCAATTTATACTTATATTTTACTTATCCAGCCACTCCCGTCCTCTACCTTGATACAAGCCATTCAAACACAAACAGTACAGAAAATATGACGCAAGTCGAGCTGGAGGATTTTTACTTTCGTTTTTATCAACATTCACCCTTTAGCAGGGAGACCGGGTGATTTCTGTCTATATCTTAGAGTACTTTTAAGCCAGTGTGTTCAAAATGTTATTCAAACTAGTCACAAGTTTCTGATATTAAATGAGATTGATATTATCTTTGAAACACAAACAGAAAATGCATGGTTTAGTTTCAAACACGAGGAGTGAAATGTTACAATTCACCCCATCTGGGTCAGTTGTAACATACCCTGGGGTGAGATGTAACATAATGAAATAAGGATTATGCTAAAAAAATATTTTGAAAGTTTTTTATTTAACACTGACCAGTCATGAGTCATCTCAATCATAGTAATTGACCATAATAAATTGAACTTGAACACAAACATTGTGTGTAAGCATGTTTGTTACAGTCAGTCATAGTATTGGCCATAGTAAAATATTGAAATTGAACACTCGAACGTGTGTGTGTGTTTGTGTGTGTGTGAGTGACTCTGAGACTCTCAGTCATAGTAATTGACCATAATAAATTGAACTAACATCTTATTATTGTTACAACTAACTGAGTCTTGTTGTTACAACTAACCCAGAGTCATGTAGCCATGAACTAGCTCACCTTACAGCTAACAAATAAAACATTAGCACTAACGACTTGCAAGAAAAATATCTACACAGACACACGATAAACATAATTTAAATTTGATGAGTTTAACTACAAAGCAGAAATTCCCATAACAAAAATAAAAATAAGTAAAAAAAAGTTACTTTCTTACCTCAAAATTGTTTTTTTTTTCACTCTAACATCTGCTATGTCTCCCACAGAACTCTACTTTATCACATATGGAATAAGGGCTAAATTTAGCATGTGCGAAGTGAATTAGGTGATTTGTAACTAGTTCCTGGTTGGACAGATTGGAGTTGTTACAACTGACCCGTGTTACAACCATCCCCAGTCTCCCCTACATCGTTTTTTGTTTTTTAAGAAATGAGAAAACTGGGAGCAGGAGTGCATCATGGAGAGACGAAATTAATCAGTTCAATTTATCAATGCAGCTGGGAACCCATGTGTGTGTGCGCCATGATTTTAAAAGCATTTCCATTTTTATTTAAAAGCTCTAGCATAAATGGAAGTCATAGTACCCCTAAACCACATTTTATTTCTGGTTTGAAGAAACTGTCAAGGCTAACCTGTATGTGTGTGTGTGTGTGTGTGTGTGTGTGTGTGTGTGTGTGCATGTGTGTGTGTGTGTGTGTGTGTGTGTACAAACAGTGATGATACTGACAAAACTTAAATAAATTAATTCAGATAAAGTTAGCCAGAAATTCCGTATCTTTTTTGGTTGAAATATTAACCAGCAACAATATTTTCCAACCCAGTAGCTGAACAACATGAATTTGAAGATCCAGTTCATACAACATTCTCTGTTACTTGTTGTTGTTCATTGAGCATTCGTAAAATGCCAAATGTCCAAGGTCAACGTCATGCAAATAAACAACACAGAACACATATTAATGTCTTCAGACCTATCAGTGAAGTGACATCACTATCCTCCTGTGACGTGTGCCTGCAGACCGGACGCGAGCAGCCTGACGAATGTTCATGTATCTTTCTTCCACATCTTGATGGAGAGAGAGGCAGAGAGTCTGATGATGAAGAATGGATGAGGGGGAGGTGGGAGAGGAGGCGCTAGAGATGTCCGGGGGTCCCATCGCTGCATCTTCTGTGCTCCTTTCCATCTCTACTATCCCAGAGTCTGAAGATCTTTGTTTTTCCTCTCTGTCTTTCAGTCTGGCTAGACTGTTACTCAGGGAGGCGTTCTCCTGCTGCAGAACCCTGATCCTCAGTGAGTTTGCCTTCAGCTGCTGCTCCATGTCACACATCACATCACCTGTGGCTGCGACACACAGGGAGAACCGGTTGTAAGTGGCAGGTTCACAAGAAATGTAACAACTCCAGAGTTCATACAGAATTTCAAATGAGGTTTTACAGTCTTTTAAGGCAACATACTGTAAATGTGATCTAATAATTGGCCTTAACTATGTATCAAATAACAATACCAATATGTGATATACACATATATACCAATGTAAAATACATCCAACAAACATGCACCTGCAGACTTAAACATAACACAAGTTGCAAGCTATTAGTGTTTAAAAAAAATACAAGTGTTGCAAAGTACATTCATGAATCAGAATACATGTGTTACTACTGTTTTGATTGACTAAAAAAGAGCAGAATCATTGGAGTCTTTCTTTGGGGAACTGGGGCACAATAGTCACGCTTCGACCATTTGCTTGGTTCATGATTCACTAAACAAATACATTTCTTAATCAGGCCACACTGGTCGTGTATGTTTTGTACCACAGCGTCAGTAGCAGTGCCACTGAATAGAATAGAGTGCATTAGTGCCAACCTCCTTTCTCAGCATCCTTGGTTCTGGAAGTATTTGTCCCATTCATTTTTCCCATTGGTATTTTTTGATGTTGTTGAAAAAAGTGTCTGGTTCACTATCTTTGTGGGGACTCTCCATAGACGTAATGGTTTTTATACCGTACAAACTGTATATTCTATCCCCCTACACTGCCCCTGCCCATAAACCTACCCATCACAGGAAACATTCTGCATTTTTACATTTTCAAAAAAACTCATCCTGTGTGATTTATAAGCCTTTTGAAAAGCTGGCTGATCAGGTGATCAGGTTTTATATATATATATGTATAAATATAATATATAGTACTGTGCAAAATTCTTAGGCTTGCTAGTATTTTTACACACAAAAAGTAAGTTTAAGCCAGTTATTTAGTATATATACTTTAGTTTGCTGTAGTGTGTCAGTAGGAAATATCAGTGCACATTTCCAAACATTAATTTTGCAATTAATTGTAATAATCCAGTGAGAATTTTTTTTTTTCAAGCACAAGAAGTCTGATAGCAGCTGGTATCTGATCTCACCATCATCGAGTCTGTCTGTGATTACATGAAGAAACAGAAAAAAACTGAGACTAAATCCAGTAAATAGCTTTTATTTATGAATGAACTTCTATTAACTAAATTAAATCGATATTTGTGGTGACCACCCTTTGCATTTAAAACGGCATTTGTCACCTGCATCTATTCCTACACAAATTCATGAAGTTTTGCAGGAAGGTTTCTTCAAGTGTCTTGGAGACGTTGCCACAGTTCTTCTGGATTTAGTTAATCTCAGTTTTTTATGTTTATTCATGTAAATCACAGATAGACTCAATGAAGAAGAGATCAGATCTCCATGTGGAGCATAGAGACTATTGTCAGACTCTTTATGCATAAAAAATCTCACTGGATTATTACAAATGAATGGCAATTAATTTATAAATGTAAACTGATATTTCCTAATGACACTACAGCAAAAGCTTTAAATAACTGGCTTAAACCCACTGGCTTAAAAAATACTAGCGAGCCTAAGACTTTTGCACAGTACTATATACAGTATATATATATATACACCAGGTACACACACACACACACACACACACACACACACACACACGTCTGGTTTACTATCTTTGTGGGGACTCTCCATAGACGTAATGCATTTTATACTGTACAAACTGTATTTTCTATCCCCCTACACTGCCCCTGCCCCTAAACCTACCCATCACAGGAGACATGCTGCATTATTACATTTTTAAAAAAACTCATTTTGTATGATTTATAAGCTTGTTTCCTCATGGGGACCTCAATTTAGGTCCCCACGGTGACACGAGTCCCCATGAGTCTGTGTGCAGTCAGGTTGAAGTCCCCACAAGGATAGAAAAACATGAACACACCAGGTACACACACACACACCAGGTACACACACACAAATATTGAGAACCTAGGGAGACCAACTCTGGGAGTGGGTGATTCTATTGGCACAATGTGCTTGTTGTGATTCTCTGATTAATGAAGATTTCTTTCTAAATGGGTAATAAGTTATCATTAAAAATGAATTCCCTATGGAGAAAATCAATGGAATGTTTACTTATAGGAACCAAACTGTTAAATTGTACTAATGCTATGAGAATGCACTGACGAACCGCTAGAAGAACCAAATGTCATTCCATTACTTAAAAAAATACTTGCAGTTTTCAATGGCTATTTTCACTTACTCTGTTGATCATGCTGTTCAGATGTTTTACCCTTAGTACAAATAGTATAGTACTTGTTCTAACAGAGTGCTTTGTCATGGGAAGAAGGAGGCAGGAACCGGCAGACATTTAAAAGACTTAAATAAATAAATAAACAAAACGAAACTAAAGCAGGCAGCCCTGTACAGACGATTGCCACGCACACACATAATAGAACACAACAAAGTCCAGGCTTGGTCCTCTCTCGACCTTCACTGTCGTCGCTCCTGCTTTTATGCGACCGAGCTCCTCCATGAGACACAAGACCGGCCTCGTCCCGCTCTCACAGTCCCTCAGCCTCGCTGAATGCCACACTTGTAGTTACACTTTGTGTGAGTAGCGTCTAGACCTGTTTGCTAGTGTAAACAAGATGCTATCCTTGCTTTTAATACTTGTGCAAACAGTATCTACCATTGCTTGCTCTCAATGTAAATAGCCACTGCCTTCTGAATAAATTCTGGTTCTGAATAAGAATTACTTCCCAACCTAAAATGAAATCAAGATACACAATTCTTTTTTTTTTATGGAATATTGCAAAAAAACAGTATAAATAATAATTTATCTGTGCACATCATTATTTTATTTAATTCATGTGCCCTTGTAGCTTTAAAATCAAAATAACTTGCAGTGACATCTCTTCTCTGATAATAAGTTTACTGGCATGAGGGCAGGACAACCTGTCACTCACAGCAATAGCAAACCACAATGATCCAATCAATTCCCAATGGGCAAAATCTAGTCCAGTCCTACATTTGTTCTAGTTCAAGAACTCGGATATACTGTATGTCTCAACAGGGAAGAAACGACTATTGCAACTTCTGTTTCATGCAAACTTCAGGTAGCATGAGTTGGCAGAGCTCACTCACTCTGTGGTGCTGCTCGTGGATTAAGCTCAGGAAAGGCCACCAGCATCCGTTCTCTCTGGGCAGCTTCTTCCAGCCTCTCTTTCAGACGAGACATCCTCTCCTCCAGTTCTGTGATCTGTGTCTGCTGCCTTTGTTTCTCAGTACACAGTGAACTACACCGGGACTGCAGAGAAAGAAACTCTCAGGTTTACTTTAATTGGTTTGACCTAATGTAGTCAGGCTGATACAGTTATACTAAATATTTCTGACTTTAAATTAGTTATTTTGGATCTTTACCTGTTGCTGTGTGAGTTGCTCCTGAAGTGTGTCTTTTTCTTGTATGATCTGTGTGAGTTTGTTGGCGAGATCAGCTTTTTCATCCTCACATTCTTCCAGACTGCTATGTAAATCCTCAGTCTGCTGAACCAGCTGATCCAGATGCTTCCGCAGAGCCGTCTGCTTCGCCTGAAGAGCCTGTGCACAAAACCCCATGTTTCATGATCTAATGGGATCACCACATCCTCACTGAATATCATGTTATGGAAATGTATAGTAATCATACTATAACACACCTCATGCTGGCGTTGCACGCTGTGGTTTTTGGCGCTTTCTTTGTCTAACAGTGTCTGTGTACTTCTGAGCTCCTTCTCCAGGTCTTTCCTGTTTTCCTCCACCTCTTTTAACATGGTCTCTTTTGAGCTATGCAGATGATGAACTTGCTCCTGTAGTGCAGTCCTCTCACTTTCTATAGAAAAAAATGTAACCCATTCTTATCAACCCAAAATCAATCTGGTAGGCTTTACCACATTCCCTGATTCAGCAAGGAGTTTTCAGGAGGACCACAAAGTAGAATTAGAATTAGATTTGTAAAGAAATCAAGATTAAGCACAATTATTTTATTTAATTGACAGTCATAGTTTTTAACAGTATGGAATAGTTAAAAGACCAAATCTGCCTTTTGTTTCGTAAAAAAATATATATGTATTTGTTTATTATTGGTCATCTATCCATCCTTATGACATATGTGTGTTCAATAACAGTTTGTATTAAGTTCCTCTTTGCTCACTGACTGTAAGGTACTACATGTTTAAAGCTGCTTTTAAATGTGTAGCTATAATAACTATAATATCAAACATTAATAGTTGGTAGGGGAAAATGCACTTGTTTTTTCCTCAGTAATTTAATGATTAACGGTGATATAAAAGCAAAATATTTCATGTTGAAAAGGTGTTGTCTTTTTCAGAGAATAAAAAAAAAATGTTTTACATATACACTCATTAGCAACTTAAGGTAACTTAAAACAAACTGTATTAGGTACACCTTGCTAGTATTGGGTTTTACCTTTCATGGCATAGATTCAACAACTGCCTTAATTCTTCATGGCATTGATTCAAGAAGGTGCTGGAAACATTCCTCACAGATTTTGGTCCATATTGACATAGCATCACACATTTGCAGCTGATTTGTCGACTGCACATCCATGATGCGAATCTCCCCTTCCACCACATCCCACAGCTGCTCTATTGTGTTGAGATCTGGTGACTGTGGAGGCCATTCGAGTTTAGTGAACTCATTGTCATGTTCAAGAAACCAGTTTGAGATGATTTGAGCTCTGTGACATGGCGTGTTAACCTGCTGGAGGTTGCCATTAAAATATGGGTACACTGTGGTAATAAAGGGATGGACATGGTCGGCAACAATACTCAGGTAGGCTGTGGTGTATAAATGATGCTTAATTGGTACTAAGATGCCCAAAGTTTGCTGAGAAAATATCCCCCACACACCACCACCAGCAGCCGTTGACACAAGGCAGGATGGATGTTGTTTATGCCAAATTCTGACCAAACCGTCTGAATGTTGCAGAAGAAATCAGACCAGACAATTTTTTTTCAATCTTCTATTGTCTACTTTTGGTGAGCCTGTGCAAATTGTAGCCTCAGTTTCAGGAGTGGCACAGGTGTGTCTTCTGCTGCTGTAGCCCATCTGCTTCAAAGTTCGGCGTGTTGTGCGTTTAGAGATGCCCTTCTGCAGACCTCGGGTGTAATGAGTGTAATTTGAGTTACTGTTGCCTTTCTATCGACTCCAACCTGTCTGGCCATTCTCCTCTGACCTCCGGCATCAAGGTATTTTCGCCCCACACAACTGCCGTTCAATGGATATTTTCTATTTTTTGGACCATTCTCTGTAAACCTTACAGCTGGTTGGCCATGAAAATCCCGGTAGATCCAGTAGATTCTGAAATACTCAGACCAGTTCATCTGGCACCAACAAAGTTCTTGATTCAGCAGATCGGCTTCACTATGTCTATATACCTAAATGCATTGAGTTATTGCTGACATGTGATTGGCTGATCAGATATTTGAGTTAATGAGCAGATAAACAGGTGTACCTAATAAAAGTGGCTATTGAGTGTGTTTGGTAGTATAATCATGTATATATACACAGTATACGCATAGTTGCCACTGCCTCTTAAGAAGGGGGTTTCCTTAACATCAAAAACTTTGAAAACCCTAGCCCTGTATTATTCCATTCATTTACTAATAGTTATGAGAAACTATGATACAGCTCAAAAAAAGAAAATATTTTTAATGCGGACAGTACACAGCTGACCAGTAGTTTTATAATGATGTCCTGCTTACCAAGACTCTGTTTTGCTTCTGTCTGCAAATTCAGTTCTGCTGCGAGTTCAGAATTTTTGTCTTCTAATAACGTCACACCTGTGAATAACAATGATGATTAATATTAACTGCATTCACATTCAGATAATAAGTTTCAGATATGAGTTAAGGGTTTTAAAGAAACGCACCTCTCTTTAACTCTTCCTTATCCTCCTTTAGCCTCCTTACAGCTTCCTCTCCCTTGACCTTCACCTCCTGCATTCTGCGCTCACACTCCTCCTCCATCTTCCTCCTCTCCTCCTTCTCTCTTTTGACCGTCTCTGATAGCTGTCTTCTCAGCTTCTCTCGCTCCGTCTCCGTCTCTTTCAGCTTCTTTTTCAGTGGCTCAACAGTTTCTCTCACCTTTAATTGAAAATAATAGTTATAAAAATCAAATGAGAAAATACACTACCAGTCAAAAGTTTGGAATAATTAAGATTTTTCAATTGAAATAATAATTGAGCAGCAAATCAGCATATTAGAATGATTTCTGAAGGATCATGTGATACTAAAGACTGGCGAATAGACTGGGAATAGAAAACAGCTCTTTTAAATTATAATAATATTTGACAATTTTACTGTGTTTGATCAAATAAATGCAGTCTTGGTGAGCATAAAATACTTTTTTCCAAACCTTTGATTGGTAGTGTAATCAGGATTAAATGACAAATGTTTGAATAGCTACAACAAAGTTCTCACCTCCAATACATGTTTCCCAACACGGCTCATATCCTTACGCTGCTCACTTGCCCATTGGGAAATGTCACATGCCGACAAGCGGCCCAGCTGCTCTGTTTCCTCCACAGCTTCCAGGAAGCCCTGCATGGAGCAAGGCAAACCCAGAGACTGGCACAGAGACACTAGAGCACCACTGCTCTCCCTCATCACCGCCTGAACACAAGCACAGGCCTCACAGGGCACCAGGGCCGACTCTACTGTCTGACAGCTCACAGCTCTTCTGTGGTGAGAAGAAGAATCTGGGGTACTTGAGGTGGCTTTATGGGTGCTTGTCATGGAGGTGCTCTTTGTTTTGTGCGTATTAATAGTAGGTGTGTTTGCTGCTGTTCTGGTAATAAATGAACTCTGTTGAGATGGAGGTTGCTGTCCACTGGTGCTCTGAAAGAAGAGACATTTTAGTAAAGAGACATCTTTTAGGTTGCAAATTAACTCTGTTTTCAGCTAAATGTAATTGATTGCACTGTTTAATGATCAGGGATCATTTTTGATAGGCGTTGACCAAGTCTTGTGTGTTTTGTCTTTATCATCCTTCTTACCTCTTGTACTTGTTTAATGTTGAGCTGAAGTAGGTTGCTCCAGAAGCGTTTTACCACAGGACCGATGGAAACAGACGACTCATTTTGACCAGATGATAAAGCTCTCTGCTTCTCAAGCAACAGCTCTGCATGAACGTTAAAACTCTGCAGAAGAAGCATTAATCTGGGACAAACACACAAATGCACATCATGGTTTTCATTTGGGGAAAAAAAGATGGTTCACTCAAAAATATGAAGTAGCAGCACCAAATCAGCATATCAGGATGATTTCTGAAGGAACATAAGACACTAAAGATTGAATGGCTGCTGAAAATTTACCTTTCCCATTACAGAAACATATATGTTAAATATATTAACAGAAAACAGTTATTTTAAAATGTAATATTTTGCAGTGTTACTGTTTTACTGTATTTTGGTCAAAAAATGTATCTTCATTGCAAAAAAATGCTTTTCTTATTTAGTCATTTTGAATTGTTAGTTTAAAAATCTAAAAATTCTTAAATCAAGATGCATTTACTAGATAAGTAAAATGAAGATATGTTTTCTAGCAAATAAAATCAAAATGAAGGGAGTTTCCAGAAAACAAGAAAAATGTCTTATGTCATTTTACTCTAGTAAATTGTATTCTAGTAAAAGAATTTTAAAAAAATTTAAGAATTGTTTTACATTTGGACTGGAAACGACAAAAATACTAAACAAGAAAAGCATTTTTTACAGTGTTATGAATTATTATATAGTGTTTCGTAATTATTTATTAGTTAAAGTTATGATGCAAATATTAATGTGTAATCAAAATAATAAATAAATGTTACACAATTCACAAGTTGACTAAGTTACCTGTCAATCAGCAACTCCAGCAGGACTATGTTGGAGTGCTGACTGAATTCCTCCTCACCATCTACATAATCATATTCTTCTAAAAGACTGACCAAATCCAGATT
This sequence comes from Gobiocypris rarus, assembly GCA_023029165.1. NCBI lineage: Eukaryota > Metazoa > Chordata > Actinopteri > Cypriniformes > Gobionidae > Gobiocypris > Gobiocypris rarus. Next base: position 25,713,572 of record CM040928.1, read on the forward strand.
ACATGACAGTTTATCGGGAAACTTCCATGATGGGAAACGGAGGGGTCCAGTCTTAGAAAAAACATCCAGCACTGCTCCCTGTAAATCAATAAGATCTCTCCGAAGGCTGTCGATACAGTCCTGACGGCCTAACAGATGGGTCATTGTTCAACAGACCAAAATCTGCTTTTGTTCGTTAATCGTTTTAGTTTCTGTAGCAAGAACATGTGCATTAGCTCTATACACACTAGGTTTCCATGGTCGCGTGTAGGCGGAATCATTTCACTTAAACTACATTTCCCACAACCCCCTTTGGCCTTGCTACCGGAAGTGGTCGTTCATTTGTCGTCTTCTGTTGTGTGGCGGACTGGCGGTTTGCGCAACGAGAGGTTAGTGAAGTTGAATGAAAATGTACATAGCAATTATATTACTTAAGTAATTTTAAGGGCTGTACGTTGACTTTTTCTAACAAATTACCTTTAGACCGACAACAATTGTTTATTTTTCTCAGCGTATTTGATTCGTCCAGAGAAGACACTGTAGATTCGCAGTCATGCCGCCTGGGCCTGTGCAGATCATGCAGCCGGAGCTAAATAACAAGGTATGAACCTATGATTTATTTATTTTAGAGACAGTACATGGTAGATAAATCTCCTTTATATTCAATTACTTGCATATTTGTCCTTCATAATCATACAAACATGTTAATGGACCATAGTATTGCATGTTTATAGATTGTGGCTGCGTCCGAAATCGCATACTCTTTTGAGTCGGTGCTTATTTTGAATAAGTAATTACTTCACGACCTCTCCTCCAAACAAATAAAAAACATCCTATATCATAGAACAATTCCTTTGTAAGCTGTACTTTTTTGTATCCCCACATTATCTTATGTAATATATTTTTTGTACAAAATTATAGTTATGGAAAAAAATCAGTAAGTTTACCTATGTGTGTATAAACGTACTTCGGACGTACTACATTGGCCATGTTGTCATTATCATGAGACGTCTGTAGCTTCACTGTCATTCACAAATCCTCTCCCATGGCCTCATGGGACAGTAAAGTGTCCATCATATGCACACTTCTAAATCTCGGTGTAGTAGGTCATCCAGGTACTTTTTGGCCTACACGTTTATGAGCACTAAATTCGGACATACTTATTTTGTCACTTCACATACTGTTTTTTCTATGTCTGTGCTGGGTGTGTGTTCACTACTGTTTGTGAGAACTTGGATGGGTGAAATGCAGAGTACAAATTCCAAGTATGGGACTCCTCACTTTCATATAGTAGGGATGTATGTGATTGCAGATGCAGTGAATGTTTGAGGACATTTCCGGGGGAATGAACCGACATCCTTTACTATACTACTGAGTCGAGTCAGAACTTTTAGTTCTAAGTAATATCTTCTCCTTTTGTATATTTTGACAAATATTGCATTAAAGTACTCATGAAATCAAAGTTGACCCTATTTATTTTGTAAATGCATATTACTAGTCTTGCGGTGAACAATTAATCCATGCAAGTTAACACACAGAAAAAAAGTTTGTCGTTGGTAATCTTAAATCAAAATCTGAAAAGATGCTTCTGGTCTGGAATGGCATTCCTTCCCTGATGATGCCAGGATTTTGTTTTAGTTTGGGAGGGTCGTTAGCAGTGTAGCAGTGCTTCTTCGCCTGTGCTTCCCCATAATATAGTCCCAAGTTAATATCTGCCTAGGAAATCGCCTAGTCTTAATCTGCATCGCTATTTGTATTCATTGTGAATACGCAGGGCACAAGAAGTAATTAGGTGGGTTGTTTTTTAATTTTTGTATCACTTTTACTCGGGACATGCTAGCTGGCAACATAGGGTTCCATTCATTATGCTAAGCTAAGCTAGCGGCGACAATGCCAAACTAAAACAATGCATGCACTGAGACAAAAATGCATTTGCCCACATATCTAAATGTAGGAAAGATGTTGAATAAGCCCTATTTCTAAAAAAGGTGGAGTGTTCCTTTAAGCACCCTCAAACCATTAGTCTGCTATGAGCGAGAGATGGAGAGCAGGAGTGATAAAGTAAAATCCTGGCTATTTAATATTAAGTTTCACTTGGAAATATACGTCACAGCACTGGAGAAAAGTCAGTTCATGGGGACTTTAAGTAATTCATTTAATTATAGCATTCATAATTTATTATAAGTTTAATGCAATAATATTTTAAAGGAAATATAGTACTGCGTAACTAAACAGACACTTTTTGGGCAAATTAAGAAACAAAATGCAGATAGTCAGAAATATTTTATTTGTGAGGCAGTCTTTGCAATCAAGATGTTATGAAGGCTCAGATCAGTGAAGTTATCATCAGTGTAATGTTTTAATAACAGCCCGAGGAGCAGAAAGAAGAAACTCCAGCCACAAAGCCCATTGTGGGAATCATCTATCCGCCTCCTGAAGTCCGCAACATTGTTGACAAGACTGCCAGCTTCGTGGCCAGGTTTGACATCATATCATTACATGTCATATAATATCAATACATTTTGATAAATCAATAATTAACCACTTTATTTCCCAAAGGAATGGACCGGAGTTCGAGGCCAGGATTCGGCAGAATGAGATCAACAACCCAAAATTCAACTTCCTCAACCCAAACGACCCGTACCATGCTTACTACCGCCACAAGGTCAATGAGTTCAAGGAGGGCAAAGCGCAGGAACCGTCTGCAGCCGTGCCTAAAGTCATGCAACAGCAAGCATCACAGCAGCTTCCTCAGAAGGTCAGGATCCTGTCATTTACCTTACATAACGCATACTAGTAATTCATTCAATTTATTGAAATAATCAGTCAAGTCATAATCTTGGCAGTTTGATTTGATATGTTATGAAAAATGTGTGTGTTTGTGGTCATTTAGGTTCAAGCTCAGGTGATCCATGAGACGGTGGTGCCCAAGGAGCCTCCACCTGAGTTTGAGTTCATTGCCGACCCTCCCTCCATTGCAGCCTTTGACCTGGATGTGGTGAAGCTGACCGCACAGTTTGTCGCCCGAAATGGCCGTCAGTTTCTCACGCAGCTGATGCAGAAGGAGCAGAGGAACTACCAGTTTGACTTCCTGCGACCACAGCACAGCTTGTTCAACTACTTTACAAAACTGGTGGAACAATACACAAAGGTATGGCAGCAATACTCAGGACGAATCAGATTGAATCAAGTTTTTTGGGAATCATAAAGTTATTCAGGTGTGACATTATTTTCACTTAATTGATTGGCTTCTTGCAGGTTTTAATCCCGCCGAAAGGTCTTTTGCTGAAACTGAAGAAGGAAGCAGAGAATTCTCGTGAGGTCTTGGACCAGGTAATTAATGATCACAGCCATTCCAGATCACACACCCTTTTCCACTGACATGGTTCTGGTGCAGGTTCCTGTTCTCGAACCATTCTCAAACGGTTCCGTGCATTTCCACTGCAGAAAAGGTAGTTCTGGGCCAGAAAGATCGGTTCAACTCCGGCCCTTAAAGCTTGCTGGTGTCGAACAGAGCCGTTCAAGAAATGAAGAAATGCTGTTGCTGTCTATGGCGGTCTCATTGAGCAATGTAATAACATCACACTATATTGCTCTTTATATCTAAATACACTACCAGTCAAAAGTTTGGACATATTTTTTCCATTCTCTTTAATGGGAAAGTGTGTCCAAACTTTTGACTGGTAGTATATATAAAACTGCGTGTGAGAGAGTGAGTGAATCAATGTTTTCAGTTTCAATATATCTGCTGATACGCTAGAATCACTCCCGGTACTGTGAACAGCAAACTAGAAGTGCTGCACTTCCTGCACAAATCACCGGAACACACGCTGCACACGTAGCAGCATTATGTCACCGTTCATCCGTCAAGTCTGTGGAAACACTCGGCCGGTTCGCCTGACCGAGAACAGCCACTGTCTCCAGAAAGTGAACCATTCTGGTGGAAAAAGGGTGGATGTTAAGACCCCTCTACATAAGAAAGTACAACTAAAATTGCTGAATATATAACGTCATATATTATGAGTAGTTAGTTAATCCCAAACATGTTTCAAAAAAAGTTCAGAGTTTTGAAACTCATAAGATCACAAAAAAGGAGGACAGATCAAACCTGTAATATCTAATCTTTCCCCAATGTTTTAGGTCAGGTATCGTGTGGAGTGGGCCAAATTCCAGGAACGAGAGAGGAAGAAGGAAGAGGAGGAGCGAGAGAAGGAGAGGGTGGCTTATGCTCAGATTGACTGGCATGACTTTGTGGTTGTGGAGACCGTGGACTTCCAACCCAATGAGCAAGGTAAGAACAATTTGCGTGATTTTAGATATTTGAGGATTTTTACTTGCACAAACATAGAATTGCTATTTGTGGTTCAAATAGCCAATTACAGACACAATCTTGCTTTTATTATGTTCATGCTATTGTTTTTTTTATCATCATCATTATTAATACTATAATGCATATTACAGGTAATTTCCCTCCTCCCACTACTCCTGAGGAGCTGGGTGCTCGTATCCTGATCCAGGAGCGCTATGAGAAGTTTGGAGAGAGTGAGGAGGTGGAGATGGAGGTGGAGAGTGATGATGAAGAGGATGAGAGAAGAGGCAGGGATGATGGACGCGCAGCTCAGCTAGACCAGGACACACAGTTGCAGGACATGGATGAGGTGAGACAACCAATGGGATGATGAGAAGCATGTTCACATAATAGCAGATAAGTCTGTAAAAGTGGGTTAACTATTACTCTTGAGTAACTAGCATGTGCACTTCCTTTCTCAATAGGGCTCTGATGAAGATGATGATGGCATGAAAGCTCCTCTACCCCCTGATAACCCCATGCCACCACCTCTGCCCCCCACCCCAGACCAGGTTATCATCCGCAAAGACTATGACCCCAAGGGTAAGCACATTTATAAAACACACTTTATCGTTCTAAAGCGTCACGTTTCTTTGCATCCACTCACTTTCAATCTTCTCTTCAGCCTCTAAACATCTGCCTCCCATGACCTCCTCTGATGAGTACCTCATCTCCCCCATCACGGGTGAGAAGATCCCAGCCAGTAAGATGCAGGAGCACATGCGCATCGGCCTGCTGGATCCCCGCTGGCTGGAAGAGCGTGACCGCAACATCCGAGAGCGCCGAATCGAAGAGGAGGTGTACGCTCCCGGCCTGGACATCGAGAGCAGCCTGAAGCAGCTGGCCGAGAGACGTACCGATATCTTTGGTGTGGAAGAAACGGCAATCGGTAAGAAGATCGGAGAGGAGGAGATACAGAAGCCTGAGGAAAAGGTAAGAAAAACAAAGAAAAATTGTTGTGACACTTGTGGACTTGCTTGCTAAATGAACATGAAAAATAAATTGTGGACAGGATTAAGGCCTCCGCTTCATCTCGTGCACCGTAATGTCTGTGCAGCTTTCAAAGTAAACTCAACTATGGATGGTAGGGGTGTCACATGCCACGATAAATGTGAAAAATCAAAAGCTGCCTCTCGATATCGCCATGACAGCGCATGAGGGTGAAATTAGCATGGAATATGCACCACTACTTGATTTACATTGTCGGTTTGCTTTTTTTATAGAAATAAAAACCATTTAATTCAGTTGGATAACCATCGCTTCAATTGTAAAATATTGTAAATGTCTGCTTTGCACATCCAGCACGAGCTGCAGCAGAGTTGCGCTCAGTGCTGCAGGAATATCAGTTCACTGATAATGAGAGTAAAGTGAGATGACTGACAAGAAAGACCATGTCGGAGGATTCGTTGTGCAACAGAGCCTAAGTGTCTGATAAATGTCTTATCTTGTAGAATGCGTGCTCAGCACTAGCACTCCCTATACACTAAGAGTATGTGCGATCACGAATCAAAAGCGAAAGTAAATGCGAGCTCCCTGATAAGTGCAAATTAGGCGACATACAATAGCCAGTCTCCAAATATCAAAGCTATCTTAGGCTGGGCTGTGTAGCTCACCACCAAGCCTGCTGCACTTGTGTTAAAAACTGAAGCCAAACACACGCGAGACAAACTAACCAATCAAATTACAATTTTTTTTGTTTCTGTCATTTTAGGCAGTTTTTATCAGTTTGGTTTTAGTTAGTTATTTGATGCTATAAAAACATGAGGTGTTACGTCATGATTGACAGCTGAGATTGACGGCTTTTCTGAGTGAAGTTGTCCCTGAGGCACCAATGGACTTTTTTCGGGAGGAGATTGGAGCTTTAGCTTTAATTTCTACATTTCCATAACTGTTTATTTCACACCAACATAATGAATTGTTCTGCATCTGCGAGAGTGTGGGCAGGCTTTTGAAATCGCGACTCTACTTCCTGCTCTCTACTGTGCAGATTCTGGTCCCAAGGTCACTACTGCGCAGACTCTGTCCCAAATGGCGCCCTGAGTATTCTTTGAGTTTTAGAAAGGACTAAATAGTCCTTCCTGATATAACAAATATTCACACTTGTCAAATTCATGGTCAAAAATGACCGCCATAGGAAATGCATAAATACAGAGCAATGTTTTGGGGTACAATCTACAAATCAATGTGACATCAGCCACAATTATTGTCTGGATCTATAAAACTATATATAGAAATAAATTGTGTAATTTAGAGGTGAATATTGTCTAGTACCAATAAATCCCCTCAAAATACAAAATGAAAAGTACATTCAGTTCATATATTAAAGTCATGATTATTGAGTGCCAAGAATCACAAGTGTGACCCCTAAATGAGGAATACCAGACGGTAGTTCATCTAACACCCCTTCCTCTTTCTCCGCAGGTCACATGGGACGGTCACTCAGGCAGTATGGCTCGTACCCAGCAGGCGGCTCAGGCTAACATCACCCTGCAGGAGCAGATTGAAGCCATCCACAAAGCTAAAGGTCTGGTGCAGGAAGACGACACCAAGGAGAAGATCGGCCCTAGCAAGCCCAACGAGATTTCTCAGCCGCCCTTGCCTTCGGTAGCTCCCAGTCTTCCCAAACCCACCCCACCAATGAACACCATCCCTAGACCCACTGTGAGTCTCAATCTGTTTCCGTATTCAAGAGTTTCAGAAGGTCAGTTTGATTGTCAAACACAAACATAAATTGGATATTCCTAACTAAAGGCTCTTGTTTATATTCCAGATGGCGCCCCAAGTGCGGACCACCCTGCTCCCTGCTGTACCTGTGTTACCCAGACCTCCAGTGTCCCCTGTGGTGCGCCTGGCCCCAGGACAAGTTTTGGCCCCCATGCCACCCATGCTGCATGCCCCACGCATTAATGTGGTGCCAATGCCACCCTCTGGACCCCATATTATGGCACCTAGACCTCCACCTATGGTGGTTCCTGCCGGTGAGTCTTTGAAATAACCGATCTATTATGTAGCTTTATGGTACATTGTTCATAAATATAATTTAAAGACGAGAGATTCGCATAAATAATTATAGACTTTTATTATTATTTAATGATATAGAAGTAATTTTAATATATATATATATATAGATATAGATATAGATATAGATATATAGAGAGAGAGAGAGAGAGAGATATATATATATAGAGATATATATAGATATAGATATCTGTTCTGCTCTTACTCATTATTTAATACATTAATTTTGAACCAAAAACACTTTGTAATTTATAATCTTCAAGTACATTATATTGCCAAAAGTATTTGGACACCCCTCAAAATCACTGAATTCAGGTGTTCCAATCACTTCCATGGCCACAGCTGTATAAAATCAAGGACTAGGCGTGCTGACTGCTTCTGCAAACATTTGAATCAGTGAATTCAAGCGTGGTACCGTGATAGGTTGCCATCTGTGCAATAAGGCCATTCGTGAAATTCCTTCTCTACTTAATATCCCAGAGTCAACTGTTAGTGGTATTAATACAAAGTGGAAGCTATTGGGAACAACAGAAACTCAGCCACAAAGTAGTAGCCCATGTAAAATCACAGAGTGGGGTCAGTGCATGCTGAGGCACACAGCTACAGACCTCCAAACTTTATGTGGCTTTCAGATTAGCTCAAGAACAGTGCGTAGAGAGCTTTGTGGAATGGGTTTCTATGGCCGAGCAGCTGCATCCAAGCCTTACATCACCAAGTGCAATGCAAAGCATCGGATGCAGTGGTGTAAAGCAAGCCGCCACTGGACTCGACAAATCACGTTTCTTTGTCTGGCAATACAATGGATGAGTCCAGGTTTGGCGGTTGCCAGGAGAGCGGTAATTGCCTGACAGCATTGTGCCATGTGTTAAGTTTGGTGGAGGGGGGATTATGGTGTGGGGTTGTTTTTCCTGGGGTTGGGCATGGCCCCTTAGTTCCAGTGAAAGGAACTCTTAATGCTTCCAAGACATTTTGGACAATTTCATGCTCCTTACTTTGTGGGAACCGTTTGGGGGTGGCCCCTACCTATTCCAAAATGACTGCACATCAGTCCACAAAGGAAAGTCCATAAAGACATGGATGAGTGAATTTAATGTGGAGGAACTTCACTGACCTGTACAGAGTCCTGACCTCAACCCGATAGAACACCTTTGGGATGAATTAGTGTGGAGGCTAAGAACCAGGCCTTATCATCTAACCTAAACCTTGTGAAAAGCCTTCCCAGAAGAGTTGAAGCTGTTATAGCTGCAAATGGTAGGCCAACTCCATATTAAACCCAAAGGATTATGAGTGAGATGTCTGCCTTCACGTGCATATGAAATTTAATGACATCCCAAAACCTTTGGCAATATGGTGTATATTACTGATATTGTTGTTGTAATTAATAAACTCTTTTTTTTTCAGCATTTGTACCCGCTCCCCCTGTGCCTCAACCTCCCAGCTCCGTTTCCGCCCCCATGCCTCCTGCTCATCCTCCTCCACCTCACGAGGATGAGCCTTCCAGCAAGAAAATGAAGACAGAGGACAACCTGATTCCAGAAGAGGAGTTCCTGCGCAGGAACAAGGTACAACACTGCTGACACATACTCTTTTGAGTGCACTTAATACAAGCAATGAATATTTTATAACTATTACGTCAGGGTCATTTTTCAATCTTTAATTTGATCTCCGCTGTCTTTTAGGGCCCTGTTGCAGTCAAGGTCCAGGTGCCCAACATGCAGGACAAGACCGAATGGAAGCTGAGTGGCCAAGTGCTGAACTTCAACCTGCCTCTCACAGACCAGGTAAAAACTTTGCCTATCCGGTATCTGTATGTGCCAACTCCATTTAAACACATTTTCAACCACTGATGCAAGTCATGAAAATCTGAGCTAATTTTACTGCCCTTTTGTGCCTCAGGTGTCTGTCATCAAGGTTAAGATCCATGAAGCCACTGGTATGCCGGCAGGAAAGCAGAAGCTGCAGTATGAGGTATATTATTTCATTTTAGTTTCTTTTTATTTATTTATTTATTTGTATTATTTAAATGCTGAATGCGTTGACATTATTAAATATAAACATATTTACTTTGAAAACAGAGATCTCATATTGTGTTTGATTCTCCAGGGTATTTTCATCAAAGATTCCAACTCTCTGGCCTATTACAACATGAACAATGGCTCCGTCATCCATCTGGCCCTTAAGGAGAGAGGAGGAAGGAAGAAGTAGATCGCTCACGGTTTCTTCTCTGCTCGAATCTTCCACATTGATTTTAGTGCTTATAATCCTGCTACATTTGTACACTTCACAGAACTTGTGCTGTTCTCTGTAGAAAAACTGTAATATAAAGTAATCAGTGTGTCATGTGATGCTGTACCAACATGTATAACGTTCATTGTGTGACAATAACAGAACCTTAAATATGGGCAGTAGTCTCCTAGCAAACTGCTTGTAGACTGTTTTTAGTTGCACTTCTTTCATTGAAGTGATTGTGTTAAATATCAGCAAATTTGTTCAGCTTTGAAACATCACATATTACATACATAAAAGGAAAACATACCTAATAAATTTCAGTAAGTAATGTTGTTAGTCTTGTTTGTCTTTTTTCCACTCATGAATGCTGTCAATGACTGACTTATTTGTCATAAATTATTTCTGGTGGGCATTAATAAAAAAAAAGTATCATGAAATAATCATAAAATATTAAATATATTTAAGTGCTGTCAAATCGATTAATCGCATTCAAAATGAAAGTTTGTGTTTATGGTTTACATACTATGTGTGTGTACCGTGTATTATTATGTATATATAAATACACATGCATGTATATATTTAAGATATTTTGTTAAATATTTAATATAAATGTGTATGTATATACTGTGTGTGTGTATATGTATATATATATATATATATATATATTATATGTAATTATTTTTTTATATAAAAATCATAAATAATTATAAACAATTATATATACACAGAACACACAACTCAGACTTTTATTTTGGATAATTAATATGACAGGTATAATTTATTATAAATAAAATTAATTTATAATTTATTTTATATACGTTACAGTCCCATATATAGATATAAACACAGAAGGGTATTTTATTATCTGGGGGCTTTTATTTTGAAAGCGTGTCTTCACACATTCTCTTAGCGGTCAGAGGTGAAATATATAGCGGGAGATACCAAAAATCAACACACACAGAGAAGATCGATCAGATCTTGTTTTTTTATTTACTGTATCGTCGAATCAAACTAGCCAACACAACAAATAAGAAATAAGGTAAGAAAGTGAAGCTACGATGCTGTTAGCATACAGTAAGATTCCTGTTTGACAACTCTATAACGTTAGCTTTTTAATAAATCATCTTATAATGCATAATTCATTCACATAAACTCGCTAAGTTACTAATTTAGCGTTCTTCAGTCATGTTCTCAGACGTGCTCGTGCCGAAGGAGACGTTGTTGGCTCCTCCAGGCTCAGAGGAGCCCCTGTTTGACCGTCATCAGCCCTCATACAGCGGCTGCTCGGAGCGATTCCGCCTCGGCGAGCGCAGCTTCACCCGCCAGTACGCGCACATCTACTCCACCAGACTCATGGAGATGCGAGGCATCCTCAACCACAGAGCCACGCAGAAATGGGGTGAGAGAACATCCACGAATTCACTGACAGGCTCGTATTTTCCCCGAAGCGCTTCTGACCATGAGTAAATGTGTGTGGCAGGTAGCGTCGTGCCCATCAGAAAGCTGTGTGACCTGCAGATGAGTGAACAGTGTATCATAGTGGGCACCATATTCAAACACATGGAGCTGCAGCCCTCCATCCTGAAGGAGATCAGCGAGGAGGTTAAACATAGATGTTACAAACTGTTTTATTTTGCCTTTCCTCAGTCCCCTTCCCTTATTAAAGATAAAGTTAACTTTAAAATGAAAATTAACTCATGATTTACTCACTCTCTAGACAGTAAGAGTAATATTTATTTTTAAGTGAACTACTCCTTTAACGTGTCCTTTCTCTCTTCAGCACAATGTGTTGCCCCAGCCGCCTCGTGCCAAATACATCAGCCAATCAGATGAGCTTATTCTGGAGGATGAACTTCAGAGGATTAAACTGGAGGGCAACATTGACACCCCAAAGTTTGTAACAGGTGGGATACATGTAAAAAGATTAACTTATCTGTCTCAAACTTCTCAATTTTCCTGCTTTGTAATGAAACGGTATTTCCAGGTAGTGTAATTGCCATCATGGGTGCAGAGAAGAATGATGGGAAATTCACAGTTGAAGACTTCTGCACGGCTGATCTTCCTCCACAGACACCCAGAAAGACTCCCAGCTCAGACAGGTACAGAAACACACCTGACCTGACTGACTGAAGAGCAGGGAAGGGTTGCTCCACGATAGTAAGTTCTTTCTTAAATTGGAATGTAAAGTCCACACTAGAGGCTTAGTAACTACTAGCTAGTTTGTAACTAATGTCGCGTCCCAGGCAACCCGTAACCCCTGTTTTTCCAACCTTCTACCCGTGAAAGTGCACTGGAACGGCAGTCAAACCTGTGACTTCCCACCTGTGAACTCGTACTAGACAGATGTACTCCCAAGTTACGCGCTCTGACGTCAAATAGCCCGCGGAAACAATAATGGCAGCCCCTACAATTGTGGTGTTTATGACCAATAACATAAAAGTAAAGGTACAGCTTCTCTTGCCTTAGCGCCCTTTTTTTCTCCTCCGTTTCCCTCAAATAAGCAAGGAGTAAGCACCTTTGGCGATAGAAAAGATTGTAAATGAGCATAAGTCCCGTACGGTCTGCCTTGTTTTGTTTACATCTAGCTACCACAATTCCTTGCGCTCAGGCAGTTTGGCGTGACTTTACCTGGAACGCTACAAAGTCGTGAGTCGTGGTTTGAAGTCGTAACTTACGGGCTCAAACACCTGCCTGGAATGCAGCATAACTCTGTGCTTTTTTCGGTTGAATAATTTATTCTTGAGGAAGAACGTAGCTAGTAGGTCGTAAGCTCTCTGTAATGTAATGCGTAGTCACATAATATGACGTTTTCCCTCAATGGTCCAATAGCCTTCAAATACGTGAGCAGAAGTTCAAGTGCCATGAATTTCAGTTTGTCCTTCATTCAAACTACTTTTGCCTCATGTAACTAACGGTAAAGTAAGTTTCCATTAAAGGGGACATATCATGAATAACATAAGTGCTTTTATACATAAATAATATTCAGAAATATCCAGTATTTGAAACGAAATGAATAAGGATCAATAAATAAATACTGAAACAAAAAAACATAAGCAATGACATTAGTTGATTGTGTTGAAGAGCTGCTAATAAAGTAATCTGATTTCTCTCTTAAAATGTAAGCTAGTGTAAATGTCAGTATTATCTTATACGTGTAAAGAACTGATGTCTGTCAAACAAGAGCTTACTGATGCGGTTCAGTCTGTCTGCTGTTTTATTCCAACCGTTACTCCTGATCGAAGGCTTCCATAAATATTGAGTTTATACATATAGTTTCGCTTCAACTGAGTTTAAAGGAACACTCCACCGTTTTTAGAAATAGGGCTTATTCAACATCTTTCCTACGTTTAGATAAGTGGGCAAATGCATTTTGTCTAATTGCATGCATTGTTTTAGTTTGGCAGGGTCGCCGCTAGCTTAGCTTAGCATAATGAATGGAACCCTATGTTGCCAGCTAGCATGTCCCAAGTAAAAGTGATAAAAAAACCCCCAAAAAACCCCCACCTAATTACTTCTTGTGGCCTGCGTGTTCACAACGAGTACAGATAGCGATGCAGATTAAGACAAGGCGATTTCCTAGTCAGATATTAACTTTGGACTATATTATGGAGAAGCACAGGCGAAGCACTGCTACTTGGGCACAGAGATATCATGCAACACATTAAGTGTAAGTTGTGGGATTTCATTTGTTGCGTGATATGTTGTTTTTGATCACTTTTACTCGAGACATGCTAGCTGGCAACATAGGATTCCATTCATTATGCTAAGATAAGCTAGCGGCGACCCTGCCAAACTAAAACAATGCATGCACTGAGACAAAAATGCATTTGCCCACATATCTAAATGTAGGAAAGATGTTGAATAAGCCCTATTTCTAAAAACGGTGGAGTGTTCCTTTAATGGTGCAACGCATTAACTGCTGTCAACTTTCACTACTGCAGCTCTCTCAATGTCCTCTGCTTTTTTTCAGATGCGCTCATAATATCACACTACTGTATATCAATATAAACTGTATAGGGCTCATCATATGTTGTTCATAAAATATATCAATATATTAAACAAACTCAATATAAAAATAGAAGTATATCGGCCAACAACTGATCAGGTGTATTGTTAAAGTACTACACACATGAACTTTGCTGTTTCCTCGTAGGTTTGTGCTTCTTGCCTCTGGTCTGGGGTTGAACGGCAGTAGAGCAGACAGCATGATGGGATTGCAACTTTTGGTCGATATGGTAACCGGTCAGCTTGGAGACCAGGGGGAGCAGAGCGGAGCAGCGTCCATCTCTAGAGTCATATTAGCCGGAAACCTGTTGAGTCAAAGCACTCAGGACAAAGACTCAACAACCAAGGTGTGCAATCTGGTCTTACAGTCTAAACTGTGAATTAAAGTTTTCAAAGGGGACATAACACATGCTAAACTTGAGTACCTTTAGAGTAGTATTGAAGTACCCATACAAGGTGTCATATATGTCATAAATGGCGACTGGGGTTCAATCTTCAGCTGGCTGGCAGGAGCCGCCACTGAAAGTGCAGGCTCCGGTAGGCTATTGCAGGCAGATAATATTGCAGAAACCTGCATATTTTACATACTCAGTGTTTCCCCTACAATACCAAGACATTCACTTACACACTGTAAAAGCACAACAGCCAACGTCATCTTGAAATAAACACAAATTTAGTCTGCTTACACTTTAATGTTATTTTATCTTCGCTTCCAAGGATTATACAAAGAAGATATGAGGTACATTTACATTTATGCATTTAGCAGACGCTTTTATCCAAAGCAACTTAACTGAGGAGTACAGGAAGCGATAAGTCATGAAGTGCCTTAAATACCAAGTTTTGGACATTACTCAGAGTAGCCTAAGCTAGAATAGGGAAGGAAAAAAAGAAAAATAGAGGAAAAAGAAGAGTTTTAAATATATCCGCATTCCGTCTAGTGCGAATTCCTTCCCTTCTCATTTCTCCCTAAACATAAACTTAACGTCAGAGTCAGCACAATGTGTGATTGTTGTCAAATGTATTCTCCACTTTGGCTAAATCGCAGGACGTGTTTGATCAAATTGAAAGCACTATAATCCGCGCATTAGAAGCGTTTTCCAAGTTCAATGCAGGTGTGTGTGCGCACGCTGCGAAACGGACCGACTTGCACATTTATGCTTTGTGTGCGCGACATGACCAGCTTGGAGAGTATTCACTTAAACAGTTTATCTTAAATGGGCGTAAATAGTTTATAGAAATCAATGGGAGAATGATATTATTAGATAATATTTCATAATATAAGGCTACTGTTTTTTTTCTTCTTCTGTATTTTTGATTAAATAAATGCAGGCTTGATAAGCATAATAGACTTCATGCCAAAACATAAAATAATATCCAAACTTTACACACACACACACACACATATATAATATTATATAATATGATATATATATATATATTTTTTTTTTACACAGGTTTTGCCCCTTTCTTACATTTGAGCCTGTTTAATTTGGATTTTAATGTTCAAAATGTCAATTTCTGTCCACAAAACTTGCCAGAAGTCATGGTTTAAGGCGTTATTTAATTTTTTTTTATTTCAGAGGTGTATCCTGATCACGTTCATTTGACTGCTTTGTGAGAAACCCCCTAAACATCTATCATACAAAAGAATACATTCCTAAGATTATATTCATAATAATAAAAAAAGGTATTTCCATGCAGCGAGAGTGATAGGGAACCCGTTATAACAGCGACTGAGACTGCCAGCGGCCAAGACAGAAATGCGTCATATGCCCAACATGTTTTTTGAAACTTTGGCCATGTTTATCATGAAAATCCAACTCTTTAACAGTTTAAAGAATTCAGAATGCATGAAATAGCATTAGACCTCTCATTTAAGCAGAATTCAATTGCATTTAGTGAATTGATCTGAATTAATCTTTTCCATTTAAAGGCAAAGTATCTGACTAAGAAGACTCAGGCTGGGAGCGTGGAGGCTATCAGACTGCTGGACGAGCTTCTGGTTCAGCTAGTGGTGAGTGTTCAGTCCAAAATGTGGATTTTGGTGATGGACCATAAAGACAACGGGCCAAATTTGTGATTTGGCAAAATGTATTCTCCGCTATTTAATCCACATATAAAGTTTCAATAACCAGGTCCCGTAGCTCTTAATTGTTTTCTGATCTCTTGGTGGGGTTAGACTAGTTGTTATCCTTTTATTCCATTTCTTTTAAGTCTGTCATATCACATAATACACTTGAAAATTAAAGTAAAAGCTCTTGCATTACTAATGGTTTGTTGAAATGGTGATGGTGGTCCAGTGGTTTAAACCATGGAACTGATACGCAGAAGGTTGCTGGTTTGATCCCAGTGGTCACCACCAGTGTGTCCTTGATAGGAATACGCGGTATACCGGTACTGGGAAAATACCGGTATATATTTTATTTCAAACGGTACGATATCATGATTTTGCTCGTTTCGATATTTGCTGATGTTCCAAAGTTCACCGCTAGGTGGCAGCGCGCTACCCAAAATGACGTGAAACCGGCAAATGTGGCAACAGAATAAAATGAAAACAGCGGTTGAATCTCACTCAACACGCACAAAACGAATTAAAAAAGACATGAGTAGATGTGAAATTTGGAATTAATTTCCTTATACAACTTCTAAAGAACCATTAAACCTTACCAAGCATCAGGTGAGTGCATCATTCAAACGATCTAATTTAGACATTTATTTTCTTTCAGCACTGATCAACACACATAAGTTACATAAGATCGTGTCGTTTAAATATAAAGACATCTCCGGCTTTTTTTTAAACCAGTGACGTTTAGACCTAATATTTGCATGCATACTATTGCACTATTTACATCCGCGAAAGACATAACCAACTGTGTTTATGTGACTACTCATGTGACATTTTTGACATAATTTCGTGTGTATTTGACTTAGGAAAAGAATCTTAATTTGGAATGCGTGAGCTCTTTTGGCTTGTATGTTTATTGTTGGTATGAACTCAGTGTTCCCATCCCATATGTATTACAAAATGCTATAAAATCGTTTGCATGTTCAAATTGGCAAGGTTTAAAAAGACGTAACGTTAGTCAGTGATTTCCGTCAGCTGTCCTGCAACAGAAGCGAAATTGTTGAATCTGCTCATTTGAGAGAATGGTCTCCATTCTCTCAAATGAGCAGATTCAACACTTTCGCTGAAATTACTTACTGTTGCAACACAGTAACGCTGAAATTACTTACAAGAAATTTTCCAAATGACTGATTGATGTGATAATCTTTGTTGATTAATTTAATAATAAACATTTGCGGTAATTTCCCGCTTCATAAACCCAAAACTTGCGAGAGTTAGTAAAATTATGCGCTATACCAGGTTAAAAATTCAGACCCTGTATGGTATCGATTTAATATCGGTACTTCGGTATTAGATTGTGGTACCGTACCGAAGACAAAATTGTGGTATCGAGCCATCCCTAGTCCTTGAGCAAGGCACTTTACTCCATCTTGCTCCATGAATGTCCCTGTAATAAGGGCGGCAGTGGCTCAGTGGTCCATGTAGATTGTCTACAAACCGGAAGGTAGGTGGTTCGATCCCCGGTTACACCTGTCCAGTTGGGGTTAGGTGTCCATGAGCAAGACACCTAACCCCAGCTGCTCCCGACGATCTGGATGGCGCCTTGCATAACTGACACCGCCGTCGGTATATGAATGAGTGAGTGAATGGGTGAATGTGAGGCAAGATGTAAAGCGCTTTGGATGGCCATTGGTCTGTTAAAAGCGCTATATAAATGCAGTCCATTTACCATTTATTTACCATAAGGGCACTGTACGTCGGTTTGGATATAAGCGTCTGCCAAATGCATAAATGTAAATGTTGTCCTCTATAGGCCTCTGTATCTGTGGATGTCATGCCTGGACAGTATGACCCAACAAACTACACTCTCCCCCAGCAGCCTCTGCACCGCTGCATGTTCCCTCTGTCTGTGCCCTTCCCCACCCTGCAGCTGGTCAGCAACCCGTACCAAGCCGTTGTAGATGGTGTGCGGTGAGTAACTGCCTTTCTTTTTATTCTGGATTAGTGGTATGGTCTGATGAACGGCACTTGACAGTGAATGTTTTGTGGTCTCAGGTTCTTGGGCACAGCAGGACAGAATGTCAGTGATATTGTGAAGTACAGTAGTATGGATGATCATCTGGAAATATTAGAAAGCACACTGAGACTCCGTCACCTGGCTCCCACCGCTCCGGACACACTGGGTCTGGACACACTATTTTCTTTGATTATTTATATATTTGTAAAAAAAAAAGTGGTCTGATTGTTAAATGGTTAAAGGGATTGTCTGGGTTATTAAAGCTTCACAATTATTTAAACACACAGTGGATTGAGTTTAAATTATTGTTGATAGTAACTGCATAAATGCAGTAAGAATACAAATAAGTTTAAAATAACCTGGAATATTAATTTGAATACATTATATTTTTTTTATTTTGACTTTCTGATATGGAGCCCCTAATGAGATATATTTGATGGACAAATGATTATATAGGAGGAGATATATTTTAATGTTTTTCTTCCCACCTCATTATTTTTGTTACCAGTTTTGTGTTTGCCTGCAAATAAAATTCGTGAGAGAACGCAAAATCATTTGAATATACACATGCATGTATACATTTTTAAGAAAAATATTATATTTGTATATAATTTATCTTATATAAATATATATACAATATATGCATGCAAATATTTCTTAAATACATAGTGTGTATTTATATATACATAATTATACACAGTACACACACACATAATGTGTAAACACAAACTTTCAAATATTAATTTTTAAGATTTTTAATACACTGATTTTCATTATATTCTGTTGTATATATTTTGTATATTGCACCATGATTAATGCTACATTACTCTGACATGTTCTGTTGACTCTTTAGGTTGTTACCCGTTCTATCAGAAGGATCCCTTTATTCTGGAAGAATGCCCCCATGTGTACTTCTGTGGAAATGCATCCAGCTACCAATGTAAACGTGTCACAGGTGAATACAAGACTATTTAATAATATTAAAAACAGCACTATGTTACAGTGTGGCCATGCTTTATCAATATATTTATGTTTGGTATTTTTTGTTACTCTCAGGTCCTGAAGGACAAGATGTTCTCCTGCTAGCAATCCCAGAGTTCAGCAGCACACAGACAGCCTGTCTCGTGAACCTGCGCACCCTAGAGTGCGAGCCGGTCTGCTTCTCCTCGTTCTCCACAGAGGATGATGAGGACAATGAGATGAATATCAGCCATTAAACACTCGCTTACCAACATATGACAATTGTTCACTTGTTCCTGTTGTGTTGTTTGTTAATAAAGCTCCCTCTTTTGTATGAAACCATTCTCTTTTCCCTCTTTGAGTGAGATATATATGCTGTTGTTTGTACCTTGTGCTTCTGAGGTTATTTTCTTCATGTACTTAAAATCACTATTGTTCAATCCTTTTATTAATTAAAGGTACACTATGCAACTTTTCACAACACACGGCTCGTGAGCAACGGGACTTTTATTATGACGGGACACAGTCGCCGGCGCAATCTCCACTTTTCCGGTCATGAGTATGAGGTACTGCAGCTCTGTTTATTATATAAGATACATTTAAGTGTGTTTAAAATGATGTTATGACGTTACTCTGTGTTCGCTCGGCAGCTTCTGTGACACTTGTTCACACTCCAGTGAGAGTAAAGCTTTTCTGCAAAATAAAAAACGAGGGTAACGCAGATATGACGCAAATGACAGGCGACTCCCTCACAAGCTATGCTCACATGTCCATGTTCATTGGTAAAAATAGCGATTTTCAATAGTTACACATAGTTGGGAACTCAAGATATTGTAAGAACTCAACAGAACAAAATATATAACACTGACCTGGTTTTTGGATATTTGACTGCAAAAATCCTACATAGTGTACCTTTAAAACAAATTATTGAAATTATTGTTTTGCATTGCTCCGAAAGTGTATATATACATTTGTGTTATATAGATTTGTTGTAAGTATAACATCATCATGTTAACTAGTCCTTCATTTTATCATTTGGAAACTGTTCATTTGTGTAGATTAGTGTAGAATAGATTCCAGGAACATAATTTTGCTTCACAGAAAACATCTGCTTTATTATTTACTGAGGGGAGTGTCTGCTGGAATTCTATAATAAGGGGCTTATATCTCTCTATATAAATTATACATTTAAGACATACAATAGCAATTTTAGACACTAATATAGTCGAGAAACACACAACATTGTTAGTGCATATTAGTACCTAAAAAAAAATTCTACATATATAAGATAAACATTAATAATGTGACGTTTAAAATGTCATTTTTTTGTTTTTGTTTTTACATATTAACAAAAAAGCATAATCCTCAAAATCATAAGAATTGCATTCAAATTAACTCCATAGCGTTTTTGTTGCCATCTAACGTTAGCGTTTAAAAAAAACACATGTTAAGTATTACATTTACATTTACTTTTTTAAAATCGGTTTTAAACCCATATTCTTGGTGTATTTTTTGAAAAAGTACTCAGATGTTCAGATGTTTCCAGATAAGCGTTTAATTCCTGATCATTTACATAACGTCACGTTACGTTTTTTACGTCATTGGTCTGCGCCCGCGTCGCTTGTTTCGCTCTTTTCAATGAAACGTTAAACACATAATTTTTGGTCATCATAAAGGTAAATTATTCACTCGCCGTTATGTATTTCCTGCATGTGTAATATTCTGTCCTTTATTTGCCTACAATATCAGCACCTGTGTCAGCCCAGTTTCAGATAATGGCAGTTTACTCGTGTCTCGTCAACACTGATCACTGAAATGATTTGCTCTGTCTTTAGATGCCTCTGCCTCCAGCTTTACTTGCACGCCTCGCTAAAAGAGGGATCGTGAAACAGTCTGACCAAGGTAAGATGCATCATGCATATTTATATTTCACTGGGTTATCCATAAAACATACTGAAAAATGAGTTCATGCTCTCATTTGTTGTCTCTTCATCACCAGAGGCTGAAGAGGAGATCATCGCTGAAGACTATGACGATAACAACGTTGATTATGAGGCTACAAGGCTTGAAAATTTGCCAACGAATTGGTACAAAGTTTTTGACCCCTCTTGGTAAGCAGTTCACAAGCTTGTATTTTTCTCTGGTCAGCTGAATGATATAAAGGCATCCGATTTTAATGTAAAAGTACAAGAATGATGCACAGGCACAAAAATAGCCTGCAATGGAAATTTAAAATTCACTTTGAGTTTGAATGACCTCTTTCTCAATTCTTGAAGTTACCCAAGAATAGCTTGGTAATACTATGATACATGTCCAAAATTCCAGATTTAAACTTTTTTAGTCATTGCATATAAATAATCATCACCCACTTGTCTTGTCCTTAGCGGTCTTCCATACTACTGGAATGTGGAAACCGATTTAGTGTGCTGGCTGTCCCCTAATGACCCTTCTTCTATCATCACCAAGGCGGCTAAGAAACAGAAAGGTAAAACATGGACATGCTAAAGTACACAAGGATTTGGTGATGTTATTGAGACATATGCTGAAAATGTTTGTGTTTTACTTCCCAGGTGACACTGGACACGACAAAGGAGACAGCCATTATGAGAAGGCAGAGAGAGACAGGGAACGAGAGCGAGAAAGGGAACGGGAGCGCGATAGGGAGCGGGACAGAGACCGGGAGGACGGAAGGGACCGAGATAGAGACCGTGATAGGGATAGAGATCGAGACCGAGACCGGGACAGAGACCGTGATAGAAGGATGCGGAGAGATGACAGTGCTCCGTATAACAAATCAAAGAGAGGTAATTTATGCATAATCTTCCTCAAGTATTGAATTCCTAATTAAAAATATTGCCTCAGTAATCCTGGATAAAAAAACGTTTTAGGAGGACTAGGAGGAGGTCGGAAACAGCAGCAGGAGGAAATGGATCCCATGGATCCCAGCGCCTATTCGGATGCTCCAAGGTAATCACCAGCTAGTTTAAAATGAACACTATGGTTCCGGTTGAAATGGTATAATGACATACTACTCTTACAGTCTATGTGCAACAAATGCTAATTTTCTGTTTACTTTAATCAGTTATATTTGTATTATTTTTTTTATTTCATTTTAATTGTTTCCATGAGATCTAAAAATCGGTCGTTTGTGTAATAAAGAACATGTTTTTGATCAATATGTGGCGCTGTTGTTTTTAGGGGCTTATGGTCCACCGGTCTCCCCAAACGCAATGAGGCAAAGACGGGAGCGGACACCACAGCGGCAGGACCCCTGTTCCAGCAGAGGCCGTACCCCAGTCCTGGAGCCGTCCTGAGAGCGAACGCTGAGAACACGAGACGCTTGGAGGAAGATGATGATAGTGATGATGACTGAGCAGGAACAGTGTGTCTGAAAGCCTTTATGACCTTTAAAAGGCTGAAGTTGTTTCTTTTCTTACATTTAGGACAGATTCATTTGTAAATATACCATGTGTTCTAGTTATACATTTTATAAACAATTGTCATTTTACAATAAGATAGTGATGCCGTTCCCTGCGAAATAAACATTTTGTTTAAAAGTGTGTTCAGTGGTTTGGTATATTTTTTTTCATCTGAATGGTGTTCACTCATGAAATGAAGACTGCAATGCAAAGAAAGATTGTCTTACTCTGCCTTTTTATCCTGGTGTCCAGTACAAATATCTAAACTTTCTTAGATCGAAATCAGCTTATGCTATACTCTGTGCAATACATATTAAATCATGTTTTTTTCTACTGTCCCTATTTAAATAAACTTATAAATAAAAATTAAGAAATATTTACTTGAGCAAAGTTATAGTATTTATGCTTAAAACAAGAGCAAATACATTACAAGAGAAAATAAATGACAGATGTCTTCATTTTCATCTTTACAGAAGGAGCATATATCAGCTACATTAACACAGCATTTGGACAAAAGTACATTACAAGGGTATATATTATGCAGAATTTTAAAATGCACTTCTTTGTTAGGTATGCAATATGTAAATGGCAGTAACCCTGTTTTTCCTCAATTGAATGTTATCTATTATAGAACCCCTCCTCCCCCAAAAAGTTTCTTGACTGAGAGAGTTGACAAATAAATGTATTCTTTACTTAAAAGGGAAACACCTCCTAAACATAACAACGGTAGTAGTTTAGAACATGACACATGGTTAGGGAAGCTTTCATCACACATATTAAACCACTGGGAATAGCCTTTATAACAGAGTTAAATTCTTTAAACAGGACAGAATATTGGTAGGTATTCATAAAACTCATACGATAACAGATCACCATTAGAATTGAATAAATCAGCAATACATTTTTTTATTAAACCATTTATCAAATTTATATATATATATATATATATATATATATATATATATATATATATATAATTTTAATATCTGAATTATTCCATAAGATGGTTTTGTGGGGAAAGTTGTAAACCATTGTAAACCAATTTCCTAACAGAGCTTGTTGATGAAATCTAGCCAATGTAATGGGATTTACCAGTTGAGTAATTACATTTTATCAAAAAAGAGAGGCCATCTACCCTTTTAAATATATTATTAGGGATAAAATACCACATAGAATCTTACCCAAGCAAGCATCTCTTCAGCCAATTAATTTTGAATGTGTTGTTAGTATCATCAAAATTCAGGACTTCAAGACCCCCTTGTGCAGCATCCACCTGGATGATGCGACGGCAGCCATATTGTGCCAGAACGCCCACCACACGCCAGCTGATTGGTGGAGAGGAGACAGAGCGATGAAGCCAATCAGGATAGGGGATGATTAGGAGGCCATGAATGTACATGTACACTGACCAAAAGGATTATTAGGCACACCTTTTCAATTTCTCATTAATGCAACTATCTAATCAACCAATCACATGGCAGACCAGCATGTACCTATCCTCTGGCTACTTCCAGCAGGATAATGCACCATGTCACAAAGCTTGAATCATTTCAAATTGGTTTATTGAACATGACAATGAGTTCACTGTACTAAAATGGCCCCCCACAGTCACCGGGTCTCAACCCAATAGAGCATCTTTGGGATGTGGTGGAATGGGAGCTTCGTGACCTGGATGTGCATCCCACAAATCTCCATCAACTGCAAGATGCTATCCAATCAATATGGGCCAACATTTCTAAAGAATGCTTTCAGCACCTTGTTGAATCAATGCCACGTAGAATTAAGGCAGTTCTGAAGGCGAAAGGGGGTCAAACACAGTATTAGTATGATGTTCCTAATAATCCTTTAGGTGAGGGTATATTGTACATGATGTACAAATAAACGTTCCTCAAAAGCCTGATGTTTAATATTTAACAGCATTTTCACATGATTGTTCAAAAACATTATGTATGGATAACCAAGTAAACCGAAGTTGTTTCAGACTAGTAACAATCATCTTAAAATAATATAAAAGTTATAAAAATCATTCATCAAATCCAGTACGATGGAGTGTGATCTATAGGGTTAAGATTTCAATAAATCAAGAGATCAATTCAAAGACATTGTGAAGGAATTTTAATATTTTATTATAAAAAGATAACATGAGTGAAAATTCTAGGGGCCTTGTGTACAACTTTGTACAAACTGTTAACCTTTTAATAAATTGAGATCTTTATTGGACAAAGAAACCATGCACAGTTTCTAAAGAGTTTGGATTCCAATGAACTGGCAGTGAGGTTCTCTTTTTACATGAACTTAATTGGGCCAAAATGCAATTTGATTTTCTCCCCAGATCAGCAGATGCTCAAACACTGATGCTACAAGGCTGACCTGTGTAAATGTTCATTATCACTATACAGAGAGGAAAATGTCACTTTTTGTCATCGATTCCACTCACATTTCTAAGCACAACACCAAATATGCAAAATATTTTTTTTGAAACAACAGATTCTTACTAACAGGATTTTGTCACTTTAAGATCACGTGTCTTATTCAGATGCATTTAAAAATACAACACCACAACTAGCAAAATAAATTAAGTCTTGGTTGTATTAAAAACGTAATGTATCCGATATGTTGGTCACTAGGAATTAAGGGAAGCCGATCGAAACAGGGTTGGGATGACCAAAGGCGTGTCTTATCCGATTGGTTTCTCAGTGTTCTGTTCCGCCCACATAATGACAGATGGAGTCGTAGTCGAGAGTGAACAGCTTCTCCTCGTAGCGGTCCAGCTGAACCATGGCTCGACACTTCTCTCGGTCTCGCTTCAGGATGCGGCCCACCTGTAAGATAAGCCATGTATTTTGATTTGACGCAGTAATACACATCTTATGGATAGAAGTAAATGGCAAATTATGAAAGACATTGATTATAGGAGTGACAAAATGTGTGCTCCATATGTGCTCTGCTCCAAATTCTTGTGAGCTGCCTCGCAGTCTACTTTCTAAGGGATGTTAGCATGATGCTAAGGAAACACTTCAGTTTTTTGGTCTACTCACGTCATTTGGACAGTTTTTAAGGCATGATGAGCTCCTGGCTCATCTAATGACTCAATACTCTAAGGGCAAAAATATAATGGTACACAAATATTTCATATTAATTAATCATTTCTAATGTACGGAGCACTGTTGTAGTTTATATTACAACACACTCCAACAGATGTTAATTAGAATGATCATTAATTCTACAGTCCGGTTGCACTTTATTTTACAGTACGTGCACTCTCTTACCTAAGAACGTACTGGAATATATAATGCATGGGCGTCAGAACCATTGAAGGGACAAGACCCACCCACTTTTTATGACCAATCCAGTGCACCCACTCACTTATATTGTCTAAATCAGCGCATGTCTGTTTACCTACCCCTAACTGATAAACACTTTATTATTTAACATGTAAGACGCTTTAGTTCCCCTTTTCAAGTTTTTTCTTCATTTTTACTGAAAATAAATGCTCTGATATGTGATGGGAAAAGGGATTAGAGCGAGTTCGAACCTCGGGTAGAATTGCGTCAAAACTTTTACCGTTATTTTGTCTGGCCCAACCAGACGTTATGTAAACAAGGCAGTATATTTGTACTTAATGCATCAACTCCAGGAAACCACCCACATTTTTTTTCTTTCAACGCCCATGATATAATGCAACTACATGGGTTGAGGTCAGGTTTAGGTTCAGGGTTAGTACCTAGTTATTGCAATTACAATAATAAGTACATAGTATGTACATGGGGAACAGGACTGTAAAATAAAGTGTTATTTTCCAATAATATATTACTATAATTATCCACAGACCCCTCCAAATATAATGAACACTTTCAAGGCTCAGAGTGGTTCAACCTTAATTTTATGAAGCATCGAGATTATATTTCTTGTGCAAAAACAAACAAAATTAACAACTTTATTCAACAATTTCTTCATGTATGTGTCAGTCTCCTACGCTACTGATGTAGTAAATACAGTTTAGCGCTTACGAGTTACGTCAGAGTTGCGTCAGAGTTACGCCAGAACGCTGACTTACCGTTGGTCGAAGCTGTTCACATGAGCACCACAGTGCATGCGTGTGATGCTGACGCAGGAGCTGGCCGACATAAACTGCGTAGAAGACTATGTAGCGGACAGCACATTCCAGGGCCCAGTTTATGGCCAGGACGCTCAATGCCCGTAACAGTGGATAAAGGTTTGCTACATTTTGATTGGATCTTGGTGGACTAACACAAACAAACTGTCCAACGCCATCAGATAAAGATGCTAGGACAACAGCCAGACCCCTCTTAGAGGAGAAGCCCAGGAAGGACAGGAAAGGTAGGAAATCATAATTTGTGTTTTCCGAAGATGAACGAAGGACTTGCAGGTTGGAAACGACATGAGTGTGAGTAATTAAAACAATCATTTTCATTTTTGGGTGAACTAACCCCTCAAGTAGGCAGCCCACGAGGATTCAGAATAGAGTCATACTCTTCTACACAAACAAGTGAATCCATATATACCTGTCCTCTGTGCTCTCCCAGAACCACCATAATGTAGTCCGAGTCGTTCTTGGGTACAATGGTCTCCAGCATTTTCTGTCTAATATCTGAAACAGATGAATGAATAAAACTTACAACCAGTTATTAGACCAAAGTCTCTGTTGAAATGCCTATTTATAATGGTCAAGGTGAAAGTGTGTCGTACCGTCCAGCAGCCTTCCCTCCTCTGTACGACACACACAAGTGTGGGGCGTCAGGACATCCTCAATTCTCATCTAAACACAAAAACAATTACTTCAATTTAAACTAATATATTAATTATGGATCATCTGAAAAAAGCTGCATTATGTTCAGTGTATTTATGAAAACAAGAACACATCTTGTTTGTTTCCCCCATAAAACACCAGTGCAGACACTTCAATATCTCTAAACGAACCAGTCTCAGAACTCCAGTGAAGTACCTTTGAGTTGTAGTATTTGCCTCCTTTGAATGCTTTATCTATGAAACGCACGCGGAGGTCCCGTTGGAGCCATGAAGGGGCTGGTGGAGAGGGACGCGACTCTTTTGCCGGTGGAGGCTTCTCTCTGGGAGGAAAAACAAGTTCAAACAAATAAATATAGATTCAATAACATACATGCAAAATACGGAGTTCCTGAGTCTGTCTTACCTGTCTGCACTTGGTTCTCTGTGTTTCCTTTTCTTCTGGTCTTTCTCTCTGTCCTTCTCCCTCTCTCGATCTCGATCTCTATCCGTCTTTCCTCTCTCATCTTTGCCGTTTAACTTCTGCTCTCGCTCCCTCTGCTGTTCCCGCTCTTTTTCCCTCTCTTTGTCCTTGTGTGCTTTACTAAGACGACCTGGAAGACAGAAAAAACGATTAATTCAAGGTTATTTTGAGGCACTTGCAATGGATTTTGAAACAGTGATTAGTGAAACAGTGACTTTTTTTTTCTAAAGGGACACTTGTAGACAATGAATTTGCTAAATATCTGGCAAATAAAACAACCAATTGTCTTTTTAAAAGCATAAAACGCAGTATTTACAATTTTAAAATTGAACACATGAAACCAGTTTCACCTGTGCAAACCTGCCTGGGAGAATCCCAGACCACACAGCTTCTGCTTACAGAAAAATAAAGACTTGCTGATGATGTTTTGTGTTCAAACGCTTAAACCCAAACAGCTTGTTTTCCCACAAGCTCAAATTGCATTTAAGACAGTCAAGTTGGTTCTTCAGTCCGTATTCTCAACTCTTCTCAGACAATTTAAAAGATAACTTAAGCACAATTCATCAGTGCACATTCAAATAATGTTAACTAATAATATCAGAGCTTACTTTCACAATCCAATGATCTCATAATGAATAAAAAAGCCCTGCAATACATTATTTCCCACTGGACATTCAGTAGAAGCCATGTCACATTTTGGAAGTTAAATGTGTTGCAAATTAATATTATTCTTAATTTGTCTTTTAAAGAATATTCAATGGGAAAAAGAACAGATGGAGAAGCACCAGATTTAGCCAGAATAACAAAATCAGGACCAACATTTTTGTTTCTTGGAAAACTAAGGCCAGAAATACTATATCCATTTATTCGAAGCAATCTGACAGTGTTCAAGTTGTACATAAACAACAGATATAGATGAAAGAGCAAACTTACTGAGGTCTTTGCTGTATTTGTCGTATTCCTTGCGGGTGACTAGTTTTAAAGAGTGCTGACTGATGGTTACTGTCTTGCCGCCGATGGCAAGTTTGACTACAACTCTGGCGTTATCTGGATCCACTCCCTCTATCTGTCAAAGAGACCGTTTGAGAAGAAGAAAAGGAGACAAAATGAGAAAATTAAGAAACAGACAGGGAGCAAAAACGTCACTCAGATATTATATTCTAGTTAAAACAATCCATTATCTCTTTGTATGCATTTCACATTTATACACATGCAGTGTTTCCCACAGAATAGGAACCACTTTGTGGTGGTGGGCAGGCGGCCGGCCGGGGGGTGGCGTTGGGTTGGGGGGCTGGTGATTGGCACAAATATCGATTTCGATCTTGATTCAGTATAAATTCATAGCCTACTGTACATATAAGGGAAAATAAGTTAGCCTTTTTAGCACTATTTAAATATTATATTTGCTTGCTTGCATTAATATCCATGTGAGTGTGCTTATATAAGTATCATTAAAAATATTAGGATGTCAGTTATTAACGTTTTCAAATTTCACATTTCAAATAATCTAGTGTTCGATCATGTCTAAATATATATTCAAATGCAAAACCTAAAAATAAGGAAGCAGTTATGATCTGCTATACTTTGAGCAACTAGACTAGATACATCTATATTTTATTAAAGAGCCATACAGGCAACTAGTGGGTAAATCCATTAAAGTATCCATTAAATAGTTGTAACTATGATTCTGAATTCAAAATTGCTTCATGTGGCTTTGGATGAAAGATAAATCACTTGTTCATATTGTTCATATTCATATAAGTTGTTGTGTAAGCTTTTTGTAATCATTCTTTGTTTTTCAGTGGTTAATATATTTTCCATTAAATATATATAAAAGGGTTTCAGCACTTGGGTTTCAGGTTTTCACCCAGTTGAAAGGTTGCGGTTACAGTACACAGCATGAATGATCATACCCTTATGAAACCCAATTTAGAAATTACTCTTTATATATATGACACTTTAGTTTTTTTGTTAAATAATATGTTCAGATGTGGTCAGGGTACTCACTGTGCACAGCACACCTGACCACATCTGAACATAATATTATTATTTAAAAAATAATAATAATAATACAACTATTTAATGGACACTTTTCACATTTCTGAAGTGCTCAGAACTGATATAATTGTGTCTGGGTAAACACAGATAATGTTTAGTGGAAGTATAGTGGTGTAGCGGTGAACTACAACAAATATAACAGTGATTTCATTTTTTCCCCCAGTAGCTACAGATCCATAAAAACAATTAATAAAGTTAATATAGTACCTGGAAAGGACATATTATATTGATAATGCAAGCAATAAGTCAGTAAATTAATAAACTCACTTGCACCTGGTCCATTGATGAAGCCATGTCTAATCAGGCGTCCAATCACAACTGACTTTGAAACACGGTCACAATTTACCAATGACATTTCAGTTTACAATGCAATAAGTAAAGTCCCGCCCACGAGTTTTCGCATGAGCAAAATAGAAGTTCGAGCACGCTTGTGGGGAATGATGGCGCGTGCTGCGAGTCATTTCCAAGCTTGCAAGGGCTTGATTTGCCTGCAGAGGAGATGTCATGCGCGCGGGTTTAAAAGGAGCTTGCGGGCTTGTTATTTTCTCGCAGGAGTGATTTACTGCGCGCGGAAGCATCAGTTGTGCGCTCGGTTATTAATGGCATTAAAATGCCGCCATACACGGAACGCAATATGTGGCTGCCGGTGTTGATTATGTGGCGCACCGCCACAAATTAGTCTGTGTGGGAAACACTGACATGTATAAAAAACACACAAATTATTCACAGATCAGGCATAACATTTTGACCACGGATTTGTTTGTTCAGCACATCCCACAGATGCTCGATTAGATCTGGTGAATTTGGAGGCCAAGTCAACACCTCAAAGCCAGCCTTCGCTCCCCATGTGCATCATTGAGCCTTGGCCGCCCATGACCCTTTCGCCGGTTCACCACTGTTTATTCTTTGGACTACTTTTGATAGATACTGACCACTGCACACCGGAAACACCCCACAAGAGCTGCAGTTTTGGAGATGCTCTGACCTAGTTGTCTAGCCGTCACAATTTGGCCCTAGTCAAACTCGCTCAAATCCTTACGCTTGCCCATTTTTCCTGCTTCAAACACAATAACTTTGAGGACAAAATGTTCACTTGCTGCCTAATATATCCAACCCACTAACAGGTGCCATGGTGAAGAGATAATCAGTGTTCACTTCACCTGACATATACATGTATGTATGTACATATTAGAACTTTAATGTTTCCTGGTAGATATAAACAGGCCCAGATTAAGAACACATAGGGCCATAGTAGTCTATCTTGGTGCCACAATGTTTTTTACAAGAGGAATAATAATAATTAGTGCTTTTAAATCATATCTTTAACATACAGACATGCAATGTATTGTATCTCTATCCAAAATATATAAATATTCCAGACAACAACACATTAAAAACATAAATGCATTAATAGCAGATTTGAAATCAAAGCTAACAGGTTTCCAGGCACAGTGTCTGGAATTACCGCTGTGTGCAGTTTACCCCGACACTTCAGTTTATGTGGTCGGAGCTATTCAATCTGGTTTCAGCTAGGATATAAAGGCCCTAAAATCTCAGATCACTAATAGTTCATGCACAAGATGTGCTTTGCTGGCTCACAAGATGCCTTCAAGTGCTCCTCCTTGTGTAATTCCAGCAGCTCTTTAGTGTGTTAGTACTGTCACAGAAGTGACTATGCATGAAGTAAAGTCCACTCACCTTCCCGTACAACTCTTTATGGGCTCCTGTCAGGACCTGCACACATCCTCCAGGCCCCAGAACCAGGACCTCCTCTTCTTTCCCCCTCTCATCACCCGGTTTAGGGGGTCTCTTGGGGATGCCAGGCTCCAGGTCTTTAATGGCCGAGCGATCAGCACCCAAACCCAGACCTTTAGGCCTCAACTGATGCTCTATCGGCTTCACATCTCTAACAGGTAATAAAAGAAAGACTTTTTTTTTTAGTGACAAGGAGCTAGGACATTTTAAACAAACCACAAGCGAACACAATTTCCATCACATGCACACAAGCATCCCGCCCCTGACAAAGAGCAGCGTGTGTGTTTCCATGTCCATACAAGCGGACAGATGGGCCCGTAAGCACAAAAGATTAAAAAGTGTGCGGCCAGTCTGCGGCAAAGATTCCCTCAGCCAGTCTGAAATAATTCTTCATTGCATTTGACATAAAATCATAATCTCAAGTTATTAATGTCTCCAACTGGGACAATAATCCCAACACAAGGAAACATGAGTGGGAAAGACTTGCAGAGAGCCAAACATCACGTGCATTTGAAAGCGCTTACAGCACAAAACAGTGATGAAACTAAAGAGATAGTGCCGGGGTCAAAAATGAAATGCTATTGGAGGCATTTCAAACCTGGTCAATTGCCGGACGTATGGCTGTAGATAATATTTCATTATTTTAAAGAGGATAAACTGTCAGCTTTTTAAAATATATAAGTAACCACAAATGTATCACAGGTATGAAAAAAGATATAAGTACAAAAATATATGTACCCAATTAGGGATGAATGCATACCCAACCACTTAGGCTATAATTGATCATTAAAAATAATATGAATGGATTTTTAACATTGCGATGGTAATAATGGTCTATAGCGCTGTAGTTTTACATATAAGCTTTTCAAGAACATCTGACAAGTTTTTAAATATTGGAGAAGATCCATCAGCATGTTCTTTTTGTCAAAAATCTTTATGACCGATGGATATTTTATTAGATTGTACTGGGAATTTTTTTAAACAAATGTAACAAAGTTAAACCAACTTTAGCTAAAGCTGCAGTCCGTTACTCTTTTTTTTTTGGTTAAAAATGATCCAAAATCCAATTTTTGAGCAAGTACATGACCAGTCAGCGTTCAAAACTATCCCCTTACCTCAGCCCGATTCACAACGGTAAGCATGTATTAATGTGTTATAATTTGAGCGGTACTGGTGGATTGCCACATGAAATTGGAGCATGTCTTTGCGTCATTATGTCATGTCTGTATACATAAAGAAAGAGCCCGGCTAGTAGTGAAGAGCGGATCGTAGGTGTGTAACGATACACTTGTGTCATGATTCAATATGTATCTCAATACTGAACTCATGATACAATATGTATCCCGATATTTTAAGCCAAAATAAAGTTTTTTTTTTATTATTATTAAAATAATATTATTATTTGTGTATTATCATCAGGACCCACAAATATTCCCCCATTGCATTATTATACATTATATTCAACATTATGTATAGCCGTTGTATGATTCTATGTAATAAGATTATTAATGTAATAATGTCACTGAAACTTAATTTTTTCTGCTCACGCATTACTCACGCTTTCAATGCAGGCAGCATTCTCTCCCGGTCCTCGCTATGTCCTGTCTCTCCCGCTATTAATGCAGTTAGTAATTATTAACCATCTAAAATGCTTTGAATAATCATACTACTAAAACTAAATGTGATATGGTGATTTAAATGATGTTTGCGCTTTAACTTTGAGGAGTGCCGCATTAAATGGTGTTTGCGCTCTCACTTTGAAGAGTGCCGTTCCGGCAGCGCGTGCACTTCAGATGATCAATGCAATCAATCTTAGTTCTAATCGCAAGAAAGCGAGTCGAAATGACCGCTCTCAAACTGTAAATGTTTAGAATTTTAATTCTGCATTTACTCCCTCTCACGTTGTTTTCGCGCGTCACGCAATCATCGTCGTGTTAAATATATTCATCGTATAAAGCCATTGTGTCGCTTCAGAAGATTTGAAGACTTAAGAATATTTGGATTAGAGACTAGATTGGTTATTTTTATGATGCCTTTATGACATTTTTTGCATCTTTTAAGTTTGAGAATCAACAGGTAACGCTAATACACACTAAATAAACAGTCACGTAATGCTGATGTTGTTAACATTATCAATTTAAGAATGAAGTATAACAATACTAATAATTTGCACGGTTTGATGTGTTATGAGCCAAGCGATCGTTAGATTTAATCACCATTGGTAGAGTGATTTATTGTTACATTATTAGCTTTTTTTCACCCTCAGTCGGTCAGAAAAAAAGTGGCAGACATGTTACTGGCTTGTACAGATGACATTTTCCGGTGAAAATTATTATTTTGGTCGTACTTCCAAGACGTAGTATCTGTAATTCCGAAGTACAGTATCCACAGCGTGCAGTGACAGATTCATCCACGCTGAGGAGCCCCTCGTAAAGATAATCATTCCATAAATAACTGCAATTCCAGGTTTCAAACAGAGATGGCGACAAAGAGGCGAAACTTTGAGAGAGCGCTTCTGTTGTGTCATTCAGCACGATTCCACCTGTCCCGTCTTCAAGTTAATCGATAAAGAATTGTAATTTTGTTATACGACGGTCTTGGTATTTAATTTGGCTGTCGGCTGAAATTATATTCAACCCGCCAAAGAGGCCAGTGGGAGTGGTGTTAATGTCAAGACATGTACTCGAAAATGCACTATCCAAACTTAAATGGCTGTAATTCAAGAATGCTTTAAAATATAGACCTAAAATATAGACCTGTTTTTGTTTTAAAGAAGAGACTCGGCAGATTATTGCTGAAAACAAAAGTATAAAAAGGTTAAGGAAGTTTAAAATGACTGTAAATGAAATATAATGTACTAAATATTTTTTTTATTTAAAATGACTATAAACTCAAAGCAATATGTCTAACCAAGTTGTGTTCCAAATTTGAAGTTGATATCACAAAAATTAAAGTTCCCATGAGATTTTGTTTAGGTGCTGTAGCAAATATAGCCACCGGGTGTCATCCACATTCCATGAATTTTTTTTTATGGATTCTCCTGTAACAAATTAGTAAATTTCTGTCCCAATATCACTTTTATTATCACAAAACAAATATGGAACCTTGAGACTCCTTTCCAACGATATACGTTTTGTCAAGATTAGAAAAGGTTTTGATTATTAAAAAAACTGGTTTTGATTATAAAGTAGCTAAAATACATTTTTGACAGCGCCCACTAGGGGAGGAGCATGGTAGAAGAATTTAGAGTACCGTTTCCACGGTAGCGCAACATCCAATTTCAAAGGATGAATTTTGAGTTTGGATGCTAGAAGGATTGTGACAATTAAGGGGTTAAATTTAATTAAAAAACCCTTTAAAGTCAAAACTGTGGCCTACAGTGGCACGCGAAGCAGGGGTGCTCATGTGGGAGAAACAGATTACATTTTTCTGCTCCCACCCACTCGTTTTAATCACAATTCATTGAAAAAAAAAGAGGTCCCTACTGTTTAAATGTGCGTCCAATTCCCTCTCCTTGCTTCCAGCCCATTCCCTTCAGCATGGCCAACCCATAAGCCTCCACAGGAACAACTTCATAGTCGGCCTCTGTGGACTGAATCAGAACAATTCAGATCAATATTCAATACACATCTCAAACATCTCCACAGAGAAATCAAGCACAAGCCTACACGCAGAGACTTACAAAGCAACCAAAAACATAATCAGACGCAAAACACTAATTAGAAACACACACCTCAACCTACAGAGAAGCTGATAATTAGATGAAATCTTACAGCTTCTTTTTACATGAAGGAATAAACAAGCCCTTTGACGGGCAGAGTAGAATTCACTCATAATGATTGAGCCGCCGCGTTCAAGCCTAATCAAGCTGGGGCTGGCGCTCTCACAACAATCTACAAGTGATGGACTTGCACTGCAGGAGAAAATGACACTGGAGGTGTGCGTGTGTAAGAAAGAGAGAGATGGTTTATGCAGAGTAAGCTGTTTGGATGCAGCAGGAGAGTTCATCATCACTCATTTCATTAGGACACGCCCTTATCCTACACACACACACATACACACACACACACACACAATGTAAATGTAACAAGAGCACTGCGTGTGCAATGACCTTGAGCTGCCCTGTGCTGACACCACATTTGGCACCATTACTGGACAACAGCCTGAGCAGCAGAACATACACTGGCAGAACTCTAATGAGTTTAAAAATATATACTTCGCAAAACAACTGCATTAGAAATCCTCAGCATGTTCAAACACACTGATGTGTGATGTGGCCCAGATTTGCAATTGAAACAGAGAGATCATTATCTGTTTACAGAACAGCCATATACAGCGAGCACAAAGTGGTGCAGTACCAATAATAGCCATTACTCTTTTGAACTGTAAGCATACTAACATGGGATTATTACTGAGGTCAATTTTTTTTAAATAGCCCCTGAAAAAAAGGGAGAATTTCTGAATTTCTGTTTTCCATTTAAGTCTGCACGAAATCAAAATTGAGTTTTTAAAATTTTCTAATAAAGCCATGGTTGTTTTGTGAAAAATCATCAGTGCGTGTATACAAAAAAAATCTATTTGAAATAAATGCTGTACTTTTTATTAATCAAAGTACCCTGAAAAAACAAGTATTATGGTTTTCACAAAAATATAAACCAGCACAACTGTTTTCAAGATAATAATAAGATATTTTTCTTGAGCAGTGAATCATATTAGAATGATTTCTGAAGGATCATGTGACTGATGACTGGAGTAATGATGCTGAAAATTCAGCTTTAACATCATCAGGAATAAATTACATTTTAAAATATAATAGAAAAGTTATTTTAAATTGTAATAATGTTTTACATTATTATGGTTTCACTATATGTTCTATACAATAAATACAGCCTTGGTGAGCATAAAAGACATCTTTCCCACCCTAATTTTAAATGATAGTGTATTGACAAAATATATGAACTTATTCTTCTTATGAAACATCTTTCGGCTCTTAAATCATAGCCAAATCGCTAACAACATTAGCCATTGTTTTAGCAAACTCAGCAGAGTTGTATCTCCATTTTTTTTAAAAGAAAGAGGAGAAAACCGAATAATACAAACTATTTTACATTCTTGAACCATTAATGTTTCAAATTTCTCATCTGCCAGTATTCACAGAATGTTAAATCTGTATGATTGTGGCTCACACTAATGTTACAGTCATGTCCCTGCATAGAGTCCACACAACAGTCTCGTTGTGTAGTATAATCTCACACTCATTCTGGATCTATAAGGACAGATTCATCCTGCTGTACAAGATTTTTCCATTTAATTCAATAGCAGTTGCAATGAAGAACTTGACACTAAAAACGTTTCCTAAGTGCAGGATTCTCAGGAGGAGACAAAGTATTTGCAAAAGCCTTTAAGTGTTTAATCATTTAAAGGGATAGATCACCCAAAAATGAAAATGCTGTTATCATTTACTCACCCTCAGGTTGTTCCAAACCTGTATAAATGTCTTCTGCTGAACATGAAAGATGATATTATGAAGAATATGGGTAACCAAACAGTTGACTTTCATAGTATGGAAAAAATACTATGGAAGTCAATGGTGCCCATCAACTGTTTGGTTACCAACACTCTTCAAAATATCTTCTTTTGTGTTTAAGACAGAAATTCATACAGGTTTGGAGCAACTTGAGAGTGAGTAAATTACAGAATTTTCCTTTTTGGGTGAACAATAATGTGTAACACACCATTTTGAGAACCAACACTCATTGCTGGATAGACCATCTAAAAACAGTAAAGAGGCTCATATTTACTAAAACAGGGATGCTGCTCCTTGTGTCCCTTTTTTAATCTATCCTCCATGGACCTACCGACTCTGGTCGCAAATCCACGTTGACTTTGTCCCCATCCTCAAATCCCTCAGGAGCCTGGTTCTGCATGAGAAGAGGAATGGCAAAGTTGGGATCTGACTGTGGTCCGTTCTTCCATCTCTCCTGGTGTTTTTGAGACTCTGTAGTAGATGACACGCAAACAGAACTACATTAAAGTTCTTCATTTAGCAAATGCAAAATCTTCTTCTTGTATAACTGATTTATACAAGAAAAACTGACTTGCCATATTTTTAGTACAACTGAAAGAGTAGAGCCTACAACCTTTGACTTATCAGCCCTGGGGCCGTATTCACGAAACATCTTAAGGTTAAAAGTAGCTCCTAACTTACCAATTTAGGAGAAACTCTTAAAAATAATGGCTGGGTGTGTCAGTCCTAATTGTAGGACTAAATGTTTGCACTAAGAGTATTTCACAAAGCATTTTAGCACTAAAACTGTTGTGGAACTTTTCTGCCCATTCTCTCTTCCACTTCTCTTCTTGTCTAATTACTGTCCTATCATAGCAAAAAGGCAAAAATAACAAAAATGATCAATATTATTTATTAGGAAAATAATGTCTGATTACCTGTGGCAGTTACATATAATCAAATAAAGTAAGAGAGTAAAATAAGCCTATTTGGCGTTCTATCCAAGGAGATAGGGGACTCCGAGCTCGAAATTTAGCTCAAACCCAGAGTACTCCCCCGAATCCCCGGCTGGCCCGAGAGTGAAGAGTCGGGGTGTGGGACTTGTTTAATTAGTGACACTTAGCCTATTTATTTATTTTTTCAATCTTAACTAAGTACTTTTACTGCAATTTAAGAGAACTCTTAGTGCTCAGAAAAAATGTTTTGTGAATCCAGCCGCAGATCTATAAGCATTAAGCCACATTATTACCACAACAATTGAGATTTAAGAATTATTGATGATGCATTTAATGTCAAGCATTAAATCAATGAAAAACCAATGTATTCAATCACTATACAAATGACTAATGCATGGAAGCACATGGATTATTCTATTAGCCCTTGTCAAAAAGTAGTACACTTTAGCATGCATAACTTACCAAAAAAAAAAAAAAATTGTGGAAATAATGCACTTTATATACTCTTTTAAGAATATACTCTTAAAGCATTAAAGTTAAAATTATAATAAAGTACTTTTAATGTGCTTTAGTATGTTAGTCAACAACACATCAAGTGAACATTATTTAATATGTCAGAATATTAATATTATGAAAACATAATGATTTAAAAATGTACTTAAGTGTATTAAGAAACTTAAGTGGCCTTTTATTCTATTACTATATCTGCAAGTATAGTTGTTTTTAATTATTTAACTTTTAGATTTAAGGTACAATAATACAAGTGCTCGTTAAATACAATTAAGCACAATTCTAAAGAGTAAATCCTTAAGCTTTATTGCCATAATCTGAAACTGTATGGAGAATTTGGCATCTCACAAGTAAACAAACTCAGCAAGGTTGCGTTTTAAATTCTAGTTAGCAGCTTTGACAGCCTTTTCACAGCCTCATCATAGGCAACTTTTTTTGCAGTACAGGGATCACATTTTGTAAACACTAAATTATTACAATATTAATGTACAATACTGACGTGGTAGCCCTATCTAAATGTCATGAATCATGTAAGTTTATGGTAACGTTATTTGTGGTTGCCCAAAAAAACACTTCCTTGTTATGCATCTCACTAACGTTAGGTTTTAAAACGCGTCCAAAACCACCTGAACGAATAAAAGAGCACCACACCTTCGATGAGTTCTTTGACGGCTTGAGACTCCACCGTGTCCTGCTCCTCCGGGGACGGCTCTTTGGTCTTGTCCTCGCTGCTCTTGTCCCCTCGCTCAGCATCCTGTCGGTACCAGCGGTTCTTGTGGATCAACGGAATAACTAGCTCCTTCGGTTTCTCCACCGGTTTGGTTCTGTGGAAGCAACAGACATACACGAGTTGAAGCACACGATGAGATATAAACAAAATCAACATTATACTGATTTTATTTAGACTTTTTGCTAACCTAGCTAACGTTAGCCTTCAACTCACCCTTTTAGTTCTTTTCCTTCGACTTCAACTAAATAATCTCGCTCTTCCGCTTTCCCGGATTTGGCCCTGCTCAATGTTTTACTAAAACCGAAAGATATTGGGGCAGGTTTTTTGCCCCCATCATCTTGGCCAATATTAATCTTCAGTGATTGACCCGCCTGGTGCCACTCCGGCGACGCCATGTTTGTTGTGTGTTGTAATCGCTGGTAAATGTAGTTTTATTGTGCAATCATCTCTATACCTGAAAAGCTTCAAAAGACTAAAATTCCCATAATGCAACACGGCAATAATATCTTCTTTTTAATGCTTTAAATAGTCAAGAGAACATTTAGAGTCTAACATTGGTAACGCATAAAAAAATTATTCAATTATTTTGTAACTAACATATGTTATTATTATATTAGTAATACATATAGTTCTAACTATTCAACTCACCTTGCAATGACCCCTAATTTAGGGGATTTGGGTTGAATTAACGGTGAAAATGTAACGCCAAGCATATATTTTAGTAAAATGTTTTACTATGTTACTAAAGAAATTTAGTTTTTTTTGCTCCTAAATATTAATAAATGTTGTAGCCTAATAAAAATTAATACAGGAGTTATAAAACAAAAAGCCTTAAAGCACATAAAATGTTTAAAATTAGTATAGCCTAGTTGTTTATATTTTGTCCGCGAAGTCTGGGCGCAGGTTTGTAAAACGTTTCAAAAAGTGTATTAGTGATTAATAAAAGTGTATTAATAATTTTTAAAAACTCGCGGTCAAGTTGACATAGAAACGTTTAAATCTGCGACTCCTGCTAAAAATATACCCATGCATGATTATTTATTCAGACAGAGCCCTACTGGAAATAGGCTACAAACAAAAAATCTTAAACCAGCCTACCTTGGTGGTTTTAGCTGGTTTATGGTTTATGGCTGGTTTAAGATCTTCTCCCAGCTTGACCAGCTAAAGGACCGTGTCCAAAGTCCAAAACTAGTATACAGACTAATCTCAGAGACCAGCAAACCACCATAGACTGCTTTCAGCTTCTTGTTTTTTTTTAGCAGGGAGAGTGTGGTAATTTAAATACACTTCCACACTAGTTCCCCAACCCACTTATCCTCCCAGTCCTCACATTTCACCTGTCCGCATTCTCTCCCTTGACCTGACATGCTTTAACAAAACCGGCAAACTACCTGGTTCGTTTACACAAGGGGCGGTTCTTCCCTTTATATCTTTCCCTCCCCTCAGCGCCTCCAATATCGCTTCTTACTCTTATTTCAGTGTTCTTTCCTTATTGCCCGCGCCTGGGAATATTATCGAAGCGTGCGCTGGATGCGATCTGGACCGGCGACACGCATCGCTTCCCGCAGCATGCCTTCACGGACATCCGTGACACTGTCCTCCAGCTCATAATCGATACTGTCGCCGTGTTCTGCTTATTGAGCGATGCGAGAAGCCAGACTCAGCATAACCGCTGCAATGTAAGCGATCAGCGCATTTATTCAGAAAGTCAAAACAATTACGCGGATTAAAACGCCTCGGGACACACGATGAGGAGAAAGAGAACTATGAAGGTAAGATTTGGGCTATGCCATTGATTCTAAGTGTGTTGCTGTGTGGAAATCTCTCATGTTGCTAATGCCAAGGAAATTCAAAAAAAGCTATTCAGTTTGTTTTGGGACATAAGTTATCATTGGCCCAAAAGCCACAATCCAGTCCAATGACAGTGTGTGTCGTTTTGGAGTGTCTACAACCAAGTGCAAACGTGCTGTCCGATCCGATGTGCGTTTTTTTCTTTTTTTCACCCTGTGTTTTTTTCCCTCGCAGATCATCACTGGTCCCGTTCCCAGCTGAACACACACTGTCCACATACGCGTCTGGCGCGCGCATCTCATCTGCGTGCAGATAGTGCTCTCTGTAGGAAACGCCGTTTGAAAGTGGCATAAAGTTCGAAATCTCGCAGCATCCTTCCGAATAATTAACATTTGGGAATTATTTTTAGGAATTTGACCGCTGGGGTCAAATCTAGTTTATCAATGTATATAGACGCGTTTAAACGGATGATCTTCGAACGGCTAACTTGTTTGAAAAGAATGTGTGTGTGTCAGCGGCAGTGCAGGTGAGTGTTTTCTGATAAATATCCGAGTTGTCTGAATGTTTGGACTGTAAATGTGGGTGTGGGAGAGACACGAGACAAAAACATGCGTTGAGTTTGTGATTGTCAACAGCTTATTCTAGTTCTGATTCATTTAGCCTACATCTATCTATCTATCTATCTATCTATCTATCTATCTATCTATCTATCTATCTATCTATCTATCTATCTATCTATCTATCTATCTATCTATCTATCTATCTATCTATCTATCTATCTATCTATCTATCTATCTATCTATTTTGACTCATTTTTAAATATTTGGCATGCCAAGTCAATTCAGTTTCACCTTGACAAATGTTCCTTTTTTAGTTTGTTATATCTCTAAATAATTACTACTTCTTTATGAAGTATATAAAAAAACATAACAGTTGCTTGTACAAATGTGTCCTTTGTTAAATGTTGACTTATGATAAGACTTAATATATCATTTAAAATTAATTTAAATATGTAAAAAAACGATATTTATTTATTTGTTTGTAAATAATAATTTAGTAAATAATTAGTAAATAATAAAAAGTGTTATTAATAAATAATTATTTATTGTTTCAAATTAATGCATACACATTAAGCATAGGGCTACACATTAAATTAATCATACACGTATTAATTTGATTTAAACTGAAAGTGATATATATACTGTGGGTGTGTATATATATATATATATATATATATATATATATATATATATATATATATATATATATATATATATATATATATATATATATATATAGTATGTAACAGTATAATTTAAATCTGATTAATCAAAAATAAACAAAAATATAATTTGTATAATAAACCATTTATTTACTTAAATAATGATTAAATGTTAATATAATGTGTGTGTGTATATATATATATATATAATTTATTTAATAAGTATTTATTAAATAACATATATATACATATAAATTATATATACTATATATATATAGTATATTTAATTTAAATGTATATATATGTTACCTAATATATATTACATATAAATTACATAAATTAATAATAATAAATTGCATATAAATTATATCAATTAATAATAAAATAAATTACATATAAAATAAATTAATTAATAATAAAATAAATTATATATATAATTTATTTTATTATTAACTTATTTAATTTTTATGTAATTTATTTGTTAGTATACCTTTTAGACCTTTATTTACAGATTGCCAGATGGCAGATATGAATTTATTTAGCTTGTTTATTTGTTTATTTTTTGCATTTCAAGGTTTGAACGACTCTTGAACGCATGCATATAAATATGTTTATATAACTTTAAATCACAGTCATTTATATGCGACGGGTGTATGTGTCTAAAGAAACGGGGCAGAGAGACGCTGGCATTCTTGCGGTGTGTGTTTGGGTGTGTCTGTCCTCATCTGGTTCTGAAATAATGAATGTTGTGACCCAGACTTCACAACAGTGCATTGCTGTAGGCTCAGGGAGTAGTCAAGGTTATCCTACAGTTATGAATCATTCATTAATATGAGAAAGGGACAGGCGGGAAGAGAGAGAAGTCTGAAGAAAGCAACAATTGCAATATTCCCCCAACATCCCAAACCCCTGAGAAACACTTGATTCACACTCCAGGCTGTGTGTGTGTGTGAACATATGGTTGTGTGTGTACTAACTCTATCCTCCCCCTCACCTTCTTAATTTCAGCTAAATTATCAATCCAACTTTGGCCAATTACTTATAATCATCTTACTGAAGCTGTTTGAAATGTTGCTTGGTTCGAGTTCATCTGATAGCTGAGTGTCAGTTAATGAGACGATTCTGATCCTCTGCGCGGTGCATGTATTGTGCGCGGTTGTTAATTGTGTGATTATATGCACAGACCTCACTTCATGCATATTCAAGGTGATGTGTTGAAGGCGTGGATGAAGGGGAAATATATGTGTGGATGCTGCAGTTTACCCTTGCTGAGTAGGACAGCACTGCAAGACAATTCTGCTCTTTGACTCACTGCTTGCATTACAAGGCCATGGCAATCTGCTAATCTGTGTCATCTCGTTCGGTCTCAGATGTCTAATGGAATATCAGTCATATTATTTGAGAAATTATGAAGGTTGTTCGCAAACGTCACGCCAGAAACTTAGTTAATCCAGTGACAATTCTGCCATCATTTTTTAACCCTCATTGTTTGACTTTCTTGTTTTCATGAAACAGAAATGGAGATATTTTGAAGAGTTTTCATGGTGCTCTTTTCCATACAACAAAAGCGTGCAGTGACCAGGGGATGTTAAGATTGGCATTATCTTTTATTAGTTATTAGAAAATAAAAAATTAATACAACTCAGTTAAATCAAAGTCATGTGGTCTGAACAAAGTAAATAAATAAAACTAAAGAAAAAAGTAAATAATATTATAGAGAGGAAGCGGCTAACCCTCATAAATGTATGTCAAGGTCAGTAAAATATTAAATAATTTGAACTTTTTATGAAAGGATTAGTGCAATGTCATGTGGTGCAACTCTCAAAAAGCTTAATGATATTTCACGAGTTCACTCTTACATATAATTTATATAGAGTACATTTAAATGTGTATTTGGCGTGCTGTCCGCGGGAGGGCTTAGAGCTCGAAATTTGGCCCGAACCCAGAGTACCCCCCCGTATGTAAGTGGTTTAGAGCTAAAAGTGTGGTGAAGGGGTGGTGGAGGGATGCTGATAGACTGTCAATGAGCAGAGGTTGGATTGGTGCATATATACACCTCTTATTGTTGATTAACTGAGTGCTCTCCACCTGTGTCAATTATCTGAACGTGCTCCTCCCGGACCTTGTTAATAAAACATAATTTATGAAGATAAAAAAATTGATACAATTAATATACTTTCACATGTATTCAGGGTGTAAAGAACCA
Organism: Gobiocypris rarus; assembly: GCA_023029165.1. Lineage (NCBI taxonomy): Eukaryota > Metazoa > Chordata > Actinopteri > Cypriniformes > Gobionidae > Gobiocypris > Gobiocypris rarus. The sequence continues at coordinate 25,757,576 of CM040928.1, forward strand.
GCTCTTTTATTTCAGCCTTTTTGCAACCCCTTTGCTGACCTGAGTCCTGACACACAGTCTTTACTGTTAAATTACTGGTACATTTATAGTTTTTCTAGGTAAATATGCGCTAAAGTTACGTCTTTGACCATTGCGCCACGTCTCGCAACTTTTTCAGCACGTCGCATTCAAGACCCAGCCTTTATTTCCATTCATCAGCGCTTGCAGCTCTGTAGTTGTATACTATGATGCACGTATGGTGTTTTGAAGAGCAAAAACATGTTTTGTGTGATCATCCCCTTACGCCTGTCACTAAGAAGTGAAAATACAAAGCCAAATTGGACAGATAGTGAAACTATAGCGGTTCTCATGGTGGTTAATGAAGACCGAGGCGCAGTGTTTAAAGTCAAGATAATTTCTGATGTCTGACATCACAGAATTTACCAGTATTTTGGTGCTGATGCATGAATTGTCTCTTAATGGTAAAAAGCCAGAATGCAGTTGCTTGTGTGAACAGCATATTTATTTTAGTCAGGACACCAGACAAACTTTAATTCAACTTTTTATTGGCATCTTTTGCAAAAGTTACATTTGGCAATATGGCTCTGTTCTAAATTCACCATCCGTTTCACATAGACTGTATAAAAATATGGACGTAGTGTCCGTGACGTCACCCATAGGATTCTGCAGAGCAGTTTTGAAGCGTAAAGTAGGGTCGAGCTGGCCGTTGCCATCTTAGCAGCGCGTCATCGCGCATCACTCCCAGATAACAGAAAATGGGCAAAGAGACGGGACGCAGGCGGAGCTGAGATGACGCAATGACTAACAGACAGCTGATCCACCTGCCACTCAAAGTGGCCACACCCTTAATTATGCAGAACTTTTAACTTTAATATAATGTGAACGAATGCGTTATAAAAAAATTCACCTAAAATGTGTGAAAAAATACTAAAATGTGACTTGAAAACACAGCAGACTGCTGATTGGTCAGAGAGAATCGTCACTGTTCATTGCGTCATCATTGCACGCGCAATGGAGTATCCTGAAAAAATTGTTTGTCCAGAGATTGCGTGTTATTTACTATTATGGCAACTCGGAAGAATATGCCGTGGTCAAACGAGGAGGTGCAGACTTTCCTTTGTTTGGTTGCCGAAGAGGATCCAGCGAGAGAAGATTACGTCATGGCAGTTTCCTGCGGCGTCGCTATGACGACCAGGTACTATTGTGGAGGTAATATCTGTAATGGAAAACGGGGCGAAAAGCGAGTTGAGGCGAGTCGAGTTGAGCTGGTACTGGTAATGGAAATCGCCATATGTCACTTCCGTATTGGCTTCAAGGCAGACGGCGGGAGGTTGCTGCTTGCCTTTTCATGCGCTCCATGAAAAGATAAGGCAGGGAAAAGCAGCAGCTTCTGGGGACAACCTCCTATTTTTTTAAGCTGGGAGAGAAATCCCCCCATTGAGAACTGAGCATGCATCAGTGACAACAGAATGAGCATGCATCAGTGACAACAGAATGACAATGATTAAGGTAAACACAGTTTAAGGAGGAGCTGGGGAGGAGGTGGGTTGCAAAGCAGCGCGCAGTGGAAGCAGCCAAACAGGCAGATTAACTTAAAAGAGATAGTTCACCCAAAAACGAAAATGTTATGTTTATCTGCTTACCCCCAGGGCATCCAAGGTGTCTTTGTTTCTATAGAACACAAAAAAACATACACATACAAATCCATATTAAACCCTTGTCTTAAGACACGAAACGAGAAACCGAACAGTATTTATAAACTGTACATTTTTTACCTCACACGCAATCTATGTCCAACAGCCGTCAGCATGGGATGACTTCTGGTGAGTGAGGTCAAGGTACCTGATATGGCGTATCTATTCGATTTGACTTTTTATTTTAGTTTAAATTCTTTATTTAAACACCGCGCCTTGGTCTTCATTCACCAGCATGAGAAGCGCTTTAGTTTCACTATCTATCTATTTTTACTTCTTAGTGACAGGCGTAAGGGGATGATCACACAAAACATGTATTTGCTCTTAAAAACACAATACGTGCATCATAGTGTAAAAACTACAGAGCCGCAGGACTGATGAATGGAAATAAAGGCTGGGTCTCGAGTGCGACGTGCTGAAAAAGCTGGGAGACATGGCGCAATGGTCAAAGATGTCCATTGAGCGCATATTTACCTAGACAAACTATACATTTACCAGTAATTTAACTGCTTTGAAAGTGCAAGTTTTTGAAAACGATACCGTTTCGGAAAACGGTGACGTGATGTGCATGCGTATCACGTGTTCAGTCTATATGGGCGTAGGGTTTCTTTATAAAGGGACATCGCCAACTACTGTGCAGTTTGTAGTTGTTTTTGTCGATCCATGTGAACTGTGATCTTTTCGACAATAGTCTCGTCTGTACATGAAAAATGCTAAGGAAATACGTTTCCGTATTTAGTACATCATTGTTGTATAAACTTACCCTAAGGGCAAAAAAGTGTAGTAGAACTATCACAATACACCAATCAATGAACCAAACTGTTTGAACACTTAAATCTTAACATGGGTCAGTGAAGTGTGGCGCAGTTGAGATTGTATTGTTCTTTATCTTCCCACTATTTAACCCGAGAGTCAATATCTGGACCATAGTTCCTCTCGCTTCATTATCCAGACCAAATGGACCTTGACATGTCTGTTGCTTGGAACAACACAAATATAAATCTGAATGGTGATGGATCGGCCCCCGTTATATGGATATTGATAGCAGGTGGAATAAACGCGTCGCTGTAAAACTGTTGCAAGTTAACCGCACACAGCCTTGAGCTGTAGGCTGCACTGAGGCGGTGAGAGGGAGGGCTGCAGGGATCAATATCAAGTGAGCAGGAGAAGAACGAGGGATGGGAGACATGGTTGAGGAGGGAGAACGAGAGGGGCAAGAGATTGAAGAGAGGATGAGGAGGCGGGGCCAAAGAGGAGAAAAGGGAGGCTGGTGGGGAGAGAGAGAGCGCAGAAGGGAGCGATGGAGGGTCACCTTCAGCGATGGCATCTGATTCAGCACAATCGTTCCCACTCGGGTTACTGCACTGTGACCTAGCCGAGCATGCTGGGACTCTCTGAGGCCAAGCCTTTCTTCCTATTTTCTCTCTCTTTCTGTTCCTCTCTTTTGGCCTTTTGTCTATACAAACTCAATCTTATCTCATACTTCCTATTTTTGCCCTTCTAGTACTACTACGCACAACTCAGGATTTATGATTTGTGATGGTTTTACTTTCTCCAATATCATGTCATTGTCATCATAGAACGCTAGAGTCTTTTGTCATCTCCCGATATACCAAGATTTTTCATGTTTAGGTCGTTTTTCATCTCCCTTATATCATGTCAACATCTTTGGTCTTTCTCTCGCTCTATCTTTACAGACAATCACCTCACCTACGCATGCGTTTCGCTCCGTCATACTTTTGTTTTGGGTCTTTGCACATCACGCAGAGACAATTATGTCCTATCTCTCAGAATGAAAGACTTTTGACAGAGAAAAAAACACAATTAAAAGCTTGCAGGCATGTTGTTTCGCATTGTCAGTTTTGATCTATGACTAAATCTCTGAAGTACTTTGCTGTATATTTCCATCCATTTTTTTCCTCTTTTTAATAAAAGTCAGGACATCCTCTGTTTTTACACCTAAATATTTTACAGGCTAGAATTTTGACAATATTCTGCACCATTAATACATGTAATAAGTCAGTAAAATGTGTGAAGTATGTACAGTGGTGGACAAAACGTTATTAATGTTTTTATCTTTATATTTGATTAAATAAATGCAGCCCTGGTGATAATTTTTCCTAACTTTTTCCAAATACCAACTTTTCAACGGTAGTGTACACATTTTTATGTACCCTTATTAAATTTATAGCAGCACATTTATTTCCTACCCTGATTGTATTGAGCTTCATGGGTATTAAGTCTAACATGGGTGTGTGTGTGTCCGTAGGCTGTATTTGGGAATGTTTGCTATGTGTTTTTTCAGCCCACTCACATTTAATCTTTTATTTTTAAATCTGTCACGGCTGTCCGTGTGTGTCGGCTACACCAGTGGCCCAGATTTGGGCAGGATTGAGCATCACAGAGTTTAATGCACCCCGTGTCTGAGGGTACGGGAGACTGATTAGATGCGAGATGTGTTACTATCCAGACGTTCTCCAGCAGTCTATAGGCTGTGTGGATGCTCAGGTTCGTTTGGAGGTCGTTTGTAATTTAAGATGCATGGATTGGCTGGCCTCCAGCAAGTCCCTCCATGGAGGGTGATGTAAGATTAGGGTCAGAGCGGTCAAATACAGGTTAGGATAGTGAAGGGGTGACATAACTGCTCAAATGCAGGTTATTAAAAGTATTAGACTACGCCAAAGCCTAAATTATTATTCCTAGTAATGCATTAGTCCAGTGGTTTTCAAACTTTTTTATAAGCGTCCCTTTTTTTTTATTGACACAACCCATATGAAGAACCTTTTTAAGACTGCGTCGTGACCCAGAGTTTGAAAACCTGTGCCTGCCCTGTTGAGTAAAATGTACTTTGATTTGAAGTGAACTTGTTTTAATAAGAGAAGAAATGAAAGTAATCCATTCAGAAATCGAAATACTTTTTTGAATGGAACTGTAATCTGATTACAAATCATTTTAACTGTAATTGTAACTGAATACAGGTACTCATATTTTGTATTTTAAATTCATAACTGTTACATTTCAACAAAGGTATTGTCAACTGCCATTAGGTGTCAGTATAAATCCAAGACCACTGTCAGTGAAATGTAAACAAAAGGTGTCTGAATGAACCCTAAATGTTTTTATCGTTTTATGTTTTTCCCTAAGGTCGACATAAACTGATCAGGCATAACATTATGACCGCCTTCCTAATATTGTATTGGTCACACTTTTGCTGCCAAAACAACCCTGACATGTTTAGGCATGGACTCCACTAGACCCCTGAAGGTGTGCTGTGGTATCTGGAACTAAAATGTTAGCAGCAGATCCTTTAAGTCCTGTAAGTTGTGAGGTGGCCTCCATGGATTTTTGCTTTGTGACAGGACGCATTGTCCTGCTGGAACAGCCAAGTTTCCTTGAAAGGGTGTTGGTCTGCAACAATGCTTAGGTGGGTGGTACGTGTCAAAGTAACATCCACATGAATGGCAGGATCCTAGGTTTCCGTGCAGAACATTGCCTAAAGCATCACACTGCCTCCGCCGGCTTGCCTTCTTCCCATAGTACATCCTGGTGCCATGTGTTCCCCAGGTAAGGTTAGGTTTAGGGTTATGGATAGGGTTATCGTGATACCCAGCCATCCATGTGATGTAAAACAAAATGATTTATCAGACCAAGCCACCTTCTTCCATTGCTACGTGGTCCAGCTACAGTTTGATCGGACCACACAGACCAGCCTTCGCTCCCCATGTGCATCAATGAGCCTTGGCCGCCCATGACCCTGTCGCTGGTTACTTCCTTGGACTACTTTTGATAGATACTGACCACTGCAGACTGGGAAAACCCCACAAGAGCTGCAGTTTTGGAGATGCTCTGACCTAGTTGTCTAGCCATCACAATTTAGCCCTTGTCAAACTCACTCAAATCCTTGCGCTTGCCCATTTTTCCTGCTTCTAACAGATCAACTTTGAGGACAACATGTTTACTTGTTGGTGATGGTGGTCCAGTGGGTTAAACCATGGAACTGATATGCAGAATGTTGCTGGTTTGATCCCAGTGGTCACCACCAGTGTGTCCTTGAGCGAGTGTGTTACCTTGCTCCATGTTGCTCTAGGGGGATTGTCCCTGTAATAAGGGCACTGTAAGTCGCTTTGGATAAAAGCGTCTGCCAAATGCATAAATATAAAATATAAATATTTTCTAAAGAAGTATACATATTTTGTTGTGTTGAGTAACACACTTAAGCTTAAGTACATGTAAAGCACTTAATTATATTTTTTAACTGTATTGCATTATTTGATATTACATTTAAAGGTATTGTATATTAAGCCAATAGAAGTAATTATGAAATTACTCATAAATATGTACTTAAGTCCCACTTATGTGGGTCAAACATGCACTCTAAAGTTCAGCTAATTTTAACTATACATTTAACATTCTACTATTTTCAAGTACATTATTTACGTATAAGTACTCTTTTTAAAACTATGGTAAAGCATATTTCTTTTCACAAGGGAAAGCGTATTTTATGTGTATTTGGGCAGTCATCTATCAAATTTTCAGATTTTCAAATATATAATTAATGTTGAATCCCTGTAATATCAAGAAACCAATAAAAGCATTATTGGACTGCTGGTCCCTCAGGATTCTGTGAAGGGAAGTAATTCATTTCATTGTGCAGTCAGAAGAGTTCTCATGCTTAACAACACTAATACAGAAAGGATAAAACAAACCAGGTGGAATGGCTGAGTAAACTCATTCCTCACAAGCTTTGTAAAGTAGAAAACGTGCAAGGTGAAATGCTCAGTAATAATTCAAAGATTTGTCTTTCCCCACTTTTGTCGCCACACCGCATAACAATCAGTCCGCCCAAACACAGATGTGTATTTCCCGCTGAGTGATATTCCTATTAGAGCAAGGTGTTTCTCATATGAATGAGGTGCTGTTCCTGCTTTGACTGGAATAAATGTTCTAGATTGTTGAGCAGATGCTGCCACTGCATGTTTATAAGATTAATAAAATCATACAGGTTCAATATTCACCTTACATACAGCTCTTGTTTATTTCTGTTAGGAGATGTCATGCGGCAGATTACTTACTGTTTTACTTACTGTGGTTACAGTTATAGTCTTCATTCTTGGTGGACATTTTTGTGTTTACATTATATTATGAAATTATTTCTTATTTTTTGCCCTTTCTAATTTAATCCTTTGGTTCTTTTAAATAATACATCTGTATTCTGTCTCAGTCACTGTCTGTTTCTCTCTGTCTCTCACTTTCAAATGTTCGTTGCCCATTTGATTGATTGACTGTGGAATTCAATCGGACACTCTTGTAATTGAGTCATTTTGTTTACACTCTTCTCTGCACTTTCATAATTTAGGCACATCCCTGTTGAGGCTGCAGTTTGTAGGCGGTGGCTACACGATTTGCGGATCAACATTGACCTTACCGTTATCTGAAATAATGTTTATACCAAAATATATAACCATAATAATACAGGTGGTAAATAGGTCAGAGAAATTACTTAGTTTATCATTAATGACCTTTAAATGAAAACAAAAGGTTAAACATGGTTAGACAGTGCAGAGCGTTAACCATGCAAAAACAAAACGCCACACGACAACTCATGACATTAAATAATAATAGTAGTAACACTTTACAATAATGACATAGTTGTTAATATTAATGCAGTATCTTACCTAAAAAAACAATGAGCAATATAGTTTAGTTAACATGAACTAACAATAAAAAATACTTAAAATGCACTAATCTTAGTTAGTGTTATATTCAACATTTACAAATACATTATTAAAATCCAAAACTGTCTATTAATATTATTTATTAGACCTGAACTAACATAAACGGCTTCCATCTTATGAAAAAACTTAAGACATTGGACTTAGCGTAAGTGTTTTGAACTGCGAGAGGCGTCACACTTTCTTCATAAGTTGAGTACGGAAGGTGGTTTGGCGGAATCCAGATATTTACTTTATGAAGTTATTTTTCTTTTTTCTTTTTCTTCCCTTAAGAAGGCCTGTATTAACCCCTTGGAGCTGCGTGGAGTACATTTATGATTAACGGATGCATAATTTTATGCTTCAAACTCATTACAAAGCTTGCCATTATAAAGCTTAGAAGCATCAGGATATTCATTCATATATTCATTCATTATTCATTAATATCAATCAATCAATCTATCAACTTTATTTATATAGCGCTTTTACAATGACGATTGTTTCAAAGCAGCTTCACAGTGTTAAACAGGACAACATTGCCACAAAATTTGATTTGGCTAGTTTAATTTGGATAGTTTATAGAATTATATATGACCAAATTAATAAATTCTATTTGTATATTTAGTTGAGTAACTTGGATCATAATTTGAGTGTCCCCAACTGAGCAAGCCAAGCCAAAGGCGACAGTGGCAAGGAACCAAAACTCCATCAGGGCATGATGGAGAAAAATAAACCTTGGGAGAAACCAGACTCAGTCGGGTGCCAGTTCTCCTCTGGCCTATTATTAACAGTGTATAATTATTACTCTGGCAACCTTGCAGGTCATAAATCATATTAGATAGGAATATTCAAAATTTTGGGTATCACGCAGGAGACGGGTAATATAACTCTGATTATGTTCAATAGAAAGAAGAAAAATAGGGTATAGACCTAGGATAGCTTGAAGGTAGATTATGGGGTACTTTTCATTTTAAAGTGAACTAATCCTTTAACAAAGATGAGTGACTACTGTATGTAACACTGTATGTAATTAATGTATTGTTCTTTAATAATATGGTTCCTTGAAAAACCTTTAAAGTCCCCCTAATAATTGTATCCCTTAAAACTCATCTTTGATCACCAAAATTACATATGTAAAACATTTTTTTCCTGTGAAAGCAATTCTAAGTGCCTTAAAGTAGCTTAAATGTAGCTCTACATCCTTGCTTCATTTAGTATACACGTAAATATTTACAATGTCGGACACAAAACAGTCAATAATATGATTAGCCTTTTGGTTGACTGTTATCAAGCAGCTAATAATGTGTTGCTAATGTCACACAAACCATGTTCCTGTTAGCAGTCTCAGAGTCAGACAGCTGCCTTCTAAAAATCAGCATCCTTAGACGCTTTGAACATCTCAGAACTTCAGTGGAGAAAGGCATATAGTTCATCATAACATTGTAATGCATAATTCACCCGCTATTTATCACTAAATGTACCCAATGTTTCATATCAACAGAAAATATACTATGATCACCTGTCTTCTCTTGAGAATCCCCTGCTTCAGAGCGGTCATGGTTAATGATATGCTAAAGCCCAGCTGCTTGTTGTCGTGATTGGTTACAAGGTAGTTTGTGACATAAGTAACACCGTCGATTTGAGACTGTCTTTGGTTCACTGACTGAACTTTAAAGGAGAAAATACTCTGTGTATGGGGACTTTAAGCCCTGCCCACATGAAAAAAATACTATAGTATATTATAGTAAAATTACTCTAGTAAATACTATAGTGTTTTTGAACCATACTATAGTAAATATACTACAGTAAAGTGTATTATATTGTAGTATATTAAAGTATTTACTACACTTTGTTAATTTACTGTGGCATATTTACTATAGTTTGGTTAAAAAACACTATAGTATTTACTAGAGTAATTTTACTATAATATACTATAGTATTTTTTCATGTGGGTGACTTCTCTTCTGTTCATGGTCTCTTCTCTCTTGTCGAAATGAAAGAAATACCAAAAATGAAAATTATCCCATGATTTACTCACCCTCAAGTAAAATCGGAGTTATATTAAAAAAGTCCTGGCTCTTCCAAGCTTTATAATGGCATCAACTTTTGCTCTGTTTTTGAAGTCCATAAAAAATTCATCTGTCCGTCAAATAACGTGCTCCACGTGGCTCTGTGGCGTTAATGAAGGCCTTCTTAAGGAAAAGTGTTGAAAGTGTCTTCTCGCAGTTCAAGATGCGTGACGTCTGACGAGCGTACCTGGGTGCGTAAGTCTTTCAAACCAGCAACTTTCTGAGAGGAATTTACAATCATTTTTCCATAAATTGAATACAGAAGGCGATCGGCCAAACCTTACTTTATAAAGTTTTAAATATGGATATTTTTCTTACACTAACGCATCGGTACGCTTCAGAAGACCTTCGTTAACCCCCCAAAGCCATGTGGAGCACGTTATTTGACGGACAGATGCAATTTTTTTAACAGAACAACCCAATGCCATTATAAAGCTTGGATTAGTCAGGACTTTTTTTTATATAACTCAGATTTTATTTGTCTGAAAGAAGAATGTCATACACATGCCTTGAGGGTGAGTAAATCATGGGCTAATTTTCATTTTTGGGTGAACTGACCCTTTAAGTTGTGTATGCCATCACTCTTTGCATTGATTAAGTCTTGGATATTCATTTATTCCGCGTCATGCTTCTCTTCATATGGATTAAGCTACACACAACCCATGACAGTATTGTCCTACTAAAAATATAATTTTTACTGGATATGGTAATCATGCTTTGAGTATGAGAAAAGTGGATTACAAATAAAATGTATTATTATTAATATTATTATGCATTTCATGTTCATTAATAATGTCCATTTTTTGACAGATTTCAATGCAGTTTTATTGCAGTGTTACTTTGATCTTGTAAATATACTTTGAATTATGCAACAAAAAAAGCCTCCATTTTTCTAATTACATTATCATTAAATGTTATGAATCTTTGCTATTTTATCTCAGTTTTTTTCTCTAAGCGGCGTCTGAACAGATAAATCCCTTTATTGCTGTAGTCACCTTCTAATTAGTGTCACAAGCCTGAGGCCCCTGTTTATCTTCACTGGCCAAAAGAAGTTACTCATCTTTATTTTTTATCTCCCTCAGTCCTTTGGGTGTTTAATAATAACGAAAGTGCTTTGAAATGGCTTGCTGTTTCCATCTAACCCAGACTTACCTTTCTACAGCTCTAGTCACCACAAAATCAAAATGGACATTTCTTATTTTTTTTATGGAATATTGCAGTATTTACTATAAATGATTTATCAGTGCACATCATAATTTTTTATCATTTGAATGAATGTGTCATCGTAATCTTTAATCAAAATGAATTCCCCTCCCACTCGCAGCGAAATCTATGGAAGCTTGTTTCCACCACAAAATAAAATAAAGGTAACAATAAGGTTTCATTATCATTAGTTGATAGGGGTGTAATGGTACACAGAAGTCACGGTTCGGTACGTACCTCAGTTTTGTGGTCACGATTCGAAGCGAGTTCAGTACATTTACATACCCAGCCCAGGAGGGGGGTAAAATGCTATTTCTGAGTTTTTTCCAATTTACCAAGCTAAACATGGCCTAAGTTAAAAACAAAAAATGTGCATGTTTGGTGGAGTATTTCTGTGCCAAAAATACTCCTTCCGGTTTCTTATTGTTACATGTCGGTCTGTTTCTGTTGTGTTCCTTTTAATGTATCACATGTTCCTTTGTTCAGTTTCCCGCATCTTGTCGGTCTCCCCAGTTAGTATCATTATTAGTTCATCTATGTCAGTGTAACGGTAGTCACTGTGCAAATAAACCTCACTCGTCTGTCCTCAATAGACGCTCTAGCAACTGACGTTAGGGGTTGCAGCCTTTAGCCTCCTTGTTAGAGTGTCTGACTCTCATGCCAGCGGACCCGAGTTCGAGTCCCACTTGGAGCGGGTGGTTTGAACAGGAGGGGTTACATTAGCTGTGTTTAGTTATCATCTTCTGTGACACTTGTGCCCCATGTTAGTCAGTCATCAGTGTTTGTATTTAAGTTCCTCTTGTTCACCCAGTCTTTGTCCGGTCTACGTTATGTTACATTGAGTTATGTTAAGAGGTTTTTGGTGTTCTGTTTCACGTTCATTTGAATAAAAGCGTTTCTGTTTGGAAGTCCTGGATCTCCTCTCTGCTGCACTACACACCTGTAACACTTAGGGGTTTCGGAAAGTTTTTTTCAAGTAAGGGTCTGAGTGACGTCAACAAGGGCGGAAGTTCCTTGTACGGGCACTTCTCCCGGAAGAACGCGCGCGCACGTCGACCAGAGTGAGAGAGCAAAAGCACGGGCGCTTTGCTGCGGCTGCGCTGCACAGGTCACAGTACTTCACGAAATCAACAATATCACCAAATAATTGTGTTTTTGGTTGTCAGTATTCATCGCCTGACTTTATGCACCGAACCGTGACATCCATACTGTGATGGTTCAGGACGAATACATGTACCGTCACACCTACTTTAGTTAACTTGATTTTAGAAAGAACAATGCTTCTGCAACATTTATTAATCTAAATGTTAATTTCTGCATTTACTAATACATTATTAAAATCAAAAGTTGTGTTTGTTAACATTAGTTAATGCAATGTGAACTAACATGAACAAGCAATAAACGGCTGTATTTTTATTAACTAACATTAACAAAGATGAATAAATACTCTTACAAATGTTGTGTGCATTGTTAGTTCATGTTAGTTAATTTTATTTTGCAATTCATAATTGTGAGTTTACTTTCTGACTTTCTTACAATTCTGACTTTATAACCAAGAATTGCGACTGTATACCTTAAAATTGAGAGAAATAAAGTCATAATTGAGAAATGATATCTTAAAATTGCGAGGAATATTTTTAAATATATTTTTCTTGCAATTCTGACTTTTTTAAAATAAACTTCTCAGATTCTCTGTTTACTGGCGCGAGGGCGGGACATTTTGTCACTCACATGAGCAATAGCAAAACACAATCTATTCCAGATAGACAAATTCAAGTCCCGCCTACATTTTTTCTTGTCTGAGAATAAGTCTCACTCTGATACATCACAATAGGGGAAAAGAGACTATCACAACTCACTTTAAAAGTTCAATGCTTTCCTATTGTTTCAGAAACGTCTGCATTCTGAGAATGCTTTTCTTTGAGCACCTACAATGTGACAGTGATAATGAATTCAGCAGTCTCTAAAAAGTCAGCGGCCCAGGGTAAGGTCGACTAAGATAATGAATACAGAGATGAACATCCATTGTTCCACATTCTGACCACGAGCAGACACACAGCGGCCGGCCACATGACTCTACAGTATACTAGTTTCATTGGCACACACAATGTATATAGCCTATAGCATTAGTTATTCATATTCTCATGAATGAGATGCCATGGGTGTTCCTGGAATAAAGACTGATCCAAAAATAGGTCTTATGAGGAAACAGATATATTTGGAGAGAAAACAACAATGGCGGTAGATGTGGCAGATTGTTTTGCTCCGGGACTATATAGAATTTCACCGGTGAGCCATCCTAGCAGAACAGAGGGGTGGATGAGAAAACGGATATGGGGCGGTCAGCTTTTTCCTGACCTTAAGGGTCAGCATTTTCAACACTACATGTAAAATATGCAGCATCTCCGTAGAGCCACCAGCGTTTCTAGTTCAGACTACAGCCGGTTGAAATGTATGTAATAAAACAGCTTTTCTAAAGAAGAATATCTGCTACATGGGAAATATGGAACGAAGCTAAAAACATTATAATGGTGTTGTTTGTAATTGTAATATAAGGTGACAGCAAGTAAATCTGCCAGTATCCCTAATGACAAATGAAAGAACACATGTATGCATCAAATGTATTTTGTGCCCTGTAGATCTTTTTTATTTGTATGACAAGGAGGGTTTTCATCTTACACAGTTTCAACCTTTGAATATAGATGCAACTTATGCCGCTGAGCAAGGTTGACAGTCTAGAGCGTGAAGATGTGTAGCAGTATAACCAGAACCAGCACTGTGTGTGTGTGTGTGTTTGTGTGTGTGTGCCTGACAGCATGAGCCGTCTCAAACCAACCAGATTTGACAGTTTTTCTAACACAAAGACACCTCTAGACATTTGAGTGTGTAACTAGGAATATATTTGCTTGATCTTGCTACAAGTAAATGGACAGCATTGGGCTGTGATCTATCTATCTATCTATCTATCTATCTATCTATCTATCTATCTATCTATCTATCTATCTATCTATCTATCTATCTATCTATCTATCTATCTATCTATCTATCTATCTATCTATCTATCTATCTATCTATCTATCTATCTATCTATCTATCTATCTATCTATCTATCTATCTATCTATCTATCTATCTATTATCTATATATCTATCTATCCCTCTACCCCTCTCATTCCCTCTTCCACTCTCTTCCCCTCTCTACCCCTCTTCCCCTCTCTACCCCTCTCATTCCCTCTTGCCGTCTCAACCCCTCTCTTCCCCTCTCTACCCCTCTTCCCGTCTCTACCACTCTCATTCCCTCTTCCCCTCTCATTCCCTCTTGCCCTCTCATTCCCTCTTCCACTCTCTTCCCCTCTCTACCCCTCTCATTCCCTTTTCCCCTCTCATTCCCTCTTCCCCTCTCATTCCCTCTTCCACTCTCTTCCCCTCTCTACCCCTCTTCCCCTTTCTACCCCTCTCATTCCCTCTTCCCCTCTCATTCCCTCTTCCCGTCTCAACCCCTCTCATCCCCTCTCTACCCCTCTCATTCCCTCTTCCCCTCTCATTCCCTCTTCCCCTCTCATTCCCTCTTCCCGTCTCAACCCCTCTCATCCCCTCTCATTCCCTCTTCCCGTCTCAACCCCTCTCATCCCCTCTCTACCCCTCTTCCCGTCTCTACCACTCTCATTCCTCTTGCCCTCTCATTCCCTCTTGCCCTCTCATTCCCTCTTCCACTCTCTTCCCCTCTCTACCCCTCTTCCCCTCTCTACCCCTCTCATTCCCTTTTCCCCTCTCATTCCCTCTTCCTCTCATTCCCTCTTCCACTCTCTTCCCCTCTCTACCCCTCTTCCCCTCTCTACCCCTCTCTCATTCCCTCTTCCCCTCTCATTCCCTCTTCCCGTCTCAACCCCTCTCATCCCCTCTCTACCCTCTCATTCCCTCTTCCCCTCTCATTCCCTCTTCCCGTCTCAACCCCTCTCATCCCCTCTCATTCCCTCTTCCCGTCTCTACCCCTCTCATTCCCTCTTCCCCTCTCATTCCCTCTTCTCTTTTCAACCCCTCTCAACCCCTCTCTACCCCTCTTCCCGTCTCTACCCCTCTCATTCCCTCTTCCACTATCATTCCCTCTTCCCGTCTCAACCCCTCTCATCCCCTCTCTACCCCTCTTCCCCTCTCTACCCCTCTTCCCGTCTCTACCCCTCTCATTCCCTCTTCCCCTCTCTTCCCCTCTCATTCCCTCTTCCCCTCTCTTCCCTCTCATTCCCTTTTCCCCTCTCTTCCCCTCTCATTCCCTCTTCACCTCTCATTCCCTCTTCCCGTCTCTACCCCTCTCATTCCCTCTACCCTTCTCATTCCCTCTTCCCCTCTCTTCCCCTCTCATTCCCTCTTCCCCTCTCTACCCCTCTCACCCCCTTCCCCTCTCTAGCCCTCTTCCTCCACAGGCTCCCCCTCTCATCCTCACTCTTCCTCTTCCTCGAGCAGGCAGTTGCCCTGGTTCATTTACTTGGCCAGGTGCCTCCATGTTCAGAAATTGTGCTGGTCCTGCATGGTCAAGCTCTTTACATACATGCTTGTCAGCATTCACAGTCATGGACAGCACCTGTCAGGTAACTAAACATACTGTTTGATTGGTCTTCTGAGATGTGTGAAACTTCTCCTTTGTTAGTCAAGTTCTAGTTTCACCTGACTGTCAATTGCTGTAATAAATTTATCAAATGTTCCAAGGGATTCATATATGGTATGGTATTATGTTCTTGACTAATTTTGACAATCGAACAGACTATTGTGCATGTGATGACTTATACAATGAAATGACGCTGATGCGTTTTGGAGCGAACGGCCATTCGACAGAGAATCAAACAATCGGTTTAGATCAACAAGACTTATTCATTTGGAAATTGTGCTAAATGTAGGCTACCTGTACTTAATCATTTGCAAAGAGTTACTGAGACATTGAGATATGTTCTCAGACATTTGCAATTTGATGAAATGAATGAGACATGCTATTCTGTTGTGAACAATTGCCAAATGGTTTGGAGATCTGTCCATGTTGTTTTGAGAATGTAATTTCTGTTTCAAGAAATGAGCCAAACCAATGGAGAAAACCTGTATTTCTGTAATAATTATTTTTTTAAAGATCTATCTATCCATGCATGACATTGTAACATATACGCCTTTCAGCTCACATAACAAATCACAAATCACTCATCTCTACTCATTGATGATATATTTAATTCTACATCCATTTCCGCACAATGAGGCTGTGAGTGACTGAAAAACAGTCCTTTCAATAGATTCTACTGTCTTTGTTTCATTTTTCACTTCTAATTATTATGACATGTTTTCTAAAGTTATTTATTCACTGTAAGGGAATGTATTTTTGTTTTATCCCGCCCCTCTATCCATGGACACCTGAGCTCTCTCCTGCTACAAGGTCATATTCACGACTCCTCTTCCTGTGCCAATGGCAGCCTGCGTGGAGCCTGACTCAGTCTATCTCTGTCTTCGTAGCTGTTAAAAAAAAGACTCCTCCTATCAGCTGCTGGATCTCCAGGGGGTGGGGCTGGATAAATGACCGATCGGCCAATTGCTCAACTGGAAACAATTAGTCATGTCTCCTCAGATGCTCTTCGTGCTGTTTAATTAGCCTCATTAGGCCTGGTGGGCAGGACAGCCTGAGGGGACGTGCAGACGCCATAACTGTGTATACTACTGTGCCGCAGTCAGGTTGACTGCTCCTCCATCTGACCCCTGGTTAGGATTGTATCGATCACCAATTAGGGTGTATTGATCTTTCTCAGACCCCCCCAGTGGTAATAACATAAGAGAGACAATTAAGAGGAAAGTGTAAGATAGTGCTGGAAGCTAACTCATGTGCTGTCTTGCTATGAATCATGCTGTATGGTTGTAGAAACAGTGCAAAAATGCTCTTTTTTTAATTCACAGATAGCATTTTTTAGGGTGTTATGCATTTTACATGCTAAATTCTGAATAGCCTTAAAATACCAAGTGAGAAAAAAAGTATATATTTTTAGCCATAGCTACAAGAATGGGAGGCAAGCTAAAGCAGCTATAGCAAAGCCAGGCTGTGAGAACAGTTTAAACAAGCTAAGATCATCATAAACAAGCAAACTAGCCTATAGTGTTTGTCTTTATTTATTTATTTTTTGTTTTTTACCAAAGGTTCAAAGGATAGAATACTGCAGTCTTTGTTACTGCTGTAATATAATACGATTTGTACATGTTTTTAAGACAACACAAGTGATGACCTATTTAAAACCTGTGATGCTAGTATAGTTGGTTGCTAAAGTGTTTTGGGTGGTTGCTGGGGTGTTGTTAAGTGGTTGCTATGTTTTTTTGTGTTGTTTGGTAAATGGTTGCATTGCTAGGTGGTTGCTAGGATCTACTGGATGGTGGGTAGATGGTTGCTTGATTTCTCTGGTATTTCGGGGTGGTTGCTAGATGTTTGCTTGTAAGGCTGCCCCCTAACTAAATGTTAGTCAACAAAAAAAGGCTTAATTGGCCAAAGTTTTATTACTTATTATAGTTTTATTACTTTTATTACTGAAAGTAGCTAATTTATACAGTCAGTGACTGACATTTAAGTAATTACTTTTATATAAATGTGTGATTAGTTGACTAATGGTTTAAATGAAACTAATCAACTAGAAAAATCTTTGGTTGGTGTCAGCCCTAGTTACCTGGCTGCTGCAGTGTTGTTAGGGTGTTATAAGAGGTTGCTAGATGGTCAGTTGGTTTCTAGGACATTTTTGTGTGGTTTAATAGTTGCTAGGGTGTTGCTAGGTGATTGCTAGAGTGTTCTGTGTGGGTATTTGGTTGCTAAAGCATTGCTAGGTGATTGCTAGGGTCTTCTAGATGGTAGCCAGATGGTTGCTTGATTGATACAGTGTTGCTAGGGTGTTATAAGGGGTTACTAGATGGTTGCTTGGTTTCTAGGACATTTGTGTGTGGTTTATTAGTTGCTAGGGTGTTGCTAGGTGATTACTAGGGTGTTCTGTGTGGTTAATTGGTTGCTACAGCTGTTTTGCTAGATGGTTGCTAAGACATTTTAGGCTGTTGTCGTACGTAAGAGGTTGCTAGATAGTCACATGGTTTCTAGAACATTTTTGTGTGGTTTATTAGTTGCTAGGGTGTTGCTAGGTGCTTGCTAGAGTGTTCTGTGTTGGTATTTGGTCGCTAAAGCATTGCTAGGTGGTTGCTAGCATCTTCTAGATGTTAGCCAGATGGTTGCTTGGTTGATACATTGTTGCTAGGGTGTTATAAGGGGTTACTAGATGGTTGCTTGGTTTCTAGGACATTTCTCTGTGGTTTATAGTTGCTAGGGTGTTGCTGGGTGATTGCTAGGTGTTCTGTGTGGGTATTTGGTTGTTAAATCATCGCTAGGTGGTTGCTAAGGCATTTTAGGCTGTTGTCGTACATATTTTTCTTAAACAGTTTTATCATCAGATATGTGAATTTTCACATATCTGATGATAAAACTTAAAGAAATTGTTATTAACCGTCTCTCTAATACTTCCACAAATAGCACCAATGGTACAGATGTGTAAACATTTTAAGGGTTTTCTTCAAAATACCCTATGAGCTATAATATACAAATATACAAACAATCTATAAAAGCTATAATTTCATGATTACTGCAGTTGCTTTGGTATTCTGGCAAAAATTATCGTTTCCATTGCAAAATATTGAAGGCAGTAGACTTGCTCTTTTTTTCCCAGTCTGACTGCTTGATCTGCTTTATCCCCTTTGGCTGTCACAAACATATTTTCCCTCATCTTATCTAATCCTTATCCCCTCTTGTCTCCCGCTATCTCCTGCTGTATCTGGCATCAGTCCTCTAACTAACCTACCTCTGCGTTTTCCTCCGTGACCCGGCTCCTTGCCCTCCTCTCACGTTCATTCCTTCATTCTGTCAGCCCCTCATGCTCCCTCGCCATCTGTCCCGTCTTGATCTCCCTCTCTGATTATCTCTCTCTTTCCCCTATCTGTTTCTCGCCGGACATCTACACATCTCTGCCGCTTTAAAGTCGCTTCAGAGTAAGAGATTGGATGGGGCCGGCGAGGGAATGACAGAGCTGCTCCAATACTGTCATGTCTCAAGGCGCTCTTGCTCAGACTGCACCTGCCCCTCGCGCGAGCCTGGCCAACTGTCACTTAGTGGGGCATCTCTGCATGTTAAAACTCTGAGATTTAAAAACCGTAGTCTCTTTAAATTATGGTCTGTCACCTTTACATCAGAGGATCTGTCCATTCTAATTTTACTAAAAAAAGCTGAAACTCCTTTGAATTTGATAAATGTTGCCAAGTAAGAACTGAGTGATTTTTTTTTTTGAATTTCCTTTTGATTAATTAAATATTTATTTTTTGTAGAAACCATTTGATATTTGTTTTGGGGCCTATAATTGGACTGCCTCATCTGTATAATGTCAGAATTAAAAAAAAACTGAATATAATAAAATGTAATAGGCCTATTTTAAACTGCATATATAAATTAAATATATAATACATGTACATGGTACTGCAAGGTACTGCAAGGTGCTTTATAGAATACCATGGTATTACCATGCAACATGTCTTAAAAGCATGTCTTTTCCATGTCCAAAAAGCACACAACTAATTGAAGTTTTCATTTGGCAAGTAGTAATGTATAACTGAGCAATGTTTATTAATTTTAATATATGCTACAATGGCATGAAATGTCTACATGAAGAATATTCACAGTTGCATCATTATATATAATACAGCAGTAAATCATCATTTCAGTAAGCTTTGTGTTTACGTTATGCAATATCAATTTTGTATATGCAGCCTAATATTACAAAGCACAGGTCCCAGTTGGACAGTTCTAGACTAGAGGATTTTGTTGGGAGAAAAAAAACACTATAGAGTGGCCCAAAATAGTATTTGGGCACTTAAGCTATACGCTTAAAATGTATTCATTTTATTGCATTAGATAATACAAAATCAAATCATGTGGCGTCTGCAAACAAATGCTGCTAGAGCTTTTCTCAGAAGTAACGTAACTGGACAAAGCAGCAACCTCCCGCGGTCTCTCTTGAAGCCAACACGGAAGTGCTTAAACTGGAGTTAATCGACTGGCCACTAGAGACAGGCTCCAGAAGGGAGCAGAATCTCATTGAGCCCCATGTTAAAATGCCCAACTTTACAGCAGAAACAAACATGTTTACAGCCTGGTACAAATTCTAGTTTTGGTCTAAACGGCTAATTTGCCCTTCATGACAACTGGGAGGGGGGTGATTTTTTTTATTAATCATTCGTTTACATTATATAAAGCCTTAAAGGAACACTCCACCGTTTTTAGAAAAAGGGCTTATTCAACATCTTTCCTACATTTAGATATGTGGGCAAATGCATTTCTGTCTCAGGGCATGCATTGTTTTAGTTTGGCTGGGTCGCCGCTAGCTTAGCTTAGCATAATGAATGGAATCCTATGTTGCCAGCTAGCATGTCCCAAGTAAAAGTGATTAAAAAAAACCTATTTACTTCTTGTGGCCTGTGTATTCACAACGAGTACAAATAGCGATGCAGATTAAGACTTGGCGATTTGCTACTTGGGCGCAGAGATATCACGCAACACATGAAATCCCCAAACTTCCGTCAACGAACAATTCGTATTTTACGAGGTGGCTACTGGCTAATTTGTATGATTCTTCTAAACCTCAGTGATGGGTAGGTTTAGGGGCGGTGTTAGGGGAAGGTCATTCATAGGAAATCATATAGGAATCATAAAATATGTACGTTTTTACAAAAATCGTACGCATTTGTACAACATGCTCCGTCGCCTCATAAAATACGTAATTGCCGCTTGTTCGGGTTGGGTTTTACTATGGAATGTTTTAAATCCACAATTTGTTTAATTGTTTTTTTGATCTGTTTAGTAATGCTCTGTTTAGTTCTGTTTAGTGTGCTTTGATTTGTTGGCTGGACCAATTAGTCAACCGCTTTAATCGTGATTCGAAATATGATTAGGGGCGTGCCCTTGTCATAACTGTGAGTTTTGTCGTTGACTTTGTTGTTGCCTTCACTAGCGACGGTGAGGTTGTTGTAATGTTGTCTAGTAATGTTTATAAATGTCATCCATGTTGTAGACATAGTGTCGTTTTATTGCCACTAAAACTATTTTTTAAGAGAAAAGACTAAATATAAAGCTTAAAACCTTTTATGCTGACCTTAAGCATAAAATGCTTAAGGTCAGATGTACTAAACAGGGCCAGTTAGCGTGAGAGCGCAAACCCATAAAAGCACAGATGGGAGTGGAAAGTTCAACGCATTATCTACTGACAACACGCAAATTAAAGAACACAAACGCAGCCACACAAACGTGTTTGAACTGAGTTTTTTTATCGTTTTATGATGTTTCCTGGGTTGCACTTATAATGTTAGAATGTTTTTTACATTAAAAATTGTCATAATCTATAAATAAAAGGCATTTTTCCTACCCTGATTTTAGCCCTCTGGTTTGAACTTTTAGTTTTAAGGGGCGTGTCTGTTGTAAGAGTTCAGTGTAAACACCCACTGCTGTGATTGGCTAACGTCTTTATATTTGAAATAGCTAAGTATTACTCTCTCTTTTAGCATGTTTTTACTAAAACAGCTCTTATGATTAACTTATCGTGAAAAGTGTTGCATTACATTTAAATCTATGGCATTATATTAAGATCGTGGCATGAAAGGTTGCAGTGATGATCATTGTAGCCGACCACTTGAGCTCATGAAAGCAGCGGTCTCGTCTTTGCAGCTCAGTGTCTGTACACTGTTCACTAACAGTGCAAACGTGATGTAGTTAAGAGATTCGCTGAATAAAACGGGAGTCACTAATAAACTCTCTGTTTGATTGACAGCTCCAATGATTGCAAAGGGAGCTTTTTTTCGGTCGCTTTCTTTATAGAATTTAATCACTGTTACGTAACAGATTATTTTCATCCTACTAAGAGAAACAACACAAGTTGACGTTTATTCATTGGTTTGATTTACTGACAAACAGACAAAGAACATCTGACTGTGCATGAATCATTACATTTCAGATCAGGAATTAGAATCAACACATTTTGCATTACTGTCGAGTCCAGGCAGTATCCTCAAGGGCATGTTTATTGCTTGGTAGCTCGATTTGGTTTAAACCACGTAGGCCTCTACCTATTCTATTGCATGTCATGAATGAATCAGGGGGTGGGGCTAAACAGGCAGTGATGAAGTAGGCGTTGATATTCTTCTGCAGAGGCGGTGCTTGCCTCCCTTTGACGTCATAGATCCCCACTGTTGTCATTTGCTGGGCCTGGTGTCAATAAAAGCTTTCCTTTGACTAGCAAGGACGTTTTCAGTCGTGAAACGTACAGGATATTCTTATTATATCCTCTTATATGTCAAAAGCTCAAGGAAAATTTCTCAGATTTTTCAAGATTTATCCGTTCATGACACCCTTTAAATAATGGCGCCAGTAAATTGACGAGCGCAAACCTTGGTAAAACCTTCATGATTCATTTAAATACTCTACTCCCTAGATTTTGGGTCTGACAGGGAAACTCCTATAAATGCATATGCAATAAGGTCAGCCACAAAAATAGCTGTGTCCATGCCTTTTCAGCACTAATTTATCACTGCGTGTCTTTAGTAAATCCTGACAGTAGTTTTTTTTAACGGCAAAATAGGTAACTGTTAGTAAATCTGGCCCTTAAAGGTAGAGATGAACGACAAACAGCAAGTGCTCTTTGCCGTCGAAGCTCTTTATCTGCAGCACAAGCGCCGGTCTGTCTGGGTTCATGAAACTATTCAGGCACAAAGTCAACAAGGCGAGTACCTCCATATGTACGCAAACATATCATAAATTATAGGAAAGTTGCTGACCGCCTAAATAACATCTCCATCTTGCAGCCGACACAGTCCACTACATGATCACTCCTATTGGTTGTTTCTCCCGAAAGTTGATCTTCATTTAGATTTAAACAAATCTCAAATTTGTTGCGTCGCTGGGTACACCTACATCCTGTCGACAGCGGTCACTGTCACTCGTGTAGCCGGAAATTGCAAACTCTCCATTGTAATGAATTAGATCATGTTGCTTTGTCGCTGCGTGTCGCTGGCAATGTGAACGCAGCTTAATGCAACTCAACCCGGCCTCACCCATTTTTTTGCCTTGGACAGAAATGATTCAAATGAGGAATAAATTGCTGTGTATGCTCCCGGATTAAACCTCAAGACTACAATCAAGGCATTACGGGGAGTTCAGAAACAGTGATAAAGAGAATAAACCCGGCCGGCTGGGTCTACCGGCAATGAGAGTCGGACGCTCTAACAGTGAGGCTAAAGGTCGCAACGGCTAGCATCAGTCGCTAGAGCGTCTCTTGAGATCAGAGGAGTGAGGTTTACTCGCACAGAAACTACTAGCTGGCCTCCGTTACACGCACCCCCCTAAACCTCACTCCCATCCAGGTCACGGCACCAATGTAACCCAGCAACTACTAGCTGGCCTCCACTACAAGAGTTCGGGAAAAGGCGTATTCGAACTCCGGAAGATTTGCGTCAAAACTTTCTGCCACGAGCCTAACCCCCATACACTTTTGCTATTAGCATCTTCTGTAATTGTCTGGCCCAATCAGACGGTAGTGGGTGGAGTTAGTGTAAATAGCCTCTGACATCAAGTGGGGCTATTTGCATCTATTGCTATTTAGCTATTTGCAATTTTTTTTACAAATGTTTTTCTTGATAAATGTGATTGTACTGTATCACTTGCTTTGATGATTCTTTGTCTAATACAATGACATTTTTAAGCATGCCTTAAGTGCTGAAATGTTTTTTTGGGGCAACTATTGGTGTTTTGTTGAGCGGTTGCTTCAAATAGCATGTTTGCCTTGAAGAGCTCCTCCACCTGTTTTGATGAAGCAGGTTTATGTAGTGTTCATTGTGCCTCCCACTGAGTTTGCATCTGTTGATTTGTCTGGAGGCTCCTTACAGAACGCATAAAAATGAGGGCATACTCCTTGTTGTTTAGGTCACATATTGACCTCCTGCCCTCCCTGATCTGTCTACTCCCTCTTAACCATAGATTTAAAGAAATGGTTCATGCAAAAATGAATTTTCTGTGATTATGTAGTCTTTTGAAAACCGTATGACAGTCTTACATAGATATTTACAACATGTCCAAACACTGAATGTTTAGCATTAGATTTTCTATGTTTAGTCCCTACTGACATGAATTTAATCTCTGTCTATATCCTCTCTCTTTCTGTTTTTCTCTGTCAGTTCATTGGCCATGTCTAAGGTTGCAGGAAAGAAGCTGCACTGGCGCTCCAAAGTGCAGGAGACTTTCATACCACTGGTGGGCGGCTCTGGAGAGTTGGGAATTGCCATCGGAGGCGGGGCCGATTATGGAGAGTTCCCATTCGTCACGGCTGCACCAGGGGGAGGGATCACAGTTGGCGATATCATCATAGAAATCGGGGGGACTCCTGCTTTGGGCCTGACTTTAGGAGATGTGCGTGGACTCCTAAACTCCTGCCCCCATCCAATCCGCATTAAATCAGTGTCTCCAGGTAATGTTGGAACTTTACATTCTCACATAACTAGTTTGAACGTGGCTATATCATATCATTGTTAGTGGTACTGCTACAGCTCACAATTTGGGATAATGACACTTACAAACTACTCAGAAAAACAGCAACCACCCTAGCAACGCCCTAGCAAACTCTTAGCAACAGCATAGCAACACCCTGGCAACCACCCAAAACACCCTAATTGTGTGCAAATGCACTACCATTCAACAGAATGAAATAATGATATTAATAATTTTATTCTCCAAGGACACATTAAATTGATCCAAAGTGACGGTAAATACGTTTATTATGTTACAAAACATTTCTTTTTCAAATAAATGCTGTTCTATTCGTTCTGTTCATCAAAAATATTAAGCAGCAATGTTTTCAACATTAATAATAATATAACATAGTAATAAAAATGTTTCTTGTATTATAATATTTATGAATACTTTGAATTAACTTTTATTTTTATATTTTCAGTTTAATTTTAGTTTAGGTTTTAGTAATCTTATTCTGTGCTTTAGTCATTTTTATTAGTTGTTTTTAAATCTAGCTTTAATAAAAATTGTATTTCAGTTTTAGCTTTAGCTATTTTACTATTGTTTTAAATACAGCTTTATTTCAATGTATTTCAACTTATTTCAATATTTTTTAGTTTTTAACCGCAATGTCAACAGCATAATAGGTTACTTTCAAAAACACACAAAAAAATCTAAATCAACTATAGTGTAAATTGATGAATTTCAAGTAAAATATTCATGAGGTATTAATGACGTTTTGACCAATATATCAACTGTTCTTAATGTTGTAACAGTATTACATAATGCTACAGCACAAAAAAATAAAAATAAAAAAGTTTTCAGAAGCAGAGCAAATCCATCTTTGTCAAATCTATATAGAGTTTGGTCCCTAGTTGCAGGATAGTGGTATTTATGTCACATGAGTTGTATTTCACCTTTAGGGGACGCCAAAATTTATCACATGGTGTCATGGCATGGATGGGGTGTTTTTTTCAAACTGTATGTCACACCTGACCATGACTTCCTCGTCCTCCGTCCTCTATTAGATGATCAAACCGAGTCTGCTGCACCCCCCTTCTCCTGTTCTCACACCTCTAACACCTCCAACTACTAACTGCAAAGAATTCAACTGAGCTTTGTCAGTGAGGTTATAATTCACTGTTGCATTAGCTGATGAGAATATCTCATATACCTAGAAATGCAGGATTATGCATCCTGTTATGCTATTAATATCATCTTTTGATCTGCCTGTGTATCCTATATAACACAGTGGTCAAAGAAAAGAGGAGCTTTGTGCTAATTCTGGCACATCTATTTTAAAAAAAGATCAATATGTCCCTGCTGAAATACATCCAAGTCTTTATAAAAGGAGCTCTGTCTTCCAAACAGTGGGATTGATCATAGTGAACTCCTGAGGATTTATTTTTTCATTTAGACCTGTTTCATTTCCTTGGTTTTATGTTGATTTTGCACTTCTGCAATTTACTGAATTGCTACTGGATGATCAATTATTATACTAAGTTTTATATTTAAAGAAGAAAATTTGAGTGATGCTAGCCTGTGAAAAATATGCTACCGTGATGCGTGATGTGTTCTGAACTTCTGGCTGGTTTCCAGATCATTGTTAAATGACTTTTAAGCTTTGAAGTGTTAGAAAAAGTTGTGTAAAGTACTGGAAAGTAGGACTGTAAAGTCGAGAGAGTAAGATTGGATGACGTCATCAGAGTCTGCCATATCTTGGCTTTTGGTGAACTGTCACCACTGGGTTAACTGTTTGCGGTTACTATCTAGTTGCTGGGTATTCTTGGGTGTTCTGGGTGGTTAGTAGATCATTGTTAAGTGGTTGCTGTGGTATTAAGTGTGTTTGGCTCACTGAAATGTGTTTGCTGTTTTTGGTAGTTGCTATGGTATTTCTAGGGTTTTCTGAATTGTTACTATCGGATCAGTGCTATACTGTATGTTTGCCACGGTGTTCTGAGTGGTTTTTGAAAGAATTCTGTGTGCTTCATACAAGTATTTTTGGTCCCTATTTACACCTGGTATTAAAGGGTTAGTTCACCCAAAACTATACTAACACTCATGTTGTTCCAAACCCATAAGACCTTCGTTCATCTCCGGAATACAAATTAAGATATTTTTGATGAAATCCGAGACTATTCAGTGCAGTACTTCCAGGTTTTATGTCAGAACACCGGCTCAATATTGTCCGACGCTGCTCACGTGAGCACCACAACCCATGCGTGTGATGCGGATGCAGGAGCTGACCAATAATGAGCCGCCGGTCTGATGTAGAACTCAGAAGCGCTGCACTGTGTTTACTATGTGAACAGCATAGCAGACTGACATGGAGAAGAAGAGATTGTTGAATAAAGTCATTATTTTTGTTCAAGTATTGAAAGTATTCTCATCGCTTCATAATCATAACTTTAAGTTTGAACCACTGGAGTCACATGGACTATTTTATCGATATTTTTACTGTGTATTTTACTGATATTTTTAAGTGGACGATGCTAAACACAGGTGTAAACAGGGTCTAAAACGTTTTGAGCTTGTCCTTTTTCGAGCACTTCTTGAGGTAGTCGAAAACACTTTCGTGTTCATATGTAAATTGCGTGAACTTTTTTCATCCATTAGATTGAAAGATCTGAAAAAGCCCATAGATTTACCATTCAGATACCTTCTCCTCAAGGAAATAAGGACAAAAGAGACTAAAAAGAGAGATTAAAACACAAGGTTACCAGATCTTTGCTATGTAGTTGCTGAAGTGTTCTCAGTGGTGTTTAATGCATTGTCATGTGGTTGCTAGGGTGTTGCTAGAGTGTTCTGGATAGTTACCAGATACGATTGCTATGCAGGTGTTCTGGTTGGTATTTCATGGTGCTATGTAGTTGGTTGCTGGCTATTCTGGAATAGTACATGTTTTGCTTGAGCGTTCTCTCGGTTGTTTCTTACTGGTCAAAGTCAAACGAGGTCCTTCACTGAAAATAAGTGGGATTTATTCTCTCATTTTTAATGCTCAGAAAAGTAAGTCTTATGATTTGAGGCATCATTCATCATCATTCATGTTCTTAGCATAAACAATGTGGTACTAGTTACATTTTGAAGATCAATACCTTGTGTAGATTCATAATTCATAAAAACGAATGCAGTCAACACTAATCTGGGCTGTGTTTCCCAAAAGCCTCATGAGCAAGTTGATCTTAGAGAACATTGGTGGCAATGTTCTTCACGATCAACCTGGGCTCACAATGTTTTTTGTAAATGCAGCCCTGGCTGAATTAGGTAGACAGAGTTTGGATAGAGATGCCGACCAGCATTAGTGTCCTTCCAGAATGCCATAGCGGTCATAGCGGTTCCTTTATGAGAACTGTGAGCTGTGTTTTATTACTAAGAGAGGTGGGGTGGGGGTGGGTCTGTCATTTTGATGGGTTCGAGAGGCACTCTGTTCATCTATAACAGCCAAGTGGCCTGTCATCAAAGACCATAAACCACAGCAGATGAAATAAAGAGATCAGCCATGTTGAGTGGAGCACTGGGCAGCCGTGCCAAGACTGTGCGTATGACATTTTTCACTTTAATCCAAGGCTGTGTGTGTTTGTGGGAGAACGTTTCTGTATGGCACACACTTTTCATTATAACCCGAATGTGTTTCTACATAGTGTGATACGGCATTTTACTGACCATAAAAGTGTGAATTCATTGTAGTCTTTAGTAGAATTTCTTTTCTTGCTGGATGGTAGAACAACCCTGGCTTCATTTGATTGATTAGAAACACCTCTAATATCTACAAAGGTTAATCAATACTGCCTCAAGGGACTAGGCAGAATGTATCTGTGTGTGTTTATTTTCGCAAGCTCTTCAGTTTTTTTGAATTGCAGATTTTGAGGTGGGTAAGCACATTGCCTCGTTTGTAAATGTTAATTTATGGGATATTCTTACTGTATATGTTAAAAGAATGAGAATGTCTCTGTTTGTTTGTTTGTCCATCTTGCCCTTTCTTATCCCTTATGTGTCGTTCTTTTAGGCTCAACTCTATGCAAGGATCTAAGGTTGTATCTGAGCAAATGTTTCACACCGGGTTCCATGGACAGTCAACTCCAGCAGGTGATCAGAGAAAACCTCTACTTGAGAGCCGTGCCCTGTGAGTACCCCAACAAATATTGCTTTTAGAGCTTAAAATGCCTATATCCCATCTAACTTTGAACGTTCGCAGAACTTTGACTAATGTTCTGGCGAGGTTTTGTTGGATGTTCATCTAAGGGTCCCTTCACACAGAACACATTTTTTCCATTCCAATGCGCTGCTTTTTCATTGTCTTTCTATTTAAACGTGCGAGATGGACGTGTATAACCGTTGCGCTCTCATCTTGCGTCTTTTGCAGCGTCGTGCGCATGACACAGCGTTCCAAAAAGGCAGAGATCAAGTTAAAATCATTTCAACTTTTAAAAAACGCGTCTCGAGACCAGATTCCACTGCCCTCGTATTGCGTTTTTCAAAGCAAAAATGCGTTCTGTGTCAATGAGCCCTAACAATGTTTCAAAAATACCCTTTTCATAACTTTAGAACATGTTTTTGTTAGCTATATAGTAGTCTAATTTATGTCGGTTTATATCCATTTGTCACTAGTGTCAGAAACAGAATAAAAAAGTTACTGTTTTCCAAACAGGTTTCCAAAACACTCCCCCACTTCTGTCATTGGCCAAACAAACAGATAGCTCCACCCCAAACTCACATTATTGGTTGAGCTGTTGCTGTGTCTAAATGCTCAAACAAACAGAGCAATGTTTCTCTTAAAAGCCCTTAGGACAAATATAGAAACTAACGAATTTATATTCAATATGTATATATCGCTATTTAGAAACTGTTTATATACAGTAAGAATATAAGATAGAATTCATGTGGATAGCCTTACTCAAATTAGTTGGTTTTAGAGGGATTTTAGAAGGATTTAGAACTGTTTGAGTGCATAATGAAACATTTTATTTAAATTTTATGATGTTATGATCAAATCTGAAGAAGACTAAAGAAAAAGTCTCCATTCGTTCTATAATTAAATGTATTGCTGTCAGAGATGTTATAAGTCATTTTTCATGGTTAGACACACATGCACATAAGTTTAAACAAGAAAATAAGCTTGTTATTTCATGCAACAGCACTTACCATCTTGCAAGATCAAGCTCAAGATACTGCAGTTTTCCTGATGAAGTGTTAATTGGCGTGTGATCCATTTAATAGAAAGCAGGTGTTGACAGCTCCAACTGGTTTCGCTGCGACAAGAAAGGAAGGATGCGAGAGAATGATAGAGAGACAGAGAGGGGGGGAAGGTGAAAGGCAAAAATCGTTGTTAATTATACGACTCCCTCATATAATTTCAAACACAACATGCTGTTTTTTTCCTGCGGAATGCCAAGACATATTTGAAGAATCTTATATCGTTTTTATAATTTATATAATCCTTTAATATGAGCTGTGATGTTTTGAGTAAAAGTGAAGTTCTCTGTGAGAGAGAACTGTTGAATATGGCCTTATCACATGTCTATGCTTTTCACTTAGCTTTTCATGCTCTTTTCTATCAGTCGTCTCTCTTTCACACCCTCTTTTCCGCCCAACTCCCTGTTGCTTTAATGTTTTTGTGCCCTTTATCCCGAGCTTTAAAATCCTAATTATATTTTGAGTAATTTCTTTCCCATTTTAATCTTTGTGCAGTGATAAGACATAGATTTGGATTAACCTCCATCAAAATCATAAGCTTTTGTTAAGTAGATGAAGTTCTGCTAGTTTTTACGGTGGAATTATTACCAGAGACAGTGAAAGGATGGGGGAATAGACCACTCATAGGAAATAGCAACGCAGTCTCACAAGATATTATGAGATGGCGATTACACATACATTTGTATGACATGAATCATATGAAAACGTACTAGTTTCAGAAAAAAGCATGGAGGTTCTCCCCTAACCTCACCCATAGCTAACTGTATATATATGCGAATTGTATGGAAACTTATGGATTAAATTGTACAAATTCATACGAATTAGCTACCAATTTGCAAATAAATGGGAGAAATTGGTAGGTATATGCCAATGACTACCATTGTAGGAAAAAAAATACTATGGTAATCGATGGCTTCAGGGATCTGAATTCCACAGAATTCTTCCAGGGCACTGAAACGTTCACTCCCTAAAAAGTCCCACAATGCACTGTGAAAACCAGGGAGTATCGATGCTCACTATGTTCCCTTAACTGAAGTTCTGTACCGAGAAACTTAAATCACGTGAGCCAACTCACTACACATAACAGCACACAATAGATATTTAAAAAAATACATTTTGTATGATTTTACCCCAAAACTAAACATATTAACACAAAATGATAACTGCAAATCCACGTTTCACTGCCTGGAGTCCAGCTGTTTCTGTGAATTGCAGCAATCCATTTGTTTCTCTTTTCTGTAGCTTTCAGTAGTCTGTAAAAATATACCTAAGATTTCTTGTCAAATCTATTTGTACAGTCAACCTCAAAGCTCTTTCCCGTTTTAAATGTGTTTTGTGTGTTTTTGAGGCATTTACACTGAAAACCAATGCTGCCGCTCAGTCTTTTTGTCACTCAGTGGGCGTAACCACAGTCACTCTTCTGATTGTGTGGGGTGTTACCAATATGGCCGCAGAGTGAACTGACTCGCCTCAAAGGGACTTCGATTATATTGCAAAACATTTGTGGCCATTTTGGGAACTTCCTGGCGATGCTGGCTCTCTGTATTTCCATTGTTCCGCACACATTGTATCTCTCGTAGTTCGGACATGATGCCGCATGGTCTGGCACTGCACGTGTGTTTGAGCATGTGTGGGTGTGTATTTGAAACATTGCGTAGACTTGAGTGGGGTAATCTCTGATTTATAGTGAAGTAGGTCATGCCGAGCTTGACGCTGCCTGCCGTGTGCCATTCTGCTTGCTGACACACACACACACACACACACACACACGCACACACACACACACACACACACACACACACACACACACACACACACACACACACACACACACACACACACACACACACACACACACACACACACACACACACACACACACACACACACACACACACACACACACAATAACCACAGGCATGCCTTTGAGCTTGGCTTTGGCTCTTCCAAAACACACATAGGCTTCATTTGGGATACAGCAACACACTTCACATGTGCTGCTCTCACATGGACACCCTCAAACATTCATTATTCAAATAATTACACAGGACAGTGAACATACAAAATACACTGTTCTGGTTAGTTTTCCTCTTTGTCTCAGTCTGCTGAATGAGGAAGGGCAATGTTCTCCTCACCTAAAACTTCTACTGTTAGTCCTGGAGAGAACAAGCAGTTTGTACAAACACAGATGTTTACAGATGTTTCAGCTGCTGATGTGCGGTCCTTTTAGCCATTGTGCAGTTTCATCTATTGTGTTTGAACTTGGAGACAACACTTTCAGTCTAAATACGATTTTTTTGTGATAATGATCAATGGAGAAGTTGCATTTAGCCCTCTTTGATGATATATTCAAGATACTGTCTGATTATTCCAATAAGACTGATTCGACTGCGTAATTTGCCAGACTGACAGATTGCATTTTAAAAAGCTGATTCTATTACGATAGTTCAGATTATGATTAATCATCTCAAGGCAGTCAAAGCTTTAAAGGACATCATTTGGTCAGAGGAAACTGATCATGACGTCTGTCCACTGCATGCAGTTATCAAAGTCTCTAAATCAAGTCAGTCCACCCAGTGTCCATCTTGCTAACACTTCCTGGTAGCTATTTTATTTCTATATTATTTCTTATTCTTATACTGTCTAAAGTTTAACTGAAATTGGAGGGGTAATTATACAATTAACTTTCCCACAACAGTGATTTTCTTTGTAATCACCAATTTTGGATAACATTACTAAGTAGTAACATTACTTTTGTTTTAAAGAGTGACAGATATTTCCATTATCAGCTTCATTATCATTATCAGCATTATTATCATCAATAATATAATGGCAAGTTTCAGTACACCCCCAAAAAAAAAAAAAGTAATAGGTAAGTTTCATAAAAAAGCAACATTTTTAACAAAAATGCTGAGAAATCAGATCGGATTCAGAACGATAATCAAAACCTAGGTGGAGATCGAGTCCATCAGAATAATGTTAGGCAGCTTTGACTTATGCTGTTCCTTCGCTCAGTCACTACGTAACGTTAGTGACTAACGAATGGGGTTTCGCCAGAAGCCTATCATCTTCGAGCTTAGAGAAAACGCCCAATGGCGTGCCAATGCCATGGGCATGCGGAATTTGCATACGAACTCCGCCACCGTGTGAGTATATAAGGAGGTACGTAGCAACATCGCATTATGTTACCTGCTTGAGGAGCCAAGACTGAACTCCTGCGTTCCAGGTAGCACAGCTGATGTGGCAACGGGACGTTACGCCTCCGCTCCTCCTCAGGGAACGAGGGTTACATCCAGACCGAGACGCTCCTTCGCTTCAGTCACTACGACGTAACGCTAGTGACTAACGACGGGGCTTCTGCGAAACCCCATTCGTTAGTCACTAACGTTACGCCTCCGCTCCTCCTCAGGGAACGAGGGTTACATCCGTAGACGCGTTTCTTCACCTGGTTTTGATCCAGAGATTCTGTATTGTTTCAGATGATGTGATGTGTAATAGCGCCCCATACTATATAAGAGTGAACACATTGATGTCTTTTTTGGGATGTCTGCCTTTACATGGCCCACTCTTTGCAGCTATAACAGCTTCAAATGTTCTGGGAAGGCTTTCCACAAGGGTTTGAAGTGTTTTTATTTATGGGAATTTTTGACCATTCTTTGGACGTGAAGGCCTGGGTCGCTGTCTCCGCTCTAATTCATCCCAAATGTGTTCCATCAGGTTGAGGTCAGGACTCAAGTTCCTCCACACCAAACTCACTCATCCATGTCTTTATAGACCTTGCTTTGTGCACTGGTGCGCAGTCATTTTAGAACAGAAAGGGACCATCCCCAAACTGTTCCCACAGTGTTGGGAGTGTGAAATTGTTCCTTTCACTGGGACTAAGGAGCCAAGCCCAACTCCTTAAAAACAACCCCATACCATAACCCCCCCCCTCCACTCTTTACACATGCAGTCAGGCAAGTACCGTTCAAAAACCCAGACTTGTCCATCACATTGACAGACAATAGAGTGATTCGTCACTCCATTGAAAGGAACTACACTGCTCTAGAGTCCAGCGGTGGCACAATTTATATCACGGCATCCAACATTTTGCATTGCACTTGTTGATTGAAGGCTTGGATGCAGCTGCTCGGCCATTCCATGAAGCTCTCTATGCACTGCTCTTGAGCTGATCTGAAGGCCACACAAAGTTTGGAAAGTTGGCAACTTCTGCGCACTGTTTACCTCAGCATGCGCTGATCCTGCTCTGTGATTTTACGTTGCCTAACACGTTGAGGCTGAGTTGCTGTTGTTCCCAATTGCTTCCACTTTGTTATAATACCACTAACAATTGACTGTGGAATATTTAATATTGGGGAAATTTCACAAATGGCCTTATTGCAGGTGGCAACCTATCATGGTACCACGCTTGAATTCATTGAGCTCCTGAGAGCGACCAATTCTTTCACAAATGTTTGTAGAAGCAGTCTACATGTCTACGTCCTTGATTTGATACACCTGTGGCAATTGAAGTGATTGGAACACCTAAATCCAATGATTTGGAGGGGTGTCCCAATACATTTGGCAATATAGTTTATAATTAGACTTTTCTGTCAGTATGAGTCAAGTATACTTAAATGTAATTTTTTCCCTAACCCTAAGTATATTTCTGAGAATAAATACAAAGTAGACTGAAAGTAAAACTTTCTCTCTTGTTTAAGTTTAAAATAAGTATACTAATAGCAAACTTGAATAAGCTTCTTTTTTGTAAGGGTAGTGCTGCAAAAATAACTCACAGCAATCATAATGCAACATACCCCATTCAATACTACATATTTAACTTGCGAAACATCCTACAAATGACCAAATAAAGATTATTCTCACTTCAATGCAAAATACAGGTCATTTGATAATAAACTTCGGCATAATTCACGGTGATATAGTAAATATTGTGCTATAATGACAATAATATAGGTGTACTGTTAGTAATAATAGCAGAGCTATTGTAATGCAGTTCTGCCAGGTATTTTGTACATTTATAAGCTCATTTTCATTTTGTCAGCAGTTTCTTTTCATATCACATATTTTCATATCACTCTCGTTTGTTACCATTTTGGCTTTTATATGTTTCTTATACTCTTGAGACCAGCTCTGTCAGCTCTACTGATCTAAAATGCGTCGTTCAGAGACATGAGCCAAATGCTTTCTTATTATGCTATCTAGCAGAATGTCCAAGCTGATATTTTCCATACAATGAAAGTGAATGATTGTTGTCCCTTGTCCTCATGTGTTCCCTTTCACTGTATGGAAAATGCTTCTTCATTTAAAACAGAAATTCATGCAGGTTTTGAATGGCATAAGGGCAAGTAAACGATGACAGAATGTGCATTTTTTCTCACACAATGTAGAATAGCTGTGTAGATCACTCTGCCTGACCCTGAAGGGGCTTTAGTTTGGCTAAGTAGAGTAGACAGGAAGGCCTGCCGAGGCCTCCGGCCGGGAGCTCTAGTTTCATCTGACAGAGATAGAAAATAGCGGAGTAAACAGTCTGGATGCCTCCAGCTTGGTAGTCATACTTTACCTGTCCAATATATGCAGCAGTAATGTTGACAGTATTTGGGGCGACGTGAATGCATAAACCATCAACCAAATTAGCCTGACCTTGAATCTGCTGGAAAAAGTTAAATCTTTATGTTGTTTTTTACTAAGTATGTACGTATGTTATATTAAGGTGAGCATATTCAGTTTAAATCTTTTAAACACTGAATTATGTGAGTTGACCCACTGTCTTTTTGCCAAAATTCAAAGGCAAAATAATGCATGTATGCTTTACAGAGAAGGCAATCCCAGAATATACAAAATGGGGGAAGATTATAAAGGCAGTGTCCATTTACACTAAGTGCAAATTGCCAACCGAATGCTATTTTCGTTAACCCTGTCCACCATTGCTTGGATAATTTACCCTTGGTAAAGACAGCATATCATTTCTATTTACACTTTGTATGAATATCATCTATCACTATTTGCACTTAGTGTAAATATGATGCTATTTGTATCTGTTAACACACATGCACATGGTATCTACCACTATTTACACTCATTGTAAATAGCATATAGCTTCTATGAAATAGCCTCTACCTAAATATTATTCATTCAGTACCAGAAGGTATTAAAAAAAATACTTTCATCTGTTGAATATGTACTGTTTCCCAATATTTGTGTGTGATGTATTTTTATGATTAATAGAATCACACTCTGTAACTTAGCAACATGCTAATATCAAGCTCTTTTAGAATCAGTTGTAATGCTGAGAGTTTCAACCTATGTAGTCCGCTCTAAATTGGTCACTTTTTAGGTTCTATTTTTATCATGGTGTCGCCTAAAAGTGCATTCCCATTAGCAAAATTTCTGCAAAATTTCACTCAAAAGGTCCATTGTTCTGTGTAGCAATACATAAAGTCATTTTCAAACCAAGCAGCACTCTCTTTTGAACCTGATGCGAAATCTCTTGCGTCGCAGTGTTGGGGAAAGTTACATTTAAAAGTAATGTGTTACAAAATTGTTTTACTCCCTAAAAAGTAACTAATTGCATAAGTTACATTTGTGTTAATTTTTCTAATCTGAGGCTTGCTTGATTTTGGCATATACAAAGGCCCTTTCACACAGTGAAAAGACTGACACGGAAGAGAAGAGATTGTTGAATAAAGTATTTTTGTTTATTTGTTTATTTTTTGAAAGTATTCTCGTCACTTCCCAAAATTAAGATTTAACCACTGGAGTCACATGGACTATTTTACCAATATCTTTCCTACGTTTCATGGGCCTTAAAGTGATAATAACGTTTCAGTCTATGGGGATCATAGAGGTTTGGAACGACATGAAGGAGAGTAATTACTGACAGAAATTTCATTTTTGTGTGAACTATCCCTTTAAGTGAAATGAATAAGACTCAGGCTGAAGGAGATGCAAAGGGCACAGCTCAAACAAACCTTCCAGTTGTGCTCCCCTTCTGGATTGCAGAAGAATAGGACACAGGAGAAAAAAAGTTCAGCACTGTTACTTTAGCAATAAAGTAATTTTTGCTTATTAGTATGATTAAATTGGATCATTAAAGGTCAGCAGCTAAGACGTTGATTCATAAAGTGAGATTAAATACTTAAAGTATATTTGTGTTATTTAACATTTAATTATTGCAGGTGTGCCTAATATTCTGAGTTTGCATTTCACTGTTTTTATTAATTTTGAGGAATACTGTATCTGTTGAAGTGTGCAAGTGAGATGAGTAAATGCATGCTCAGATTTAGGGTGCGTTTACACGACAACAGTATACTTAAATAAAATAAGTTTTTCCGCGTACAGCATTGTCAAAACGATCCCAATTTACACGGATCTGCGAAAATGACAAAAAATGCTCAATTAGGCCATTAGGTGCCGATGAAACACTATAGACTGAACATGCAATACACATTCATGACGTCGTCGTTTTCACAGATTCACGTTTTTGTTGTTTACACTGAGACCATTATCAAAATCATCCACTTTGAAACCTGTTTTCAAAAGTTTGTGTTTTCAGGAACCCGAAACGCGTTGTTAAATGAACGGTCAAAACGTATCAAAAGTTTTCAGTTTTTAGTTGTGTAACTAACTGCGTTGTGTAAACGGCAACTATATATTATGCTTATTAGTATCATATTTACACAGCGCTTACAACATCTCGGCACTTACTCCTGATTTCGCTCAACATGGGGGAAGGACAGCTGTCAGTCATGGGAAAACAAAGAAACTTTGCATTACTTATTTAAAAAACTGTACATTTAAAAGTGATAGGTTACTTTAGCAAGTTACTTTAAAAAAGTAATGAATTACTAGTTACTAATTACATCTTCAATACTGTAATTAGATTACTGTACAAATTACTCTCTCCATTAAGTATTTCATTACTTATTATTACTAATTACTTTCTAAATCCTATATCAACCTCGACTAGTTAAATGATTCAAGGATAGACATGAAACGGCTCTTTTAATTCCTTCAAATATTATATAAAACTACATAAATTATTCTTATTAGGTGACCAAAGTATTAATTTTGATATTAGTACCAATATTGTATTATATATAATTGTTCTACAACCAATACACAGTATTTAGTTCAATTACATCAGATGTAACTGTAAACCTTTTCTGTGTACCCTAATCATTGTTAACAACAATTGGAAAAGTGGGAAATATTCTTTACTTCAATGAGCCCATTGTTTCTGCCTTAAATGGTTTATTAATACATTGTTAGCTAACTGTGTGATTGTATATTTTCTGAAATCCATAACTCTGACACAGTCCACACTGATAACGTCAAATTACTATACATTGATTGTAATTAAAGCAGCTTGCTTTGAGACTATATGTATTGTGAAAAGCGCTATACAAATAAATGTGAATTGAATTGAATTAAATTAAATTAAAGAAAAATAAGAGTAATCCCTTACTTTACTTTCTCAAGGGAAAAGTAATTAAATTACAGTATCTAATTACTTAGTAGGTAATTAAAAATTACTTGATAAAAGTAATCTGATTACATAACTCGTGTTACTTGTAATGTGTTACTACCCGCAACACTGCTCGTTGGAAATTCCTGATTGCATGGATTCCTATTGAAATGATTGTCTTTTACCTGTGACAATTCGCTGAACAGCAGTAAACATGACTGCACCTTTATAAGGCTGTAGACAGCAAAGCTGCTCACTAAGTCAAAGGACTGCAGTATAATGACTGTATTCGAGTGTATGACTGTATCAGACCATTATTACATAATGTCTGTCTCATATAGCTGTAGGCAAGAGGACAGTGTGCAAAGAATATGCTGCGATAATACATTCAAAATACTTAAATCCCCAGCCAACATTTTAGTTTTACATTTATATTTCATTTTGAATTGAATTCACTTTATGATTGTATTCCCTGGCTTGATTGGATTGTTTAATGCAGCTCATCCAATCATGCCCCATTTCAAGTTTATAAAGAGGTCAACAGTACGCATATTTTTTTTAGCATAGTAAATTCATTCTCACTATGTCTATCAGTTTCCATCCACCACAGACTACATTGTTATTTAGGAGTTTTTTCAGATATTTCAAGTCATTTTGTATTGATTTCAAATGAGGGCACATTAGAATAAAACAAATATAGCTGGTGTTCAATTAAACCAAAGCCATTGAACAAAAGAGATCGACTGGGGCAGCGGACTGAGAGAGAGTTCACATGGTCCACTGCTAAAGAGGAGCACAGGACATAAAGGATTAAACCGCTTAAAGGAATTAAGAAACGGTCGGCCGTTTATCAATTATTCATGCAATAGAATCAAATTAAATGGCTTTTATAATGGGTAAGTAAAGAGGGGGTCTCTTTAGGGAATAGATTGAACACTGCACAGATTACTCCGCTTTTTGTGACGTACAATGTACTTTCAAAATCAGCTGGTTTGATTGCATTTTGAAAAGTAAAAATGACTTTTGAACTCTTATATACATCAGCGCTGCTAGACCGATGCATGAAAGATTGATTCAAGTTATATAATTTTCCCATTGGCATCATGTGTTTGTCATTAATTTGCTTTGTGTGTGCCTTGAGCATAATTTGTGGTCCTTCACCAAAGTGGAAATAAGATGTATCAGTACGCCCTGCTGAATACCCCGTACTAATGTTGAAGGAAGACTTCTGCTGAGTGTGTGTTTGTTTGAGTGAGTGCGAACTGAAGTGTCACTCTTGCTGTAGGTCTCAATCTGTCATAAGAAGGACCTTGGGTTTGCTGAGGTCAGCGCGAGGTTATTTATAGAAGGTCGCCGTTATGACACGAAGGGTCAGAAACACCTGACAATCAATTAATGAGCTCATCATTAATTCATGGAGGGTGAGAGTCCTAATGTGTTCTCGATGTCTCTGATGTGTGCTTCAATCACTTAGCTGGAGCTCTAAGAGAATTATTCACACTGAGCTTGTCTATAGTGTCTGTGAAGAGGAGGTATCACGGCCAACCCTGTGAGCCTCTGGGAATTTGCTGATATTTGTAGACTTTCAAAATAACAGTGGGTTTGGAGAAGAATATTTTTGGTTTGCAATTTTAGCATATTTGTAATAGTAGCAAGCTGTTGTTTACTCTTCCAAGTCTATTTCAGTGACCAGAAAGGTTTTTTTTTTTCCCTTCTCGGATGCCACTGACTATATCTGTAACTCCAAATTGCCATCCCATTACTACACTCAAAAATGCTGGGTTGTTTTACCTTTGTGTTGGGTCAAATATGGACTAACCCAGCCGTTGGGTTGTTTTTCGCTGGGTTAAAACAACCCAACTGCTGGGTTAGTCTAGCATGGATGCCAGATGAAATTCGCCCGTCCACAACATTTTTGCTCTGGGAATTCGGTCTGGACTCGTTCCATAGAGGAGTAATTATCCCCGAACAGAAACGGACCATTGTTCGGACCAATGAAATTGTCAGGGCGGGCTTTAGACGATGATGGACAGATGATAAACAGTAACGTAATCATCCACGCCATCAAAGGCGCTTTGGGTTGAATTTGCTCATATCCTAAACGGAGAACTTGTTCAGATATGCATTCACCTTCACCTTCACTAAGTACTCTGTGTATCCTTAAATTATTTTTTCACAACACTGGCAAAGATCGTTTACACTCATCTTTTTCTTCTTACGTTAATTGATCCAGCGTGCGTGCAGACAGGGTTGGCAAGTTTTTTGCAATGTCGCGTAATTGATACTCAAAACTATAGCCCAATACAATAGCTTTCCGGGGAGGTTCTCAAGAAAAAAATGGCGTTTGGTTGGCAAAATATGTTATTTTGGCAAGGATGCCTGCTAAAATTCGCATTCCTGGGTCTATATATCACATAATTGTGATTGCTTCAACCCGCGGACATGGAGAACAATCCACGGAAAAACACGGACTTGGCAACAAAGTGCAGTTGAGTTCTGTTGACATCTGACAACTTAATGTTACACGTCGCTCCGTTGCTCTGATTGGTTGTAGGTCTATCCAATTGAGGTTTTTCCTGGTTCGGTTGAAACACGCCCCATAATCACAGCCCAATGGAGCGATATCAGACTCATGTTCTGACTAGAATTGAGTATGACCACTTCAGGCTAGGGTTAGTCCATATTTGACCCAACGTTTTTTACCCAGCATTTTTTTTTGAGTGTACTGTTTATTCATATTCAGATATACAAAACTGCAGCTGTATTACAAGGATAGGCCTAGTTCACCCAAAAATGAAAATTCTGTCATCATTTACTCCCCTCAAGTTTTTCTCTTACTAAAAGTCTTCTTAACTAAAATTACAGCAATAGTAGCTAAGCTACATGCTAACTACAAAGAGATTGTTGGATAGATGCAAACAGCATTAACTGTATTTTCAGCAGTAGTAGCCTTCTGCTATTTTCATTTAAATTTGCACTCCTTTGTAAATAATTGGAGATTCTGTGTACTCATTACAATTTCCTCATCTAAATAAATTACTATAGTAGTTGTGAGTGTCAGGGTTATGTTTAGTGTTGTTGTGTTTTATTCTGCCTTTACATGCTATCGAAAATGAACTATTTCCTGTTATTCCTCGGAAAGAACAGAAGTCATGGAGAACACCAGGTTTATTCTTGCTTATTTTTTGGAAAAATCGTATTAAAATCAAAACGATATATAGCGTACTATTCACTGACAACCATATAAACATTCACTGTTTACAAAGTGACATCGTTTTTGCAGATCCGTGTGAATGGGGATCACTTTGACAGCGATGTTGTCTGTTTTTAGGATATCGTTGTCTTGTAAACATACCCTTAGTTTATTTTTCCGTTCCTGGGGCCTGTTGCACAAAACTAGGATAAGGGATTAAGCCAGGATATCTTGATGATCTTGTCATCTGTATGCAAAATTTAGTTCTGTCGTGTAAACTTACCCTGAAGGCACACTCACACCAAGAACGATAACGATAACTAAAAATAATTGTATATTAGCGGATAAATTGAGCCAGGATCACCAAGATATCCCGGCTTAATCCCTTATCCTAGTTATCTGAGTTTTAGTTCCTTGTTTGTTTCCATGGTTTCAAGTTGATTTACACACCTGGTTCTTGTTTTGTTAATTACCATCCTTTGTGCATTTAAACCCTTTGTGCTCCGTCCACATGGAGACTATTTAGCTGTATATGTAAAAATGTTGTATTGTATCAGCGTTTTGTTCACACAGATCCGGTGTTTTAGGAGCCTAAAACCGATATTTCTTTAAACCGGGTCCCAGAGTGGATAAATCTGAAAAAGACACCCTTGTGTTTTCGTGTGTACAGCCAATCTGTATATTTTGTGAAACGGTGATGTCATCACACCACGTCCCGCACGCGAAAGACTAGGAGGGATACAAATACAGGCACTGGGCATGCGCACATCAATATTGCGTCATTGAATTATTGTATTTGCATTATTGTAAGGGTAGGTTTAGGGTTGGGGTAGGTGTAGGCGTTAATAAAACACAATCTGGTAAGTAGCACATTTATTTATTGTTTTTTTATCGTGAGATTTTGCCTCACGTCCTACCATTGCTGTACCCGTTCTAGCCACAACTCTTCTTCTCTGTTTTTAGTGTATTTC
Source organism: Gobiocypris rarus (assembly GCA_023029165.1). NCBI lineage: Eukaryota > Metazoa > Chordata > Actinopteri > Cypriniformes > Gobionidae > Gobiocypris > Gobiocypris rarus. The sequence continues at coordinate 25,799,663 of CM040928.1, forward strand.
TGTGGCAGAATACATCACCACATACTATACTACATCGTTTTGAGTTGATTTCAGTGGTTTTGTGTTTACGCAGATATTTCTTGAGACAAGGGGTGAAAAAAGATTGGATAGGGCTTCATGTGGATGTGGCCTTAGTTTGCCTTAGTTCTTTGTCTTGTAATAATGCTTAGTTGGAAGTGTAGCATGCTCTTGCTTTTTCTATTTAATAAGGATCCGTTCATCATTCTGCTTCACGCATCATTCCTGTGGACGTACTACACGTATCCGCGCAGTGAGAAAATTTTAAACAAATATGATAATTTCCTGTGAGCTGTAAAGTCACAATTATGAGAAATAAATATGCAAGTTATGAGATGTAAAGTTGCAGTTAATAGAAACTGTGAGATTTAAATGCACGATTGTGAAAAATAGATACAATTTTGAAATATAAAGATACAATTGTGAGATATAATTGCAAAAATAGTTGCAGTTGTGGATATAAAGGTCAATTGTGAATATAAAGGTCAAATGATGAATATAAAGGTAGAATTGTTAAAAGTGGGATATATAAGATACAATGAAAGATATAAATACACAATTGTGAAAAACTGTCATAGCTTTGAGATATAAAGATGCAACTGTGAACTATAAAGGTCCTATTGTGAAAAATAGTTGCAATTATGAGATAAAGAGATGCATTTTTGAGATATAAACGTGCAAACTAAAAAATAGCCACAATTACGAGGTATAAAGATACAATTGTCAAAAACGGTCAAAAAAACAAAACAATTGTGACATAAAAATATTATATCAATCAATTATCAATGAGGAAAAGTAAAGGTAATTGTGATGTGTGAAAAGAAAAAAATAACTTTTTAATAAGAGATAAAGTAACATTTATGGGAAAGTGCAATTGAAATTAAGTCACTTAATTTCATTTATTAGAAACCATTTCCTATAAAGAACAAATCTGTTGACTGTTTATTAGCATTTTCTTTTTTATTTAAAAATAAAAATATGGAATCATAATTAACCAAAAAGACAGAAGTTTTTGCTTGTCCTTATAAAATTTGCATATTGAATTGTGTTTGGGTTCATTTCTGGCTTGTATTTGTATACTGCTCTATGTTTGATCTTTTCTTTCTCACATCTATTAACCATCTATCCATCTCGTTTCGTGTCCACTGGCACGGAAGAAACCCGCTCAATACATCCAGACCGCGAGCGGCCGGCCACTTTGATTGTACATCTGTAACACACAGCAGTGTGCTTGTCTTCAGAATGATCTATGCTAACGTCAATAAAGTCATTGTGCATATTACTGATTATTAAACGAGCTTGCAGTTATGCAAGCATCATGACGTGCAGTTTACAAATGCATAACATGTTATTATGGACAGACCTTTCCTATTATACAGCATTCACAGCAGTATTCTGGCCCGGAATCCACTCATTGCCTGTGCATTAGGCATAGCTTAATTTTGTACGGACACATATGCTCCCACACACACCCTTGAGGCCAGCCTTAAATTATACAGAAGCTGCATTTCCCTCTCCTCGCTCCGAGTGTCCTCTTGTCTAGCTGTGATTGACGTGTGGTGGGTGTGGCGGTTAGTAATTCGGTCTAATCATTCCAGGAGGCCTCTGGCTGTGTGAGCTGCGGGTGAATATATCAATATGCACACAAACAAACACACACACACACACACACACACACACACACACTGCAGAGTGCTGGACCTCAGAGTGAAGCGCTGGGACTAATGTTAGTGTTGTGATGTACTGGGGGATTTCGCTTATCAGACTCTTAATTAGAGATATCGAAGCAGAAAGGAGGTAGGATCTGTGTGTGTGGTAGGAGCGCGATAAAGAATTTGTGATTGATGTTGTGTCAGTGTGGAGCCGTTCAAAGCCTGCGGGGAGAGGGAGGGCCGTGTCAGATTTTCGAGGCTGGATCGCTGTAATTGGTCTGGGCTGTTCATAGCCCTGTTAACTTGTCAGTCAAGGCTGGATGGAGAGGGGATAAGATGCCATCTTAATCTGGGAGCGCACACACACACACACACATTGAGCTGAAGGCTTTAGTACGGGTCAGAGATCTGTCAATAATTCTGTAACTTATTCGGACTCGCTGTATTTAACGTGTCCCTTCCTGTCCGATGTCACCCGCAGGTACGACTAGACAGCCACGAGACGGCGAGATCACCGGAATCGACTATAACTTTGTGACCGTTGAAGAGTTCTTCTCGCTGGAGGAGTCGGGGGCACTGTTGGAGAGCGGAAAGTTCAAAGGTCAGCCCACGTTCATGACACCATACCTGAATCATTTATGAAGAACATAAAGTGTTATCTGTGCAAATTCATCATTTATTTCAAACTTCAGTTCTTTAAGGCCATGCTTTATATCTATGGGGCTTTTCATCCAGTGTTGATCTATTGATTCACAGTTGGAGCTCCATTTACAGATATCAACATGCATCAACAGAACTGTTGTGTTGGCAATACGCATCTATCAAACAGCTTAAAGTTTAAACCAATAGTTCACCCAAAAATCATCATGGATTTTTGTTGTCAATGGAAAATTGTTGTTTAGGAGTTTCTGATAAATAACATCTTTTGTGTTCTATGAAAAAAAAAGAAATCTGAAGACATTGGAAGACAAAAGTCTGTGACGACTAGTGAAAATGCTTTATATTTTCATTTGTTTTTTAATTTAATATTTGTATTATGTTATATTATATTCAGCATAACAGTTTACAGTGCACAGCATAAATGAGTACACCCCCTGTTAACATATACAAAAGTGTGAATCTGTATTTCTTAATGATCACTAATTCATTGAAAGATGGCAAAATGTAAATGTATTAAACATATAATTAATAAAAGCAAAGAAATATGTAAGGAATAATTACTGACGGGCCATCTAATTATTAGAAAAGTAATGCACACCCAAGGTGGTAATGCAGCCACTATGTGAAGAGGAGTTACATGTTACACGCCGGAGTCAATAATTCTGCTTATACTATGGTTACCACCAGTGTTGGAGCTAACGCATTACAAGTAACTAGAGTTATGTAATCAGATCACTTCTTCAAGTAACTAGTAAAGTAACGCATTACTTTTAAAATGTACAACAACATATTGAGTTACTTTTTCAAATAAGTAACACAAGTTTTTTCGTGTAAAAGGGCCTTTACATTTGCCAAAAAAACAAGCCCAGCCCAGGTGAGAAAAAGTAACGCAAAAGTAACGTAACACATTACTTTTCTGAAAAAGTAACTAAGTAATGCAATTAGTCACTTTTTAAGGGAGTAACGCAATAGTGTAATGCATTCATTTCCCCCAACACTGGTTACCACACCTCAAAACATTGTTCAGATGATCAAGTCATTTGTCATGTTTTTTGTCTTTTAAAACGCTTCCGTTTGCTAATTCCAAAATGTCATTTTAGAGCTAGTAATAGAGGCTTCAGCCACCGATAGCAGACTAAAGCAGTTATTAATGCAGTTATGAGAGAGAGAGAGAGAGAGAGAGAGAGAGAGAGAGAGAGAGAGAGAGAGAGAGAGAGAGAGAGTAGCAAGTATCTCTCAAAATTGTTCGGCACCAGTGTCTCTACTACTAGTGAAAAATAAGTTTATCTGCACAAAAACAGCACTGTTATTACCTCACTAGGGAGAAATGTAATGTTGCTTTTAAGTAGTTAAACTAATTTACTGATAAAATCGTCAGAGCAGGGCTGACAACATGTGTGTGTGTGTGTGCGTTTGAGTGGGGGACCGTACATAGCCTAATAAATGGTAAATGTACTGCATTTATATAGCGCTTTTAACAGACCAATGGCCATCCAAAGTGCTTTACATATTGCCTCACCCATTCACTCACTCATTCATACACCGATGGCAGTGTCAGCCATGTAAGGCGTCATCCAGCTCATCGGGAGCAGCTGGGGTTTGGTGTCTTGCTCATGGACACTTCGACACTTGGTCAGGTGGAACCGGGGATCGAACCACCAACCTTCCGGTTTGTAGACAATCTACATGAACCACTGAGCCACTGCCACCCTAATAAAACATAATTTTGTTTGGTGGTGAATGTCGATGTGGATTTTGGTTCTTTTGCTGTTGTTGGCTGTAAGGACTTTTGAAATAACTGAAATAATTTGGCGAAATGCTATGGAACTGTAATGCGTTCAAGACCTGCCTGGAACTACTTTAGCCGTGAGTTTCTCTGAAAAAATTGCACACCTTAGAACAGGGGTGTCCAAACTCGGTCCTGGGGGGCCGCTGTCCTGCAGAGTTTAGCTCCAGCTGGCCTTAACACACCTGCTGGAAGTTTCTAGTATGCCTGGTAAGATCTTGATTAACTGGTTTAGCTGTGTTTCATTGGGGTTGGAGCTAAACTCTGCAGGACAGTGGCCCTCCAGGAGCAGGATTGGACACCCCTGCCTTAGAACATACATCAACCAATCAGATTCAAACATTCAACAGCCCATATGTGTCATCGTAAAATTTGTAAATTAGCCAAATTTGTTTAAAAGATGGATTGCAGAAATGAGTACACCCCAGATTTAATTCAACAAATGTATAATATTATAGTACTTAGGGCCCTATTTGAACAATCTGAGCTCATGGTCCGAATTCACTTTTGCAAGTCCAAAAGGGTTGTCCCTAGTCTCTTAATAAGTCATGGGTGTGTTTTGGGCGTAACGTGCAATAAACCAATCAGAGTCTCATCGCCATTCCCTTTATAGGCCAGTTGCGCTTGCACCATGGCAGATTCGCTATATTTACATGGTGGAATTAGCGAGCAGAAAGACTGAACACTTCTCCAGAGAGGAATCCTTTTATTTTTAATATTTAAAAATGTGTGTGTGCTGCTGTTCATCCCTCTGTGTGTAACAAGCAGAGTTGGCACGGCGTGTACAAGTTCAAGACAAATTGTATCAACATTTCAATTTCTATTAAAATTACTATTAAAAACAACTGCCGTTGACCAATGTGCTGTACAAAAAAACACTTGTCCTGTTTATCTCCTGGATGATGACCTCTTTAAATGCCCTGATCTTTAATGGGGAGTGTTGCTCAACTCGTCTCTACAGAATCCTCCACAGGTGCTCAAAAGTGCTAAGACTGGATGAAATACATGTCCACACAAGGTTTTTTCACCTTGGCAGAATGCATATCGCCATTGTCATTTTGGAAAAAAATGCACAGCAACGCAGGAAATGACGAGAGGGTAGCATCTTCTGTTTCAAGTTCCTGTCTTACATCACACAGTGGCGCGTGAATTCATGACAGCATTGATAAATCACACCTTCAGCACTCATACATCCCTATATAAGAGCTTCTCTACCACTGAACATCACTGTGGGAACCAGGCATTTCTCACTGAACTCCTCCTATAGCAACACCATAACATTTTGGATGCTGCTAGATCCAAAATGATTGACTTGGTCTCATGAGACCAGAGTATGGATTCACAGAAGTCTATATTTAGTAAATATGGGCCTTGGAAAAGGGTAATTGACTGCATTGTGCTTTTGCTGCAGTTTCAGCGTAGACAACAACCATCCATGCCACTTCTTCTCTATGCTAGTTTCACTCGGGGAAAAAACTATTTTTCAAATATATTTCAAAATAAATCTTATTATTAAACTAAATTAACCATTTAGACCAAATTACTGATCTAATTACTGATCTAAAGCCCACATTGTTACTGTATGATAATCAAAATATATTCTGTTGCATTATTTTTCTGTTTAACACTGTGAAGCTGCTTTGAAACAATCTGCATTGTTAAAAGCGCTATATAAATAAAGTTGACTTGACTTGACTGGACTAAATTAAAAATTTAAATGGGCAAATTTAAAATGAAGGCCTGATTATTTCAGGGATCTTGTCACAATTCCATTGATTTACATTTCTGTGTTACTTTTGCTATATTTTCACACTTAAAACAAAGATTTGGTAGTCATCTTGTACCACTGTACTCTTTTGTGCTAAGAAACAAGTCTCCTGTCAGTTCTCTCCCAAGTGGTTCCATTGTTGTCAGCATTAAGTCTGAGAGTGATTCAATGGACTATATAACACTTTTAATTGCCAAGAAATGACTTCTCTTTAAATGTCTTGGTTCAACTGTTTATCAAAAATTGCCCCAAACTTATTTTCCTGAATAATTATACCTTGCTTCTTTGCTAATTAATCAAGAAGACTTCCTGGAACATTATATCTCTAAAGAACCCTAATATGTCTTCTTAGTAAAGAGTAATTGATGAATTTGTTTAGTTTCAGAGGGGGTGTACTCATTTATGCTGTGCACTGTAAGTGAAAAGGAGCCACATCATGTCAGTTTATACTATAGATAAAAGCTCATTGTCCATTTCACAGATAACACACCCTCCAAAATGGCAAACATATCGCAATTCAATGTTCAGTGTGGAATTCCAAGCTCATTCCTCTTTCAGAAGCATTATTGTAGGCTCTGAGACACGTGTGCCTTTAGCATGTGAGTTATGGCTCTCAGGGGCAGGATCGCCTACCTTGCCTGATTAAACGAATGAAATGAATTAGCATAAAAAATGCAGCCGCATTTACAAAATGCCATGAACGCCATTCTCACCTTGCCGACACGGCAATGTATGATTTACTTACCACTGCAAAGGCAAGTTACTCAATCAATAACAGACGGAGATCAGGACGGGTTCAAAATCTGTTGAACCGTCTGAAGATATAATGTCACTCCTGTCATATCGTATTCCATTCTTGAGGTGTTTTTTTATGCTTTTAGAGAATATACAATGACAATATAATGGATTGTAATGTGTTATTAGGTTGACCTTGATTGCAAGATTTTGTTGCTCCTGTTAGCTATTTGTATTGAAATAAAGCTATTGATTCGCTATAAAAATACCACATATCCATGGCTTTAACCACTAGCCCTAAATTTCTAGTATGTAAATCCTTTAATTATGTTTCATGAGTTCACATTTTAAAATAATCAGATAGGATAAAAGAGTATGCATGGTTGGCGTGCTGTTAGAGGGAAGGGGTCGGAGCTTGGAATTTGGCCTGAGCCCAGAGTACTCTCTCCATCTCCCTGGGTGGGATAGGAACCAGCCAATAGTGAAGAGTCGGGGTGGTGGAGGGATACAGAAGGTTTTTAGGTGAGTCTTCTATGTAGGCCACCTCTCGTGCTGATTAGGAAGATGACATGTTAAATGGTTAGTTCACCCAAAAATGAAAATTCTGTCTTTAATTACTCACCCTCATGTCGTTCCAAAACCGTAAGACCTTCATTCGTCTTTGGGACACAAATGAAGATATTTTTAAATGAAATTCGAGAGCTCTCTGACCCCTCCATAGACAGCATAATTACTACTTTCAAAGTCCAGAAAGGTAGTAAAAACATTGTCCATGTGACTCCAGGGGTTCAACCTTAATGTTATGAAGCAACGAGGATACTTTTTGTGGGCATAAACAAACAAAAATAACGATTTCTTCACGTCTGTGTCAGTCTCCTACACAGTTTACATTGTAAATACAGTGCAGCTCCTGCATCACCATCAGCACACGCATGTTTCGCGGTGCTCACGTGAACAGCATCAGCTGCCGTAGAACTCGAAACCGCTGCACTGTGGTGTAAAAAGCGTAGGAGACTGACACAAACTAGACGAAATTGTTGAATAAAGTCGTTATTTTTGTTTGTTTTTGTGCACAATAAGTATTCACGTCACTTCATAAAATGAAGGTTGAACCACTGGAGTCACATGGACTATTTAACTATGTTTCTACTGCCTTTTTGGGCTTTGAAAGTGTTAAATAAATTGCTGTCTATGGAGGGGTCAGAGAGCGCTCATATTTTATCAAAAAGATCTTCATTTGTGTTCTGAAGACGAACAAAGGTCTTACGGGTTTGGAACAAGGGTGAGAAAATTAACCCTTTAATAAAACATAATTAAATACACAAATATACAAAAAAAGTGAGAGAGATAAAATGTGACATTTAAACAAATTTCCTGGACCATGAGGTCAGAGTGGTTCACTGTTTTGCAGAGGATATTGCTACCAGCACTAATAGACAATAAAATAAGCTACCTAATAAACTTTTCATAAACAAAATACACCTTAGTGACGAGTTTTTTTATATTTTCTGGATTAGGGAACTACTACGGAACCCCTCGTCCGGTTCACATCGGTCCAGAAAGCCCTCCCATCACCTACCAGGAGCACCGCAACCTGCTGAGAAACTTCCGTACCCGTAGCAAGTCCCTCAGCAACCTGGAGAAGGCAGGCGAGGAGGGCGACAACAGCGAGGAGGACTCAGGTCTATCAGGTAGGAGGAATGCCTTACATCCATAGATATGAATACATAGATTCCACATTCAACCCCTCCAGACAAGACGACTCGTCAGGCAACTTGGAACGGTTAACATGATGCTGTCTATCACGCACAGTAACAAATCAATGAATTTTCATTGAAAATGTCACAGCATTAAGCAGCCTATGGCTGTCAAAACTTTCAAGCTATAAATGACCTTTCAGAGATGAGCTGGGTTCTGTTTCGTGTATAGCACAATGTGTAATAGCCATACGCACAAATTAATGATAAACTAGAATTTTTTTTTTCACACAAAAATGTTGTTCCAAACCTGTATGAACACTCAAGTTGTTCCAAACCTGTATGAATTTCTTTCTTCTGCTGAACACAAAATGTATTTTGAAGAATATGGGTAACCAAACAGTTGATGGGCCCCATTGACTCCCATAGCATGAAAAAAAACAATTGGGCCCATCATTTTGATACTGACATTCTTCCAAATATTGTTTGTGTTCAGCAGAAAAAATACATTCACACAGGTTTGGAACAACTTGAGAGTGAGTAAATGATGACAGAATTTCTATTTTTGGGTGAACTATCCCGTTAAGTTCTATAACCTATATACATATTCATGTGAAAAACTAAGTTGCAGATGCACAGTCAATTTGCTCTCAAGTGGTGACGGACCAAGTTTGACCTTTCCAATATGGTGAGAATCTATGTTTATAATTAACTATGTACACATCCACTACCCCTTGTGTGTTTGTTAATTAAGTAGTTTATATTGGCAAAAGTGATTATGAGTGAGCACAAACCTCTCCCTTTCAATGTATTTATTTTAGTATTTTTGCTATGGAGTGAAAACAGTATCAAAACCTTTCACAAATGCACGGGACAGATCCACATGCGCACGCACCAATCCACAAATGCACGGGAAAGATCCACATGCACGCACCAATCCACAAATGCACGGGAAAGATCCACATGCACGCACCAATCCACAAATGCAAAGGAGAGATCCACATGCGCGCACAATCCACAAATGCACGGAAAGATCCACATGCACGCACCAATCCACAAATGCACGGGAGAGATCCACATGCGCATGCACTAATCCACAAATGCACGGGAGAGATTCACATGCACGCGCACCAATCCACAAATACACGAAAGATCCACAGCACGCCGCACCAATCCACAAACGCACGGGAGAGATCCACATGCACGCACCAATCCACAAATGCAAAGGAGAGATCCACATGCGCACGGACCAATCCACAAATGCAAAGGAGAGATCCACATGCGCACGCACCAATCCACAAATGCACGGAAAGATCCACATGCGCACGCACCAATCCACAAATGCAAAGGAGAGATCCCCATGCGCACGCACCAATCCACAAATGCAAAGGAGAGATCCCCATGCGCGCACCAATCCACAAATGCAAAGGAGAGATCCACATGCGCACGCACCAATCCACAAATGCAAAGGAGAGATCCCCATGCGCATGCACCAATCCACAAATGCAAAGGAGAGATCCCATGCGCACCAATCCACAAATGCAAAGGAGAGATCCACATGCGCACGCACCAATCCACAAATGCAAAGGAGAGATCCCCATGCGCACGCACCAATCCACAAATGCACGGAAAGATCCACATGCACGCGCACCAATCCACAAATGCAAAGGAGAGATCCACATGCGCATGCACTAATCCACAAATGCACAGGAGAGATCCACATGCACCCGCACCAATCCACAAATGCAAAGGAGAGATCCCCATGCGCACGCACCAATCCACAAATGCAAAGGAGAGATCCACATGCACCGCACCAATCCACAAATGCAAAGGAGAGATCCACATGCACCCGCACCAATCCACAAATGCAAAGGAGAGATCCACATGCACCCGCACCAATCCACAAATGCAAAGGAGAGATCCCCATGCGCACAATCCACAAATGCACGGAAAGATCCACATGCACGCACCAATCCACAAATGCAAAGGAGAGATCCACATGCACCGCACCAATCCACAAATGCAAAGGACAGATCCACATGCGCACGCACCAATCCACAAATGCACGGGAGAGATCCACATGCACGCGCACCAATCCACAAATGCAAAGGAGAGATCCACATGCACGCGCACCAATCCACAAATGCACGGGAGAGATCCACATGCGCATGCACTAATCCACAAATGTACGGGAGAGATCCACATGCGCATGCACTAATCCACAAATGCAAAGGAGAGATCCACATGCGCATGCACTAATCCACAACAGCACGGGAGAGATTCACATGCACGCGCACCAATCCACAAATGCACGAGAAAGATCCACATGCACACGCACCAATCCACAAACGCACGGGAGAGATCCACATGCACGCACCAATCCACAAATGCAAAGGAGAGATCCACATGCGCACGCACCAATCCACAAACGCACGGGAGAGATCCACATGCACGCACCAATCCACAAATGCAAAGGAGAGATCCACATGCGCACGCACCAATCCACAAATGCAAAGGAGAGATCCACATGCGCACGCACCAATCCACAAATGCAAAGGAGAGATCCACATGCGCACGCACCAATCCACAAATGCAAAGGAGAGATCCACATGCGCACGCACCAATCTACAAATGCAAAGGAGAGATCCCCATGCGCGCACCAATCCACAAATGCAAAGGAGAGATCCACATGCGCACGCACCAATCCACAAATGCAAAGGAGAGATCCACATGCGCACGCACCAATCCACAAATGTATGGGAGAGATCCCCATGCGCACGCACCAATCCACAAATGCAAAGGAGAGATCCACATGCGCACGCACCAATCCACAAATGCTTTATCTGTATTCTGTACCTGTAGTTTAATGCACAGTAAATCACGAGTCTTTTGCATTGTTGTTCTGCCTTAGAATATGCGCTTTTGCACCTGTGGAATCTTTTGAGACTGTCGTTCCGTGGCCTTGATTCACAAATGCGACAGTCTCAAAAGATTCCACAGGTGCAAAAGCGCATATTCTAAGGCAGAACAACAATGCAAAAGACTCGTGATTTAATGTGCATTAAACTACAGGTACAGATTACAGATAAAGCATTTGTGGATTGTGAGCAAAAGGACAATAATGCATGATTGCTCTGTCTGTGTGTGTGTGTGTGTGTGTGTGTGTGTGTGTGTGTGTGTGTGTGTGTGTGTGTGTGGATCTCGCATGCATTTGTAAATTGCTTTGTGTGTGTGGATCTGTCCCGTGCATTTGTGGATTAGTGCGTGCGCATGTGGATCTCTCCTTTGCATTTGTGGAAGGTTTTGATACTGTTTTCACTCCATATTTGCTCTGCTTAAGTACATTTTTCAAGTATCTTTATCAGTGTTTTTCTTTGGAAAACTTTTACTTCATGACATTTAAAAGCATGATGCCATACTTTTTTACTACACTACAATTTATATTGAATTTCATTTAATACTTAATTACATTAAAAAATTGCCTTATTTTAACGATCTAAACACATGGTCTAAAGCGCACGGTGCAAGTGCACTTAGGGCGTGTCGGAATCCACTTTTGCTAGTTTAACGACGGAAAAAAATGGACAGCGCGCCCAGCCCATGGTCTAAAAGGGTTGTCCCTATTCTCTTAATGAGTCATGTGTGTGTGTTTTGGCCGTAACGTGCAATAAACAAATCAAAGTCTCCTCTCACATTCCCTTTAAAAGCCAGTTGCACTCGTGCCATGGTGGATTCGGATTTGCTGTTTACAGGGCGAGGTTAAAGCACACGAGCAGACCATCTACGGGACAATATTTCACCAAAGCTTCCTGAGAATATGACATACAGGCATATGTACACAGTAATAATCTTTTACATTTGAATCCTTGAATTTTTCATATTTAAATATATTTGTGTGCTGCTGCGCATCCCATGTGTAAAAAGCAAATTGTACTCGCGTTTTGCACCCGCCTTGAGGCGCATATTACTAACGCGCTCTTTAAATAACAAGAAAAATATTGCGGCATTGATTTTAGACCAGGTTTTGTTGGTCAATGGCGCAGTCTATTTCAATAGCCTCAAAAAAGCAACGCACCAACAATGCGGCTGAACACACCTCGTTTTCAGACCCCAAATGTAGAGCCCAAATGCATTTGCTATTAAACAACGTGGCGCAGGATGTGAAAATGATAACTGCGTCGGGCTGAAACTAGCAAAGAACACTTGCGACGCACCTGCCGCATTGGACAGGGTGTATGATAGGGCTCAAGTAAAAGTAATTCAAAGTTTTACTTAGGTACGTAAGAGAGTACAAACATTTTAAAAATAATAAAAAACAACAACTTTTATTTATGAAATGTAGTGCTGTAAAAAGTACAACATAATGCTTTTGGAATGTAGTGAAGTAAAAAATGTCCAAAGAAAAACAAAAAGTATAGACACTTTAAAAATGTACTTGAGTAAAGTAAAAATACTTCACTACTGTCCAGATCTGATTTTATTCTGTTTCAGTCCAATACACAGGATTCTACATTTTCTCTCAAAATCAGAGAATAGAAAAAAAATGTGTGCAGGTTGATTTCTGGTCATAGAAACACTGTAGTAGTAATACAAACCATTATATGCCAATAGATATAACAAGTTTCTGTCTTTTTTTAATGTCATTCATATGATTTTATATATGCATAAATGTTTTACCAACATACATTTTTTTTAAGCATTACTTAAAGTAACGATACTTTGCAGTTCAGCTATAGTGAGTTCATTGAGTGAGTGAAGGATTCATAAGGCTGATTCACTCTGGTAATTTGTAAGTTTCTTAATAATTTTGAACTATTCAAAAAACTCAATTGGACAAGACCATGAACTGTACTATGCCTGATTGCGTTTCATATTGTTTTTTGTGAAGCCTGCAAGGACAACTCATTGGAAACGTAAAAAGGTGCATTTTCTTGCCATCGGCATATGGTATAAACATCTAATCTAATTAAGTTCAGGCTGCAAGCTTTCAAGATGTTTGACAATATAATATAATTTGTTATGATTTAAAAAATCATAAATTTAAGGTACATAATTTACTTTGTTCAAATTCTGTACTTTAAATTTTGATTTTTAAATTGTCTCTGTTTTTCCATTGTATTCTGCTGATACTAGAGTTGAAAATGCTGTCATTTGTGGTATATGTACTATTAATATACTCCAGAATGGACTCAAATCCTCTAACCTGACATACAGGCTATACAAACACAAAATAGGCAATTTCAACATTTCAACATTTAAAATGTGCTTTTAAAAAACAAAAAAAGCGATACCAAGAATAAAAAAAAGAAGAAAAAAAAAGTTATCAGATCAAGCTAATACATAGAAGCCCGAAAGAGCCTGAGTGTTCCTGAAATCAATGTCACATAAAAAAAATATTCTCTTGTCTTCCATACTCAAAGTGACAGCAAAGTAGTTGCTAGGCAAATAACACCAGCCAGCTTTTTCGGTCTCTGTTATCCCGCTCTAATGTCAGCTCTAACATATTCTCTTTCTTCTTGAAAAGCCTACAAACCTGCGTGCCTTTTGTTATATTTCAGGTTTTCTTGTCCTTTATTATTATTCCGCCTTTCCCTGACATTTGGATCTGAGGGGATTGTGTGGGCACAAAACACAATATAATATATCAGAGGCTTGTCACGTCATTACACAGGATTATCCTGTTATTAAACCCACCAATTTGATATTTACTTTTTTTTACTGGTTCAAATGCATGATTGAAGTACACATGATTTGCAAACATATTTTGGGTTTTGTAGATAGTACAATCAATGTTTCTTTTAGAGCAAACAAAAGGTCAGTATGGCATCTATCTCAGCCTCTGTTCTCACTGCAACCCCTGAAGAAATATCCTTGGCGCTGGTTCTTTTGCAACAAAATGAGATTACCAACATTCCTAAAACGGCTAACTAATTGCGAGGACCTTTGAGAGACTTGAACAGCTCAGATCCTAGTCATACAGTAGACCATCTGGGCTTACTGCAGTCTGCCCACCAGCCACATATTTGACAGGATACTGTTCTGACCTACATACTTTACAGGGCATGGATGCTCTCACCTTGAAAAAGATGGCACCACTACCAGGATTATGTTCGTCAGGCTGTGTTTTACTTTTACAGTATCTTAAAGGTTGTCAAGTACTGGCTTGGCTTGATAATCCATATTCAAGAGGCTTGACACAGATGAACAATGAAATCAGATATCGTAAACACAAGGAACAATAACGGTAAACATCATTATGAAACATTAACACAAGACAATGAACAGAGGGATTACATACACTAGATGACAAGGGACTAATGATAGACGGGTGCAGGTGATTAGTTGACCCGGGCTGCGTTCCACTTCACTTTTAGACACACATTTGTGAACTTCCCTAAATACTTTTTTCCTCGGGGGAATACCTGCCGCCATTTTGAAGTGCGTTCCACTTCGTGAAGTGGACGAGGGACGTGTATATGGACAGACCCTCGCTCCCTCGATTTTGACCAAGTGTCTACTTCATATTAACACTTCAGGCAACTCCATACAGTATAACACAATGCAACGCGATCGTGACGGCACTGCATATTGCATTTAATTTACCCCACCACAAATTTTATAATTTTAAAATATGTAAAACAACCCAGACACACTTATACATATATAATGCTGCATTAAGCAATTTTGTAAGGGAAAAAAATTATAATAAATCAACTCCATAGTGAATTCCAAGTGATCAAGGGCTTAGGGCGTTCCAATTCAGCCCATTGCAAAGGTTTCCTCCAGTAGTGGGCACGTAAGCAATGACGCACATCCAAATGAACGAGACAGAGGTTAGTTAAAGTTAGCGAGTGAAGGGCATTATAAGAACTGGAACGCAGCCATGGTTACAAACAAGAGTAACAGCAATGGAAACAAAGGAAACAGTAACTGAACATAGGCACAACAAGACAAAAGAATATCAAAATAAAAGACAATGTGACAAAGGTACACTGTTACTTTTTTATTTTGTTCAAAATGAAAAAAATTTGTCACTACATCAATCCTTTTTCCAAAAAGTGTTTTTGTTATATCCTGATTTATTATGGTATGCCTATTATAACTGATACTATTTTAGAGCTGATCGTATGTTTCCACTGGAAATTGTGTAAATGCGTCATTCGCCCGTGTGTGTCTTCTCATATCCATAAACAGAGTAAAGTTCCTTTGGCTGCTTTGAGGCATGTGTGGTGTGGGAGTGGTGTAGGTTAGTTGAAGCAGGTAAATCTCAAACCTCAGCGGAATCACATGTAAAAAAAAAAAAAAAGAAGTTAAACATAGGAAATTTTTGCTTGAAAAGAGCGACTTTCGTAATAAAACGAGAATCAACATTGGATTTGGCTTTTCAGAGATGGTGAAAACTTAGGAATTTGAAATGTTTTAAAAGCGACTTGACAGTTTTCTAACATTGCAAATTGTAAATAATTATCTATAGTGAAGGGTCATATTCAATATGCTTTGTTTTAGCTCTGTGCTGGAATTTATTTTCAAAGAAGTATAGGATGTCTATTAATGGGTAAAGCTACAGTAACGTTTTTCATAGAGTCAAATGCAAGCAGTTTTGTTTTATGAGGTTAAATACTGCACTTTTAAACACCATTCCGCCCCCTAAACTTGAAATCAAGTTTATAGTGATGTTCCACTTCTAAGAATGCATGCCTCAACCACCTTTAATTGGATCATATCACAAGTAATCAAGTTTCCTTGATGTTTCGACATTAAAATAGTTTGTATCCCTTGTGAAAAAAAGTGTACTTAATTATATTTAAAGGGATAGTCCACCCAAAAATGAAAACTACCCCATGATTTACTCACCCTCAAATCACCCTAGGGGTATTTGACCTTCTTCAACTTGTGCAGAAAGTGTAACACCTCTAGCTGTTCTAAAAGCTTACTCTATGTCCAATGTCATACATCGTGTCAGGCACGTTGAATACGCAAGGCGGTCTGGCGGAAGCTAGGTAGGCTTATTTTACTTTAGAAAGTTTTAAATATGGATATTTTTCTTACATGGATTTCTTTTATAATGGATGGATGCCCAAATTTTGGGCTGCTATTCACTGCCATTATAAATCTAGGACTATCCAGTAAAATTTTTTTAACAGAACTTTGATTGTATTCGTCTGAAAGAAGAATGTCATATACACTTAGGATGGCTTGAGGGAGAGTAAATCATGAGCTAATTTTCATTTTTGGGTGAACTAACGCTTTAATGTGAACTTTGTCACAGTGGACGGCTGTAATGAATGCGCATGTCGATGAAGATACTCAAATAGATCTTAATCCAAGAATCAAAACAAAAAACAGGATTATTACTCAGAGGAAACACAACAACGTACTCGTTGACATTAAACAATCCATGACAAGGAGCTAACTGAAACTGAGGGCTTATACACAGGGCAAACAAATAAGCTCATGAATTCATTAACAAGGGACAGGTGATTAGAATGAATCAATGAAACACATGGGAAAACAGCTCCAAGGAAAACAAAAACTAAACACAATGACAACAAAGACATGCTACTTCAAATCTCAAAAGTATATATTTTCAAAAACTATACTTACGAATATTATCTAAATGAAGTAAAAAGCTATTTAAGTGTAATTAAAGAGACTATATTTAATACAATTTTTTTTTGTGCAAATAGCATGCAATAAAGTGTCTGAAAACAATACATTTAGTACACACATACTCTAAGTATATTATTTTAAAGTTATATTACAGTGGGTACGGAAAGTATTCAGACACCCTTATATTTTTCACTCTTTGTTATATTGCAGCCATTTGCTAAAATCATTTAAGTTCTTTGTTTTTTCTCATTAATGTACACAGCATCCCATACTGACAGAAAAACACAGAATTGTTGACATTTTTGCAAATTTATTTAAAAAGGAAAACGTCTCTGGTTACGACTGTAACCTTAGTTCCCTGAGAACAGGGAACGCAGACGCCGCGCCGGAAAGACGCTACGGGAAACGCCTCAGCGTGACCGGTGTCTGAATCGCTATCCAATCACATCAATCCTATTGACCGGCGACAGCCTCTGATGTCATCACCATGCGACCAGGAAGTATATAAGGCGCCATGCAAACACAACACTATCCTCTTCGTCTGAAGGGACTGTTGGCGGGCAGGCAGGCCCCGATGGCATGGCAAGCGACGCAGCGCCTCGTTCCTGTTCTCAGGGAACTAAGGTTACAGTCGTAACCAGAGACGTTCCTTCGAAAGGGAACTCGCGCAAGGCCGGAAAGACGCCACGGGAACGATATACCCACGCCTCCATGCCGAGAGTGCATGCCCACTGGCAGTGACAACTGTCAGGACAAGCACATTCAACTGAAATGCCTGAACCACTCCCCCTCTGGTCACACCAGGCTGTCAGTGACAGCATCCCCTATCGGTCAAAGCCCAAGCTATAAGCCTTGGGGGCACCTTCGCGAACCGCATGAAGTCCTCCCGGCCGCTCAAAGGCCTGGAACCAGCCCATTCAAGAGAAGGGGTTCCTTTAAGGGAATGTGGCTAGGGGACCCGAGGTGCCCCAGCCAGTCACTATTCGGGAAAACCTTCACCGAATGCCACCAGGAGGCCAGACCTGGCATTCACTAAAGTGGACGTTTCCGTCGGCCAGCCCTGTCTGTTGAGAAACAGAGCCTCTGGAATGCGCCTCCGGGAGGCGGCCAGCCGGGACTGCAAGACTGGCAGTGTCCGCCTCAGGCCAGACCTCAGAGACGGGCCATCCTGGAGAGCAGCGCTCAGCTTAGTGCTTTCCGACCCTTGCAGCGAGGAGCTCAGCCGCCGATCTCAGGATCTACCAAGCGCATCTCTTATGGCGCTCGGGAGGCCTAACAGGCCTACATGCCGATCTAACTGGGAGGCCCCAGGGGCCTACACCGACAGATCAGGCCCAGGCGGCTGTAAGCTCACATACGACCCTCCCTTGAGGGGAGCTCCTAGGCCTGCCCGGTAGGTACTCATGCTGTAGGCAACCTACGCAAGTCCCGTCCTGTAGGGACCGCATAGCAGCAGCGTCGTTCGTCGTGCTAGGGTATGCAACCGTCTTCAGGTGATGCCGGCTAAAAACCCGGAACCTGATAGCAGGTGACCACTAGCTGTCAGCGTAAGCCAGTTAAGTGTTCCCATCCAGGAACTCGCTCCCAAAAGGCAACTGTAGAGGCCAGGTGAAATGGCAGCAGGGACTCGGCTTGATTCGTCCCCTCAGGGAGGCCTAGGAGGCCGATATTACCGAGAAGCCGACTGCTAACTGCACGAGTGTTCGCCCAAGGGCTCACCCTCAGGGAAACCGAAGCCTCCTGCCATCTGACCGCAGTTGAGCTAGCCATCGAGGTAGCTGTAAACGGCACTCACTCCCTGAGGGAGGCCTAAAGCGGCCTACCACCTGACGGCCACCTGCTAACCGCGTGGGGCCCTATACCAGAGGAGTGGGGACCAGGACTCATTCCTTCCTGCGGGCATGTGAGACCTACGCAGGGGCTCGCCTCCAGGGAGGCCTGGCGAGGCCTACCACCTGGCATCCATACTTGCTAGCGACCACGCTAGCTTGTCACCAGGACCGAGGCCGGGAACTTCCTACCCAAGGAAGCCCAGGAGGGCCTACTCCTCGAACAGCGCATATACCGGCCAACTGAGCATACAGCTCAGGGGCTCATCCTCAGGGAGGCCTTACTTTGGGAGGCCTGCTACCTGCTGGACGTGCGCAACGTCTGAAGTCCCAGCGCTCGCCTCTGGGGAGGCCCAAAGAGGCCTCCGTGTAATGGCGAGTCTCAGGGCGGCCTGGAGAGGCCTAACGCCTAATGGCAGCCCACCATTAGCGGTCTAGTGACTGAAGGCCAGGAATGTGTCCCCAGGGGAGGCCAGGTGAGGCCTACTACCCATTGGTGAATCTCACAGGGAGGCCCCGCAGGACCTGCTACCTGTCAGCCGTCCATACTACCCGTTGCCTTGGCGTTGGAAACCAGGGAACGACCTCCGGGAGGCCCGGCAAGGCCTGCCACCTGATAGCAGAACGTGCCAGCTGTACTCCCAGCTAGCAACCGTGCTCCCTGTCACAGAGGTTGGGAACCAGAACTCACCCACAGGAGGCCTGATTTTTATTTTTTTAAGAGTACACATATGACCGCAGGGGCTGCATATGGGAAACTCTAGGTACCAGCCGAAGGTGGACTTTTAACCCTAGGGGTGGCAGGGACATGCCAAGGGAAGAAACCCGCTCACTGCGGAGGCTTACGGTGAAATACACGTGTGGGGCGCCGGAGGCGAACCATGCACACGGGCACCTGGCCGGCCGTGACCGAAACCCGGAACACCCTCTCAGGGGAAGCCAGGCGAGGCCTGCTGACCCACGGCAGACCCTCAGGAGGCCTAGAGCGGCCTGCTACCTGTCATCTGGTGACTGAAGCCCAGAAACACCCCTCGGGGAAGGCTAGACAAGGCCTGCTACTCTTTTTCCTTACGCGGCAGGCCCTCAAGCCAGCTATGGGCATCTTGCAGCCCACCTCCGGGGAGGCCAGAAGCGGCCTACTGCCCGGCAGCGAGTTTCTGAGGAGGTCTGCAGGCCTACTGCCTACCGGAAACTGACGAAGAACTGTTTTGATTCATACAGTTATCACCTGGGGACTCATCCCCAGGAGGCCAAAGGGCCTACTAGTCGGCGAGGTTCTGCTGAAACTGACATCGTTGAGGAAATCCTCCCAGGCCCACACGGGCTGTGATGTGGGACTCCTCGCAGGGTGGCCTAACGAGGCCTCCTACCCGCTCGGTGTCCGCTGCCGAGACTGCCGGCACCAGCTGCTACCAGCCGGCTGCCTTCACACGCCCTTACCAGGGCTGGTTCCAACCCATGGTCTCTCAGAGTCCTCCATGCGATGGCGCAGTCTCTCCGGCAGTGCCTACAACATAGACTTAAACACATTGCACATAGCAGTGTACTCAGCAAAAGTGCCCTAAACCCTCTAAAGCAAGGGGAGTACAACTTACGTCACCTGCTTCGGGGAGGCCGCCGTTCCGTTTATCCCGCGGCCTGCCATTCATGCGAGGGCGTCAGCCATGGCAATGCTTCGGCTTCCAGGGGAGCATCCGACCAAACCATACGGCACGAGGTTGCGTGCAGCTCACCCCAAGCCCTAAAAGGTGGAGCAGAAGATACAGAGCAGACAGCAAAACATTTCATAAATATGCTGATCGCTGGCCAGACATCCTCCAGGATGGGGCCAGGGGCCGCCAGAAGATGGCGGCCACAATAGCTCTGGAAAGCGGGTTAGCAAAAAGCAGCCTGCGCGCGCAGCATGCGGAGGGCGCAAAAAACCCCGCCCACGACCACTGGCTGAGTCGCTGTTCATTCTGCTACACACCACCTGCATTACTATAACCCCAGAACGCAGAGAAGGGGGGCGGGCCTTGGCCGGACGACTCTGTAACAAGAGGAGGCTGAGCTAGGGATACACAACACACTGATTTTAAATATTTAAAAACAGGCTCAGGCGAACACCTAACCATTTGGGAACGCCCTATCCCATAGCAAACTGCCTAGGCCAACCGGTGCGGCGCCCTCACAAACCGGGCCAGCCTGCACTAGATCTAACAAAGCTTGGGAAATATACAGAACCCCGAAGCCAGTCCCACAAAGCCCCATAGGGCTGGGCATAGATCCCGCTGTAGTTCACACAACAGCCCCACACACCTGTCAAATCTTCCACAGGAGAGAACCACTGTTTTATCCGGCGGTGGCTACTGGCACTCAGCTTCAGCTAGGAAAGCACTCACCCAAGGACGCTACATCCCATGGGACTGTAAGCGGAGAAAACTCGGGTTATTTATTTATATATATTTATATTTATATTGACCGCGAATAACGAGCTAACGGCCCAAAAACCGAACTACTTCGTAAATCAGATCGTTTAGCCACCGCCGGGAACTACAGGCCCTGTAGTATCCCCGCGACGATCAATCCATAATCCTCGAACCCGCTCAGGGAAGCGCCAGAGTCCTTGTAATAAGAGAACAATTCCCTCTCAGAGGGGACTCACCAGTTCGCCTCCGGTGCTCCATGATAATCCATTAGCATGTATAGGTGCACCACCAACCTGAGGGGGCGCTCTCCAACCAGGCTAGGTAGGCCGTCAGAGTCTCACATCCGCTCATCATGGGCCCCGCCCGGCCCGATGTTAGGCGCCGCGAGAAAAGTGGGAGGAAGGGAAGTTCATTCTCTACCTGCGCGCTCTAGGGGGCGGAGACTTCTTGCCCCGCCAGCGCTGGTTCCGGTTCTCACCGGCCGCCTTCCTCCGGTTCCGGTGTCCCGCCACGCCTGCGCCCTACCCCGAGCCAGAGGGGGCGCACGAGAAGCGACGCTCACGCGCTGGTCCTGCCTCCGGTCCTCAGACCGTGGCGGACCAGGGACACCCGCCTGCCTGGGCGCGGCCCGGACCTCAGTGGAATACATGATTTAAATGCCGCCGAGCGCGCCTTCGCCTCCCTGAACCTTCCCACCACCGCCTCGACGGAGGTGCCGAAGAGCTCAGAGGGCGAAACCGGGGCATCGAGGAGAAATGCCTTCTCTTTCTCCCCGATGTCCGCCAGGTTCAACCACAGATGTCTCTCCGTGGCCACCATAGCCGCCATCGACCGCCCGATGGCGACCGCTGTCTGCTTGGTGGCCCGGAGAGCAAAATCCGTGCGCGGCGCAGCTCGCCATCGCATCAGGAGCAGGCCCTCCCCCTGATCGAGGTCCTTCAGCAGATCAGCCTGGTAAGCTTGCAACACCGCCATGGTGTGCAACGCCGCCACAGCCTGACCCGCTGACGTGTACGCCCTGCCATTCAAGCGTGAAGTCGTCTTTAAAGGTTTAGACGGCAGGGTGGGAGCTCTCAGTGTCGATGCCGGCCAGATGCGAGATAGTTTGCAAACGCCTCGCCAATCGGGCGCATCGACACATACCCCGCTCGCCACTCCCTCCACATCAGCGAAATTAGCCCGCTGATGGTGATGGAAGCGGGCCGAATACGGGGACTTCCATGCCCCCGCGATCTGATCATGGAGATCGGGAGGAATGGAAGACTCCGAGAGCCGGGGGCCATGGCGGAAAGAAACCGATCATCCAACCGACTTGAATGAGCGGCCTCCTCCCTAACGCGCCGCCACGGCAGCTGTAGCCTATGGGCGGCGCGTTCCATAACCCCAACAGCTCCTCAGACACGGGCAGGATGGCTGGGAGGGTTCGGCCTCGCCACGCCACCACCCTCCACTTCCATCCCTTGCTGAGGTGGAAGTACTGCAGCTGACGAAGAGGAGGAGTCATAGTCCAGCTCCTCCTCCGACAGCTGCCCCTCGCGATCTGGCCGCCGTGAAGGACAACCTCCTTCTCTAACCGATGGGGCAGATCCAGCTGGGAGCCCCAGGACAAACGTCGCCGCTCAGCCTCGGCATGAGCGGGACCGCCCCCAGCCGCCGGCCCTTCTTCCACCAAGAAGAGGGCCAGGCGAGCGGAGCGTTCTCAAAGGAAAACGCTCACAGTTTGCACAGGAGGCTCCTCGAGAACGTCCCGTGCATGCTCCTCTCCCAGGCAGAACACACAGAGAGTGTGTGTGTCCTCAGGCGTGAGAAACCTGGGACACGGATCCGCGCACTTGTGGAAGTCGCGCTTCTTCTCTGTGCATTTCTTAGGTGATGCCATTGTTAGCCAACTCAGACAAACAGTCCCTGAAGACGAAGAAGATAGTGTTGTGTTTGCATGGCGCCCTTATATACTTCCTGGTCGCATGGTGATGACATCAGAGGCTGTCGCCGGTCAATAGGATTGATGTGATTGGATAGCGATTCAGACACCGGTCACGCTGAGGCGTTTCCCCCGTAGCGTCTTTCCGACGCAGCGCGAGTTCCCTTTCGAAAGGGAACTGAAATATCACATGGTCCTAAGTATTCAGACTCGTCCTTCACTGTCGTCGCTCCTCCTTTTATGCGCCCAAGCTCCTCCGTGAGACACGAGACCGGTGCGGCGCGTAGGTGGCGCTCATTATCACTCACCACAAGGCTGGCCTTGCCCGATTCTCATGGTCCCTCTGCCTCGTCCTGCTTGCCACAGTCAACCATAAAATGTTTTTTTTTTTTTCTGTACATAAACTATATTGCATATACCATAACATATGGCATAAAAATGAAAAAATTCATTGCCTTATCCATTATGATTACTAAAATAGCATCTGTATGTCAGAGTTCATGGTATCATCCCTCTCCTGGTAAGCGTCAGTGCTGTTAAAGCAGATAGAGTGTGTGTATATGACACCACAGCCAAGGGTGTATGTGTTTGTTTACAGCTGGGCTTATGATTCTAGTGGGAATATGCTAATTACCTAAATACAGAGTGCAGGTTGCAGATGTTCAGGTCCCAGCTGGGGATCCTTCATTTGTATACAAGCACATATGGTATTTCAAGTGATATAAGAGGATGTCTTTATATTAATGAATAGATGTTGAACGGGAGATGGGTTCAGTTTAACAGCTTTCTCTGCAGATGATTGTGAAGCCGTTTCTATGTATGGAAAATAGCTTTTTTAAGTTGGTATGAGTTACACATTGTAGTAACATAATTTAAAATTTTCTTACCCTTTAGCTCCCCTTTAAAAAGAGCAGTTGTTACAGAAATAATATACTTTAAAAGAATATACTTAAGTGTGAACTTAATGTAATGTTTTGGAATTTGGACACTGTATGTTAATATATTAAAAAGAGCTTTTCTGGACTACTTAAGTGATCTCAATATGTAATTTGAAAATTACTTTATTGTCTTTGAACTGAAAAATGTACTGGCAAGCATTTATTCTAACTGAATGTCATGTGTTTAAATATATTTGTAATTACACATTTGTAATAATGAAGTTTCAATTTAGTACATTTATTAACTTTAAATGTAATATTAATTATACAAACACTCTAGTTAAATTCAAGTACTTCACATGCGCTTTAGTATGTGTCACGGTTGAGCTGCAAAAGCTACAAGGATGAAGATGAACGGTATTAACAGTATTTAATAATATCCTCAGCAAACATAACCATACGTAAACGAGACCGGACAAAGGTGATCTGAAAACACAGGACTCAAATACCAGAGGTGTAAAGAGTACCTGAAAAACACACTTGAGTAAAAGTACAGATTCATTACAGAGAAAATGACTTCATTACAAGTTATCAATTACAATGCAACTTGAGTAAAAGTCTTATGCTGCATTCACACCGAACGCGAATTGAGTGTCAAATTCGCTTCTATCACGTCTAGTTGGATGCTTGAACATTTTAAATCCCCCTGGCACTTGCCCCTCCCACAGGAAGCGAATTCCGTCTTGAACGCGTGTCTATTTCGCTTCAAAAGCTCGCTTTATATGAGCGTGATGACGGGAGCTTTCAGCGGTACTTCCATCTGTCCAGCGACCAGTTTGATGACCTGTTGTCCCGGAGCAAGGATCACCCTCCAGGCCACCAACTCCGGACGGGCCTGCCCCCGTTTATCACGTCATTTCACCACATGACAGAACCAAGCAGGCTCCTGATTGGTTAACGTGGCGCGAACAGATGGCACAGTTCAGATTTTTCAACTTGGGCGTCAGACGCAAATTTGCATCAAACACGTGAATGCACAAAATGCACCAAATAAAACCACTCAATTTACCATTGCGCTGCAGGACCTCCAGAAACGCGTCAACCCATCTATACATTGATGCACTAGTGCTCAACACCTAAGAGAATACACAGACAAACAAGGTGATTAAAGATAACAGCTGACAGTGACAAATCAAATTAGAAACCAAAATGACAAACTAGTGGCTGGAAATGGTGCCACTGAGGGTATGTTTACATGACAGCGATGTATAAAAAACAGACAACAACAATGTCAAAATGATCCCCGTTCACAAGGATCTGCGAAAATTATTAAAAACTGCTGTATTATGCATGCCAGGCCAGTAGTTGGCGATGTCAGTTTGTCAAGAAACACCCCGCGAATACTTAAAATGCATGCGAGAACATGTAACATGCATGAACATGATGTCCACCCTAGAAATCTAGATGCACCCTAGCGGCAGCAAATGTAGTTTGCAGCAAAGCACTCTCCGTTAGCTTGCGAGCTTGAAAAAACAAACTCTAGTCAGGCCAATCACATTGTGTATAGAGTCAGTGGGCTGGCTTAAAGGGGTGATGAATTGAGAAACCAACTTTCCCTTGAGCCTTGGATATATCAAAGTTCATCATGATATAAGAATATTCTGTAAGTTTCAGAGCTGAAAACGTCCTTGTTAGTCAAAGAAAAGCTTTTATTGACTACAGGTCCAGAAAACGAGAGCTGGAATCCAATGACGTCATGGGAAGAAGAAACACAACTCAACTGATGAATATGTATGTGTGCTTCTGAAGCCCCGCCCACAGTGGCTTTACAGAGCAGTAATGATGGCGAGCAAAGTAATATAATGCTCTGTGCCAGGTTGTGGAAGAACACAGTCGCTGCATAAGCTTCCTTCGGATGCTATTAGGAATGAGTAGTTGAACTTTATTTTTAATGAAGTTCCAGCTCACGTGGGAAGACATATATGTGTGTTCTTCATTTCACTGCGGAATCGTTTGTAAACAAGTCTCAGGTGCTGGATTTGCAGACACAGTGTTGTGCCTTCTATATTAGATTCGACAGGAATGGTGCAACAAACTTATGTGAGTAAAACGTCTTTTTTATATGTAATGGTCGGCAGGCCTATGAATCTCAAATAGTGAAATAATATTCCTTTCTTGATCTGGGCACGCACGCGTGTGTGTGTGTGTGTGTGTGTGTGTGCGGTCCGTGCTTATCGACCGATCGGGCAGGCCATGTAATACAGAAATCATATTCCAGTCAATCTCGGGTGGATGAGAAATAAATCATTGTGTTTGTTTGATAAAGACGTTTACGAACCCTGTGATCGAGAGAATCATTCCGATTGGTGCTTTCAAAACGATCCCTCCCTAATGTGAACTGAATTTACAGTTGAAGCTCATTAAATATGCAAATCTTATCCAATCCCAGCCGTGGGCGTTTACTTCCAAGTCTCCAGTGCGGCACGCCCATCAAAACCCAGCGTTCAGGAGATAGCCTCAAAACCAGTCTAGAAAATAGCCTATTACTTATTTATTATGATGTTTTTTTAATGTAAAACCACACAAACGTCATTAGTTGACCTCAGACAACAGTATAAACATTTTTAAAAGCCAGTTCATGACCCCTTTAACATGACGGCAGAGTTGCGACAGTTCCGAGTGAATTCCTGTTACTTTCCTGCTGACGAATAACGACACTGAAGTCATGAGGCATCTGAGTTTTGCCGACCAGATACGGCAAAAGTTTAATCTATCAACTAGCTCCGCTGGTGGGAAAACGCATGGGACTTAGCACAACCTGCTTGTGATTGTTGTCTCACCACTGATAGCGCTCTGAAGCGCTATCCTATTGCGTGCAGAGGGAATTTGAAAGACAACCGTTTTTTTCCCGCCCCTTGGATTGATCCCTGCCAATGGTGTGTTCCCAGACCCAACAACTTGATGTGGGTCTGGCTTGTCAGGCTACATGGCGTCACCATTTTCACAAATTCATGTTTTTGTTGTTTACATGAAGACGGTAAAGGCATCGTTTTCAAAAGCTTGCGCTGTTGTCATGTAAATGAACGGCCAAAGCACATAAAACTTTCTGTTTTCAGTCCAAACATGGTGAGACTGTGACAGTATGCAAGTCAACACATAAAAAAAATTGACTTTAACGCACAACAAAAGATTATTTAACCATAATGATTTAAAATGTACTTTAAAGAAAAACTTGCTTAAAAGAAATATTGTCATGAAAGTGTACTCTCTGATATACCTGCAAGTAAAGAAAAAAACAAAAACAATTGGAGGACTGAAACCATTGCCCAAATGATATTTAATAAGAACTAGA
Organism: Gobiocypris rarus; assembly: GCA_023029165.1. Classification (NCBI taxonomy): domain Eukaryota; kingdom Metazoa; phylum Chordata; class Actinopteri; order Cypriniformes; family Gobionidae; genus Gobiocypris; species Gobiocypris rarus. The sequence continues at coordinate 25,826,977 of CM040928.1, forward strand.
GAGATGATTCCCATCTTTGTGTCAGCATTTATTTTGTGCTCACAACATGGGTAAAACAATCATGTCAGCAGTGACAAGGTTTTTCACTCTGACCAAAAAGGATGCTGAAGTAGCAATATATAGTTTGTTCAACTGAAATATAGATGTTGCTGGTTCCCGAAGAACTTTTTCAACAAGTTTAATTTATCACCAGACAACACACCCCGAACAGCATACAATTATCCAATTACCTAATCACCCAAAAATATGGGTGATTCAGCTATGAAAATTGTCATTTCAGTTTTGGCGTTTCAGTAAAAAATTGAATTTCAGTGCATCACTACTTATGCCATGAAGAAACAATACAGTTTTCAACAATTTAGTTTGTCAGAAGACATTTCAGAGTTTAGACTACAAGCCGACAAAACTGTCCAGTCAACTCTTTCATAACTTCACTTGGGTTTTGGTTGTCTGTGCACTTTTGTCAGACCCTAGTGTCTTCACCCCATGGGTAGTGGCACAGATGACAGAGGCATCGATCAAAGCATGACATTGAAGCCAATCAACAGCGGAGGTTTACATACCGATCTGTCTCTATGGATTAAATGTGCCGATCTGTCTCTTAGATGCTGACCCTGCTTACAGAACATTTCACAATTGACACTGAAGCGATTTCCTTTAGACTTTAAAATGAGGGAAACTTGCTATTGCTAGCTGAATCAAATTTGTGAAGAAACATACACAAACAAACACCACATGCACACTGCAAAGTTTTGTTTTGGGAATGAAAAACACATTTAACCGCCATAGTGAACCTCCTATTTTGTGTGTATGGGATACAAAAGTCACTTCCAAACATGTGATTACTGATATAGTGATAAACACTGTTTTGGCATCTTGAAACATAAATGGCAAGAGTTTAAAGGATTAGTTACCCCAATGATTTACTCACCGTCAAGCCATCCTAGGTGTATATGACTTTCTTCTTTCTGATGAGTTATATTAATACATATTCTGACGCTTCCGAACTTTATAATGGCAGTGAACAAGGCTTACGAGTTTGAAGCTCAAAAAAGTGCATCCATCCATCATAAACATACTCCACACTTAAGTGAATCAATTGGTTTGTGTAAGAAAAATATCCATATTTAAAACTTTATAAAGTAAAATATCTAGCTTTCACCAGACTTTTCCGTATTCAACTTTAAATTAATAGAAAAAGATAAAGTAAACCACTTTTAGCAGTGTCGTTGAGTACACTATATGGACAAAAGTTTTAGGACACCTGACCATTACACCAACAGAGACTCTGCATTCTAAGTACATATACATTAATATGGATTTGCTCCCTCCTTTCAGCTTTAACAGCTTCCACTCTTCTGGGAAGGCTTTCCACACGATTTTAGAGTGTTTCCTTTTCATCCAGTAGAGCAGTTTTGAGGTCAGGCACTGAAGTTGGATGAGAAGGCCCGGTTTGACATCTCTGTTCCAGTTCATCCCAAGGGTGTTTGATGGGGTTGAGGTCAGGGATCTGTATGGGCCAATCAAGTTCTTCAACATCGAACCCATCCATCCATGTCTTTATGGTCCTTTGCTTTGTGCACTGGTGCATAGTCATGCTTGGAATAGAAAAGGGCCTTCCCCAAAATGTTCCCAGAAAGTTGGAAGCATAGCATTGTCTAAAATGTCTTGGTATGTTGATGTATTAACATTCCCCTTCAATGGAAGTAAGGGGCCTAGTTAATCCCTGAAAAACAGCCCCGTATCTTTATCCCTCCTCCACCAAACTTTACAGTTGGAACAGTGCAGACAGGCAGGGAACGTTCTCCTGGAGTCTACCAAACCCAAACTCTAACATTTTGTCCCCATAATGTAGGGTAAACCTGAACTACACACACACACACACACACACACACACACACACACACACACACACACACACACACACACACACACACACACACACACACTCACACACATGTTGTGTTTCCATGTTTTGTGGGGACATTCCATAGGCGTAATGCATTTTATACTGTACAAACCGTATTTTTATCCCCTACACTGCCCCTGCCCCTAAACCTACCCATCACAGGAGACATGCTGCATTTTTACATTTTCAAAAACATCACTTAGTGTGATTTATGACCTGTTTTCCTCATGGGGACCAAAAATGTCCCCACAAGGACAAGGATTTTGGATATTGCCATCTTTGTGGGGACATTTTGTCCCCATAACGTAGGGATTACCAGTCCACACACACACACACACACACACACACACACACACACACACACACACTCACACACATGTTGTGTTTCCATGTTTTATGGGGACATTCCATAGGCGTAATGCATTTTATATGTACAAACCATATTTTCTATCCCCCTACACTGCCCCTGCCCCTAAACCTACCCATCACAGGAGACATTTTCAAAAACATCACTTAGTGTGATTTATAAGATGTTATCCTCATGGGGACCAAAAAATGTCCCCACAAGGACAAGGATTTTGGATATTGCCATCTTTGTGGGGACATTTTCTCTGGGATTACCAGTCCACACACACACACACACACACACACACACACACACACACACACACACACACACACACACACACACACACACACACACACACACACACACACACACACACAAACTCAGGGGATATAATAAAAATGTAAATGAACTATATAATGGTAATGCACAATGGTAGTTTCATTTAGCTGTTTTTCTTGCTTTCATGTGTCCAAATAGGAAAAATAAACCTGTTAAGTACTGAATAGAAAAGAGAATGACTTTGAATAATAATTCAGTGAATGTTCAGATTGAAGCTTTCAGCCAGAATGGTCTTTGTGTTTCTGTATGCCGTGTCATTTCAAAAGTCTTGTTTTCTCTTCATTGGTGTTTTAGGTGGTTCGGCTGGGGCGAGCAGTGCCCCCGCCCCCACTTCATCCCCCAGCCAATCACGACATTCAAGTGGAGGAGACGGCAGTGCCTTGGAGAATGGGCTCGGACCCCGCAGAGGTGCACGGGTGACAGGGTCGGAAAACTGGGAGATGATGTACAGCGACTCAGGGAATGCCTATTACAAAGAGTAAGAAGATGAATGATCACTATATGAATGATTTATACTGTTAGTATAAACAGTGTAGGACATACTGTTAGGACCATACGCTTTAGAGCACTAAAAACACAGCTGGATTTTTACATTGGACATCAACAGATAGTTCATCAAAAACATTAAATAAGAATTTTTTAAGAATGTTTCTTTTATTTTTGTCTATACAAGTCAGTTTTGTTTGTTTACAAGTGGTACCGAACATATAACAGAATTGTTTATTAATATTGCTTAAAGTCTGATCAATTTAAATATCAGTTTAGGTCACATTTTATTGACTCAGCATCTTGTTTTTTGAGGACGTCTACAGTATATAATGTCTGTCAAGAGACTGCAACACAATGTATGGTAGAGTCTGATTGGACACAGTCATTGACATCAAGAGATATGGAAATATTTGCACCTCCCATTTAAAATGTGGACCTTTTTTGCTCTCTCAACCATGCACAATTATATGATTGGCTGCTTTTTATTATGTAGCTTGGTTGGCCATCAGAACAGACCAACAACACAGATGTAATTAGAAAGCTCAACCTGTCATAAATTTATTAGCAAAACAAATATTTTAGGTGTGTTTTAGGTGTGTGGTGTTTTAAAGGAGTTTCCTGTTTGACAACACTGACATCTTGTGTTATGTCTTTGTCCTGCAGCCATCATCTAAAGCCATCCTCTTGGCTTAATCGCCGGACTCACAGCAGAGAGAATGTCTGCATGTCAGAATGTAAGATTCTATTCTATTCTATTCTATTCTATTCTATTCTATTCTATTCTATTCTATTCTATTCTATTCTATTCTATTCTATTCTATTCTATTCTATTCTATTCTATTGCCTTGTTTCCATTGAGGCTTAAGTCATGTAACAGTTTTAGATAACAACAAATAGCTTGTAAATACACTACTTCCTGTGCTGTGGAGAACTGCCTGATACACCTGACAGATGTTCATGCAGCTACATTTAGATATTTGCTTGACAACTTGATAAAAAGTGAGGTTGCTCCCCTGACTCTTTTTTTTGGGGGGTATATAAAGTCTATTTAGGGCTTTCATGGTGTGATTTTTAATGCTAACTGTAAAAACAAAACAAAAAACAAATCACGTTTTTAATCATCATGGAAGATTAACATGCATGAAATATCACCCATGAGCAAAACATCTTTCCCTTCTAAAAAAAGCCATGCAAAAATGTTTGTAAGGTAGGCTCATTCTGGTTCTTTCTTCACTTTATCAATTCAGGTAATATAATATGTGTATATTTTAAATCTACTTATGAATGGAATGTTTTACATGCTCCTAACCCTAAAGTATATAGCCTAATGTATCATAAATGAAATCCTGTCTACAATCTAAAATCCACAATGTGCTCCGACTCTGTCATTTGATTATTAGTTTATCATTTTTAGCAAGGAAAATGTATTTTAGTATATTTCTATAAACTCTCATCATCAAACAAAATCTATAATGATTTTTATAAAGTAAATTTAAGAATAACTTTTATATTGTTAGTGATATTTTAAATCTGTTAGTAAAAGATGAACATTTTTGAAAAAATCATATTAAAATGTGAGTAATATGATACATCAGGCTTTTGAGGAATGTTCATTTGTTCATCTCTGTCATCATTGTATTGCATTGCATTCATGCCACCCCCACTCCCCCCACCCCATAATAAAAACTATAGAGCTTTGATCATAAAAGCATTTCAAAATAATCTTACTAAGACATAGTATCAGGAGGAATGAACTGATATGTAAGTAATCTTTTGGGCCATATAAATATTAACAAATTCACCAAATTGCATATGTTTGCTCAGTTGGGGCCCCTGAATAAGAGTACTGTATTTTTCTCCTCGAGTATGAGTTCTGTATTTTCCTATTTCATACTATATGAGTAAAGCCCTGATGTATCAAATGTGATACTCGACAAAAAACACATATGCAAACTTTTTAAAATATCTAGAAAGTATTCAAGGTAAAGCATCTGTTTATTCAAGTATATGCTTGAATAACATAACGTGTGATTACAAATGAGATTTTGAAGAATGCACTGGTCATTATTCCATGAAATTATAAAGTGATAGCAGAAGACATTTTAGGTTGGATTGGAAATACAACCTAAAACAACCTAAATGTCAAGGCAAGCAAATTATAATCTGCTGACCAGTATATTATGTATATAGTCCCCTTTTGCTGCCAAAACAGCCCTGACCAGTTGAGGTGTGGACTCCACTAGACCCCTGAAGGTGCGCTGTGGTATCTGGCATTAAGATGTTAGCAGCAGATCCGTTAAGTCCTGTAAGCTGCGAGGTGGGTCCTCCATTGATTGTACTTGTTTGTTCAGCACATCCCACGGATGCGCAATTGGATTAAGATCTGGGGAATTTGGAGGCAAAGTCAACAACTCAAACTCGTTGTTGTGCTCCTCAAACCATTCCTGAACCATTTGTGCTTTGTTATTATCCTGCTGAAAGAGGCCGCAGCCACCAGGGAATACCGTTTCCCTGAAAGGGTGTACGTGGTTTGCAGCAATGCTTAGTTGGTGGTACGTGTCAAAGTAACCCAAGGTTTCCCAGCAGAACATTGCCCAAAGCATCACACTGTCTCCGCCGGCTTGCCTTCTTCCCATAGTGCATCCTGGTGCCATGTGTTCCCCAGGTAAGTGACGCACGTGTACCCGGCCATCCATGTGACATTAAAGAAAACGTGATTCATCAGACCAGATACTGGAGAATCAAAATTAAGCGTTTTTGCTTAAAATAAACTAAATAATCTGCCAATGGGGTAAACAAAATAATCTTGTTTTGTGTTTGAATTAAGATTATTTTTCTTACCCCATTGGCAGATTGTTTTGCTTATTTTAAGCAAAAACTCACTTAATTTTGAGTTATTTCCCCCTAAAACAAAACAATAATTTGTACTTGTCTAGTACATGCTTCTTGTTTTAAGAATTTTTGGATGTTTGGAATAGAAACAAGACAAAAATACAAAAAAGCATTTTTGCAGTGTGATCCAAGGAAGGAACAGTGGTGAACCGGTGGCCAAGGCTCATTGATGCACGTGGGGAGCGAAGGCTGGCCCGTGTGGTTCGATCAAACAGACGAGCTACTGTAGCTCAAAATGCTCAAGAAGTTAATGCTGGTTCTGATAGAAAGGTGTCATAATTACACAGTGTATCGCAGTTGTTGTGTATGGAGCTGCATAGCCATAAACCAGTCAGCACACCTTCAGGGGTCTAGTGGAGTCTATACCTCGACGGCAGTGCTATTTTGGCAGCATAAGGTGGACCAACACAATATAAGGAATGGTCATAATGTTATGCCTGATTGATATACACTTTATATGTATGCTTTAAAGAATAGTAAATAAAATAAAATGCTTAAATTCCAGAATTTTTATTTAGTAATTTTTAATAAGAAAAGTGTACAACGTTATTGCTTTAAAGTCTGTTGATAAGTTGCAGCACATCGTTGCTAACTGTAGGGGGTGGTATAAATGTACATACTTTAGGTTAAAGGAACAAGATGTCATTGCAGTTTCAAAATTCTGTGCTTGCTTTAGGTGGTTGTTTTTACATTTTGTGCTGTAAAGTGCTGCATGTGAATCTGCTGTTTAACATACGCTTGAACAGTATGTGCTCAGACATGCAAATGCTTACCTCTGTCTGTACTTCTACCTCTCTTTTCCTTCAGACATTTCAAATTCATGCATTTGGCAGACACTTACAGACTTACAAAGCTACTTACAGTGCATTCAAGGTATACATTTTTGTCAGTTTGTATGTTCCCTTGGATTTGATCCCATGATCTTAGCAGTGCTAGCATCATGTTGAGCTACCGCGACTAGATTGACTTGTCTGGAAAAATGTCATATTTTTCTTCACCTTTCACCATCCATCTTTTGTAATGTTAATAATTTCTTCTTTTCTTTACTCTTAATGGGGTAATTTCCTAAATAATCTCCCTGCCGTCATATTTGAACTGGTCACCATGTTCTTTGTCTGATTTTGTGCTTTGTAGTGGCAGAGTTTACAGACCAGCCGGGTGAATTGAGAGGCTTCTCCGTTCACACTCGTTTGGTGAAGGGTCCACGGGGCTTTGGCTTCAATATAGTGGGTGGCAGCAGGCGGAGAGAGTTCCTGCAGATATACAGCATCACTCCTGGAGGACCTTCAGCACTTAACACAGGTAACCGCCCTCATCTTTCTTCAGCTGCCCACTGCGGTAGAGGGCTATGTTTTATCTATAGGTTGCTGTTCTCTTTCTCTCTTCCTCTATATTACTCTTTCTGTCCCACTGTGGATTAGTGTTGTGATTGTGTGATTCTGTTGAACGAGAGTCTCGATCTCCCTCTAATCCTAATGGCCTGCATGGAGTAATCCAGCTATCACTGACTGCTGACACACACATTTACACAAGTAAAATGTGACATTATGAACACGCTCTTTCTCACTTCCCTATTACACGCAGACATAGAAATATATGTACAGTATGTGCAATCTTACGTTGGTCCAGCACATCCCGCAGATATGCTTAATTGGATTGAGATCTGGGGAATTTCAAAGCCAGGACAACACCTTCAACTCTTTATCTTGTTCCTCAAACCATGCCTGAACAATTGCAGGATGCATTATCCTTCTGAAAGAGGTCACTTCCACCAGGGAGCGCCATTGTCATGAAGCGGTGTACCTGGTCTAACAATGTTTCGGTATATGTGGCACATGTCAAATTTACGTCCACATGAATGGCTGGACAAAGGGTTTCCTAGCAGAACATTGCTTAGCATCACACTCCCTCCAACGGCTTGCCCACAGTTCATCCTGGTGCCATCATGTCTCCAGGTAAATGGTGCACAGCCGTTCATGTGTTGTAAAACGGGACTCATCAGACCAGGCAACCTTCTTCCAGTTACGACGCTCGTGTGCCCATTGTAGATACTTTCGGTGGTGGACAGGAGTCATCATAGGCACTCTGATTGGTCTTGCAAATTATTTTAATTTTATTAGTTAAATAGATTTGAACTTAGGTTAAACTTTCATATTATAAATTGTATGCAATTTAACAAGTTTTATCTCTTGCCTTTTTTCCAGCGGACATTCTGGTGTACATCAATGATACCTGCGTGCTTGGCTTCTCTCACAAAGAGGTAGTGGAAATGTTGAAAGTTATCCCGGTGGGTCACACTGTGGATGTTGTAGTCCGAAGGGGCTACCCCATGCTCTATAACTCTGACGGCTGTCCTAAGATGCCCAATTCTAGGCTAGTGGCTTCCCAAGAAAAGTCACTACATCTACCTCCACCGACCACCACCCAACCCCAGGCCCAGGCTCCTCTCCCATACGCACACCCACACCTCAGCCACAACGGGCCCATGTGGGCTGAATTTGAGAGGGGATCCTCAAGGAATCTCAGAGTACGGGCATCAAGGTTCAGTCTGGATGCGAATGGTAATTCACCTCCTTTTGCTACACCTCAAATACATCCGTCGTCGTACCAGTACTGTAACGGGTATGGGAGCGGATTCCTGAGACCGCCACGCACTGCAAGAAGCATAAGGAGGTTACAGAGTGCAGAACTAGCCAGCCAGAGTGACAGTGAGGTGGTGTCTGCGATTGGATCACAGAGGTGAACGGATTTTATATGTTATATTGTCACTGCTATGATCGGGGTTAGATTATAGAACACATGCTGTAAAATGTCATTTTTATCAATTTTTGTTGGATTACTTCTTTTTATATAAACAAGTGAAAAAATATGCTTGTGTGTCTTAAATTTACATTTATTTTTCTGATCAAGAATTTTAGGAATATATCCCTTGTATCAAATCATTATATATTATTATTCAAAAGGTTGAGGTCGGTAAGATTTTTAAAAAAGTATTTTATGCTCACCAATTCTGCACGTATCTGAGCAAAAATTAAGTAAAACAGTAATATTGTGAAATATTAATAGAATTTAAAATAACTTTTTAAATTCCATGTTTTCTGTTGTAGTATATATTAAAATGTAATTTATTCCTGTGATGGCAGAGCTGAATTTTCAGCAGCCGTTACTCCAGTATTCAGTCACATGATCCTTTTTATTATTATTATTATCAATCTTTCTATGCTCTGAATTCGATTTTTCTTGACAGACTTTATCATTATTTGTAATAGCTCCTGGTTTCGGGTGCATTTAAGGACTAGAGCTTAGCATAAAGCTAAATGATAACATGACAATTTTTACATTAGTTAAACTTATTTCTGCTTCTCAAAATTGACTTCAAAACACAGTTACCCAGTGAGTGTATAAAGCAACTTCTTTCAATGGTCATCATAGATGGACTCTTTTCATGGAATGAGATTAAAAATACAATATTTGTAGCTGTCTTTGCAATGCTAAAGCATTTCTCATATTTCTCAATTTTCTTGTAACACTGCATGAAAGCACATATTGGATACATGTTTCATCTGTCAAAGCCTTTTTATGGAGCCCCGCACATGACATGCAGGAAAACAATAGTAGGTTAAATTGTTCCCTCTATTTGCTAAATTGTGCGCAAGGGAACAAACAGTAAATCGTCCGCATGATTTAGCGAATCGAGGGAATGAACAGTAAATCTTCTGCACAATTTTGCAAATTGAGGGAACAAAAAAGTAAATCGTCGTCTACTCAATTGAGCAAATCGAGGAAATGAACAGTAAATCTGCACGATTTAGACCATCGAGGGAGCGAACAGGAAATTGTGCGCACCGATTTAGCAACTCAATGGAACGAAATAGTAAATCGTCCATACAATTTAGCAAATCGAGGGAGCGAAATATTAAATTCTACACAATTTAGTAAATCGAGAGAATGCATTAGTAAATCATGCACACAATAAAATATTTTTTTCTTGCATGTCATGTGAGGGCTCCGTAGTTTTTGTTATGAACAATGATATTATAATTTCCCCAAATTAAAGTTAATATGAACATCATATTAGAGTTTCAATGCTGTTAAATCTAAATAGTTTTTTAATGTAACTTATTACCAGTATTTAAGTTAACTGCAACAATACAGTTACTCTTATTTTCACTGTTACATGTATTCTGTTCCTGCCAACCCTGATTATGATGCATTATATCTACAGTGATTTGCTTTGCCTGACCACATGGTCTTTCTCTTTTTATCTTCACAGGGCCTCGTTTATCCGTAACCACAACAACAACTCTCTCTCCACTCCGCCACCTCTCCGTCTGCACTCCTTCAAATCTTCTGAGAGTGACCTATCCTCAAGTACTCCACCGCCCATATCTCGATTGCCCCTACCCCACACAGAACTAAGTCCGGGTCCCGTCCCTTTCTCTCCTGGTGGAGGAAGGCGCTACTCCCATCTCCGTAAACCCCAGAATTCACTGTTAACCCCACCTAGCAGCACCCATTCCGACGGGCCTTACTTCACCTTCAACGGCACAGCCAGTGCCAGCAGCGGCAGCCCGAACAGCATTCCTTCACCCGGAGCCATGAGCGCCGTGATTGGCAGTGGAGTTGGAGGAATGGCGGGAAGCGGAGAATTAGTCCCTGTTGCCTTGGCTAAATGCGAGAGAGGCAGCAATATGGGGTTCAGTGTGACGGCAGGAGGTCATGGAGGCAGACAGACCCTTGTGAAGAAAGTCTGGGACCACAGACAGTGTAATGGGCTGCAGTCTGGAGATGCCATTGTGAAGATCAATGGAGCAGATGTACAAAGTCTCAGCTTTGCACAGGTAGAGAAAGAGCTGATAGTATTCAGCTTAAACTTGGTGTACAATTATTATTATTGTGTGTACATATATATATATATATTATTTTTATTTATTATTCAAGGTCCAAAGGATTTTGCAAGAACACACTAAAAAAGGGGAGGTTATTCTGCTGGTTTATAGAGGGGGTAAGTTATATGCTCACCCATTCCATTACATACAAGCTTCACATTGAAAATATACATTTTCACCCATTTATACTTTTTGAATGATGTAAAATATATAAAAAATATTTTAGATTCTGCACTTTTTATAGGTCACTAATCAAATAATGGCCGCTACCACAGTTACCACATTATTTTAAAAATATTTTGGATGAATAAAACAGGCTCTGGGTAATAATGTAGTACTTTTATTTTATTTTATTTTAAATTAAAAGGGGGCTCTGAGTTGAAATGGTTAAAGTGGCTTATTTAGATTGCAGAAAATCAATAACAATTGGGTAGTCTTCATCCCTGTTCATCAAATATTAATAATTTTGTCCTTTCGTTGTAGGCACCTCACATTTCTCCAATTCCCCTAATTCCGTGCGGCGACTAACTCCCCCTCCTCCTCGGTCCGCCTCTGACTCTGAAGTCCCTCTTATGGACTCTGTGCCATTATCGCGTAACTCTCTCACCCCGCCCTCTCCAGCGCTGGTGCGCTCCTCGTTGGTCCAAAGCACCAGCTTCCTGGATTCTGTACCTGTCACTCTTACGCTTGAGCCACGTGATTGGATGAGTTTGGAGGAAGGAGGTACGGTGCTCAGTCCCAGAGTAAAAACAGAGCAGAAAGAACAGCCTGTGCTGCGTGGGTATGAGGTGGAGCTAAAGAGAAAGCCAGGTGAAGGCTTTGGATTTGTTATCGCATCTCAGGATGTGGAAAATGTCAAAGGTGAGTCTTTGTAATGCACCAACACTATGCAATATCTTGCAAGTACACCATGACCACCATTTGATGCAAGATATTTCCTGAGTTTTATATTGTACAAAGTTAGGATTAACTTAAAAAAGTTTAAAAGAGTGTTGTGCTCATACAGGTGATGCAGGTTTAAGTCCAGACTGATAATGTCTAATCCATTGTCAGCCCACTCATGTACCTATGTGTAGCACACTCAGTATTACACATAAGAGTTGTAAACAGTTTTTCAAGAAAACAGTCCTTGGAGAACAAAAGCAGCAAGAGGTTTGTGAGTGGTAGGGTGAAAGTGGAGGGTGGGTGGGGTGTTGAGATGTTTCTATTCAGGAGGTAGGGGTTTGAATGGGGGTTTCAGAGGTGAGCATGGTGACTGTTGAGGGCTCTCACAGCCTCACGCTGTCTGACAGAGCAGGCTCTGATTCTCCGGTACTGCCTTCCATATGGCAGGAGCTAGAAGAGACTGTGGGAGGGATGGGTGGGTTCCTTCACAATTCTGCTGGCTGGAGCACTGTGTAAAGAAAAGGTCCAGGATGTTGGGGAGAGGGATACAAATGATCTTTGCAGCTGTGTTCCTTATCCGATGTAGGGTCTTGCAGTCTGCAGCGCTGCAGTTTCCATACCAGACAGTGATGCAGCTGGTCAGCACGCTCTCAATGGTTCCCCTGTAGAATGTGGTGAGGATGGGTGGGGGGTAGTCTCACGTAGCCAGACCCTCAGACTGACGGCAGAAGGTCTGGACTCTGGAGGTTTTATTGATCAAGGACCGCCCAAGAGGACATTTGACTGACATGTAACACAACCAATCACAGGTCGTTTTGTTCCGTGTCATGTTTAGAGTCGTAAAAATTTCTATGTCCCTGCAATAACAGACCGGCGTGCATCTATAAATTATTCATTTAAGTTTACTGCAACAATGGCGCTGCGAACTTCACATACTTTTGAAAACCCAGCGTTTAGTTGATGATGGTAAGCGCTCATTGTCACAGTTGTAAACACAATGCCGTTCTTCTTCAACGACGGGATTTGGTGTCATGGCATTTGTTTTCAAGCAGACCTTTAAAGAATGCAACATGCATGTCTCGCGGATATCCTGTAGAATTCAACCAATGAGATGATGACTTCAAAACTCCTGAAGTGTTTCCAGATGAGGTGCCATATGCATCAGACGTTCAGCCAGCAGTCCATGGGCGTGACGCCTGAGGCTGAGACACGGCGGGGGAGATTTGCTCTTTTCAGCCGGCGCAGGAGAGTGATGTGGTGTTGTGGTCCAGCTGAGATCCTCTGTGGTGTGCACCCTCAGAATGTACAGAGAAAAGATAACAAAAAAAGGTGTTACACATGAACGTGTACAGCCACATCAGAGTCTATAAAGCACCACGAGAGACAGAATAACCTCATGTCTCAAAGGACATGACATCAATAATGAACGTAAACAACTTAAAGATCTCTGACTTGTACCACCTGACTGCTGCATATTTATTTTGCCGTTGATAGTGTAAACACATAAATCCGAGTCTAAGTATGTAAACCCAAGTAGAAAGTCACAGGACGGCTCGCCATCTCGTAAACACGTGTGAACGCAGCATAAGCTCGTTGTTTAGGTTCAGTATGAACTGTAAAAGGCGGCTGCTATTTGTTTGTGACGCTCAGTGACTATCTGTCTTCAACTATGCATAGCCTTACAGAACGCGCTGGTGACGTGTGATGTGCAAATACATAACTTAACAGGCATTCGGTCCGAATTCAATGATTGGTCGAAGATTTTTTTGGTCCTGTGACTTCCACAGAAGATGTTTGTTAATTTGTTTTATATTTAGACCACTTCTATTATTGATAGCTGTAAGGATGTGAAGAATTTCAACCAGTTATACTAAAAAGTGTTTATAAAAAACATTGCCTATCCTAGCTTTAATTCAGATTGAGTTGGTGTACTTTTGCATTACATTGTATTTTGGTGACTTCAACTTAGAGTCATGCAATGGGTCGGGTAGCCGCTGGTACCCGCATAAAAGTGGCTAAAACATGTGGATTGTGACATTCCTAAAATTCATGTGCGGGGATGCGGGCAAATAATTAGCGGGTAGTAGCGCTGATGAAAAATAAGTGCAATATTTTTATGCCTAAATTACCATTACACATATGCAACAACATGCCAGTTGACCCATCACGTCACCACCACAGCAACAATGCGACTTTTGTTGATGCCTCTCGTAGCCCTGCTGAAGTGAGTGTTGCAAGGGTTAGTGTAGTATATTAAATTGTTGACAACGAGTCTTTAAAGGCACTTTAGACAGTTTCATTAGCCCATTCATGACGCTGTTGTGATGTTGAGAGAGGTGCAAGATAAAAAATAAAGCAATTTGTCCAAATTTAGCGTGTGTGATTTATCACAGCCACGGGTCGGGTAACGGGCCAAATATTAACGGGTCTTGGCCATAGACAGTAAAAGAAATGGACACAGCAACCCCATAGGCTTCGACGGGGGAAAGTGAACTCAGTTAGAAGCACTCACTTCCTGAAGCCGACTGAGCTTGACGACGTAGATTTGATGTGTGCAACCCGTTTAAGTCCTCTAGTAGTTGTGGAAAGTGAAATCTGAATCACGTTTTTGAAATAGTTTGTCCCGTTGCTTTTGGCTCTCTATGGGCTTCTCCCCATGCTTCTCCCTTGACTTTATCAGACTTTATGCCTCCACGTCCCCCCGATTGCCTCATAGACAATTTCTCTACTATGCGACGAGAGTCGTGTGGTTATGACGCAATCGTTAGCCTATTTTTACAAAAGCGGCTTCTACAGGGCGATAGTGTAAGATACCTTTTATACATTGTCGTGTTTCTTTAGAACTAAACAATGGTCAAATGGAGTCTTTAAACACCTCAGAAAAGTTATTCGCTGTCAAAGTGACGCCCAAATGAATGGGAGTTAATGGGAAGCTAACAGCAGGTGATGGCTTGGTTAGCAATGGCCGCCCCTATGGGCGGTACGCTTTCCGGGTGCTGGATTACCACCTTGGTCTGGGTGGGTGCTGATTTAATTTTGATATTTCCACGGGTCACGGTTCGGATCTGGTGCTGAACTTTGCAGGTACGGGCGTGGGCGGGTCTCCAAAAATGTACCCGTGCAGTACTCTGCTTCAACCCATCCCCTATTTAAACTGTTGTTGTAAAAGTCTAACTTTTCACTATGTTCAAAAGTTATTCAGCAAGGATGCAACAAATCTTCATGTAAAGATGTTTACAGTGTTATAAAATATTTATATTTAAAAAAAATCATTAAATCAGCTTCCACAAAAATATTAAGTGGCACAACTGTTTTCAGCATTGATAATAATAGGTCATGTTTCTTGAGCAGCAAATCATCATATTAGAATGATTTCTGAAGGATCATGTGCGACTGAAGACTAGAGTAAATCAGCTTTTCATCACAGGAATAAATTACATTTTAAAATTGTAAACAGAAAATACCTATTTTAAAATGTTTTTACTGTTTGATAAAATAAATGCAGCCTTGGTGAGCATAAGAGACTTATTTCAAAAACATAAAAAATCGTACCAACGCCAGTCTATTGAACCGTGTAGTGTAATTAGGAATTCACAAACTTTCTATTTACATTTAAAGAGGCTACATACTGTGTTATGTGCATAATTGGGCTTATTTAGTGGCAGCTGTATTAAGTTGACTGACTGACAGTGAGACAGAGGCCTGCCAACACTGAGGCCTGCCAACAGTCCGGATACACGCACCCCTCCTTCACCCTCCCACTCTCCCCTACCTAAGTCCACAATGACCTCATTTTGCTCAGTGTTCCTTTGGTTTTTATTGAGGCCATGGCATCACTAAAGCATGAGCATCTAAAAAAGTGCCTGTCCTCAAAGTCACAGCTGTTTCCATCTATATCAATATCTCAAATGCTTTTTTGTATGACTTGATTTCATAATCTTTTCTCTTTTTTTGAGCCGAATGTGCTGTCTTGTTTTACACAACCTCAGAGTCTAAGTAAGAGTCAAAGTTAATATTTGAGATGACAGTATTATGAGATTATCTAAGGATTATTATAATTTTTTTTAAATTGATATAACCTGAGCCATGTCCTATTGGTTAGTTTGTGTTTGCAGTTACGTTAAGATATAGTTCTCAAATGGGCAATGCAAGATAAAGTCTGGCTCATATAATTGATCCTGTTCCATCTCCCTGGCATTTTGAAAATAGCCTAAAATAAAAAATTGAGTAGCTTATTTTTGTTCCACATGTCCGTACATAAATCTCTGGCAATTAAAGGCTCAGTATGGAGATAAAAGAGAGTTCGCCTTGAGACTGTGATGCCTGATGAAACCCTGGACGTGTGTGTTTGTGTGTAAGGCTGATGTCTGTAGAGCTATATAAAATTCAGAGATGTCGATATAAGAAATGTCAGGGGAGACACTGAGAATTATAAAGAGAGAAATAATTATGTCAGCAAGCAAAACATGAGAGTTACAAGATCAATGAATCAATACGAGCGATTATCCTAGTTGTGCCACAGCCAGTGAATCTCTTAAAGGGACAGTTCACCTAAAACTATTATTCACTTTTTCCAAACCCAAATTACTTTTGTTTCTGAGGTCAAACACAAACATTTGTTGTGACCATGTCAGAAGCAAGAAAATGTGGGTGGTCCTCTCAATAAATGTTTATATTTCATTTATATTTATATAAAAAAAAAAAAAAATTTAAACGGCACCTGTGGTTGCCAGAAACTCCATGAAAAAAAACACAGTGGCAATGTTCCAGGTATATGGGATAAATTGGTGCCTTTATACTACAATTTGGAACATTATATTTCATTAAATTATAAAATGATGATTTAATCTACTTGAACTACTAAATTCTGCTTTGTAATATTCACATGGTCATACACACAAAGGCAGCACACCATCAGGGGTAACACACAACACTAAAATAATGCAATAAACATGAACTAAATAACAGAAAATGTAACACAAAATACTCTAATGTGCATTACTGATAACCAATTATTTATTTATAAAATATAATTATATGCATCATTTCATATATGGGCTTCTGAGAATATCCTTTTACCGTAAATTATATGTTAATTCAGGGGTTCCCAAAACTTTTGTCAGGCAATCTCCTTAGGTGTAAAATATTTACTTCAAGTTTACTTAGTCAATAAAAATGTTAAAACTGTAATCAGATTACAAGAATATAACAATGTAAGAATTCTGAATGTTTTTCTTTTCTCTTAGAAATACATCTGATACAGTCTTAAAAACGCTAACAGTCAAAGAAAAGCTTACCGTTTAAGAGCCACATGACTGTCATGTTTGCGTGCCTCGCTGACGCCAACTTACTTGATTTTAAAACATAAGATGGTACCCAGATTTCAGAACTACAATAAGATTTTGGTATGATACATGGTTTTCACTATGAAATGGATAACCTAATTGTTGTATAATTCATATGGGCTACAGGTTATTTTTAAGGTATGCCAAAAGTCTTTATTTTTATTTTTTACAATAAGTGCAAATAGCAAACTCCACCTACTGACGTCTGGTTGTGGCAGACAAAAGGACAGAAGACATTGGTCTGTGCACAGCAGCAATAGTGTAGGGGTAAAGCGTGCGGCAGTAAGTTTTGACGCAAATTGACCAATCCGCTTTTTGCAAAACTCGCTCTAATTCCTTTTCCCATCACAAATCAGATCAGAAAGGCATTTATTTTCAATAAAAATTTAGAGAATATTCGAAAAGTGGCAATAAAGTGTCTTTATTGTGTTTATCGATTAGGGGTAGGTGTAGAGAGGGCGTTAAATTCCCAACAAGGCAGCATTCATTTAATAATTTTAACAAATATAATCCTTAACACTATTATTATCGCATACTGTTAATGTACAACAACACTGAGGTAAATAGTGTAAATAACAGATCGCTAGGAGATAATGATATTTTCACTCACTAGTCCCAATTCGCATACTATCCGTGTTATATAGTAGTAAAAATAGAATTAGTTTGTCCTAAATCTTAATATATTAAAATGAGTATTCCAAAGATACCCGGATGGCTAATATCGCCCACAACCCATTGCGGATTGAACAAGGATTTGATTAGAACTACAAACACAGATAAAAAGTAAAAAAAAACATGGTGGATAAGCTTTGTATCAGTAGAAACCGGGAGTATATTCAATTTATCATACTTTCCTCCTCATATGACCCTGAGACAGAGATTTATGTCTTTTATTTCTGGAAAAATTCCTCCGATGATGCAAATATCGTCATTCGAGTTTTTGGCCAGAGGCTAAAGACTACAGCCAGCAGGAGGCGCTATTTCCGCATGTTTTCAACATCACACACTCACAGCACTTGGCTCGGGAGCTGCGGAGAATCATGTAAACGGAGCGGTGGAGAGCAAACTTTTAAAATGAACTTCCTATGACAGTTAAGCTTCCAAAGACATGAACTGAACACGTGCCAGACTGATCACGCGCTGTGAATGCAGCAGCGAATCCCGCGCTTACCTCAGCTCATGTGATGAATGTAATCTGACTCCTGCTGTCCCGTGACACTCAATCGGCTCACTCGCATAATATCGATATCTAACTCAACTGATTTTATTTTTATTTCTACTACATTAATGACCCAGTTTAAATACAGATTCATCTTCCCAGCGCTGAAGTACCCCTTTAAGAGAGGTTTAGATAAAGGGGCTTGAGTGAATAATAATCAGTATATAACTTGACGAAAATATATTTATTTACAGTAATAATATCCACATTATATTTAATCTGCAACAGCATTGTGAACTTTTGTAATGATACACTTGGCCATTAACTTTTACTGTAAATGCGTCATTATATTTAAATTGCAAACATATGAGGAGAATCTCTGCATGAATGACCACGAATGGCAGATCAACGTGCTACTAATACATTTCTCTCTGATATGGTCGGGAATTAAATTGAATTAAATGTGGAGGATTTTAACTGTGACATGATTGACAGGGCAGTTTAAACGGTGACGAGATGCATATCTAAGTGACAGAACTGTCCGTTACAGATGATGAATTAGCATGTCCCAAAGCTTGCATACTCTTCTGCTACACACTCAAAAGACGTAGTTTAAGTAGGCGGAATGAGACACAGCATTAGTGTAAATAGCATCTATCGCTAAGAAAATATGGTATAGAATCTTGTTGCTATTTACACTTGGTGTAAATACCATCTATTGCTATTTGTACTTAGTGCAAATAGCCACTAACTATATATAAATGTGATCGTTTGTACATTTTGCCAGTATTTATCATACTTTTAATACAAAAGTTTAAATGTGAACAATATGCAATATGAAAATAATTTTCAAATAAAACCATTTTCTTTATAAAATACAAGATTTGGTCTTCAAAAAGCCTTTTCCAAAAGTACATTTTAAAAGAAATTATACATTTTAGTGCTTTTACATAACTTTGGAGCTTGACAGCCACATTCACTTTGAAAACAATAAGCCGTGTATTTCTCAAAAATCCTGTTGTGTTCCACATAAGAAAAAAATCATGCATGTTTGAAATTACACCAGGATGAATAAATAGATTTTTAGGTGAATGATCCCTCTAATTACATGAACTATTTTCTATTTTACGTTGCACCAGTGTTGCCATATGCTCACTGCACTGATACAGCATTCATTTCAATCCCTCAAATGCTTTTTATTGGCATGACCAGCATGCATCAGCAAAGCCAAAGTCAGATTACACACATACTGTATGTGCATGTAGGTCTCTCTCGCTCGCTCCCTTCCCCTGATCAGCACCCCCCACTCTGCAGTGGTCCTAGGATTAAATCGTTCATCTCGTTCGCTCTCTTATCGCCCCTCCTCTTATCTCCATCTCTCTGTCTTTATTCCCTCCTTTTCTCTGCCTGTCCACCTCCCTCTCTCCCTCTCTCTCATTCACCGACTCCAGATGCCAAAGGAAAATGAACCCGCTACAGTAAGCAGTTCGCTCGCACGGCGAGGCAGAGGCTCGTTCTGTTTTGTTTTCTCCACTTGTTTGTTTATGCCCTCCATTCGTTTTCTCATTATGACCCTTCCGCGTGATCGCTCTCACATGTGTGGGGATTTAAACGGAGTGTGATCCGGGATCGGGACCCTGCCTCAACATACACGCACTAACGCACACACGCACACACACACACACACACACCAAGCCATGCTGGAGAGACTGCAGTCTGCCTTGAAAAGTGTGAAGGACTCCAAACGTAAATATTTTTTTCCTCTTACTTGATTTCATCCCTTATTTCTTAAAAAGACAATCAGCTAGCTGTCATTTTTTTTGTCATTAGCTTCACTATTATGGGGTTTAATAGGCTCAATGGCCTGTTCATTTGAACTGTTGTGACATATGATATCTGCAGTGCGTTTATACATGTTTGTGTATAGATATGCGAATATTGAGGAATAATTGATACAGTATGTTAGGGGATACAAATAGCTTTCGCTCAGTATGAACACAATTACAATCATTGGAAACCACCATAATAGGAAAACAAAGTTGTGTGTGTATTTTGTGTATGTAAAAAATCTGATCTTTATGTAAAGAAACTAATTACACAAAAGTAATATTTTATGGTTGTTTTGTGACATCTATGTGTGTTTTTGACCTGGCAAAATTAGTTTGGGCCGCTATAACTGTCAAAAATCTCTGTGTGACAAAAACATTTCCATAGACCACAAGATACACACAAACACACACGTTGGGTTTTTATGTTTTATGGGGATATTCTATAGACATAATGATTTATATACTGTACAAACTGTATATCCTTTCCCCTAACCCTAAACCTACCCAATAACATAAAAACATTTAATGCATTTTTAGATTTTCAAAAAACGTCACTTAGTATGATGTATAAGATGTCTTCTTCATGTGGACCAAAAAAACAACAAGGGGAAGGATTTCAGGATTTCGGATATCTTTGTGGGGACATTTTGTCCTCATAACATAGGGTATAACTAAACCACACACACACACACACACACACACACACACACACACACACACACACACACACACACACACACACACACACACACACACACACACATGTTTGTTTTGTGAAATGTGGGACATTCCATAGGCGTAATGCATTTTATACTGTACAAACCGTATTTTCTATCCCCTACACTGCCCCTGCCCCTAAACCTACCCATCACAGGAGACTGCAGTTTACTTTCTGTGAAAAACCTCATCCTGTGTGATTTATAAGCATTTTGAAAAGTGAGGACATGGGGAACGTCCTCATATTTCACCCTCTTTTTGTAATATCTATGTCATACCCATGTCATTATACACATTTGTGTCCTGATATTTCACAAAAACATGCCCCCACACACACACACAAACGTTGGATTTTCATGTTTTATGGGGACATTCCATAGGCGTAATGCATTTTATACCGTACAAACCTTATATGTTATCCCCCTACACTGCCCCTGTCCCTAAACCTACCCATCACAGGAGACATGCTGCATTTTTACTTTTTCAAAAAACATCACTTAGTGTGATTTATAACCTGTTTTCCTCATGGGGACCAAAAAATGTCCCCACAAGGACAGGGATTTCGGATATTGTCATCTTTGTGGGGACATTTTGTCCCCATACCGTAGGGATTACCAGGACGCACACACACACACACACACACACACACACACACACACACACACACACACACACACACATGTTGTGTTTCCATGTTTTGTGGGGACATTCCATAGGCGTAATGCATTTTATACTGTACAAACCGTACTTTCTATCCCCGACACTGCCCCTGCCCCTAAACCTACCCATCACAGGAGATATTCTGCATTTTTACTTTTTCAAAAACATCACTTAGTGTGATTTATAAGATGTTTTCCTCATGGGGACCAAAAAATGTCCCCACAAGGACACAAATTTGGATATTGCCATCTTTGTGGGGACATTTTGTCCCCATACCGTAGGGATTACCAGTCCACACACACACACACACACACACACACACACACACACACACACACACACACACACACACACACACACACCTATTATTTCGTTCTCTGCTCTGGGCTTCAGATACAGCAGTACTGCATTGTTCCTAAATCAATTGCACATCTGCAGAACATCTATTCATTAACTTGCAAGATAAGCGAGATATTATCTTCCTCTCATTCATACCATGTTCATACATCTGCTTCAGTTGTGATATATTTTAGACAATCATTGCAGTAACTGAATGCTGAGGCTTGTAATATTTAATTACGTTTTGTAATCAGTGCCTCATTCCTCATATGAATTTGATGAGTAATGTGTTTTCTTGACAGACTTTTTTTTTCCAGTCAGCTGAAGGTGCTGTTTGCCAACTCTGTCAGAGTGTATGTCCCTTACGAGTTGTGCACATATTCAATTCAATTTTTTTGTGGTTGTTAAATTGTTGTTTCACTGAAATGCAAGAGATTATGGAAGTAAAGTGAATTGCGAATAGCAAAAACACCTTTAGCTATTTACAGCATTGCTAGTTATATTTATAAACCATTGTCATTATTTATACAGTCATAACTAGTACATGATACTGTACTGGGAAAAGCTACTGCTGCAGTGCAACACAGGTTTATAATGAGCATCACACACTCTCTCTCTCTGTCTTTCTCTTGTCCTGCTCAATCTCTCTCTTGTATTTTAGTATGCAGCGCTGGTCTTCTGAAGTGACTGGTGTTACAGCGCCAGCCAGTGCATTTCAGCAGCTGTGGAGCACTTTTATTATTGAGATGATGATGTACAAAGACTGCTACTATATAACAACCTTTCATCAGTGTTACTTAAAGGCCGCACTGTTTGTATCACTGTGCTCATCTGTGTTTGTTCTAGACAGACTGTCAGTCTGTGGATTTTACAGCAACCCATTCTGCAGGATACATCGTTATGCCAGTAGGTGGCAACAAGTGACTGTCTTTATGAGTGAGTGATTCATTCAAATGATTCATTCAAAAACACTGGTTCATTCAGAAACTGAATAAGTAACTGTTTAATGAGTGATATATTAGCCTCGTTCACCCAGTAATCCGTGTTATGTTGTAAAGATCATACATTTTTAAAGTAGTTCATTTAATCTATAAAGCAGTACTGCAAAAAATGTTGTCATCGTCCAGCTCAGTTCAGTTCTCATACAACAGCGTCAGTACAGTCAGATCAATAATACTGTTGAATATTAAAGGCCCTACACCCGCGACAATGCGACGTCACTTGTTTTTCGCAAGTTTCAGCACGACGCAGTTATCATTTTCACGTCCAGCACCACGTTGTTTAAATAGCAAATGCACTCGCACCCATCTGTTCGCCCATGGGTGTGCTGGTCTGAAAACAAGGTGTGTTAAGGCGCATTGTTTTTGGCGTATTGCTATTTTAGGGCAACTGAAAACGACTGCGCCATTGACTTTAGCGCAATATTTTTTTTGTTATTTAAAGGGCGCTTTAGTAATATGCACCCAGAGGTGGGTCCACATCGTACGTGCTCACACAGGTACCCGCAGCAGCACACTAACATTTTTAAATATTAAAAATAAAAGATTCCTCTCTGGAGAAGCGTCCAGTCTTTCGACTCGCAAATTCCGCCATGTACATAGCGAATCCGTCATGGTGCAAGCACAACTGGCTTTTAAAGGGAATGGGAGATGAGACTCTGATTGGTTTATCAACGTTACGCCCAAAAAACACCCATTAGGCCTACTCATATATAGACGGCGACAACCCTTTTAGACAATGCTTGCCGACCATTTTTCCCGTCGTTAAACTAGCCAAAGTAGATTCGGACACACGCCTAAGTGCACCTGCGCCGTCTGCTTTAGACCATGCACTCAGATCATTAAAATAGGGCCCTAAGTGTCACCAACTAAGCAAGCCAGAGGAAACAGTGGCAAGGAACCCAAACTCCATCAGGTGACAGAATGGAGAAAATTACCAGAATGATTTTACTGGTAAATACGCTATCACACTCAAGATGATGATGAAGATGACACAGTGTTTATTAATACAATCCACATAACAAGCCAACTTGCGAGACAGTGTGCACAGAACACAAACAATACGGGACAATGAACTGAAAACAAGCAGGAACTTACTTAGACCGATGATTATCTAAAATGACGAACAGCTGTGATGAATGAGGTTAGTGTCCATGGTGACAGATTGTGGCGAAATAGAACAAAGGAACACATGTGACTGATGAAAACAAACTGAATGTCCATGTTTTACCGGTAAGAGACCGGTAAAAGTTCCTTTCACACGTAATACCAGAACATTTTGTAATGTCTGTCTTTGTAAATGATCTTTAAACGCTGCGCTGTTGTCTTCATTTGCCCACATGAGGAAAAGCGCTTTAGTTTCGCTACTGTTTAATACTGTTTAATTTAATTTGAGTGGCTTCTGAGTGACAGGCATAAGGGGATGATCACACAGAACACGTTTTTGTTCTTAAAAACACAAGACTCGCATAACAGTATCCAGTGTTGAGGGTAACATATTACAAGTAATCCAAGTTACGTAATCGGATTACTTTTTTTCAAGCAAATAGTACAGTAACAGATTGCTTTACAATATATTAGTTACTTTTTCAAATTAGTAATGCAAGTTACTTTGTTTTGCCATGACTGACAGCTCTCCTGTCCTCATGTTGAGAGAAATCCGGTGTAAGTGCAGAGACGGTGTGTGCTACGTGAGCATCGTAGTTCTAGACTAAATGTGAGCATACATTTACTCATCTCACTTTCACAAAAACAGATTCAGTATTCCTCAAAATGCATAACAACATTGTAACACAAACTCTGAATATTACACAAACCTGCAAAAATTATTTGTTAAATTACACAAAAATACTTTATGTATCTCACTTTATTAACTGAAGTATGTGCTACTTCGATGATCCAGTTCAACCATACTAATAAGCTAAAATGACTTTTATTTAATGCTGAAGTGTTGAACTTTCTTTTCTCGTGTCCTATTCTTCCCCGATCCAGAACAGCAGCACAGCTGAAAGCACAGCTTTTTCATTTACACTTTTGGTGTGAAAAGGCCTTTTACATTTGCCAAAAATATTACTTTTTTTGTTATTTAACTGTGTATAAAAGCAGTGACACTCTCACAATCATGCTGTTGGTCTGAATTTCAGCATGATGTGCTTACTTACGGCCTCGTGCCTACAGCCAAATCGAGCATTTGATTTGACAGAAATCTGTGTAGTGCAGAAAGAGTCATCAACATGTTTGCTCTATTTTCCTGGAACACTACAAATTTCACATATGTATATTTGCAAAAAGGGGATTTTATCTCTGTTTTGGAGTACATTAGCATATACGTAGATGTCTTCAAAGCTTAAAGTCAGGTTTGTTCAAAATGATGTGCACGTGTGTATAAGAAGCATCTTGTGCTGTTCACATGGTTCAGCTTAACTCCATAATTTACTGCCTGTTTGAAGGTGGTCCAGTGTTTTCCAGGATATCAAGACTAAGTGCATGTTTCTGTGTGTCTTACACTGTGGCCCATTTGTCGGCATTAGTGTGGGAAAGCATATGACATGAACAATACTTCAAGCCCAATATTGTTACAGCTATCAAAGCAGATCTTAACAGAGCATCATTCTTATTTCACCCAAAATAAAGTTCTGTCATCATTTACTACTCACCTGCATGTTGTTTCAAAGCTATATTAGTCTCTTTCTTCTGTGGAACATAAAATAAGATCATCACAGTTTTGGCATGATGAACTATCTCTTTAAGCTGAACTGTATAATATCTTCAATTATAAAATACTTTCTCCTATTCCAGTTTAAGTAAGCAGTTTGTAGGATGATTTCATTTTGGTTTGGGACAGGACGATTTGTTTGTACGAGCAATGGTATGAGTGTTTGAGAAGCCTGTTTGAAAGCAGTTATGTTTGTAATTCAGAAAATACACCCTTCGTTCTTTAAAATGCTATAAATCCAACAATTGATCCATTATTCTGTATTATTCATAAATTCAAGATACTGTTATACATGATTTAAATTGAATTATATGATTGATAGTTTGCCCGTCACAGATGCAAATGATGTGCACAATTTAAGCCTACTTAAGAACATATTTTGCCATTTGTCTTCGAATTATTTTACAATCAGCATGTTATCCTGAATAACATCTATATAGTTTATTTATTTATTTAAAATCATCAAAAGTTAAATCATCCAGAACTCCATGTGGAGATGTATACAAATTATTCCTCACATTAAGTTATTTTGCTGAGAGACTATATTTACTTTACTATATTTATCGTAACGTGTTTACTGAAAACAGCTAGCTTAATAAACCGATTGCCATGTGGACACAAAATGCAGCCTATGTACACTATATTGTCAAAAGTTTTGGGACACCTGCCTTTACATGCATATGAACTTTTGAGTTGCTGTTGTTCCCAATTGCTTCCGCTTTGTTAGTGTAACGCAGTTCGTGGATAAGGGAAGGAAGAAGGCGGGAACCGGCGAACATTAAACAACTTTAATCAAACAAATAAATAAACACTAAACGACAAACCACGGGCAGCCCCTCACGGACGACTGTCACGCACACGGCACACACATAATAAAACATAAATAAAATACAACATAAAATCCAGGCCTGGTCCTCTCTCGTCCTTCACTGGTGTCGCTTGTCCTTACATGCCTCCGAGCTCCCTCATGAGATCGGTGCTACTCGCAGGTGATGCTCATTCTTCAATCACACACCGATTTCCGATCGCTCCGCGCACGTCTCTCGCTCGTCTACCTCGCCACAGTTAGTATACCACTAACAGTTGACTGTGGAATATTTAGTAGTGGGGAAATTTCTCGAATGGCCTTATTGCACAGGTGGCAACCTATCACTGTTACACGTCTGAATTCACTGAGCTCCTGAGAGTGACCTAATCTTTCACAAATGTTTGTAGAAGTGTCTGCATGCCTAGGTGCTTGATTTTATACACCTGTGGCCATGGAAGTGATTGGAACACCTGAATTCACTGATTTGGAGGGGTGTCCCAATACTTTTGGCAATATAGAGTATTTACTGAAAAACAACTGATGAGGTCATGCGAACCCAAAAATGCAGCCTATATATGTTAAGATACTTCAAAAAAGTTTAATGGCTGGTAAGAAATATTTATAGTTGTTAAATATTCCCAATTCACTCACCATTGGGATTGCCATCAAAAAGTCAATTTTTGAACCCTGACTGTAATTTGTTTATAGCTGAATGAGTTTGTGCTCTACATGCAGGTTTTGTTTCCTGGGTCTGATGCCCTATATAATGATTCTGACTCGACAGAACAGCTGCTTCGACTGAAAGAGTAGCAAAGGATGGGGGATGGAAGGATTGGATGGAGAGGTGTTAAAAGAAGTAACAGGTGACATGAGATAAAAGAAGATGAAGGGCAAGAAATAAAGGGGCTTGGGAGGTTGAACAGATAAAAGACGAAAAAGTTTCAAGAGGTTAAAGGTGGTTTATATTTCATGTACGTTGTCTTAGCAACAAACTATTCTGAACAAATGTAAATGTGGTCTGCTCTTTATACACACTCACACACATACGTCAGCGCTCTCTCATTCAGCGCTCAAGTGTTTCCGGAGGCTGAATCTGTATGACTCACACTGGATGCGGCATTGTGTGAAAACTAATGATTTTCAGTGACAGCCGTGATTACGACTGTCCTCCACTCATTTTATCACTCTACTTGTCTGTTTTTCTCAGCTTCGCACTTTCTCATATTGAAAGGATTTTATTCTTTGTTATTTATTCATTTAGTGATTTGTCACAACAGACGCTTTAATAACACTTGAATCCTGTGTAGTCTGTATAATGGAGAACTAAATTCTGCTGGCTGGTCAGGCCAGTAGTTCAGATTTTTACTTTCTCTGCCACAAAAAAAGCATACATTTTATGTTAGAAACATATTTTAGGTTGTCATTTTACAACAACTAGGGACAGATTTACTAAACAGGGCAAATAAGCATGAGAACGATTCCAAAAAAGCGCAAATGGGAAAGTTCAGCGCGAGATCTTCTGGCCATTTCCATAATGACAAATGCAATCTACCAGTTAGGTTTAGGACATGCTTATTTTTGGGTGTTAAATAATGCTGCAAACACCAGTAAATTGATGAGCGCAAACCTTAGTAAATCACTTTGCATTATTCATTTAAGACCCCAACCCTAAAGCAAACACTGATCACCATAATGCTGACCTAAAAAGGGTGACTCTTTCCTTCATCGATTCTGCTTGTTAACTTCAGGTGTTCATCACTAATGGTTAATCATCATTCAATTAATCACAATTATCTCTAATTTTAACAGTGCTTTAGTGTTACTTTTACTCTTCAGTGTGGACTCAGATAAACTCTGAGGGGGTCTTAATTTAATATTTTGCTGTGTGGAATATTCCAAGCATAATGCCAAAAAAATTAAACATGAGATACAAAATTACAATGGGAAATATTTTAAATCTTATTGTTTTTGAAAAAAAGACTACTTGCCAAGGCTGCATTTATTTGTAAAAAAAAAAAAAAATAATACAGTAAACACAGTAACATTGTGAAATAGTATTACTATTTAAAATAACAGTTTTCTATTTTAATATATGTTTTAAAAGTTAATTTATTCCTGTGATGGTTGAGCTGAATTTTCAGGATCATTACTCCAGTCTTCAGTGTCACATGATTCTTCAGAAATCATTCTAATATGATGATTTGCTTCTGAAGAAACATTTCTTATTATTAACAGTTGTGCTGCTTAATATTTTAACCGTTATAGATTTTATCCCCCTGGATTCTATAATGATTAGAAGTTAAATACAAATGCTTTCATTTAAAATATAAATCTTTTGTAACCTTTTAAATGTATTTACCGTCACTTGTAATCTATTTAATTTGTCCTTGCTGAATAAAAGTATTATTATTATTATTATTATTTTATTCTAACTTTTGGATGGTTGTGTATATTTGATAAGTATTATAATGTATTTTATTATAACTGTGGTTATTATTCAAACATCTGATTGTAAGCTGTATTATAAGGCATTGTGAATGCATTACATATAGGCTCTACGTAACGTGCTACTGCTGCCATCTTATCCAGAGTGACTTATTTTTATTACAGGAACAGTCCCTCCAGAGGAATCAGGAGTAAGTGCTTTACTCACAGGCAGATTAGTGATGGGAACTCCGAGCACTTTCCTCTTCTTATATTTCCCATTATGGGATTTGAGCCTTTGGGTTTACCACCCTGGACATTTAACCACTAAAATGCCTCCCAATCCCCAAAAAGCCAGATCAAAATGATTAATTATTAAACTTGAGCAACCATGAGCCACATAATCATCATTTAGCAAACACATTTAACAATAATTAATCCACAAATGACCGCCCATTAACGTACAAGTCTTAAATGTACTGTGTACAAAGTGTAACATTAGATTCGATCACAACCGCTTTTGATTCATTAAATCTTGAGTAACATTATAATGTGTAGAATATGGTACTTAACAGACACTTAACATGAAATCCAGACTGCCAATCAGGCAACATTAAAATTAAAATGTTACGTGTATTGTCATTGACATTATGGTTTCAGTCAATTAGTGTTTTGAGTAAAAGCAGATTCTGTAATGCATAACACCTCCTAGGCAGATCTAACACTGGCATCGGCCCAGCAAGAAATAGAAAGTCATGTTAATCCAAGACACTAATGCTAGTTCTTACAAATATCCCCTCAGGCTAGGGAGAATGGAGGGAAAATCAAAAGGCTTAGCATGAATTTTTCCCTTTGAGCTAAAGTGAGTCAGCATTAAACATCAATGAAGATTTCTGTTTCTCCACACACTGCTTACAGAGGTCAATCCCCAAGAAAATAGAAACCGGACAGAAAGTGAGATGTGTGTGGGCATGTGAATATTTGTGCCTCCAACAGAGTGTGTGTGCGTGTTTCTAAGTAGGTCGGCACAGGACAAGTTTGTTCTCGTTAATGGTGCACGCTAATGGAGACAGGCAGATTGACTTCAGGGACAAAGATGTGGACTCACAAGATCATTTCCCTTTAGTGTGCACGTGACTTTTGGATTATTATTGCTCTATATGTACTGCTAATTGATTCAAGAAACTTCCAGTTTAGACTCAACAGCTGGTTCAGTTTTAATAGAGAACATATTTAGCAAACTAACAACAACTGTTACAAATGTTGGTGCATGTGTTCAGATACTATAATGGAAAGACTTGACTATTTATGTATGAGTTGGACCAGATGGTTGACAAAAGCATTTAAGTATATAACATAAATGTGAACTTCTTCAATACTGTCCAAAAGTATATCCCAGGATGCAGAGCTTGAATTAACAATTCATTCACACAACTTACTAATACTTCAGCATGTTGTACTAATCATGCACATAATATAATAATTAATTCCCTAGTTTTAGTTGAATCAAAATGAGGGAACAAATGAGTTCAACATGGCCATGATTTAACAAAAAAATGGAACAAATTAGTAAATTGCATCCACAATTGATATATTTTTGTCTGCATGTCATGTGCAGCGCTCTGTATATTACACAAGTTTAAAAAAATCGAAGTTGCAAATAAAACAAAGCTTACTGGAGTATGTTTTAAAAGAAAATACACTTAATTTCTGTGAGAAAAATATAAAAAGTATAAAAAAGTAGTAATAGAAAAAAGTTTGTTTCTTGTTTAGTTTTGCTTTGATTTCTCTTTTGTTTTGTTTTGCTTAGTTTCTCTTTTAATTTGCATTGCTTTGCTTAAAGGTGTCATAAACTGGCTTTAAAAAAAATTATACTGTTGTCTGAGGTCAACTAATGTCGTCGCGTAGTGAAGAAGTAATAGGCTTTTTTTAGGTTTTGAGCCTCTTTCATGGAACGCTTTGTTTTTATGGGCTTGACGCACTGAAGAATCGGAAGTAAACGCCCACTGCTATGATTAGATAAGCTTTGCATATTATAATGAGCTCTGTCTCCCCTGTGAGTACACATGAGGAATTGTTTTTAAAGCGTGTGGGAAAATGGCAACCGGAATGATAATTCGCCCACAGGGAATTATCTTTATCAAACAAACACAATGATTTATCTCTCATCCACCCGCAATTAATTGGAATGTTACTTTTTATTACTTGGCCCGCCGGATCGGTGGATGTAGCCGCAATCTTTTTTAAACGATTTTCACCAGCGTATAGGCTGTCTCCTATTGCCAAATCATGCACAAGCACATCACATAGGCTAGATCGATGAGTATTATTAGGCTATAGCTCAGTGGCTACAACCATACAGCGTGCATACACACACACATGCACACGCTCTCTCTCTCGCTCTCTCGCTCTCTCGCTCTCTCTCTCTCTGGTTGTTTCTGTTGAAAGGAATGACTACTGTTCTCTGCTTTACAACAAATCATTTGCACACAAATACTTTTTATTTCTTTTTTCTATCCGAAGCTGTAGCAGAAACATTGAAAGCTCAGTCTCTGTGTTTATCTTGAAAGCTTGCGTGATTGCCACCGGCTCACCGCGCCATAGAGTCGTGCCGTGATTATCAAGTTAACATCTCACGACCTCCAGAGTGTACGAATTTGCACAGTGTATACCCGCCTTTAGTTTCTCTTTTGTTTTGCTTTGCTCTTTTGTTTTCAAATAATCAACATTGAATATGAAAAGTAGGTTCAACTTTCCAGAATTTTCTTCTTTTTTTGCCAAATGTCTAACTAAATAACTCATCCATATTTTCTAATGTACAACATAATGTTTTATTTAAAACATGTAAAGAAGAAAGTAACATTTAAAACTTATTTTTAAATTTCACCTGAAGGATGTAAAAGACTTAGAGATTTGAAAACAGTATATATTTATAATAACCTCTGTCATGGTGTCTAATGTCAAGCAGCTTAAATGATCAAAACGGTTCAGTATTTGCCAAATATTTATACTAATTTATTCAAAAATTTATAGCATTTATCTAATGTGATTTCGATGAATACCTTGATGGAAACACTTCAAGTAAATCACTACAATGACATTTTTGTATTTTAGCTCAGATTTAGATCAGATGTCTGTAATCTCTTATCTGTCTGTAATCCCTAAAATCATATCAGCACCTTTTATGGACCGATGACTGACTTTAATAACTGTAAGGATTTGCATTCATTCTACATTGATAATCACAGGTTTCTGTAGGTGACATTCAGTGTGATTTTCTGAGAGGGTCTGCAGCAGCTAGAGCATCTCAGATTTAGCCATGTATTAATGATAGATGCCTTTAAAAGCCACCCTGGAAAGAGTTTGACATTGAGCGAGAGAGAATAACTTTTTTCCTGCCACACTGATGAATAATTTCCCTCTATCTTTCTCTCCCAATCTTTCTCTCCGTCCCATTTGAATCCCTCCCACTTTACTCTATAAGCCCTCCATCCATCATCTCTTCCATTCCTCTGCAGAGAGAGAAATTTCCACAGAGGTTTCTTTATCTGCTTTCCCCTAGATAATCAATCTTTATTCTTAACTCTGTGTGTTTTTCTGCAAGTCTTTGGTAACTGTTCATATTCATTGTAGACTTAGGGGATGTCTTTTAAATATGCAGACTGCTTCTACAACCATTTGTGAAAGAATGGGTTACTCTCAGGAGCTCAGTGAAATCAAGCGTGGTACTGTGATAGGTTGCCATCTGTGCAATAAGTCCATTCATGAAATTTTCTCACTACTAAATTTCCCACAGTCAACTGTTATTGGTATCATAACAAAGTGTAAGCAACAGGAACAACAGCAACTCCGCTATGAAGTGGTAGCCCATGTAAAATCACAGAGCGGGGTCAGCACATGCTGAGGTGCACAGTGTGCAGAAGTCACCAACTGAGTCATTAGCTACAGAACTCCAAACTTCGTATGGCTTTCAGATTAGCTCAAGAACAGTGCGTAAGGAGTTTCATGGAATGGGTTTCTATGGCTGAGCAGCTGCACCCAATTGTTACATCACCAAGTGCAATGCAAAGCATCAGATGCAGTGGTGTTAAAGCACACCACCACTGGACTCTAGAGCAGAGGAGACGTGTTCTCTGGCGTGACAAATCTTGCTTCTCAGTCTGGCAAGCCAAGGGACAGGTTTGGGTTTGGCGGTTGCCGGGAGAATGGTACTTGCCTGACAGCATTGTGCCAAATGTTACGTTTGGTGGAGGTGGGATTATGGTGTGGGGTTGTTTTTCAGGGGTTGGGCTTGGCCCTTTAGTTCCAGTGAAAGGAACTCTTAATGCTTTAGCAAGACATTTTGGACAATTTCATCCTCCCAAATTTGTGGGAACTGTTTTGGGATGGCGCCTTCCTGTTTCAAAATGACTGCGCACCAGGGCACAAAGCAAGGTCCATAAAGACATGGATGAGCGAGTTTGGTGTGGAGGAACATGAGTCCTGACCTCAGCCCAGTAGAACACCTTTGGGATGAATTAGAGCATTGACTGCGAGCCAGGTCTTCTCGTCCAACATCAGTGCCGGACCTCACGAATGCGCTTCTAGAAGAATGGTCAAAAATTCCCATAAACACACTCCTAAACCTTGTTGAACGCCTTCCCAGAGAAGTTGAAGCTGTTATAGGAAAATGAAACCAGAACTGGACCAGCCGGCCAGCTGGCCAGATCGGCACAGGATAGAACGGTTAGGCAATGAGAACTGTTCGGCCCGATGTTGGAAAAGCGGCTTTAGTCCTGGTCCACATAGCATCTTAACCCTGAACCTAAAGGCATAGGGATATGTTCATATAGCTGATTAGTCAACTTTTATTGTGTGTATTTTCCGAACATCCAAACAATGCTGGGCTAAATGCACTCGTTGTATGTGCGTTGCCTACATATGACGGTATTTTAACTAGCTGAGAACTTGTGAAGAGCTTGTGTAAATGTGTAAAGGAGTCAAAACAGTGGCAGGAATTCCTCAGTCAAACACACAAATGAAGATCTGCTGCAAGGAGACATGATTATGATGCCTGTACCAAACTCTTATGGGCAACATTGCTATGAGGAAAATAAACAGGTATGCTGGAGCATTATGTCCTTTTTCAGGGGCATCTTGTGACATCATGTCCTGTTGTTGGTTAATTTATGTCCTTGGTCTGTGTTGCATTCATATTTCATTCAAACCACACCAGAAATTATTTGGAAGTAGACTGAGACCCATCTTTTCAGTAGTTTCTGTCCGCTGGTTTGGTGCGCACCAGGGTTCGGATGGCAGCATTCACACTTATTCAAATGAACCGCAGAGCAGTCGCACCAGGGTTTGTTTTAATTGAATCAAACATGCCAAATGTGAACACACCACACACACAATTCTGTTATGACAACTCATACATTTGTCATAACAGAATTGTGTTTGGCATAACAAATGTTTAGATAGGAATGGGCATGACAATGTTAATATATTTGGTCTTGGCGGAATAGATCTGCTAAGCTGCTGCTGCTGCGGTTGAATATTGCTGCTGCAGAGCAAGTACAGGACCTGCTACTGCCAATACATACATGACATGTTGCTGTGAACAAGTAAGCTGCTGTACAATATAGTATTCATTAATTACCCGTAGCAGATCTAAACAGGTGGAGCTGGGGAAGGTGTAGGGTTCCTGAAAGGATTTAAAGGTTGAGCTGCAAGCTCATTGGTTACTGATACAGCAGAAAGAAACCAATCAGCTGTGCCCTATATAGAATTATGTGATTGCAAGCAGGATGAGTTAAGGACCTATCAGCCTGCGCCATCTAGATTTTCATGACAAACATTTGTT
The DNA here is from genome assembly GCA_023029165.1 of Gobiocypris rarus. NCBI lineage: Eukaryota > Metazoa > Chordata > Actinopteri > Cypriniformes > Gobionidae > Gobiocypris > Gobiocypris rarus. The sequence continues at coordinate 25,861,566 of CM040928.1, forward strand.
TTGAGTTGAATAGTCCAGTCTCAATTAAATAAATGCTTGAATAATAGTTTCTAAGTCCTTGCGTGGGAGGAAAGATTTAATTTTGTCAATCATCCTAAACTAAAAAAATGCATTTGAGTGTGGACAAAAATGAAGGATATTGGACCAAGGACCAAGGAGTCGTTGCAGCCTTTTAACATCAAAAACACAAAAACACAAATTTTTCTGAAGATCTTCAGTTTCTGCTCGTTCTTTTCTCTTTCTGTCTGTCTCATGCATTCTCTGTTTTGCCCAATGAAATGACAGCCTATGAGAGGTATAATTATTTATTCTCAGTGATCAGTGCCAGTAAGAAACTATTAAGCAGTGCCCTAGCAACCATGTAGAACACCCTAGTAACTGCTTAAAACCTCTTAGCAACATAACAATGCTCTACACCCAAAACACTCTTGATATTGTGTTGTCGGGTTTTTCAGAGGCAGCCCTCTTAATGTGAAATTAATGGCATTTATCTGTCTTTGTTCTGCAGCAGCGTCTCTGCTGCCTCACAGGTTTGTGACGGTACGCAGAGGCAGCCCAGCGGCTCGCAGCGGTCAGATCAGGCCCGGGGATCGTTTGGAGGCGGTGGATGGGAGATCAGTGGTGAATTTACCTCACAGAGAGCTGGCTCAGATCCTGAGGAGAGCTGGAAACACACTCCGCTTGACCATCGTACCCCGCGCCAGTGCTCGTAAGTGGATTACTTCATACACTTGGGCTGATCGCTTTTACTTTATTAAAAAAAATGGTCTCATTTATTTATTTATTTTAATTAGCAGAAGATAACATTATAACAAAAATGTATCCTGCCTATCTTCCCTCAGATGGTGGAGGAAAAGTAGGCAACAAGTAAAATATTTAAGTATAATATATAATAACATTAAAGTCATTATAATATAATAGCATTAATCAACTTTAATAATGTTTAAATGTATCCCAGGATGCAGCTTATGAATTTGGTTGCTGGTTCAATGTCCAGAGCTTAAATCTAGACAAAGGACAGCTATATTGAGAAAGCTCAAATATGAGAGAGACAAATATGTATTTATTTATTGTTCTCTACTTAATCCCGTTTCTTGTTTTTGTGTTGTTTCATTGTTTAAGTTATATAATGACTGTTACTATTATAAAAAGTAGTAATAGAAAAAATAAGTTGGTGTTTCCATTTTGTTTTGATAGTTTCATAAGAAGTAAAGTTATTAATATATTGTATACTCAAATGTGTACTCAATATTTTTTGTATACTCATATACTCATCAATATGAATACTCATACCTATTTTTACGATCTGAGCGCATGGCGCAGGTGCAATTAGCATTTATCGAATCCAATTTTGCTAGTTTAACTCATTCCCCACAAAACATGGAATTTTCCGTTATTTGTGTGTTTCCGTTATTTGTCGTGTTTTCACTTTTAGACGCTAGGGGCGCTATTACACATCTTCTGAATGAGTACAGAATCTCCTGATCAAAACACACTTGAGGAAGACGCAATAAAAGAAACTTTTGTATGTAAGCAGATGCATATGTAAAATAACGTGATTGTCAAAATTAAACAAATCATTTAAATCAAACTATCTAATGTTACTGAATGAAATGTGGACCTACAGGACTGTGCAAGCATTAGGGGTGTTGATGGACTCGACCTACTACGTTTGTGTTTGATCATCATCTGAATCTGTCAAAAATATGATTTTCTCAGCTTTTTGTTTAAAATGTAGCTTTTTTTAATGAAACTTACCCATATTCAAATGTTGATAAAAATGGAATGCATAAAGGTAGAATAAAACAGAATGCATAAAGCTAGAATACATTTTTTTGTTTGTTTAAAAGAAGAGGATCAGCTCTTTCTTTTGATATATTGCATGCTCAGATATTCATAAAACAAAATAGTCCATGGGCTATTCGATTTTTGCAAAAATTCGTCATAACTGCAAATAGGTAATTCTGATACATGCAATGACGACTATCAATTATGACATGTAGGCATTTTTATCTTTATGTACACAATAATAATCTTTTACATTGTAATCCTTTTATTTTTAATATTTGGCAAGTTTGTGTGCTGCTGCTGCGTGTCCCCGTGTGTAATAAGCAGAGTGTAGAGGTGTTGTGCACCCACCTATAGGTGCATATTACGAATGTGCCCTTTAAATAAAACAAAAAATACTGCGTTTTCAGTTGCCTCAAAATGGCAACCTGCCAACAATACGCCTGAACACACCTCGTTTTCAGACCAGCACACCCATGGCATACAGATGAGCGCGAGTACATTTGCTATTTAAACAACATGGACGTGAAAATTATAACTATGTTAAGCTGAAATTAGCGCCTGGTTTCGCATTGTGCCGGGTGTATGATAGGGCCCATAATGTTTCACTTGAAGCCTTCAAAAGATTTAGAGCTTTGTAAAGAGTTTAGATTTATAATAAGAGACAACATGCTGTTTAGCATCATATAATATAAAGCCAAGATTGCATAACATGGTAAAACTAATTATCCTAATACCTTTCTCCCATCAGATTCCGCCGAGAGAGCAGAGAATGACTCTGATTATAAGAACAGGAAATCTCACAAGTCAAAACCAAAGGTGAGCGATACCTTCACCTTACAATGCCTTTGCTTAAGCTGTATGGCGAAATAAATGACAAAGAATAACTCCTTTTTTTCCAACTTTGAAACACCAAGCAGGATGCCACGCGGTACTACAGTGTGGAACTGGAGAGGGGGCCGACTGGATTCGGCTTCAGTCTGAGAGGAGGAAGTGAATATAACATGGGCCTCTATGTGCTGGGACTGATGGAGGGAGGACCGGCCTCACGCAGCCACAAAATTCAGGTGCCGATGTGTGGCTTTGATCTAGATAAAATAATTACTTTTGAGGATAAAATTATACAAAAGTGCCTGGAAAAAAAAACTTTTAGAAAAATGTTAAAAGACTAAATAATGATAATGGTTTTATTCTAAGTTAGTCTGTAGTAATTATAGTTACTTTAAGAACAATAGAAGTCAAGAGGAATAACTTATTTAGATGTATCTAAGAAGATACTGTGTGTGTGTGTGTGTGTGTGTGTGTGTGTGTGTGTGTGTGTGTGTGTGTGTGTGTGTGTGTGTGTGTGTGTGTGTGTGTGTGTGTGTGTGTGTGTGTGTGTGTGTGTGTGTGTGTGTGTGTGTGTGTGTGTGTGTGTGTGTGTGTGTGTGTGTGTGTGTCCTGGTAATCCCTACGGTATGGGGACAAAATGTCCCCACAAAGATGGCAATATCCGAAATCCCTGTCCTTGTGGGGACATGTTTTGGTCCCCATGAGGAAAACAGGTCATAAATCACACTAAGTGATGTTTTTTGAAAAAGTAAAAATGCAGCACATCTCCTGTGATGGGTAGGTTTAGGGGCAGGGGCAGTGTAGGGGGATAGAAAATACAGTTTGTACAGTATTAAATGCATTACGCCTATGGAATGTCCCCATGAAACATGAAAACCCAACTTGTGTGTGTGTGTGTGTGTGTGTGTGTGTGTGTGTGTTTTTCTATTCTGATGGGGACTTCAACCTGAATGCACACAGACACATGGGAGACTCATGTCACAGAGGAGGAAACAAGCTTATAAATCATAACGATTTTTTAAAATTTTTAATGTAAAAATGCAGAAAATTGTATGTGATGGGTAGCTTTAGGTGTAGGTTTAGTGTAAGGGGATAGAATATACAGTTCCTAAAGAATAAAAAACATTACGTCTTTGGAGAGTCCCCACAAAGGTAGTAACAAGACGCGCGCGTGTGTGTGTGTGTGTGTGTGTGTGTGTGTGTGTGTGTGTGTGTGTGTGTGTGTGTGTGGACTGGTAATCCCTATGGTATGGGGACAAAATGTCCCCACAAAGATGGCAATATCCAAAATCCTTGTCCTTGTGGGGACATTTTTTGGTCCCCATGAGGAAAACAGGTCGTAAATCACACTAAGTGATGTTTTTTGAAAATGTAAAAATGCAGCATGTCTCCTGTGATGGGTAGGTTTAGGGGCAGGGGCAGTGTAGGGGGATAGAAAATATGGTTTGTACAGTATAAAATGCATTACGCCTATTACGCCTATGGAATGTCCCCATAAAACATGGAAACACAACATGTGTGTGTGTGTGTGTGTGTGTGTGTGTGTGTGTGTGTGTGTGTGTGTGTGTGGGCATGTTTTTGTGAAATATCAGGACACAAATGTGTATAATGACATGGGTATGACATAGGTATTACAAAAAGATGGTGAAATATGAGGACGTTCCCCATGTCCTCACTTTTCAAAATGCTTATAAATCACACAGGATGAGGTTTTTTTTCACAGAAAGTAAACTGCACAGTCTCCTGTGATGGGTAGGTTTAGGGGCAGGGGCAGTGTAGGGGGATAGAAAATACGGTTTGTACAGTATAAAAACCATTACGCCTATGGAATGTTCCCACATTTCACAAAAACAAACGTGTGTGTGTGTGTGTGTGTGTGTGTGTGTGTGTGTGTGTGTGTGTGTGTGTGTGTGTGTGTGTGTGTGTGTGTGTGTGTGTGTGTGTGTGTGTGTGTGTGTGTGTGTGTGTGTGTTAAAGGCTGCAAAATGTTTCTTTTTGGGAACTGCAAGTGTAATACAGGATACATTTTCAGCCATTTTATAATACCCTACTCTATTTATTTGATCAAAAATACAGCAAAAATGTAGTAATGTGAGATATTATTACAATTTAAAATTACTTTGGTATATATTTCAATAGAAAACAGTTAAGCTTAATTATTTAAAGGCATCATTACTCCAGTCTTCAGTGTCACATGATCCTTTAGAAATCATTCTAATATGCTGATTTGCTGCTCAAGAAACATTTCTTATTGTCAGTGTTGAAAACAGTTTACTGTCAGTCTGATCGCTTTCAAAAGCACCTTAGCAAACACCATTTAATTGCACTTATGTCCTATAATCTAAGGCATATACTGATTTTATAAACATTGATGTTTATTCACTATAAACAAAATCATGTCTAAAACACAATTGTGGCTGATTGTGTTTGCTGTAGGTGAGCGATCAGCTGGTGGAGATCAATGGATACAGTACAACAGGAATGACTCACAGTCAGGCTGTGGAGCAGATCAGGACCGGAGGAAGCAGGATACACCTCGTCTTCAAAAGAGGAAATGGATACGTCCCTGACTACGGTAAGACAACAGGTCATAAGTCAGCTGAACATCACTCTAATGTTATCCTACGTCATCTTAAACATGATGGTCATATTCATATTGCTATTAGGATCATGGAGTTACCAGATATCAAATAACACAATATTATGCACAAAAAAATTAGTCATGAGAGGTTGTATGTAACAGTGGTTTAACTGTTGTAAAGGGCTGTTGATAACATCAGAAATAGTTTGTAGATGATTTGCATATAGAATATGTAGAATCCAATAGGGCTTTTAATTCTGAGCTTAACCTTGGGTTATTGCTGTGTTAAACCTTTCACTTTGATTTCACACTTGTAATTTAGGTGCAGGGTTAACACCGCTTTTTTAGTGGTGCTAACCCTGCATTGTGGTACCAAACTTGTACAGTGTGAAACAATGCAGTGTTAGAACGTTACAGCCAATTGTGGGGCTTGTATTCAAATGTTTGGACAGTCATTGAAACACTGCATGTTGCATATAAACAGGGAAGGAGACAAAATTGAGGGGACAAATGTCAAATGATGACAGAAAATGAAATAATTGGATTGAAGAAAAGACTGTTACATACTGACGATTATAGTCTGAAAAGTCCATTCAAGAAAAATTTGATGGCAGTCGGCAATATATACTATGAGGATGGACAATGCTAAAGCTGCTGGTCGCATGCTGAGTTTGTCCAATCAATGACACTGACACAGCAAATATGCAAATCAGAATGTTAACCCTGGGAATGTACGGTGTGAAACATTAAGTGATGAATACCCAGGATTCATTGATAACCCTGGGTAAATTATGAGCAATGTGAAACGTGATTGAAGATAACCCAGGATTGCATTTGCTATTTTAAAGTGTAAAAGCTCTGATGAATGGTGTGGTCAGAAGTATACATGTCACTGTCACTTTTATATAGACAACAGTCTTTGACTTCTTATGGAAATATATTTCTCTGTATCTATAAGCTTACTAACAGATGTTCTCTGCTTTCTTATTTGCACTTTTCCTTTTTCTGTTCTCTTTTGTTTCATATTTGTATCATTCATTATTTTTCTCTTTCATCATTTGTGTCTTTTTACACTCACTACTAATGTGCTTTTAATTTTGGGTCATCTCATTTGATTTGCCCTTCATCCTTATTATTTTTTATATCATTGCATTCTTTTGATTTTCCTCTTTGATCTTTCATTGTCTTTATTTCCTATTAACCCTTTTTTTTTCACTCTCCTCTTAACTTCCATATGAGAAACTTTTCTACCTCCCAACCTCCTTTAACCCCTTGTTTTCATTCTTTCGGCTTCCCCTTTCTCTTCTCCTCCTCCTTTAGTGGAGCTCTCCAGTCTCTCTCTCTGTATGACCAACTCCAAGCTGGGCGAACCGTGTTTCTATGTGATTGGAAGGACAGAAAATACGCGGTTGGTAGCTGTTCCTGTTAGTCCTCCATTTTACTGTTTCTCTACATCTGTCTCATATTTCTCTGTCGTCTAAACGTCTTTGTTTCCCGGTATCCCTGTCATATTTTGATAATACACCACGAGTCACTGTGATGTCAACCTGTTTGTGATGCAGTATGACAGAAGAGGTAATGGTTTAAAAACAGCTGTAATGTTTGTTGGTAATTCCAGATTAATCTAATTCACTTGCAGTTTACTTATTTATATTATATTAAGGCTGTCAGTAGATAAAAAAAAATGCCATTGATTACATTACTTTTTAATATCATTATGGCTGTCAATTGTTTAAATTTCAATAATCAAAGTAATGATATGGTTATAAACCAACCAAATGAATATAATTAGGAGACATTACATTATTTTGACAGACAATTAAAGCATGCATAACATTTAGAAGGTATTTCAAGCTTCAGTTGCTCCAATGGGAGGAAAACTCCTCATTACAGAAATTGTGGGTCAGGGGGCATGATTAAATGTGTTCATTTTATTATTACATTATTTTTTTCCTTTCAAAATGTTGTCCTTTCATTCCCAGTGCATTCAGCTCCTTGTTTAATGAGAGAAAACAAAATATGTTACAGAGATGTCCTTTGACTTCGCAGAAGCCTTTAGTTGGCCCTCTCATTACCATTTCAACCATCATACCTTTTTATTTGGAATGATAATTTAGTTCTGCCACACAAAGACTGCACATGGCTTCGATATGATTAAATATTCTAGTTTGGATCATTAAAAAATGTGTTAGCTCTTATTCAGAGCTTGACATTAACTTTTTGGCTCACCAGCCTGTCTAGTAGTTTTCCAAAGTTTCTAGCCACTCAGCATTTTCACTGGCCACAATTTGGCAGCAGGTATATTAGGTTGATGTCACTTTAAAGGGGTCATGAACTGCATTGTTTTATTGTTTTATAATTTTGTCCTGTGCAGTTATAATGTTAGTATGATTTTTACATCAAAATTTGTCCGGATTTTGAAATAAAAGGCATTTTAGCCTCTGATTTGAACGCTCTGTTTGAAAGGGGCGTGTCTGCTGTGACACTTCTGTGTAAACACCCACTGCTGTGATTGGCTGGTATGCTCGCATGTGAAATTCCTTTTCTATATATATCATTTAATCACAGTTTGAATAGCAGATTATTTGAAGTAGGTATTGATTTTGTTCCGCAGTGGCAGTTTTTCTATTAGATAGGCACTTTCCTCAATGATTTGTAAGCTTGGCTTGGTTACAATAAAAGCTGTTTTTGGACTAACAAGGACGTTTTCATTTCTGAAACTTGCAGGATGTTCTTATCGTAGGATGACCTCTTAAATGTCAAAATCTCAAGGAAAATTTGATTTCTCAGTTCATGACCCCTATAAGACCTGACACAGTTCCATTATACTGCTACTCATGCAATTTCTTTTTCAACTGTTTACGTTCACTTAAATCCAGTGGCGGAGCCAGAGGGGTGTCCAGGGTGGCAAAATTTAGATCATTATTTCCATTTCATCTCCTATTAAAAAGAAGCATTTATTTTGACGTGCGGCGCCGCGGCACATTTTACACACTTAAACATTGTTAAGGTATAATGACTTCAAGCTAGCCTGGAAGAGTGCGTATAGGCATTTTTCAGTATTTTTCTTTCAGTGTAAAGTCTGTACTTATGGAAAGATATAGGCTAATATAGATTTCCCACGTTTCCGTTTGTGCAGTTCTTTCAGCAAAACACACTGACGCCACATATTTTCATTCTTGTAGTGAACTTTTTGCCTGTATGGTGATTAGATTCACTGTTTTGCATTGCCGGCTTGAACATGAGAACCCGATGCATCTGGTATGCGGCATATGGCGTTTCATCTATCGCGCGCACACAGAGCGCTTGAACGGACATAGTAGCCTATGCCAAAAAATAGCGAGTATCATAGTTAACACAGCCGGCTATGTTTTAACCGAATGTAAGCAGTTGACAAATTAATTCGGAAGCGTGTCAGTATTGGATTCTATATTGTGCATTTGGTCTTAAAGAGACAGTAGCTTGTAGCCCTGCCGTCTGTCATTAAAGTTAATCAAAGAACACAAAAAAAATCTTCCACTGATCTTGACTGAATAACTTTTGTAGCCAGTTTTAACATGCATTAATCTATATTTCATTTATACAGTGAAAATTATCCAATGTTATTTGTTATTCTATTTCTGTACCTGAATTACTGTTAGACCTGAAACATCAATCACTTAATTCTTAGCACTGTTCTACCTTTATTGCTGCCTGTTCACTTTTATTCAATAGCCTAATGCTTTCAATTTATATTATTAGGCTTGTAGTTTTGGCTGTGAAATATCAGTTGGAATCAATAATTGTTAAGTTTCACTGGTATCTAAAATGGTGGTTGCTTATTTATTAGAATACAATGTTACATGAGTAAAAACAAATGAGTATTAAACATTATATTATTTCTCACGTTTCAACCCCCGGCCACCCCATGTATAAAAGTCTAGTTCCGCCACTGCTTAAATCATAACTGACTGTTATGAATAGTCGCCAAGACCGGCATTTTTTTACAGTGAAAAAGATCTCAATTTAGTACTGAGCGGCAGCTTTATGTGCACACACTTTGGGTGTGAGCACAGAAACTGCGGGAATGAGTAAAATTATACACAATATGCGCAATCCCATGCTGAAATTCAAGCCCTGTAACACCAACAATATTCATCCGGAGAAAATGAAATGAGTGAGTAAAGGTGGTGTCAAATTGCTGTCACGGTTTCATGTATCTATTCTGCGGAAAATGAGGCCTATTGGAAGAATTTTCAGTATTAATATGTATCAAAAAATCTATATTTTTGACAACACTACATTTCAGATGCCTTTTTAAAAGATTCAAATTGTATATATAAATATATTATATATAAAATTCAACCCGCCGAAATGGCTAGTAGTAGGAGTGACTGCATTACACTCCACTGCTGAAATCCACCCGCATTCGGTGGGTTTGGTGAGTGTTAATGTCAAGCCTTGCTCTTAATTATATTAGCCAATTATATTCGACTATTTGGTGATGAAAATATCCTGCTAGACTATTCCGACAAGTGTTGAGACAGTTAACGAAACTGCAGGAAACCATATGAATATCCACGTACTAAACTTATTTAAAAATAAGTTATTTATTTGCATTGTTAATTCCATGCACCTTTAAAGGGATAGTTCACCCAAAAATGTGCCCATGATTTACTCCCCCTCAAGCTATCCTAGGTGTATATGCCATTCTTCTTTCAGTCAAATACAATCTGAGTTATATTAAAAATGTCCTGGCTCTCCCAAAATTTGAAGCCCTAAAAAAGTGCATCCATCCATTATAAAAGTAACCCATACAGCTCCTTCTAAAGCAAACGTATGGGTTTGTGTAAGAAAAATATCCATATTTAACATGATATGAAGTAAAATATTTAGCTTCTGCCAGACCGACTTCCGTATTCAACTTATGAAAAAAGCGTCACAAGGTGCGACGTAGCTTTAGCGCTTTAAACCCCGAGAGGCGTTACACTTTCTCCATAAGGCGGTCTGGTGGAAGGATACCCATCGATTCACTTCAGAAGGCCTTTATTAAACCCCCGGAGCTGTGTGGATTACCTATATAATGGATGGATACACTTTTTTGGGGCTTCAAATTTTGGGCCATTGCCATAATAAAGCTCGGAAGAGCCAGGACATTTTTTTTAATATAACTCCAATTGTATTCATCTGAAAGTCATATATACCTAGGATGGCTTGATGGTAAGTAAATTATTTCATTTTTTGGGTGAACTATATCTTTAACATCCATGGAATCTTTCCATTGCACAAAAGGTTCTTTATCGTGGAAGTTTCTTAATTTTTTTTTTTTTAGGTTGTTCTTCACACTAAAGGTTCTTTGGTGAACCCCCTTTTGGAAAGAATAACTTTGGCAGCCCTAATTATTTTGTTATTTGATGTTATTGTAATTGTAAACATGATTTGGGTTTTGTTGTATGTTTATTTTTATTATAAAGTTATGTCTTATTTTATTGCATATAATTAAATGGTTCGTTATTAGCATATCAAACTGACTATTTTGCATTTCAAAGCTTCTTCGCCTTTAGTTTTAATGAGTCAGCCGCAGCTCTCAATGTGATGCACAAGGCATTCAGAATGACCTCAAAGTCCTCACTGAAGAGGGCAACAAAAGACCCGAGTGAAACATTCATGGAACATTGGCTGTGATTGGTTTTCATAACTCTCTAAACTGGAAATGCCTTTCCATTTTACTTGAACAAGAGTTACTGATATATTTTCCCACACAAATCCTGTCTTGCCTTCTAAAATCTGCTACAGAAGTACTGAACATAACATGATGACAATGTTAATTTTTCTCCTTTCTCTCCACCATTATCTGTCTCGTGCGCTTTCACTCTCAGACCCTGATCACGTCACAGCTGTCTCCTCCTCACCCCAGGCCCTGCAGTCGGGTTTGGCTGCAGTAGGCCGTCGCCGTGCTCAACAGGATGCCACATCCAGCGTTCAAAAAACAGAGAAGACCAACCGAGGGAGGAGAGTACAAAGGGAGAGGGGAAATGACGGAGGAGACCGCGAAAGCCCTGACAGTCCCGAGGGTGGCAGTCAGGGTAGGGGGCGAAGGTCGAGAGAAAAAAGGTCACAGAGCTTGCCTAGAAACACTGTAAGAGGACATAGTGAAGAATACTTGGAGGGAAGTGTTGAAAGAAATGGGAGAAAAAAGGAAAAAAGGAACGAGAGAAGGGGAGACCGGTCAAGACGGAGCAAGAGCGAGGAGAGGGTTAGACGGGTGGAGAGAAAGAGTGAAGGAGACGAGAGCAAGGACACACAAACCATCAATAACCAGAGACTTCCTGAGCCTAAACTGCAGTGGGAGGAAGATGAGGAGGAGGACAAGAGGGAGAGAGAGACAGAACGAGAGTGGACGAGAGAGAGAGAAAGGCAAAAAGACAAAGAATGGGAGGAGAGGAAATCAGAGAGCGACAGTGAATGGGAAAGAGAAAATGAGAGTTTGACGAATGAGGAAACGCTTGAGTGGGAGCCAAAAAAAAAAACGGAACAAGGGATTTCAGAGGAATTGAACGGAGAGCAAGAAACAAGTTTCCATAAGCGTCTGCGTTATTTGGGCGTCCGTGTGCTACCTTCAGACATTCATCCCCGCACACTTCGACACTTATCTGGCCACTCATCGGAAGGGCCAACAGGGGACGCTGAGTTCCATCAGGCCCCGTTTGCTTTCCTCACGTCTGCGCCATCCGACTATGCAGAGTCAGAGTCAGGAGCCAGTGTTTCTGAGTGTAGCGTTTCTGCAGCCAGTATCTCTGGTCTCTCTGTGTATCTGAATAACTCAGAAACCACGCAAAGGGCCCCGGGGCCCCCACTTCCAGGCCCCTGGCTAAAACCCAGCTCACAGAGAATCATTAGAGAGGCTGAGAGGATACGAATGGTAGGGAAAGGTAGAGGAACAGAAACATGATTTATGATCTATTTTACTGTTGCTCATACATAGGTTTAAAGTCACAATGGAAAGGGAGATGTTTTTTTGTATTGTGACGTACATCGGAGTAAAATGGATTATTGAAAAGAAATAAATAAAGGCAGGAGACTAGGTTCTCCAATTTTTGATTGGATGGAGACAGATCTGAATGCAAGCTTGCAGTTGATTATAAGAAAGCAGTGAGGTTTAAGTAAACTAAATGATTGGACAAATCCATACGTCACCAGAGAGAAGTGTATCGTTTCACTGGAAGAGCGAGTTATGACATTTGAATTAAAAATTATGAGGTCTAAACATGTTAAAAAAATTAAACATGCATGAATGAATTATTCGGAATAAATTTAGTAGAGCTGTTCCGTTCCTTTTTTGATCTGGCCATTAAGCAGTTTACATACATTTACATTTATTCTGATTGCATCTTTAGTTGATACTTAAAAACTGTCCCAGCCACAAGTTGCCAAGTTTAAAGTATTAGGTAGTTTAGTGCACAGCCATCCAGAACATGTTAGCAACAGCATAGAAACACATTAAACAGCTTTGATGAGTTTTGCACACACTGTAAACTTCAATTTTTAAAGTTGAAGTAAGCAGAACTTGCTGATTTTTATTTTGTACTCATACATTTTAATTGCTCTGAACTTGAAATATTTGAGTAAGCTAATTCATACATTTAACTTAAAAATATAATGTAATCTTAAATTTTGTGTAGTGGAAACTTGGCTATCTTAAACTAGCTAATTCAATAAATGCCACCTTGCGAATTGATTACACAATGCTTTGGTAGCATAGCATAGCACGTGCTGAATGAGGACAGCTCATGCTACACTCATTATGATGTTACAAAACCTCCCCAACATAACAGAAACTCATCTAAAGTAGCACAACAAAACATTTAAAACTACCAAATCTCCCATTTAAAGTTAATCTTGCTAAAAAAAAAAATCTTAATATAACACTTATTTTTGGCATTTATTGCCCCTTTTGAGTGTCATGGCAAAGCATGCTGGGAAATAGAAATCCCAGCCCAGTTTCTGTTAAATTTAAGTTAGTCCAAATTAAAAGAAACAAGTTCATAAAACTCGAATCAATGCAACAATTCAGATTCCTTAAAATGTGTCAGTTTTGAGAACTAAATACTCATAAAAGTTAATTGAGTTGGCTCCACTCAAAACATTAAATTATTTTGAGTGTTAGGGTTTAAAGTGCAGCCAAATACCACTTACAGGAAATTATTAATATTAGTATTATATTATATTTTGAACACTCCCACTCCAGTTTGCTCTCTCAAGCCTTTCTCTCTTCTTCTCTTCCACTGTGTCCTCCATAAAGAAGGTCTGCCGTGATCAACACAACATCTTTTCCTTTTCTGCCAGACTGTTACAGTATGTTGACTTCGTATGCCACAAAATGATAATGCTTTAGGGCCAAATATTCTTGTTATCTTTCAAGGTAGCTTGAGTCCAGTTCTTACCTTTAGCACAGCTGTTTTTCTCTTCTGTATCACTGTGTGAACTCTCTTTAATCTGTACCAAATCTCCATATAAACCAGAGAAAGACGTTTTGGTGTATTACATTTCATCAGCTACAGAGCAAATATTGAATATTGAATTATTATTCACTACCTTTCAAAAGTTTGAGGTCAAGAGGTCAAATATGTTTTTTGAAATAAATGCAGACCTTTTGAACTTTCTACTAATCAAATAATCTGAAAAAAGTATCACTATTTCCACAAATGTATTAAGCAGCACAACTGTCTTTATTGATGATAATAATAAGTAATGTTTCTTTAGCAGCAAATCATCATATTAGAATATGGGATATATTCTATTCTATATTAATTGGATCATGTGACACTGAAGACTTGAGTAATGATGCTGAAAATTCAGCTTTGCCATCACTATATGAAATATGTAAAATAGAAAACAGTTCTTTTAAATTGTAATAATATTTCACAATATATCTGTTTTTACTGCATTTTTGATCAAATAAATGCAGCCTTGCTTGAGCATAAGAGACTTTCAAAAACATTTAAAAAATCTTATAGACCCCAAACTTTTGAACAGAGATTTCATGTTCGACACATTAACTTTATGCAACACTGTTATGCTTTTTTCCCATTTTAAGGATGATTGCGTAATTTGGTTCTTGTGAATGGTGTGTAAACATGTAAACTTAAACTATTAAGAGGCCATATATTTGTCACACTCCCAAGAGTTTCCCCTGAAGCCATTATAATAATGACATTTATGTTTAGCTTTTCATGCATTTACAGTATATATAAATTATTATTAATATTATATTCATCTTGTGCCCTCTGGGTCTCTGACATCTCAGGAAGCAGATATATAAACTGTAAACTTTTTTATTAAGCCCCCTATACACCCTCAAAATGGCCCTTTTTGCCTTTGTAACAAAAGATTCTTAGTTTCTGTGACTTCGGAAATCTCAATTATGTTCAAATGAAATGTCATGATTCATATTTTCCTAAAGGTTTTCAAGTTTTTCTTTTATGCCATTTACAAGAAAAAGCAATATATTTATAGCCCCCCATTTCTTGCAACTATTAAAGTATGATTAACACAAATACAAAGATTAAAGGGGTAGTTCACTCAAAAATGACAATTATCCCATGATTTACTCACCCTCCATCCTAGCCATCCTTGGTGTATATGACATTCTTCTTTCAGTGAATGGCAGCCCAAAAAAGTGCATCCATCCATTATAACGCAATCCACACGGCTCGGGTTTAATAAAGGCCTTCTGAGGCAAATCGATGGGTTTGAAAAATATCCATATTTAACACGTTATAAAGTAAAATATCTAGCTTCCGGCAGACCGGCTTCCATATTCAGCTTACAAATAAATCGTAATTGGCACAACGATGATGTTGAACTGCGAGTGGCGTTACACTTTCTTTGTAAGTTGAATATGGAAGGCGGTACAAAAACCCATCGATTTGTTTCAGAAGACCTTTATTAACCTCCTAAAGCCATGTGGAGTACTTTTATAATGAATGGATGCACTTTTTTGGGCTTCAAATTTTTAAATATAACTCTGATTGTATTCGTCTGAAAGAAAAATGTCATATACACCTAGTATGGCTTGATGGTGAGTAAATCATGGGCTAATTTTAATTTTTGGGTGAACTAACCCTTTAACTTTCAATCCAACTTCTTTAAAGAGAATATGTATATATGAAAATTATATGAAGTATCTATTTATTTGAAATATAAGCAGTAATTGAGAGAAAGGACAAAGATATGCTTTATGAAACTGTCCTCTTACTGCTCTTACCCCGTCAACCAAGAAAAGTACTGTTGTGTTGAACATTTGTACTGAAAATATAAGTTGGATGCAATATTGAGGGGCATTGTGCCAAGCCTGCAAAACCTCTTTAGTTTAATGCACCAGGGTCTTTCTCTTTCTCATTATTGGTGAAAGCTTTCTAGTAAAAGTGAGAGAGAGGTCGACTGTATTATGCTCTTGTGAACTGTAGCTTGTTAACTGTAGATATAGCATTTAACCTAAGAACTGTGCCTACTACTTATCAGTTGTTTTCCTTGATTCATTTTTTGCTCATCATTAAGTTTATAATATGTCACCAAACCCAAATATCACCCAAGAGTGTCCGTTCTGTGTGTCATACTCTAGCAGAACTTTTAAACTATGCATAAGATGTTGCCATTTTAGATCATTGGGACAGCAGTGTATTCTGTGCACCCCAGCAGGTCTGGGATCAGGTTGAAGTCAGTCTGGTTTCGGTGGTCCATGCATCGTTAAACATATCATAATATTCAGAGTATGAGCCAATGCCACATAAGCTTTCACTAACCTCTATATTTATTACATGTTGAATCCGACGGGTCCATTTTAGAGTCTCACATTGTCTTTATGTCCATACTAATGTCTATGGCCATACTGTGTGTACCAATTGTAAATAGATATAAATATAAATATATTATTATAATTAAAAAAAATATATATATATATATACATATAATATTATGTTTCTATTATGATTATATTGTTATAATCTATTGTAATCCAAATGCAGGTAACAAATTATATAAGAGTTATAATAAACATTAATGTATCTACCTGAGATCGATTGTGGCCTGGTGTGTTTTTTCTTGTGTGTGTGTGTGTGTCCTGTTAAACACTACATTATAGGGACAAAATGTCCCCACAAAGATATCCAGAATCATTTTATGGTCCAGACTTACAAATCAGACAAAGTGATGTTTTTTGAGAATCTAAAAATGCAGATAGTTTTCTGTTATGTGTAGGGTAGGGGTAGGGTTAGTCTAGTGGTATAGAATATACAGTGTACAGTATAAAAATGATTATGTCTATGGAAAGTCCACATAAAACATGAGAACACGTGTGTGCGTGCGTGCAGTGCTCTATGTGAATGTAATTTCTACCCTGAGCAGTAGATGACAGCAAAGTGTATTGAAAAGCACTTCATAACAAGAATATAAAAATAGGCTAACTATATGGTAATGACTTGACTTTATTATTTTAGGGCACAACCAAAAATGTAATACAAATGTATTGTTATTTATTAATTTCGACAGATTATTAGTATCCTTTTGTAGTAAATACTAAAATAATATTAGATACTTTTTTGTTAATGTTTTAATGTTAGTTTTTGAAATTGAAATAAAAAAACTAAACATGTGGTAACACTTATATAATAAGTGTCTTTGTTATGTTACATGCACTTACTGTATTTTACAACAGTAAATTATGCGTAATTACATGCAAATAACCCTAAACCAAATCCTATTCTTAACCATATAATAAATGCATGTTGTTAATATTAATATTACTCAGTAGCCTATAATTAGGGCCTACACTGTATAATTACAAGAACACTTTTTTTTACAACTGTTCCATGATTAATACAGTTATATTCAGACTGTTCATTATTAGATTCTGTGGTCAAGCGGAAAATGCAATTAACCAAGTAATATTTTGTAGCACTAGCCTACTTTATACTTAAATTGAAGCCAACAAAAACATAAGTCTTATTTTTTTACATGAAGAAAAGCAGCTTCCGGTTTGAAAATATTCACCGTTAAACGTTACGTAAATCTCTTAAAATATATTTTATAATTTGACAATAATTGTGGTAATTATGATATTTTTGGACCCACTTTATATTAGGTGTCCTTAACTACTATGTACTAACATTTTAATTAATCATTTGATACATTGAACTTATTCTGTACATACATGTTTTTACATTGTACTTACATTTTTAAAAATACCTTCATGTAATTACATCTGTAATTAATTTCTGTAGTTACATTTGTAATTACACTGTTGACCCTTCCCTTACACCTAACCCTACCCTTAAACTGACCCATGCCACCACACCTGTCCCTAACCCTACCCGTATCCCACCTCAATATCAGCAAAGGTGTTTTGCAATACAATATGAACACAGTAAGTACATTGTACTTATTTTTGATGTAAGTACATAGTAGTTAAGGCCACCTAATATAAAGTGGGGCCATATTTTTCATAGAGATATTGTTAGGCTACTATGGTCATTTTTGTATGGCTATTCAAATTATTACATTACATATGTAGGCTAATATGTTTGTATGATTCAAGCTTCATTTGTTGAAATCTCTCTCTCTGTGTTGTACTGAAAAGATCATGCGTGGGTTGACAGTGTGACGAGCACAGGAAAGACTAGTTTAACGCATCTCTGCCTTCCAGTTGCTGTTGGATCTGTCAGGTGAGAAGCGCGCTCACGAATCCGCGGGATCATCTTCAAAACCGCCAGCGCGCGTCAAGTGACCAAGCGTCGGTTACTTCGGGGAATACAGAAGAACGCGCAACTTTAGCGCAGGTGGTCCGCGCTCACCTCCTAGATTTACGTCTTGGAAAAGTCTGTTTTATGAGAGAAAATACAAATTGCGGAAGTCTCAAACGACGTTGTTATTCAAACTAGACGGACGCCGAGGTTAAAATAAACTAACAAGACGCGAAGATTTTACAAAGAAAGCGGAGTGCTCGAGATGCACTGAAAGCGACCTATGAAAATGGGTTGAAGAAAAGAAAACGCCGATAAAGAGAGGTGTAAGTAGGATTTTTTTAAACATGTGGAACCATAGGCTATATACGTTTTATTTTGAAATGCATTGACACTATATTGAAGAAGAAGAGGAGCGCGAGCCCAGCGCGTGCGAATGTTTCAAAGACTTTTAATGTACGTTATTAATCGCAAATTCATCTTCTGCTGCTTTGTATAAAAGCGCTTTAATGTCTTGAGATGTTGGACTTCACATTTATGATTGAGTTTTAGAATTTCACCTGTCTGATAATGAAGAAAGCCTTTTCTTCACTTTACAGTATGTTTTCTATCTCAAGCTATACAGATCTGGAATTTCAGGGATTAAATTGGTATCTTTTTGCTGCTGTTCCCTATTTTCCACCGTGCTACCTAAGCATGTGGGAGTTGTGTGTAGCACAGCAAATCTCAAGATGACTGGGTTTGTGGAAACAGTAGAAATGATCCACAGATGTCATTTCTTATGACTGTAATAGGCATTTATTTACATCACTTGAGCTCATGTCACGTGAACTCAAATGGATCTTTTTGTCTGGAAAAGCTATAAGCCAATGCTCAGAACTGTCCATGCCATACTTTTTCTTTATACTTCATCTTTTATTACTAACTTGTTGAAGTACAGCTGAGAGGATGCAAAATATTGACCTTTGAACTCATTTGCTGAGAGCTACAGTTACAGCCCATACTTTTTTTTTTTTTTTACAATTGAATCATTCATGGATGGACATTAAGATGCAATCGATGCAAATAACATTGCTGCAGTAAATGTCTTTTGCTGGTGTTTTTCAGTTGTTGAGACTCAAGTGGCAACTCATAGGATAAAAGACAGTTCTATCAAGCTCCTACCTTCAGGCTCTTTTGTTTTATCTCCCCCCCACTGAACTCATCAGGTGGGGGGGGGGAAGGGGTAAGGCCCAAACTATGGAGTCCAACCCAGACAGCCCAAGTCGGGCTGTGGAGTACCTTCTGGAACTCAATAACATCATCGAGAACCAGGCCAAACTTCTAGAAACGCAACGCAAGCGCATCGAGGAGCTCGAAACGCAGCTAGACCGGGTCAACCAGGAGAACCAAGACCTGCGGGATGACCGAAACCGGGAACCGAGATCTCGCCGCAGAACCACAACTACATCCAGAGCTCTAAGCCCAGCCAGCCGTCGTCACTACCAAACCACAATGCCGGAGGTGTCATTCAAAACAGCAGCAGTAATATCCCCTCATCCACGGTGCCTGGCCCAGCTCGACGGACCCACACGAGGCTGACCCGAGGCCTGTCATGTGGGTCAGCCCCTGTTGAGAAAGAGAGAGGAAGAATGGAACGCAATGACAGCTCTGGGACCAACAACACCTCGACTCTACGGAAACAGTGAGTGCTTCATTCCCTTAGTTACACCTCATAATATGAAGGTTGATCTGGGTTATTGGATGTTTGGGCCTTTGTTGCCATTTGTGCTATTTTTATAGTATGAGAAGTTCAAGTTCAGTGGTGATATGAGTTACAAAGCCTGGTCAACAAAAGTGTGTGTGCTCTTGTGCATGAGAAAAACTGAAATCACTCACAATCAAGTCACAAATAAATTGAGTTTAGACTCTTAAAGGGATAGGTCACCCAAAAATGAAAATTATCCCATGATTTACTCACCCTCAAGTCATCCTAGGGGTACATGACATTCTTCTTTCAGACGAATAAAAGTTTAGTTATATTAAACAATTCCTGGCACTTCCGAGCTTTATAATGGCATTGACTGTTGCTCTGTTTTTGAAGTCTATAAAAGAGCATCTGTCCGTCAAAACATTGTGCTCCACACGGCTCCGGGAGGTTAATAAATGCCTTTGGAAGTGAATTGATGCATTTGTGTAAGAAAAATATTGATATTTAAAACTTTATTAGGTAAAGTTTTGGCCGATCGCCTTCCGCATTCAGTTTATGGAAAAAGTGTTGAAAGTGTCTCTGCAGTTCAAAGGCTTACGCTACCAGGTACACTCGTCAAACGTCTCGTATATGCATCTTGAACTGCGAGAAGGCACTTTCAACACTTTTCCACAGAATGCGATCGGCCAAAACTTTAATTCTAAAAGTATTAAATATGAATATTTTTCTTAAACAAACGCAATGATTTACTTTAGAAGGCCCTTATTAACCCACCGGAGCCGTGTAATTTGACGGACAGATGCTCTTTTATGGACTGAACAGAGCAACAGTCAATGCCATTATAAAGCTTTGAAGAGCCAGGACTTTTTTAATATAACTTTTATTCGTCTGAAAGAAGAATGTCACATACACCCACTTGAGGGTGAGTAAATCATGGGCTAATTTTCATTTTTGGGTGAACTTTCCTTTAACTGTTCACATTCACACCAAGAACGATAACTGTAAAGATAATTATAACAATTAATATAGTGTCTACACCAGCAAACAATATTGTTCTGTTTATTGTAAGCGCGCTGCAGTTTGTCGTCTGCCGCATTAAAAACTTGAGCTCTTAAAAGCAGAAGGGATCCTGATTGGCTGGTCAATGTTTTTATCGTTCATCAGCTGGAAAAAAAACTTTCTCAAAGTGATTCCAACGAAATTGTTTATTTGTGCCGTTATCATTATGGTTGTGGTGTGGACTCTGCTATATATTAATCGTTATAGTTCTAGTTATCATCTTTTACATGAACGGGCCTTTAGAACTGAACAATTAACTTAAACTTGACTTGGACTTCAACAAGCTTTCAGGTCTACAAGGAGAAATATTTTTTATATATTATATTATATTATATTATATTATATTGTGTTATGTTATATTATATTATATTATATTATATCAGTGCTGGGCAAACGTTTTATCGCATCCAAAATAAAAGTTTGTTTACGTAATATTTGTCTGTGCACTGTGTATAATTATTATGTATATATAAATATCACATACGTTCATGTGTATATTTAAGTATTATTATTATATATGTATATAATTTATCTTATATATAAATATAAAATTGTATATATAAATATAACATATTTTTCTTAAATATTACACATGCATGTGTGTGTATTTATATACATAATAATTATACACAGTACACTCACACATATTACGTAAACACAAACTTTTATTTTGGATGCAATTAATCGCTGTAAATCGTCTGCCCAGCATTTATTATATTATATTATATTACATTACATTACATTACATTACATTACATTACATTACATTATATTATATTACATTATACTATATTTAGTGCTGTCAAATCGATTAAACGCGATTAATCGCACCCATGTGTTTATATTATACTATATTATATTATAGTACATTACATTACATTATATTATATTATATAACATTATATTATATTATATTATATTATACTATATTTAGCGATATTATGTTATATTAAACGCGATTAATCGCACCCATGTGTTTATATTATATTATATTAATTATGTTATATTATGTTATATTATAATGCATCATATGCTGGGGATGTGGCTTAGTGTGAGTAAAAACAAATCCTGGCTACCACAGTAACCCATTTATTTAGAAAGACCGAAAAAATAGGAAAAATAATTTTTATTAGCTGAAAGTTATGTTTTTGATTCATGTCAATATATACTTTCTTTTGAACTAGTGTGACCTAATGGATGAGAAGCAAAAATCAATACAAATCTAAAAATGTTGGACTGATTGTCCAATGACAGGATTTATAAACCTGAAACATTGATCTTGAAAGACTTGAGATTCTATGGCAGAGACGTGAATATGTTGAGAACATGATTCTTAGTTTTTGTTTGGTTCTGGATGTATTACTCTATATGGATGTAGTCCGAATAGGACATTGTAAAACACTTTTAAAAATAATTTGAGGTCTACATTTCCATGTGAATGTATACGCTCTGTGTATGTTATGTGTTTGACAAAAGCACAGTCCGTGTTAACTTTGGGGTTGAAACATTTTTGGGGTTCTCTGGAATTGAAATGAAACACCCACGCCTCGCATAAGTGTTTTGTTTGCTTATTTTCCTCGGGCTTTATGCTTCCTTGTTTTTCCATTTTGAAATAAGCAAACACATGGAGTTTGTTGTTGGTGGGGAAAGGTTAAGTATTCTGCAGATGTTTTTTTTCTGCATCCTTGGGTGATCCAGGCATCAACAAAAGCAGCAGCTACAGAGCGTCAGTCTCAGCGTGTGTCTTCCTCTCTGCCTCATTGAGCTCAACCCTCCACCCGGCTCGTATAATTATGTTTGCTCGCTCATCGCCAGCAGCTGCACAACCCCTGTATTCTGTACTCAAGTATCTTGAGAGCTCTTAGATCGGTTCATCTTCTGCCTCGTTCATCCTCACTTGTCTGAAATTATTGACTAGAACAATCCATCACTCTCCTTTCACAATGTTGAATCATCGTGTTCAGAACAAGCCAAAATAAAACTAAAATAAACCAGGCTGATTGGGGGAACACAGGTTTAGTGTTTCTCAGAACAATTCAGTGAAGCTCAGATTTGGTCTGATAATTCTTATCCAGAGCCGTCTTTAATTGGAAGCTTTTCTACTGGGTTGCAGATGCCTTTGAATGTTTAAAAAAAGAGTTTTCCAGCAAGAATTTCTCATTGAACTCACTGTATACATCTACATTTTTCGACTTATCGAGGGTACGTGACATTGGATTAAATTAGGACTGACAGTAGGAAAAATATGAAATATTTTATTAGTGTCAAAATTATTCACTAATTTATATGATTCATCTCTAAAAATCATCCCCAGAAGTCCCTGTGTGATTTTTCTCTTTTCTGTTTTATAGGAAAAAATGTTTATGTTTTTGATTAATTACATCAAATTTTATGTTACTTTTGGCTCCAACATGTAGTCCACCCCACTGAACATTGAATTCATTCCTTATAAATTGACCATACTCTTGCAAATCGATTCAACTGAATCATTAAAAAAGTTCGCAAATGAGCCAATAAGGACCCTTTTTTAAAGACACATGGTCTGAAGGTGCTGCACTTAGGGCGTATCCGAATCCACTTTTGCTAGTTTAACGACGGGAAAATGGTCGACGTGCCATGCACATGGTCCAAAAGGGTTGCACCTAGTCTCATGAGTCATGGGTGTGTTTTGGGCGTAACGTGCATTAAACCAATCAGAGACTTTTCTCCCATTCCCTTTAAAAGCCATTTGCGCTTGCACCATGGCGGATTTGCTATTTACTTTCAAATACGGAATGCTTCTCCAGAGAGGAATCCTTTTATGTTTAATATTTAAAAATGTGTATTTTTAATATTCTTACACCTGTGTGTGTAAGAAGCAGAGTTTACACGCTGTGTGCACCCACATATAGGCGCATATTACTAACATGCCCTTTAAATAACACAAAAAATACTATTGACTTAAAGGTACACTATGTAGGATTTTTGCAGTCAAATATCCAAAAACCACCAGGCAAGTGTTATATATTTTGTTCAGTTGAGTTCTTACAATATCCCAAATGTTTCCAACTATTTGTAAATTGTGAGAAAATCGCTATTTTTACCAATGAACCGGGACGTGTGAGCATAGCGTCTGAGGGAGTCGCCTGTCAATTGCGTCATATCTGCGTTACCCTCGTTTCCGGTTTGATTTTGCAGAAAAGCTTTACTCTCACTGCAGTGTGAACAAGTGTCACAGCAGCCGCCGATCGAATGCACAGAGTAACGTCATAACATCATTGTAAACACACTTAAATGTATCTAATATAATAAACAGAGCTGCGTTACCTCATACTCATGACCAGAAAAGCGGAGATTGAGCCGGCAACTGTGTCCCGTCATAATAAAAGTCCCGCTACTCGCGAGCAGTGTGTTTGTTGAACAATCTCTCCAGCGGCCTTACTCAGCTCCCTCAGCACTCGCCCCTGCTCTGCTTCATATACAGTAAAGTTAATAATCGCATCCATGAACATGATTTCTGCCCGAGTCCAATCCCGATTCTTTTCCACCGGCTGTGAGGTGAAGACAACATGTCCCAAGATTCTGCGCTCAAACTTAACGTCATCAAACTACGCCTTTGTTTTGAACAGGCGCCCTCTAGCGGACGGAAAAGTCACATAGTGCACCTTTAAGACCAGGTTTTTGTTGGTCAATGGCGAAGTTGTTTTCAGGTGCCTCAAAATAGCAACACGCCAACAATGCGCCTGAACACGCCTTGTTTTCAGACCAGCACACCCATGGCGGAACTGATGAGCACGAGTGCATTTGCTATTTAAACAATATGGCGTTGGACTTCAAAATGATAACTGCGTCGGGCTGAAATTAGCAAAAAACACTTGCGTCGTGCCTGTGGCCGCATTGCACAGGGTGTATGATAGGGCCCTAAAAGTGAATGCTAATTTTTAGAGCCAGTGCAAACTCTCTTTTGGCGTTAAAAACTACTGTCAGGATTTACTGAAGACACGCAGTGTAAAATTTGTTATTATTGCGGCTGACCTTATTGCATATGTATTTGTAGGCGTTTCCCTTTCAGATGCAATATTTATGGGAGGAGAGTATTTTAATGAAACATGTGAGGTGATTTACTAAGGTTTTTACTGGTATTTGCGCAATTATTTACCGGCCATTATTTAGCTTTGATCTGGCTGCGTCTTCTGCGTCGATCACGTGCAGAACTTTCCACTCCCATCGGTGCTTTTTTGGAATTGTGTGCTCACACTAACTTGCCCTGTTTAGTAAATCTGGCGCTTAATGTTCTAAATGCAATTAGCACAAACGTTTGGTTGATTTCTACACTACACTTTCCACCCTTTTCACGTTTTGGCTATTTATTCTTACTTCATGAAAACCAAGGATTTGTTAGCCGTCCACTATGGAGGATTCATTTGGTTGGTATTACAGGCAAATAAATCGTATTCATTGACTGACTGCCCCCCTCTCTCTCTCTCTCTCTCTCTCTCTCTCTCTTTCTCTGCATCATCCTCGTCCTCTTCTTTGCCTCCCTCCCATGGGGCTGTTAGTCATTAGTAAGGAACACATATTAGTTATTTATGTGGGTGTAAGACTGTGCTGATTGGCTGGGCAGTTTGTTCCAGTACTACAGAGATCATAGCGGAGGCAGCAAATGAAACGCTTCCATTTTTGTCTACATTTATTTGAGATCCTCTAATTAGCTCCTTCACTATGATTTTAATTTGCTTGTGCTCCAGTGTTTAGCTCATTGACCTCAGATTTATGACCTCATGGGCACTTTTAAACCTGTTATAATGGCTGTGCAGACTACAGCTTTCCACAATTTTGAGATGCTACTGCACAATATTGTAAAATCAGATACAGATAAATGTGCAATGTGGCATTTTCACCTAGATTTCACCAGGCTGTTTAGAGAGTGCAACAAGAGCAATTTAAGGGGTGAAAGGAAGCAGTTTTGGTATTGTTTAATATGCTATTATAGTATTTATTAATATTTCAATTCTAGTTTTTAAAAAACATTTTTGTCAATGTTTACATTGTTTATTTAAAAAAATTACCTTTTATATATATATATATATATATAGTTTTAATTTTAGTTAACACTCTCAGGAAGAATCTCTTGAATCTCTGGGGATTTTTGTTTTGTTTTTTAAGTTGCCAGCCACTGCCAGCATTTTTTATCATTTTCATAAAATTGTCATGGCCCCCAGATTATTTTGTGGTTTTTGTTGTATGAATATCTGAACATGCAATATATATATATATATATAAAAAAAGAACAAACCCTCTGCTTAAAAAAGCTTAATGCAGTCTTTTTTTTAAACGACACTTGAAGTTGGTAAGTTTCATAAAAAAATCACATTTTGGTCAGACTACATCCAGATGGGATTCAGAACAATGATCAAAACATAGTCGGAGTAGATTGAGTCTATCAACACCTTCACAGTCCTATTGCTCGTCCTAGGCTGACATTTTATTCTGTAAGGTTAGGCAGTTTTTACTTATACGATGTTTAATGTTGATGAGTGTGTTATTTTACAATTGCATCTGCTTACATCATATGCTATCTCTTGTTTCTGCTTCTTTTTCACCTTGTGTTACTTTTGTTTCAAAGGCCTCTAACAACAAGTTTACATGCATCCAAAAACACTATAATTTTCTCATAAAATACATTAAGCTTTTACATTAAACTGCTATTTAGGTAATTTAGAGCATAAATCAACCTCTGCACTGCAACCTTTTCCTAAAATATGGAGAACAAGTCAAATCAAGGTTTAATTTCATGACACTTTTGCTTTTTGTTTTTTGAGCTTGACAGCCTCGGTTTTTGTTCACTTTCATTACATTGAACCCGTGTGTTTTTTTTTATACAGAAGAAATTCATTCAGGTTTGAAGGGTGAGTAAGTGATGACAGAGTATTCTGTCCCTTTAATGCATTTAACATCAACTCCAGTTTATTGAGTTATTTTTAAGAGCACTTTTTTGCCATTAAGGAGTCTTTATTTTATTTATTTATTTTTTTGGCCAAAGCTCGGCGCATATTATTCCGGACATCATTCTGCTTTCTGAGTCTCGTCTCATCCCCTTTTCACACTCATCTCTCACAATCCCAGCATCCTCTTTTCACTGCTTCAGGTCAGAGGTCATTCTTTATTCATATCTTCTCTCCGCTTTTCCTCCTTCCATGCTCTTTTATCCCTCTCTCTCTCTCTTTCTTTGACTCAATTTATCCATTTATGAGTTTCATCCCCTTTGCTTTTTTAAACTCTCTCTCCTGATGTTTTTAGGTGTCCCTCTCTCTTTTCATGTGTGCCGCCCTATCCACCCTCTCTGTGGCCAACAGATGGAGAATCAGTGTGTGTGTTCCACCACTTCTCTTTTAGAGTCCAGCATGCTGAGAGAAGGTCTTTCTCTCTTTCTCCCTCTCTCTGCTGATCTCTCTTTCCTCCTACATCTTCTCCATTTTAGCTCATCTCCATATACTGTAGTCTTAGAGTAAATCCTGTATTTGATCCTATCTCCATCTTTTTATTGTCGTCTCTCTCTATATCTGTCTGTTGATTTATATGGCATTAGGTCAGGGTTATCCAGCGGGTGTTAATTATTGACCCATGTTGGGCTTTTAAAGTGCTTCTGATGGCTCAGACTGTGTGCCAGCAGTCTGAACTCTGCTGTTCATGCCCTTTGGAATAGCCTTGAGCTTTTACAGTTAGACAACATGGAAATAAATTTGACCCTGTTTATTTAATAAATATCTCTACTCTTATTGTAGATGGTTCAACATCTTTGTTTTCATAATTATTTATTAACTGTCTCAACCTTTGCAATGGCATTTCTTCTGAAATAACTATGGTGAGAAAGGAAATGGTTTTGTGAGCTTATGGCATTGCTAGTAATTGGACGTAATGGTTGACTAGAGATGTGTCCCAATTTGCGTACTTATGCACTGTTCTATAACGTTTTGAAGTATAATTAGTGTGAAAAGTGTGTACACACTGAAAATTCCAATAAGAAAAAGTGCGCTTTAAATACCCGGAGGATGCACTAAATTAACGGAAAAAACGAAGTGTGGAATGTTGGGCACTTCATGCACTCAAATGCCCCAGCTTTAATTATGTAGTGGAGGGGGAGGCACTACCAGATTCCGATGTTGAATGACAAAATAAACCATGTAAAGTTTATTCACTACACGGTTGAGTACATAGTGCATAAGTATAGTGTATAAGTGCATAGTGTATATTACTAGTCGCTTATTAGCATGCATATTACTAGAATATTCTACATCCCTTAATCCCACCCAGGAATGTAGGCAGGGTTTTATAATCACTGAGATTCCAAATGTGAATTAGTAAAGTGGGTTTGGGGGCATGCTCCCCTGAGAAAATGTTGATTTCTCTGAACTACATATGTGCATTTTAAGATGTTTTGAAGGCCAATAAATTAGATAACAATAGCTTTAAAACCATGTCAGTGGGCAGTAGATTATTTGTCTCTCCTCATCTCCACATCTCTCTTTTTCTCTTTGTTTTATCTTGCCCTGTCTCTTCCCTTCCTAAAACTGAAAACTTTTCATTTTCATCGGGTATTTAAAGCATGTCAGTGAAGAAAGTAAACATAGAGTCTACTGATATTTATATGTTTTATGAATCATTTTCGTAGACACATTAATTTACTGAAGGCTACCAGGAAAGCTATGTAACTAATGCCGCTTTTCCACTAAACAGTACCAGCTCGACTCGCCTCGACTCGCCTTTATTTGTTTTTCCACTGTGTAAAAGTTGTACCTGTACCTGCTTCCAGGTACTTTTTTTTCGCATCACCTCCGGCGAGGTTCTGAGCGAGCTGAGGCGATACTAAAATGTGATGTGAAAACACAGCAGACTGCTGATTGGTCAGAGAGAATCGTCACTATTCACTGCGTCATCATTGCACGTTCCAGGCGGAGTATCCTGAATAACCCCGCCATTTTTAAATAGTTTGGCCAGATATTGCATGATATACCCATCACTATTATGGCAGACTTTCCTTTGTTTGGTTAGCGAGTGTGTGTCGCTTAGAAGATTATGTCACGGCAGTTTCCTGCGGCGTCGCTATGAGGACCAGGTACTATTGTGGAGGTACTATCTGCAATGGAAAACGGAGCGAAAAGTGAGACGAGTCGAGTCGAGTTGAGTTGGCACTGGTAATGGAAAAGCGCCATAAGTGTATTAATTACGTCATAATGTGCAATCATTCATTACTAATCTAATACAGGCTAAAAAAGCTGAGCTTTTTTTAATTTACTAAAGACTACAAATGGAAATACATTTACAACCCCAAATCAGAAAAAGTTGGGACAGTATGGAAAACAAAAAAAAAAAAAAAGTGATTATTAAATTTACTAAAGTTTTGTCTGGTCAACTTCATGTCATTTGTAAATATGCATCCTTTCCTATCATTCAGACCTGCAACACATTTCAAAAAAAGTTGGGACAGGAGCAATTTAGGGCTAGTAATGAGGTAAAATGGTTAAATAATGATGTGATTTGAAACAGGTGATGTCAACAGGTGATTGTAATTATGATTTGGTACAAAAGCAGCATCCAAGAAAGGTCTAATCCTTTAGGAGCAAAGATGGGCTGAGGATCGCCAGTTTGCCAACAAATACGTGAGAAAATTATTGAAATGTTTAAAAACAATGTTCCTCAAAGAAAGATAGGAAGAGATTTGGATATTTCACACTCAACAGTGCATAACATAATTAAAAGATTCAAGGAATCTGGAGGAATTTCAGTGTGTAAAGGACAAGGGCGCAAGCCTAAGCTGAACAACCGTGATCTCCGATCCCTCAGGCGGCACTGCATCAAGAATCGTCATTCATCTATATGCGATATCACCACATGGGCTCAAGACTACTTTTGCAAACCTATGTCAAGAACCACAATATGTAGTTACAATATGTAGTATGCCAGTTAAAACTGTACTGTACCAAAAGGAAGCTCTATGTTAACAGTGTCCAGAAGCACCGTCGGCTTCTCTGGGCTCGGAGGCATCTGCGATGGACCATCACACAGTGGAAATTTGTACTGTGGTCAGATGAATCAGTATTTCGGGTATGTTTTGGGAGGAATGGACGTTGTGTGCTCCGAACCAAAGAAGAAAATGATCATCTAGACTGTTACCAGCAACAAGTCCAAAAGCCAGGGTCTGTCATGGTATGGGGTTGTGTCAGTGCCCTTGGCAAAGGTAACTTTCACTTCTGTGAAGGCACCATTAATGCTGAAAAGTACATAGTGGTTTTGGAGCATAATATGCTGCCTTCAAGAAGACATCTTTTCCAGGGACGTCCATGCATATTTATACAAGACAATGCAAAACCACATTCTGCACACATTACAAAGTCCTGGCTGCAGAGGAAGAGGGTGCAGGTACTTGACCGGCCTGCCTTCTGTCCCGACCTGTCTCCAATAGAGAATGTGTGGCGCATCTTTTAAGTGTTGTGAAAAGGAATGGTAACATTACAAAGTGCCAAATGCTTTACTGTCCCAACTTTTTTTTAAATGTGTTGCAGGTCTGAATGACTGGAAAAGATGCATATTTACAAATGACATGAAGTTGATTAGACAAAACATTAAATATTTTTTGTTCATATTGTCTGCAATGAAATACAAGTCAAAGTAAATTTAGAAATCACTTCTTTTTTTGTGTGTGTGTGTTTTCCATACTGTCCCAACTTTTTCTGATTTGGGATTGTATAATGTGTGCACATTCAATATTAATCTTATGCCTAAAATGATTAAAACAGCTTCATTAATATTTCTTGCCCCCTCTCAATGAAAGCTAGGCTATTAATTATTATTACTAATATTTGTCATTTGTTTAACATTTCTGACCTAAAGCAGCTGTCAAATATGAAATGTTTAGTTTAACTACTTAAATATCTCGCACTTAACTGAACTGAAGCATGGAGTCGCGCTGCTAAAATGTGCGCTCAGCAGCTTCTGTGAACATAAAGCCCGCCTACTCTGATGTGATTGGTTTTCTCAAATATTTTGACTTTGACGAGCGTTGACAGACCAATGAGGCTCAGATGAACGCACACACCCTGTCCTCTGCTTCTGACATGCGTTCTGCTCAGCGCCGCTGTGGATTGAAGAATGCGCTGAATGCAGACTAAAAGACGGGACGAAGCCCTCCGCTGGATTTAAATTTTTTAAAGGAGACTGAAGCACGATCACAAATTAGAAAATGGAGTGGATCACAAATTTTTTAGGGGAAAGCCCCACTAAAAAGGGCCTAGTGATGCCCATGAGTAATAGTGTTTACATTTTATTTAAAATATAATGTACTGTAGACTTTGATTTGATATTCACACAAAACTATATTGCGATTATCATACGGCCTCATTTATTTTAATACTACATTCAATATAATTAATTAGTTTTTCATCAACTCACGAACCACCTGCAGTTCTCTCAAGAATCTCCATTTGGGAAACCCTGCCAAATTTTTTTTCCTGAGATTTTCCTTCAGAATGCTTTATCATGTCAGTGTTAGTGCCCAGTATTTTTTTTTCATTATTGTATGAAATGTTTTTTTTTTCTTTTTCTTTTTTCTGAATTGAGGTTGTCAAACTGTCTATTGGAGTGTCATGATTTCTTTTCATTTTCTTTGTATTTGGGGCTTCCCTCTCCTCATTTGGCTTTCATTCAGGTGTCTGGATGGTTGGATTAATTTTTACACAAAGTTACTGTAGGTCCCACTTTATGTTAGGTCTTTAACTATGTGCTTATTTAAAAAAGTGTATTAATTAAAATCGTAGCACTTTATGGTAATATGTTATTTTACAGTGTCGTTACATTTGTTACATGTCATTACTATAGAAAAAACTATAAATTATGCGTAATTACACACAACTTACCCTAAACCAAACCAAACCTTTATTACAGTTAATTACAGTGTAACAAAGACACCTTAAAATAAAGTGAAACCCACTTTATTTTACAGTCCTGTTCCCCATGTATGTACTATGTACTTAGTATGTAATTGCAATTGGTTTCGGCTTCAGCTTTTCGCTGCTTTGACCTCCATCTGAACATTAGTACAGAATAGCGAGACAACAGACAAAAAGTGATAAGTATTCAAAATAGTATAACATAATACAGTAAATATTATAAAATAATAATCTATCTAATCTTGTCTGAAAATCACAAATTTATGTGCAGAATTGGACCTGCAAAGATAGAAATGGCATAAATAATGTAAATGATGCCTTAATCATTGGCTGCGCTTCAAAAGGTCAGTGGAAAACAGGGCCAGGGTCATGTTGACATTGTTTGAACTTTACGTGCCATGTCACGACGCGTGTTACAGTGTGTGGTGCTCTGGCTGATGCTTCATTTCATGTTCAGTGAATGTTGACATGAGACATGTGAAACAGCTTTTGCAAACTCCAATTTGCTATTGCAAACAGAACATCAGAGCTTCTAGTTGAAGCAAATACTGAATTATTTATGAGTTGATTTATTAACATCATGATTTAGTGTTATTTAATGAATTTGTTTAAATGTTGCATTTGAGCCACATCATCAAACATTAAGAGGAGCATGTTCACGTAATTATGCCTATCACGGGGCTGCAGGTGTATAAATAGCTGATTATCTCACATCTACTGCCAGTTCTTAATGCCAACTTCCTATTCAGTCCAACCTCCTGGTGCCGTGTTCAGTATTCAACAACAAACCACCTTGATGAACGACAGTGTGAATTACTCCAGTTTGCAGAGCTAAGCAAATCATAACAGAGCTTATTTACCAAAGGGTTACACTTGATTTTAAGGTATCCTTGTTACAGTGCAGTTATATTTGAAATACTGAGTAATTGTAATTAACAACATGTACTAACAATAGGGATAGGCTTAGCTGGATATAATTATGCATAATTTACTCTTTTTGCTAGTATGTGCATGTAACAAGGACGCTATAAAACAACCACACAGAGTAATATTTTAGTTCCCTTGTGAAAAAGAATGTGCTTATTTTTATTTAATGTGCACTTAGTGTAATTCAACTCTTAACAGTTTATATAAAAACCATACTTGCAGATAATATAAATAAAATATAAGGTTACTTAATTTTACTTAAAAAATGTCTGTTGCTTAACACACTATAATACACTTTTAAAAAGTGGACTGTAATAATGTCTGTAATGTCAACTTAAAATGTTTACTTTAAGGTACATTTTAAATAATTATATATATGTATATTTTTTTTCAAGCTTTAAATAAGTATTTGTTTTGCTGTGTTGACTAAAATACAAAAGCACATGTAAACTCCTAGTCTATTATTTGATATTACATTTAATATTTATATAAACTGTATTGCAACTTCATCATTCCACATGTGCATTTACAAATATATTTAAATACATGATATACGTTTCAATATAAATTACATTAAAGTATATTTTAGTTTACATTAATGCTACATTCAGTAAGTATATTCGCCAGTTTAACACTTTAACCATATTTCAAAGACAGTACAAGTCATTTTTTATTACTTATCCTACTTCTGCATATCCAACTTAAGTGTGTCAAAACCACTCTAAAGCTAAACTAATTGCATCTAATAGAAATTTAAACTATAACACGTTTTCATTTAATTGTAAACAACATGCAATTAAGTATCCAAAATCACTATATTCAGTTCCACTGCAGGATCAGATGGAGGAAATGAAATGACTAAAAAACAATGTTTTGGTGCAAGAAAGACTATAAGGGCCATTTGTGAATATCTGAGAAAGCAGGTAATTGAGCATTTCTGTTTGACATTTTAAATGCACTTGGAATTTACTCTCAGTAAGGGTTTGGCACCACAGGTAACTCATCACAGCTGGTGTGGATATTTAGTGTAACACTACATTTAAGCTCACATTATTTCACTTAATACCACATGAACACTAGTGTGAGCAATTATCACTTTTTTCCCCCACTTCATGTACTATTAATGGGAACCAATTTTCCACTGTCACGTTAATTGTACTATGCAATTCAGCTTGATTCTACATGTGGGAAGTTATAATGTGTCCATGGACTTTTTAAATGCATTTATCTTTCACAATTTCTTTTCAGCAACTTTTTTCTTCACCGGTTCGTTTTAAATGGTCATTACGTTGTCACAAATGCATTTCACAAATATTTCAGGTGTCCTCTCCATATGAGTTCATAAAAGATGCGAGCTAATTATAAAAATAAAAAAAATAGCAGAATGTTGTTTAAAATAGTATGTCACACCGTGTCTTCTCAACTTTACAAAAGTCTGTCAAGTCAACTTGTTCAGTAAATAGAAAGAGTGACTGAAGGAAGTAGAAGTATTTGACTCACCTGTTTGTCAGACAGCCTGTCAGGGAGTCCGACACACGCAGTATGAGAGTGTTTAATTAGTGTGACCTGAGTGTAATTACAATGAGCCAAGGGTGTTAATTACTGCTGTGATCTTTACTTATGTATAACTCTTCATGTGCTCAAAATGAAAATCAGCAAAACTTATTTATTTTGACCTATCAGGGGTGGACAAACAAGACTTTAGACTTTTGTTTTATCTATTATCCTGAACGATTCAAATTTATGCATTTAGCAGATCTATTTATCCAAAACGACTTTATGAATTCATGAATACCAGCAAATAATCCTAAGAAGGCAGTAACGTGAGAAGTTCCGTGCTTGAAAACATCAACTCAAGTTAAATAAATTAGTTCAATCAAATGAACTTATATGAGTGTTTAGAACTTGCTTTTTATTTTGAGTTCACAAAACTAACACAGTTTAAGTGATCTGAATTGGTGCATTGTTGTGAGTTTTATGAACGTGTTTTTTTAGTGTTATTTTTTTTTACACTTAAATTTAACTGAAACGGGACTGGGACACTCAAAAGAGAGAGAAAATGTTCAAAGTTAGTGTTATATAATGTTTGCTTTTTTTGTTCAAGAGTAATGTTAAAGTGGAGATCTAATATTTTGCTATGTTAGTTTAGAAGAGTTTCTGTTATGTTGGGGGTATACAGTATGTTAAATGTTCTATATTGCTGTCACTCCGAAAGTGCAGTTCTATGCTAATGTTATGAAAGCATTGTGTTACCAGTTAGCAAGGTAGCATCTAATGCATTTTTGAGCTTGTTATAGCCAAGTTTTCCCTACTGAAAATATTTAAGTTGATCATTTTGTATGAGTACAAAACAAAAATCTGAATATTCTGCTTATTTTCATTTTCTTAACTTAAATAACTGGATGTAACCAATTGCCTAAATTGTTTTT
Source organism: Gobiocypris rarus (assembly GCA_023029165.1). Taxonomy (NCBI): domain Eukaryota; kingdom Metazoa; phylum Chordata; class Actinopteri; order Cypriniformes; family Gobionidae; genus Gobiocypris; species Gobiocypris rarus. The sequence goes on from CM040928.1 coordinate 25,896,515, forward strand.
GGAGTGTTGCCAACTTATTTGGGTCTACTGTGCGTTATATTCCAAATAGTTGCAAGGGTGTTGCTAGGTGGTTGCTAAGGTGTTATGGGTTGCTCAAGTCAAAGGAGGCCCCTTTGGTCCCTCCTTCAATGTAAATCTGGGATATTTTGCAGCTTTTATTATTTGCCAGGCAAATAAGTAAGTCTGATCTATTAGAAGAGTTATAACTCTCATCGCAAGTGGCAAAGTGCCGATGTTGTAGTACAAACAGTGTGGGAGGATTAATACAAGCCAGATTAATACTTAAGGTTAATGAGTGTTACAGGTGCAAATCAGGTAACGGTATAAACGTGTCCTCATAATCTGTGCTGAAGGCATTGCTCTATTGTTATTTTCCAACTCTTAGTGAATAGAAAGAAGCATAATTATCCAGCACTGTTTTCATTTCATACATTTGCATAATTGTGGTTTATTTCATTTTGGCATTACTGTTTCCTAATGCTGTGCTCACAGCAGGTCAGTTATGCAATATCTTAACATGGAGCTAACAATCACCAACAGAAACTCTTACAATCCACCAGGGAGGACAAGTTGACAGGATTTGCTCTTTAGGCTTGCATCTTTCTCCAATTTAGCTATTTTTATGATAGTTTTTTTTCCTCTCTATCTGTCTGTGTCGCTCGCACACATATACACAAACACACAGCAGTCTTTTCCCATCTTGGTTTATTGAATGTACATGGGCAATTTAAGCATTAAATATGTATTATCAGATAGGGATATGCTTTGTTTTATTGCAGTATAAAATAATAGCTCTGTATTTTTTTCTCTTGCCATGTGTGCGTGTGTGTGTGTTGAAGCGATGACTCAGACTAGAAAATAAAATCACGTTTTCTGTTTTACCCCACTGTCATCCTTCCTTTATCTCTCCTCCATCTATGCCTCATTTTCCTCTCTCTATACTTCAGTTCAGTGTTTATAAATAGATTTCTACCTTTTTTGATGGAAAGGTAAGTTGTGTATGTTTGTGCAAAACTCTCTGCCACAATGATGCACTGGCTGCTTGGGGGGTAGTTTGAGCATTGTAAGTCAGTTGCTAATGTGTTCTGTGTGGCTCTTGTGTTTTGATATGTGGTGTTTGGGTGGTTGCTCAATGGGTTTAGAATAAAGTTGCCTATCCTCTGGGTTTATTATATTACATTCCCTAAAATGGCTTTGGTCCAACCCTTATTGTAAGTATTCAGAGGGTTTTTGTGCCAATTTTTTTATTTTTTATTTTTAACATTTTTTGACATCTCTCCTCAATAAACCACACAGTTTTGAGGTGTCATTCACGTCACAAGTGCAAATAGTGTGAGATGAGTGCATTTAGAGCTACTGCATGGCTTTAGTGTGGCACTGAGGGACACAATACAACACTCTTAAAAATAAGGGTCTCCAAAGCATTTTTGTTCTTTGTGAAGAACATTTTAAAATCTAAAGCATCTTCTTTCCACTATAAAGAACCGTTTGTGGAATGGAAAATAATATTACAGATTTTTCATGGAAGCATATTATGCAAATAATAAACCTTTATTTTTAAGAGTGAAAGATCAGTAGGGATTGTGTATGTGCTTGGTATGTGTATGTGCCATAAATGAGAGAACTTCAAGATCAGGTTTAGCATGTGAGCTGCATACTAAGTTAACTTCTTTTTAATTTGAACTGGTGCTGTTGCAGTGAGGCAGCTCGTGGTTGTGTTGTGTGATGTCTAGACTCTGGGTCCAAAACTATTGGTAATAATATTCTTTAATAGGGAACACATTGGACACGGGGACTTTTTGTTCCTACTGTATTTCTGAGGAACAGAAGTACAGCATGTACTTAGCTGTCAATCAAGATTGTTCAAGAATTTTTGTCATAAATATCAGATAATTCTGCATATTGCAGATTGAGGGCCCTATTTTAACGATCTGAGCGCATGGTCTAGTTTAATGACGGGAAGAAAAACGGTCTGCGCACCAGGCGCGTGGTCCAAAAGGGTTGTACCTAGTCTCTTAATGAGTCATGTGTGTGTGTTTTGGGCGTAATGTGCAATAAACCAATCAGAGTCTCATCTCCCATTCCCTTTAAAAGTCAGTTGCGCTTGCACCATGGCTGATTGGCTATTAAGTGGCATCATTTGTGAGCGGAAAACCGAGCGAAAAAATCTTCTCCAGAGAGGAATCCTTTACTTTTTAATATTTAAAAATGTGTGCTGCTATGTGTCCCTGTGTGTGTAATAAGCAGAATGTACGCACGCTGTGCACCCACATATTACTAACGCGCCCTTTAAATAACACAAAAAATACTGCTCTTTTTGTTGGTCAATTGCACAATGGCATAGACGTTTTCAGTTGCCCCAAAATAGCAACACGCCAACAATGCGCCTGAACACACCTCGTTTTCAGACCAGCACATCCATGGGCGAACAGATGAGCGCGAGTGCAGTTGCTGTTTAAACAATGTGGCGCTGGACGCATGCTGGAAAGATAAGGTCACAATCTTATGTTCAGCAAGGCTGCATTTGCCTGATCCAAAATACAGCACACTAAAACAATACTATTGTGAAATATAATTACAATTAAACTCTTTAATTCAGTTTAAAATGTGATTTAATCCTGTGATGGCAAAGCTGAATTTTTAGCATGGTTCCTCCAGTCTTTAGTGTCAGACGATCTTTTAAAAATCTTTCTAATGCTGATTTGATGCTCAAGAAACATTTCTTATTATTATCAGTAGCTGAAAAGACTGAATAAATCGATAATAAATAGAAAGAAACAGCATTTATTTCAAATAGGGTAACCTATTAAGCTCAACAAAATCTACATTGATACATTTTAGTGCACAGGGTGTTGGTTTGAGTACAATAAGTTAAGTTAAAATAAAATATGAATCTCTCACACAATAATATTTAATTTTACTTTAAATGACAAAAGCATTTCAATTAAGATGTACATCATTGAATGCAAAAAGTCTGGCTGTGCTTAATGTACACATGTTTGTCCCTTTAAGCACACCCCTGTTCCCATTAAGCTCAAAACATTCTTTTTTTATTTTAAACAACATTTTTGAAGAATAATTTTATAAAGATTAACTTGAAGTGACAACCATCAGTTCATATTTAAAGTCTGTTTATGAAGTATTTACATAGACGTTCAGTGTGTATGAGCACACTGAGCTTTATTGGAACAGCAAACCTTTAAAAGTTCATACATATTTTAATATGAACAGCTATTATAGAAAATATGCAATTATTCTTATTGAAATCACACTGAAGCTGTGATTTTCATAGTAGCAAGTGCACCCTTAAATCTCACCTTACAATAATATGAAATCTTAAAAAATGATAGAAGTGTAAAACCAAAGAACATCAATAAACTGTAAATGTATAATATGATGGATTTAAAAGTACAAGCCAGTAACGCCTGTGATGTAACATATTAGTGTAGCACAATCTTATACAGCTAGCAAGCTAGGCCCTATGTTCTGAAGCATCTGCGCTATGTTGCTAAAACTATCTTTTGGATCTAACTGTAATTATTTCCCGGTTCCAGGTTATAATATGCAACAGTCTAAACTTTTAATTTTGCAGTAATAAGTTATACTTATCAAAAATAAAGGCTTAAACATCTAAAAAAAAATCACATTTATGGGGCTCCTCTTCTGGTCAAAGTTTTCAGACAGCTTTCAAAATGAAATTACAGGAGGTATATAGTAACAAACATATTTGGTTGAGACATCAAGTAGGATGACAGTGTTTTTTATTAAAAATTTTATTTTTTTATAATCTGAGCTCAATTCTGAGTGCCATTTTTGTCACTTAAAAGAGTAACGTTTATTTTGCCAACGCATTTCGGTGCACAGGCCTTCATCAGGGCTAAAAGGCGTGTGTAGGTTCCTTTAAATACAAACAGAGACAAAAATCTAACTTGCAAACAACCAATGGAAAAGTTAGATAATATAACATCCACCAATCACATAACTCGTTTTATTCCATGCACTTCGTGTGAAGTTGTACCAGAATAACTACACAATAATCCTAATAAAAGTATACATTTCTAAAAAAAAAACCTTACTGAGCTGAAACTTTTAAACAATTGTGCATAAGTGGTATTCAATTAAAGTATAATGCAGCAATCACAGTCTTTTCTTGCAATCTATATTAAACCATAAACAGCTTGCTCCAGCTGAGATAATTAACTGAGATCATTACAAATTAAAAAGTTAAATACATCTTATACAGGTCCTCCTCAAAAAATTTGCATATTGTGATAAAAGTTCATTATTTTCCATAATGTAATGATAAAAAATAAACTTTCATATATTTTAGAGTCATTGTACACCAACTGAAATATTTCAGGTCTTTTATTGTTTTAATACTGATGATTTTGGCATACAGCTCATGAAAACCCAAAATTCTAAAAATTAGCATATCATGAAAAGGTTCTCTAAACGAGCTATTAACCTAATCATCTGAATCAACTAATTAACTCTAAACACCTGCAAAAGATTCCTGAGGCTTTTAAAAACTCCCAGCCTGGTTCATTACTCAAAACCACAATCATGGGTAAGACTTTGACCTGACTGCTGTCCAGAAGGCCATCATTGACACCCTCAAGCGAGAGGGTAAGACACAGAAAGACATTTCTGAACGAATAGGCTGTTCCCAGAGTGCTGTATCAAGGCACCTCAGTGGGAAGTCTGTGGGAAGGAAAAAGTGTGGCAAAAAACACTGCACAACGAGAAGAGGTGACCGGACCCTGAGGAAGATTCCGATTCCAGACCTTGGGGGACCTGCGGAAGCAGTGGACTGAGTCTGGAGTAGAAACATCCAGAGCCACCGCACAGGCGTGTGCAGGAAATGGGCTACAGGTGCCGTATTCCCCAGGTCAAGCCACCTTTGAACCAGAAACAGCGGCAGAAGCGGCTGACCTGGGCTACAGAGAAGCAGCACTGGACTGTCGCTCAAATTTTGCATGTCATTCGGAAATCAAGGTGCCAGAGTCTGGAGGAAGACTGGGGAGAAGGAAATGTCAAAATGCCTGAAGTCCAGTGTCAAGTACCCACAGTCAGTGATGGTCTGGGGTGCCATGTCAGCTGCTGGTGTTGGTCCAATGTGTTTTATCAAGGGCAGGGTCAATGCAGCTAGCTATCAGGAGATTTTGGAGCACTTCATGCTTCCATCTGCTGAAAAGCTTTATGGAGATGAAGATTTCGTTTTCAGCACGACCTGGCACCTGCTCACAGTGCCAAAACCACTGGTAAATGGTTTACTGACCATGGTATTACTGTGCTCAATTGGCCTGCCAACTCTCCTGACCTGAACCCCATAGAGAATCTGTGGGATATTGTGAAGAGAAAGTTGAGAGACACAAGACCCAACACTCTGGATGAGCTTAAGGCTGCTATCGAAGCATCCTGGGCCTCCATAACACCTCAGCAGTGCCACAGGCTGATTGCCTCCATGCCACGCCACATTGAAGCAGTCACTTCTGCAAAAGGATTCCCGACCAAGTATTGAGTGCATAACTGAACATAATTATTTGAAGGTTAACTTTTTTTGTATTAAAAATACTTTTCTTTTATTGGTCGGATGAAATATGCTAATTTTTTGAGATAGGAATTTTGGGTTTTCATGAGATGTATGCCAAAATCATCAGTATTAAAATAAAAGACCTGAAATATTTCAGTTGGTGTGCAATGAATCTAAAATATATGAAATTTTCATTGTATCATTACATTATGGAAAATAATGAACTTTTATCACAATATTCTAATTTTTTGAGAAGGACCTGTATTCTTACCATAAATTGAGCTTATATCAAATGGAGATATTAAGTAATCACAGTGCATTGTTTATTGTTTTAATTAGGTTTGATTATTTCTAATAAGTCAGACCATTTAGATTATGAAGACGGTGTGGAAAGTGTTTTGAATGTATCCTACTTGCCACACAGTGCTAATCGATTATTCAATTATTTTGCAGAGAACTCCAAATAAAGTTTTCTACAAAATGAATCTGTCATGGCAACCAGGATAAAGATGTAGCAGTCAGGCAGTCAGTTTATTATATTACGAACTTCCCACACAAAAGCTGTTTATTGAGGTTCTCGATTGACTTCCTTTCAAACATCTCATGGTTGATTGTTCCAAGATGACAGGTGTGTTTAATAAGGGCTGGAACTGTTCTCCACAGGACAGCCAAAATCAAGGAACTTAAAACAATATGACACTTTTGTGGGAAAGGAAAAACGGCATTTAATCTAATTAAGACCTGTGCAGTACACTGTGTTGAGTTACATATGACATTCAGTTGCTAAACGGCTGACATTTGCCAACGCTGGATGTGTGTGTTGCGCCAAAAGCAAATAGAACCATTATAATTACTGAAAATTGTATATCAATGCACTTGAATCTGTTGACAACAGGACAAATGGAAGAGTAAATGAAGGTTTGCTTTGATGTGTCCAGTTTAAACAGTTTGTTTACATCTCTGTACAGACTTCAGAAGAATCCCAGCATGGATTGTTTATTTTAATGGCGTCCGGTCCGGATCGCATCAGAGGATTATATGTTTGTTCGGAGCATTTGACTGCAGATTGAAAACTAGGCACAGTGTAATGAAGAGTTTGGTACTGGACGCTCGGTGGATGGCTCTCCTCCGCCTCCTGATGGCCAGCGATGGCTAGACTGGTTGAGGGCAGCCGGCAGGTCCTCCCCCTTTCCCTGCTACTCCCCAAAAATAGCAGACGGCAGCAGGCTCCGGCCCACGCCGACTGTCGGCGACTCCTCTGCTCCCTCTCAGACAGCAGCCACCCCACCTTGACTTTGGAGCACACCAGCTGTCCCACCTGTTCTTCACCCACTCCAACACCACCGCCTCGGGCAGCCACATGGCAGTAACTGCTGTGTTGTGCTGCTTACCTCCTCAATACCACGATCCCTCTCAGCAGCAAGGGCTCCCGACAGCATGTCCCTTCTTCCTCCCGGGTTTCGGCACCAATGTAGTGCAGTTCGTTGTTAATGGGAAGAAGGAGGCGTAACATAAACAAAACATAACGTAAAATACAGGCCTCTCATCCTTTACTGTTGTCGCTCCTCCTTTTATGCCTCCGAAGCTCGTCCGTGAGAGATATGACACCAGTGCGGCGCACAGCTGGCGCTTATCATCTGTCATGCCACCGGCCTCGTCCTGTTCTCTCAAGGCCCTCTGCCTCGACTGCTTGCCACAGACGGTTTTATATGGATCATGTTTTAAAAATACTTACTTACATGTAATAGCGAGTGGCCGTTGATATTGTTTCCTATGCTAAGATGTTAGCCAATCATAACAGTGGCCGTTTACCAACAAGGCTTAAAGGAGCCAACCCTTAAAATGCCCCTATTTTAATTAAAATTTTTGGATGAACTAACCCTTTCAGCATTCATTTCAACATATATGGTAAAAACAAATCTTCATCAATAGATAAAGGATTAAAGCAGCTTGGAACTGTTTTTCTTCACGGAAGCTTTGCGTAAGAGCTAATACAATATTTTAACTCAATTTAAACAATAATATTTTGTGTCTAATTTACTTGAGACAAGTAGCCGTGTAATAAGTGGGTTAATGTACATCCAGCCGGTTGTAACAACCCTTACTTATTGTGCACTTTTGCCTTCACAACTTTGAAGATCGTTTACATTCACAGACAGCCATATTACACACTGCATGAAAGGGAATATTTGAAAAAGCATAATAGGGGCAAATGGATAATTTCAGACAGACATATATATAGATAGATATATATATATATTTATATATATATTTATAAATATATATATATATATATATATATATATATATATATATATATATATATATATATATATATATATATATATATAAATATATATATATATATATAAATATATATATATATATATTTATATATATATATTTAAATCCATGTCATGACCCCTTTGAAGAGTGCATCAAACATTAATCCATGGCCCACGGTCAGACTTTTGTATTCTGTTCATTTATTTATTTATTTATTTTCTTGAAGAGTATCTTTAGACCTCGTCCCTGAAGAGCGACTCTGCTGTGGGTTCAGGTTTTTGTTGGCTGTGATGATGTAATTCCGTGCTCCGAGCGATGCGATCGTGCCAGGCCTGTGTGGCTCCTTTTACCTCATGGCAAATAAACAAGAGCATTTACTAAGGCCTGAACCAATGGCGAGCGAGAGTGAGGGTGAACTGGACTGTCACACAATAGTTTGTCCCGCACTGACTTACGGCTGAGTGGATATTAAAACAAGAGAGAAAGAGAGAGGGGCGATGAATATTAGACATGGTACCGTCCCTCCTGGTTATTTGAGTGCACTCTCACCTTGCATATTATATAAGCCCTGCATTTATTTATTAATTTATTTCTCTATTTTTTGCAAACTGCCTTTTCCTCACACGCACTTGCACACACAGGATTCTGCACATTACACAAATAGCCCAAAGTGGCATTTCTTGCCAGAGATGTCCAACTAAAACCAAGTTTCTGCATTTATGCATTTATCTGTGTGGGTGTGTGGGATCTGTTCTGTGTGTTCAGTGTGCTGCTTATTTATATACAGCAGGGGTATTCATTTAAATGTACAAGAGATCTCTAAAATGTCCATCCCACCAGAGGTTAGAACTGTCTTAAAATAACTTTGTTTCAGGCAAGGTGTTCAGATGGCAGCCATAATATTAATGAATCATAAATAGTCAAAATACTCACTCAGGCACTGTACTTTTTACATCATTCTGTTGTAATAATCTTTTGTCATTCTTTATAGAAGTGCACTTATTTTGATGGGCTGACTGACTAAAATACTAAAGCACGTGAAGTACTAAATATAATTTTGACTTCAGTGTGTTATTTTATATTAAGCTTAAAGGTACCATTTAAAATGTATGCTACTAAATTGCTAATTAATCATTTCAAATATGAATTACAAATATAGGTTAATAGGTTAGATATATATGTTTTAGTTAAGTTTACTATAAATTATTTAAGTATTTATTTTAGTTTACTATAAATGCTTGTCAGTACATTTTAACCGTATTTTAAAGGTGCTGTATGTAAGTTTTTGACTGTAAAAACTTAGTCTGGCCACTCATGACAAGCGTTAACTTTCTTGAAGGCGGATACTCTGTTGAAGTTTAAAACTATTGGATCTTCACAGAGCCACTCTGGATCTGCCATAACCAATCGCTAACTTTGTCATGCGTTCGCCTTAGCCAACTCCTTTACCGCTAACGGAGCGAGCTGGAAAATCAAATCAAACCTCGTGCGGAGGAGGGCCACAACATCATGGCCACCAACAAATTGAATTCAGCGATTGAATGTGATTAAAAATCTTTGGTGTTGCCTTATCGCCCTAAAGAAGAAACCGCCCCTGGTTGATACACTTTCCATGTAAGGTGGTACAACTACAGTATACATACAACTATTTTGTATACCGCCTGACATAAAAAGTCAAAAATGAATTTAAACACTTTTAAATGTTATTTAACAATGGAACTTGTTCAAACACAATGTTCATGACTCAAAAATATGCATTAAATCAGTTTTGAAAAGCTTTTTATAAAACACCTTTTTTGAAGCTTTTTGAAGTCAATAACCCATACTCTCTTAAAGTATATTATTTCAGTAATAAGTACTCTGTAATAATTAATAAATTATGCTAAAGTGTACTTCTTTTTCATAAGGGAGAACAGCTTTAAAGAGAATAGTGTCTTACACAGTAATAGTACCTTAAAAAACACAAACCAGACAAAAAAATTATGCAAAAAAACTACAGTACTAGTTTATCCAACATGTTCTCATGAAATGCATATATATAGCACAAATTGTATTTATATTGTGCGATTTATACGCCAACATTTGTTTTTTTATGTGCATATGATACGCATTGTCACCCCATTGGGTAGGTGTAGTGGTGGGGGAATGCACAAAATAACACGCTTCGATAGGTTTAGTTTTCACTTGAGAGACAACAGTTTAGCTGTTGTATTATAGTGACTGGAGATTACTCTATACTCTTATAGCTCTATACTATAATGTTGTTCAGTGCATGTTTTCTGTCCGTTTACAGATCATTTACAAGCAGCAGATACATTGAACTGATTCCCACAATTATGATTCCGGTGTAAATGCTTTGGGAAACATCTTTCCACAAGGCTTTATGCTGCTATAGATGCTTCACTTCTCCATCTGGAGAAAAACCTGCTGTTAATAATTATATGCATTTATAGTATGTGGTTTAGTTATTCACAGTCGGGGAGAAACCATTCCTGCATCCGGAACTCTGACATACAGTATGTAAAGGCTCACATGGATATCTAAAACACTTTATATATTGTCAATGCTACATACCTTCAGTATTATTCAGTATTGGTCAGTATTATTTTATTTATTTATTTTCTAATCGCATGTATCTTGGTTAGAAAGTATAAAAATCAATTCCATTTCCTGTTTAACCATGCATCTTTTCAGAACATCAGTTTACAAAGTCAAGCCAGAGTTTGTGTGTTCACAAGCGTTTGTGTGTGTTTTCCTATACACATGGTTTAGCAAAGCAGTTATTAATTTAGTCTATTCTAATTCCATAAAATAATTTTTTCACACATGAAAAGCAGATCGTTGTATGAATAATATCGTTGCTGTGGAAACTGAAGATTCCCGCAGGCTGTTCATAGGGTTCGAGCCACCCTTCCGCCCCCTGCCTCCTACCCACAGACGCTTCTCAGAGTGAGTGAGTGAGTGAGTGAGTGAGTGAGTGAGTGAGTGAGTGTGTGTGTATGTATGTGTGTGTTTGTGGATGTGCGTGTGAGAGCATCCTCTTCACCTCCGCTCGGAGATGGATTACTCATTCACATCTTTCAAACGGTTCTTGTGTAACTAGCGATGACAACCTTTTTACAGAATGACTTGCAAAATAAGAAGCGCTCCAAAGCCAGATGTTCCTTTATACAAAAAAAAAAAAATGCTCAGCTTTGAAATGGTCCACCATATTGTTAGCAACAGCAAACATTTTTGAAAGTTCTCTTAGGACTATAAACCTTTTTAATTTGTATATTCCTTTGAAGACATTAAGCATTCAGAAGCAATAAATAAAGGCTGTTGGGCAACAAAGAACAATTGAATTTATCCCTTGTGGAGATATTGATTGATAACAGTCATGCCAGTACTGTAAACTAAAGTGCCTCAGTTGAAAGAAGTGCTGTTATTACCTAAAAATTTGAACATCATTTTATGAAGGAAAACAAGTTTGTGTTTGCAGGCGATATTAAAATTTTAGGTGAGCTTAGGTTTTATACTTTGGTTTTGTGAAATGTTTCACTGTTGTCGTGGCTTTGCTTTTACTGACGTCTTGTCTTCTGTCAGCTGTGCATGATATTAATCATATTTCCTTTATTTGAGGTATGAAACATATAATGTGAAATAGAAGGTTATGTATGGTTATATAATATATATGGATATCTAAACACCAATACAGTATCAAGTATTCTTGCATTTCAGTGCATGAAAAAAAAGGATTCAGTAACCCCAGGCTATTGTCATTCTAATCCTCGCATTTAACCCCGGGTAAAGGAACAGTATAGCAGAGTGTGAAGGTTGAATTAGCAGAGCAATAGTTGTACATAAAATACTGCAATCCACACAACATAATGAGAGACATGTCAGAGTTCAAAAGCGGACTAATTGTTTGTGCGCATCCCGCTGTGACAGGACAGCAAGTCTTTGTGGTGTATCGAGCTATGACATCCAGGGTATTGCCGGCATATCACCACGTAGGTCTGAAAGAGATGTCCAGGTACTAACCCGGATTGTATCCAAAAAACATAAAACCACAACTGCCCAACTCACTGCAGAATTAAATGCTCACATCGACTCTCCTTTTTCCACCAAAACTCATTTACTCATCCAAAAATTGTTACTCATCCAAATGCTGGTTCCAACAGTGCAAAGCTTGGGCTGTAGATTTTTGTAATTAAATGTTGCCATCATTATTTACACTCTAAAAAATGCTGGGGGTGTTTAACCCAATGTTGGGTCAAATATGGACTAACCCAGCAGTTGGGTTGTTTTAACCCAGCTATGGGTTAAAACATAGCTGGGTTAAAAACAACCCAATGAGGGGTTAAATATGGACTAACCCACCAGTTGGGTTAGTCCATATTTAACCCCTCATTGGGTTGTTTTTTACCAAGCTTTTTTTAGAGTGTAATTTTACGGGTGTAAATGGTCCTTTAACCTTGGTTGTCATAACAGTCGAGTTTATTACATTCTTTTGGCCTTGAACATCTTGGGCAGGTTTTCGGCTGGTTTTGGAGAGCTTTTGGGCTGGAAATCGTTTATTCTTGCAACACTGACCCTGGATGTATAATGAGTTGTCACGGAATCCACTGAAGGCAAGTTTGCTGAACCCAAATGCAGTTTAATTATATCAAAATCCAAAACAGAAACAAAAGACCTGACTAAACAATAACCAATAAACAAAAGACTTGACTATAAACTCACCAACAGAGGGTAACACATTCAATCACAGACAAAGACACATGGCAAACATGAGGGCTTAAATACACAGACTGAGTACAAGACAAGACACACCTGTGAACAGTGATCAACCTATTAACCAATGACAACATGACACAACAGAACACAAGACCAGGGAGCACATGGCAGGATCACATGACAAACCAGGAAGTGCATGACAACACATGACAGTGAACATGGTAAACTAAAAACATGAAACATGAACCAACACCTAAACACCCTGTGACATGAGTATTATGTGAGTATTATAATTGGTATTAAGGAGGAAATACCATATTTAATAATACAAATATAAATATTGTCTTGCAAACACTGTAAAAACATAAAATCAAATGAAACAAGGCCTCCTTTGTTCCTGTCTGTCGATCTACATACTCTACACTTTGCGTTACATATATTTAATTTACTCATAATATTTGTAGATGCTGTGAACACAAGTGAAATAAACCAACTGAAGTTCGACTTTCAGAGTAAACATTGTTAAAGAACATTTATACATGCCCCATGGTCAAGGTTTCTGTACTTTTTTATTAATTCATTCATATATTTTCTTGAAGTGTAACTCTAGAGAATGTGTAGACCTGTTTAAAGGGGAATGTGAAGAGGCCATGGGCTATCAGTTAAAACATTTTTTTGACCTTGTATACTTTTTTTTAAGTATATTCCTGGTGTTCTTGTGCACAATTCATGAGTGCAATATGTCCCATTACAGAAGTAAAATGGGTTGTGATAGCATTTTATCTGCACTTTACTATGCAGATTTCTCTCTCAGGTATATTAGTTTATGCCAGTAATCAGTTTCTGGTTATGGCTCCTAAGTAGGACCTTGTTGAAAGTTTCAGAAACACTAAACAACGCCGTTAATGGAGTGGACTAATGCCTAAGCTCTTTACCTCTCTAAAAGCTAATCCATATCCCAGTAACAGGTGGGTGTTAGCAGCTAACGGTTATGATGAAATATGCCTTGCAGGAACCAATAATTCCCGTAACTGCACACATTATCTTCCCTAAATTACACACTTATGTGCAAAGCATCTATTCCCAGAGATAATATTTCTAGTAAATGTGTTACTGTACGTCACCTCTTGAGCTAGTCTCATGTTTATTGTAGGGCTGGGCGATAATATGGCCATAAATATGATCGCAATATTTTTTTCCATATCGTACGGTATCGATTTATCATGATATTAATTTACCATTAATGGGGAAGAAAATGTTTTCCACAAATTTGTTATACCTTGAGAAAGAATGTGAACATTAACTTGTTTGTTCACAATTACAGTATGTGAATTTTAGCGGCATCTAGCGGTGAGGTTGTAAATTGTAAACACTCACCCCTCCCTTTCGAAGCTATGGGGCCGAAACAGTACAAAAATGTTGTTGTCGGAGAGAGCAGAGAATGACTAGTGCTCTGTAGAGCAGTTTGTCCGTTTAGGGCTTCTGTAGAAACATGGCTGTGTTAAATGGTGACTTCACTGTAAGGGGAAACGCAGTGTTTGTAGATGGAAACGGCTCATTCTGGGGTAATAAAAACATAACGGTTCATTATGTAAGGTCTTTATACACCACTGGAAAAAGTTATGTATATTATATTGCATTTCTATCAATAGATCCTCATAAATACTACACACTGCACCTTTAAACTCCATTAAATCCATTTTATTTTTCTGATTTAATGAAAAAATGTCATTAAAAATAGTATCTAATTCAATTAATTAATAAAATGTCAGCAGTTTAATCAATCTGTTAAATTGTAATCAACTGAAAATATAACTTAATTTACAACAAAACTAGATTAGATTTGATTTGATCAAATAAAAAGCTTCACAAAAGAATTGTATAAATTGGGTGAAAACATGGGTGAAAAATGATTGTTTTTTTTAAATAATAATATTATTTTCTCAGCAATTAACCCTGTGTGACACAGAATTTGCATTTGTATTTAGAATAAAATAAGACTGAGTAAAAAAAAAAAAAAAGTTGAACTGACACTTTTTTTTTTTTTTTTTTACATTTTCTTGTAAACAGCATTACAAACAAAAAAAATAGAAATTGTTCCATGCTGAGAATGCTAAAAGCTATAAGGAGCCGAAAGCTCTATAATTTTCAAGCAGGCAAGATCAACCTCTCACCTATTAAATGTGACATGCTTTTACACAGAAAAAAATGTCATAAGAGTCCTTGACTCTAGCAACTGCTGTAATATTTTTTTAGATGCTCTAGACTGTGGGTCTGCATTGCAGTAATGCACGATAATGACATGGTCTTCTCATCCTGTAATCTGTACGCTGTTTTTTTGTCACATGCCATTTGATTGACTGTTCAATTCAGCGTGTGCAGAACTCAAGCAATCAAATTTTTCATTTTCCAGCTGCTAGTTTCCTTTCAGTAGCTCTTAAATGCATGTTATTGATCTTATTGTGAACTTTTCATCCATGCATATGTTCTTAAAATGCAGGTTCCAAACAAGTTTTCTTGCAGCGATGCCATTGAAGAAGAAACTTTCAGAGAACAGGTTTTAAAAGAACCATTTTTATTTGTGTGAAGAGCATTTTAATAATCTAAAGATCCACTTTCCTCTGTGCAATGGAAAAAGTTACTTTGTGGAACCACAGATGCCAATAAAAAACTTTTTTAACATTGTAAATGTTATAACTTGATCTTCTGAGGAAATTACAGACTCTCTTGTAACATGCTGGACTTCTCCAATCATTTAGTCCACTTAAACCACATCTCTTTCTTAAAAATGACTGAAAGCTCACATTGGTTTTTGAGTGTAACACCCACATCTCAAATCCAATCAACAACGGCAATCATGAACTCCATATCTGCTTTCTTGGCCAAGGACCACTTAAGAGGATGTTTGTTCAGCATCATGTTTAGAAAATGTAAAGTCGATGTCCCCACAATAACAGACCGGCATGCTATTTATTTAAGAACGTTGTGCAAGTTTACTGCAACAATGGTGCTGTGAACTTAACTTACTTTTGAAATTCCAGCGTTTAATTGATTCTCATAAGCGCTCAGTGTTACAGCTGTAAACATGACGGCTTCCTTCTTCCTTAGAGGGGTTGGCGTCATGATGGCTTTGTTTCCAGGTGGACCATTGAAGCAAGGCAATTTTTATAAAAGAATAGAATTGTGAAGGAAATTCTAGGTCTAATTCTAGTAGAGAAGTATGGAGCCCCACACATGGCGTGCAATGAAAAAAGTAAAGTGTGCGCACGATTGCGGCAGCGGTCTGTATCCTTGTTAGTGCGACCGCTTTCCACGCCAGAGACCCTGGTTTGAATCCCGCTTGAAATGGGCCGTGTAGGATGGGTTACATTGGTGCTGTGACTCGATGGGATTTAGGTTTAGTGGGTGAGTGTAACTGACATAAGCCAGTAAGAGATGTGCATGTAAACCTCACTCCCCTGGCCTCAAGAGGCGCAATAACAACTGACGCTAGAGGCTGCGGTCTTATGAGTCCGTGTTAGCCTGCCCACCCAGCAAGCAATTTTGCGTTTAAAATATATCTAATAGCCATCCAAACCCTGAACATGTCAAAGCAATGAATCCAAACACCTTTGACTTTGCTTACATGATGGAATATCATACATCTCACAAGTTATTTTGGCAAAAACGACATGTAACCAAATTCAAGGTTATTTTGGCTAGAAGTGGGTTACTCATAGCCAGTCTATATCGGGTCTATGCTTAACCTAGATGGCAAAAGGGGGCCGATTGCTTGCTGAGCTGCCTCCCATGCTGGAGACAACGGTTCAAATCCTGCTCGGAGCAGGTCAAGTAGGACTGGTTACACCTACTTTAATTTGATTGGCCATCTCAATCATTTTGACACTGACAAGAGCTGTTACAGCATTGAGGCAAACCAAAAATCTTTAAAAATGAACATTTAAATGAACATTTACATTTAAAATCTTTTTTTTTCTAACAACAAACATAGCATAGCAGAGGTGTTTAGGACAGGGGGGCTAGGACAGGACTTGTCCCCCTCAATGTCTTTGGTGGTTACGACCCTGCATTAAAGAACGTGATACACACGTGTCCCGATCAGATGATGACTTCGAAACTCCCGAAGTGTTTCCCATTTTGTGTGCCATATGAATCAGAGGCTCAGCCAACGGTCTGTGGGCGTGACTTCTGAGGCTGCGACTAACCCATGGATAGATCCAAGTTCCAGCCCTACATATTTTTTTATTTTCTAATAATACGCAAGAAAAGATCTGTCGCCATTTTCGTTTAACCGTTTAATCGTGACTTTAACTAATATTGTGCTCCCCTGGGTGATCTGGGATTAAATGCTTTACTCGAGAGCAATGATGTGATAACAAATAATTAGCTTCAAACCAGCAGCCTTTCGGTTACCAGCTCTGAGCTTTAGCCACTATGCCCTATCATGTATGTTGGAAATAACTGAATTGGCCATATTTCCTGACTATTTACTATCACTCTAGAAAAAGTGTAAATTTAGTGTACAGACAACCTCTCGTAGCTTATAGTATCTGGAACCTGCTAATTACAGTAAGTGGGCTCTGTTCATTATTGAGACTCGTGCTGAATGTAACAGAGCATGATCTAAATTTAAATAAACAACATTTAAATATGCACTTATCACTGCCTTATTGCAGTTCTGCTGTGATTTGGGGAAACCCCTCTTTCAAAGCAATTGAATATTAAATGAAGCTCTCTTATTTGATTTCTTGAAGTTGATTCATCAGCCTCATCCGTCTTTTACATCGGGGTAATGATAGCTCATAAGCTACACTGAGTGGATTCTCTGTGTGTTTGGATTGATGACGTGCTCCAGCCTCAGGAGGTATTGAATATGTAATGTGTGATAAGCCATAACTAGCACTCACTCGGGTCTCCTTAATAAACATGGCTCTTGAGTGGAGGAGATCTGTTGCCGAGGGAACCGTATGAGCTCAGAGCAGCTCAGTGGGCGAAACACAACAGTGAAAGAAACATGGGTGGGAGGAATAAGAGAGAGATAGAGATAGCGATAGAGAGAGACTGTGTGGAGAACAGTAGAGTTGGGGAAAGAGTTGTTGGGGAAAATGTGTGGGATTTTGTATTTTTTTTTATTTTTATATAAGTGACACAGCATTTGTTTTTGATGAGGCATGATTATTACCCATTGCAATTTGCGTCAAACGGGACATTTGATGTTTCCAGTTAATTTATTCCTTTCTGTGAATTAGTTGAACCTTAGATTATTTGTGAAAGTACTGTATTTTCATTCTTAGGTCTTAGTATTTATTCACCATCAAGTTGTTCCAAAACTGCATTACTTTCTTTCTTCTGTGGAACAAAACGTGAAATTCCGGAATGAGTTGATCACTGGTTTCCATTCAATTACAATGAAGGACACAAAAGTGCAACAAAAATGTATACACTCACTTAAAGGATTATTAGGAACACCTGTTCAATTTCTCATTAATGCAATTATCTAATCAACCAATCACATGGCAGTTGCTTCATTGCATTTAGGGGTGTGGTCCTGGTCAAGACAATCTCCTGAACTCCAAACTGAATGTCAGAATGGGAAAGAAAGGTGATTTAAGCAATTTTGAGCGTGGCATGGTTTGTTGGTGCCAGACGGGTCGGTCTGAGTATTTCACAATCTGCTCAGTTACTGGGATTTTTACGCACAACCATTTTTAGGGTTTACAAAGAATGGTGTGAAAAGGGAAAAACTTCCAGTATGCGGCAGTCCTGTGGGTGAAAATGCCTTGTTGATGCTAGAGGTCAGAGGAGAATGGGTCGACTGATTCAAGCTGATAGAAGAGCAACTTTGACTGAAATAACCACTCGTTACAACCGAGGTATGCAGCAAAGCATTTGTGAAGCCACAACACGCACAACCTTGAGGCGGATGGGCTACAACAGCAGAAGACCCCACTGGGTACCACTCATCTCCACTACAAATAGGAGAAAGAGGCTATTTGCTACAATTTGCACAAGCTCACCAAAATTGGACAGTTGAAGACTGGAAAAATGTTGCCTGGTCTGATGAGTCTCGATTTCTGTTGAGACATTCAGATGGTAGAGTCAGAATTTGGCATAAACGGAATGAGAACATGGATCCATCATGCCTTGTTACCACTGTGCAGGCTGGTGGTGGTGGTGTAATGGTGTGGGGGATGTTTTCTTGACACACTTTAGGCCCCTTAGTACCAATTGGGCATTGTTTAAATGCCATGGCCTACCTGAGCATTGTTTCTGACCATGTCCATCCCTTTATGACCACCATGTACCCATCCTCTGATGGCTACTTTCAGCAGGATAATGCACCATGTCACAAAGCTCGAATCATTTCAAATTGGTTTCTTGAACATGACAGTTCAAGAATGCTTTCAACACCTTGTTGAATCAATGCCACGTAGAATTAAGGCAGTTCTGAAGGTGAAAGGGGGTCAAACACGGTATTAGTATGGTGTTCCTAATAATCCTTTAGGTGAGTGTAAAACAACTTTAAAGTATTTCATACGATGTCTTATATGTGAACTAATTGTTCTTCTGAATCAGATCAGAATAGTTAAATTGGTTAATATGATAAAAAAAAAATCAGAATGGCTTGTTCAGGAATCTGAGGAATCAGATCTCAAAGTTCAACCAAAGACTATAGAAAGACTGTCCACTCCTGTTACTTATGAATGGGAGAAACTGCAATATGGTGGAATAGTTATGCCTTCTAAACTAAAAGAGCCAATCGCTAATTGGTAAAGTCATTGTATCACTGCAGCTGCCATTAGAAGCTCCGGTTCCCATAGAAGCCTGAGACTAACGCTTAGGACTGCACATTTGCTGGTCTAGCCTGGGAAAGCTTTTTTTAATGCTATTTGAGCATAAGAAACAACATTTATGGGACACCTCATGTCAGATGTTGTTGCTGATTTGAAAAATGTTATTTAATTTTGAGTTCGGCAAGCAGTTTTTGAGATTTCAGGATTCCCTCATTCAAATAGACTTTCCTTGAAAAGGACTTTGGTTCAACTCACTGACTCGCTAACAGCCAAGTGGAGTTTCCACCAGTGGTTTTCAGAGAATAATGACTTAAATTGTAGTCTGTTGATCACAAATAGCTTTATATGGCTTAAGAAGACTTAGGTACACTCTCAGAAAAAAAAGGTACAAAAGATGTTACTGGGGCAGTACCCTTTCAAAAAGTACACCTTTGTCTGAAAGGTACATAATGGCACCAAAAGTGTACAAATTATTATCGAAATGGTACATTGGAACCTTTTTAAAGGGTATCGTCCCAGTGACAGGTTTTTTTTGTACCCTTTTTTTCCGAGAGTGTAGCTCACCAAAGTCATATGGATTACTTTTATGATATTTAATGGTGTTTTTGTGTCCTTGGTAAAGCCTCAAATTT
The DNA here is from genome assembly GCA_023029165.1 of Gobiocypris rarus. Classification (NCBI taxonomy): domain Eukaryota; kingdom Metazoa; phylum Chordata; class Actinopteri; order Cypriniformes; family Gobionidae; genus Gobiocypris; species Gobiocypris rarus. Next base: position 25,916,476 of record CM040928.1, read on the forward strand.
GCAGTACCGATTAATTTTAATTGCATGGAAAATCTTGAGGGAAAAAAAAGAGTCATACAGCTTTGGAATGACATGAAGCTGAAATATTCCTTTAATATATACGTTTTTATTTTTATTAAATCTTTTAAATATTCCATTTCCTTTTTATCTGATTAGTGTAGCTAATATCAAATTTGCCTAGAAGTCGTTTAATCATTATTATTAGCAATCATTTCTTCAGGGCTACTATACCTTCTTAATGCAGTCTGATGTTACCATCAACACAGATTTTGAAGATTTATACAGAGGAACTTAAAGTGCACTTATTCAGGGACAGTCCAGGAGCAAGCTGGGGTTAAGGGCATAATGGTGAAAGCTCATGGCTCCTCTTACAAGGAGCAAAGCAGCAGCCTTCCAATTACCAGGCATGAACTTTAGCCTCTACGCTAGTGGTTGTCAAACTTTTTTAATACTGAACCCACGTCACATTTCAAAACCATTTTCAGGATATGCAATACTACGGTGATCCACTGCTGCCACATGCAAATAATTTGTTTCCCTCAATTATGTCATAATAACAAAATGTTATGTCGTTTTAAAGACATCTTTTCTCTTAATAATGAGTTCTTATGTTGTAAAAACGACATAATTTTCTCATAATAACAAGATCTTATGTCGTAAAAACAACACATTTTTCGCATTAAAACAACATATATTTTCTCCTAATAAGGACGTGTTGTATAGTGATGTGTACAAAATATGCCTTCATGCACTAGATAATTTATAGGCTAGTGTGCCTTTGTCAGACTGAGTCTACCTGCACTGGGTAAGACTTAAGTTGTTGTGAGAAATAAACCCAGGTGACAATTATGGTTATTATGGTAATTCATTATGGTGAATGCTTTGTATGACACGTGTCCCGATCTAAAACAACATTCACATGAGCAAAAACGTGTTTGGAATAACACCACTGCACCGTTGTAGTCACGATTGTATACAACAGACAATATAAATTGAGCCAAATAACTTTTTCTATTTGGTTGACTGTATTTTTAGTTTTATGATGAAGAGACTGTGATGTTTGGACTTTTCCCTTAGGCCTATAGCAGCGTAACATCTTAAAATAGCTTACTCCGTCATCGTACTTGTCTATCTAGGCTGTGTTGTAGCATATTTGAGTTTATTTGTTTAGTTGTGTATTTGTTTATTATTATTATTATTATTATTATTATTATATTAGGCCATGTGCATATGAATTTAGAACATTTAGCCTAGTTTAAACCCCTGTCGGGTTGTAGTCCCTGCAAAGGGCAAAATGTTTTGTGTTTTTTTTACCACTTTGTCATTTTTCTTGGAATTTTGTTTGTTTGAAATATGAACGGAATTTAGAAATGCTGTTGAAATTAAAAACTTTGTGTTTAATAAACAAAATAATCTGTTCCCTGAATCCACGTTGTTATTGTGAGTGTACACAAATACAAGTAGACAGTTTATAGTTTATAATTATGTCTTCAACTTATCTGTATGGCTAAAAATTATGGAGTATTGTGATTTGTCTCCGCTGTCATAAAGGAAAAAAATGGCCGGCACCTTTGTTGGTCAGTAAAGAAAACGTAGCCTATTAAGTTTTCATAGTAAGGCTATGTTTAAATATTAGCCTATGATATTATTATTATTATTTATTTGATATTTAATAAATAAGAAGCAAACCAAGAACATCGGGAATGGACTGACCCGAACCCACTGGCAAGTTGCCGCAGCCTTTAAGACTGTGTCTTTCTGTTTTTAATAAAATAAATTTGAATATGTCTTAATTACAGGCAGATAGTTATGATATTTGTGGCTACATTACTCGGTTAAAGTTATGCCACTGAGGCTATTTATGAGCGGTATGGCCCCAAAAAGCCCCAGATGGCTGTCTGTTATGAACTGTAGGTTACATCAATAAATTAGATTCATTAATTAAGTTTTGAAGTGTGACAAAGGCACATAGGCTAGCCTATAAATTATCTAATGTGCATAAAGGCATATTTTGTACACATCATACAACACGTCCTTTTTAGGAGAAAATATGTCATATATAACATCTCGTTATTACAACATAATTTGGCAGCAATGCGTCACCATACAATACACTGATAATGTTAATGTTTTTAAAAAAATAACTTTTTTGTATTCTTATATAAATAAATAAACTTCAAATAAACAGACATGCTAGGATAGCAACATGAAGTATTTTTGTTTTAGGAATGAGAATGTATATTATTTGAGTTGTAGAAGTTTGAGCATGTTGCCCTGGGGAGACTTTGTGTGCTTGCTTGTTTGGTTATGCGTCATTTTAATTTTTCATCACATATTGTGTAATGTGTGTTTTCTGAGTTTATACTAGTGTTTTTAGCTTATTAGCCTATATGTGTGCAACTGAGCAGATTCACCCAGTGCTGAAGCAGTAACAGTGCCACTAGTTATCACTACAGAGCTTAAGTGGAAGTCCAAAAAAAAACTGGAAAAGGAAAAAGGGTTGCAGGGGCTGGTAGTCAGAATGTAATAATCCTTCATCTCGGCCAGTGAACACTGGAATTCATCTCTTGGCACTCCTCATACTACACCCACACACACACACACACAGCCGCTGGGTTGCCAGGCAGCAGGAGTGTGTCCTGGTAACCGGGGAACGAAGCAATGCCAGTTCAGTGCTGTACAATTTCTGCCACAGCCAGAAGCCTCACGTTCAGAGCCATGGGCCTTTAGAATCGAATTATTATCTCCAAATATGGCTGTAATTTAATGATTGCTACACGCAATGCTAAAACTAGTTTGAACAGTTTTACTAAAACAACAAGTTTGTCAATGATTTTTCTTCTATTAAATGTGCACTGTGTAAATGTTAGTGGCATCTTGTGGTGAGGTTGTGAACTGCAACCACCCACCGCTCACCCCTCCCTTTCGAAGCACATAGAGAAGTTACGGTGGCTGACACAGGAGAAAGATATCGTCGTCTGAGACAGAAGAGAGTAGCTAGCGCTCTGTAGAGCAGTTTGCCCTTTGGGCTGTAGAAACATGGCGGCACAAAATGGAGACTTCACTGTAAGGGGACCTGTGGTTTTCTAAGGTATTAAACCCGTGGCCATTCTAAGGTTATAAAAACATAACGGTTCGTTATGTAAGGTCTTTATACACCACTGAAAATATAGTTATGGATATTATATTGTGTTTCTGTCAATAGATCCTCAAAAAAATTACACACTGTAACTTATTTTGTTCGTTTTTGCGTCACTGTGGCGAGGTAGATGATCGTGAGATGTGGAAGGAGTGTGATTGAGAATGAGCGTCACCTGCGAGTCCTCTCATGAGGGAGCTCAGAGGCATATAAGGACGGGCGACACCAGTGAAGGACGAGAGAGGACTCCTCTCTCGTCCTTCACTGGTGTCGCTCGTTCTTCATGAGAGGACTCGAGACCGGTGTGACTCGCAGGTCACACTTAGTCTCGCTCGCTCCTTCCACATCTCTCACTCATCTACCTGGCCACAGTCACATCTGTATAAAGGAGTCTGAGCAAGTAGGCTATATCGCGTGTGTGGAGGCTGCAGGTGGCGGATCGTTTGTCGCCTCTTCTTACAGCAGATGAAATGTTATTAAACTTGTCATTTTGATGGCAGCTTGTAATCCAGAAAGTTCAAAACGACAATCATTGCTGACAACTGGTGAGTTGATAGACAACCCTCAAAACATTAGATTCTTCCGCACTCAGGAGCCGTGCCAATGTGCAACCCACGTAAAGAAAATACAGTTGCAAGAAAAAGTATGTGAACCACTTGCAGAATCTGTGAAAATGTGAATCAATTTAACTAAATAAAAGAGATTATACAAAATGCATGTTCTTTTTTATTTAGTACTGTCCTGAATAAGAAAATGTATAAGAATTGTCCACAAGACAATAAATAGCTGCATTTATTGAAATGACCCCGTTCAAAAGTTTATGAACCATTGATTCTCAATATTATGTGTCATTCCCTGATGATCCACGGCTGTTTTTTTTTTGTTGTTTTTTTTGTCTTGTGATGGTTGTTCTTGAGTCTCTTGTTTGACCGGAGCAATTAAACTAGCAGTAAAAATCCTCCAGGTCCGGCAAATTCTTCAGTTTTCCAGCATCTTTTGCATATTTGAACCCTTTCCAGCAGTGACTGTATGATTTTGAGATCCATCTTTTCACACTTGACAATTGAGGGACTCGAGCACAACCATTAAAAAAGGTTCAAACATTCACTAATGCTCCAGAAGGAAACACGATGCATTAAGACTCTCAATTAAACTTATTGAATTTGAAGTTCAAGGTAAATTGTACTTAATTTGTCTTCCGGGAAACATGTTAGTATATTCTGTTGCTTCTGAAGGGTAGTACTAAATGAAAAATTTTCCTTTTATTTAAACAAAATAAGAAAAATTTGGGCATCATCCTGTTCAAAAGTAAAAGTGGAGATAAAAACTGCAATATTGCAAACCCTAAGACAAGGGATGTTCACTGAGATTATTCTTGAAATATTATGACTAAAACTCGTTTCAGTGTCTTTTCCTTTTTCTAACTAGAGTTCTTGTTTGTTGCTCTGTCAGTGTGTCAGTATAAATGAATTCTGATAAAGATCAGCACAACATTTTGTCAAACTGGCAGCTTTGTTGTGTTGTTATGTGAAGAAGTTTGTTATCTGTCTTGCCAGTCCATTTTTGTTACCTGTGATAGATGCGAGTTCAACATAAAATCTGGAACGCTGTAAAAGCACAGCTTAGCTGATAACATCAAGGACATTTCAGGAATGTATTTCTCTGTTTGAAAGAAGGATTGAGTCAGCCGGAGCGGGCAAGCCGCTGCTGGAAAACAAGGATGTCATCGCCTTGATATATTTGCTGAAATGCTGCCTTTATTACAGAACCCAGAAGAGCGTTTACTGTAGAAACACATTACATAAACTTTACCAAACTGATTGGAGGGGTCATTTATGTGGGAGTATTTCAGTGGCTCAATAAGAGTGCATATCTTGAAACATTAATGCACAACTTGCATACGGATTGTATTGAAACGGCTCTAACGATATAGGGACGCTATATGTTTTCTAAGCTGTTATTGGTAGAATATGTGGGATAAAAAAATAACATTACAAATAAACCTCAGATGTGCTGTTTGTATATGTTATTGTTGTCTGTATGAGACGAGATGAGAAGACAATATGCTGACTGACTCTGTTTCAAGTGCAATGACACTCTTCCTCGCGTTCTTCATTTCTTTCCTCCCGCTGTTGTTTTTTCTCTGCTGTTATTTTCGTTCTCCTCCTCTCGCTCTTATTTCACTCTCTAATAAGCACAGATGCTCCCACACGTTGACACTGATCTTTAAACATCTACTGTTTTACGAATCAGGAGAAATATATCCTCTTCCCTCTCTTTCCCTGCCCTCAGCCACCCCCATAGTGAGCCTATTGCACACTTTTTTTTATTGTATTTTCTGTCTTTCTCCTCCCACTCTCCTCTCCTACTCTGTGTGAAGTCCTAGTTCTGTCCTTCAGCCACCTCTGTGTCTTCCTGCGAGCTTCCAAACTTCCATCCCGTGGTCTCCTCAAGCGCTGGATCGACCCTTCGCTGTGTAGGTGTTTCTCCAGTTCTCCTGCTGCTCATCCCTGGATGAATCCCTCTCTCCTCACTCACTCTCTGGCTGGATCTCAAAACATAGTGAGCCACCTGCCTAGACAGCATTTTTGGTTTAGTTCAGTTTATTTTTTCAAAGATTATGTCTAGGTTGGATGTTCTCTGGATTTTGTCTTACTATTCAATTTTAACATGTCCAATGGCTGTCTTGTCGACAGTTCACTAGATTTGGAGTTTGAATGCTTAAATATAATGATAAAACATGCTTGGAATGCAGCTCACTAGGTTTTGAGCCCAAAAATGCTGTTTTTGGCAGACTAGCTTTTAGTTTGAATGTTAAATATTAATGATTTAACCTTCCAAACATGGCATGTTGGAAAATCACTAGGTTTTGAGATTCAAATATTAGAATCAAATGTATATAATCATTATGCCGCAAAAATGCCACCTAGGTAGACAGCTGTTGTCATGGGCAGCCCATAGGTTTTTAGTTTGAATGCTTAAATCAAATGCTCAAACAGTTAGGATGATTACAAATGCTGTCTAGGTAGGCAATGTTTTCACCCTGGATATTCATATCAAATCTACAAACACGTCTGATACTGAAAATTATGTATATAGGCAGCTCACCAGGTTTCGAGTTCAGACATTAAAATCGAATGTTTGAATGTGCTTATGATACCCACATTTGATCTTTTGGTAAGCTGGCAGCTTGACAGTTTTTGAGTCAAATCAAAGATCGGACAGTGATGCCTAAAACTGCTGTCTTGGCAGCTCACTAGTTTTTTAGTTTGTATGATTCAACATTCAAACATGTCTACTATTCCTAATGCAGTTGTGTAGATGGGCCGCTCATGAGTTTGAATGTATGAATCAAATGTTCAAACATGCTTACAATGCCTTAAACAGGCTGTTTAAGTAGGCAACACACTTGTTTTAAAGGGTTAGTTCACCCAAAAATTACAATTCTGTCATCATTTACTCAGCCTCATCTCGTTCCAAACCCTTTTGTTCATCTTCGTAACACAAATTAAGAATTAAATTTGAGAGATTTCTGTCCATCCAATATCGCTTTGTTTGACGAACTGATTGAATTTAGGCTTTTATTCACATATTAACATTGATCAGCGAACATAAACAGAAGCTCAACCGTAGTTGATTGATGTTCAAGAAATGGAAGCTCTAGCATAGTTCTACCTGGAAGACTCCAATGTCATGTCATTTATAAATTATCTATCTAGCCAATCATTAATCGTCATCTGTAGTATAAAAGTTCTGTTCTGAGTCTTTCGGGTAAAACAAACCTCATTGGTTCTTGATGAAGCTCAAATGTGTTGCGTAACACGAGAATGAACCTCATTGTTTCTCGCACGTTAAGCGAACATGCTTGAGCTTCTGTTGATGAATGTTTATCTTCATCATATTAACCCTTTTACACGTACGATCACATACAGTATTGTTCAAAATAATAGCAGTACAATGTGACTAACCAGAATAATCAAGGTTTTTAGTATATTTTTTATTGCTACGTGGCAAACAAGTTACCAGTAGATTCAGTAGATTCTCAGAAAACAAATGAGACCCAGCATTCATGATATGCACACTCTTAAGGCTGTGCAATTGGGGTATTAGTTGAAAGGGGTGTGTTCAAAAAAATAGCAGTGTCTACCTTTGACTGTACAAACTCAAAACTATTTAGTACAAACATTTTTTTTTCTGGGATTGAGCAATCCTGTGAATCACTAAACTAATATTTAGTTGTATGACCACAGTTTTTTAAAACTGCTTGACATCTGTGTGGCATGGAGTCAACCAACTTGTGGCACCTCTCAGCTGTTATTCCACTCCATGATTCTTTAACAACATTCCACAATTCATTCACATTTCTTGGTTTTGCTTCATAAACAGCATTTTTGATATCACCCCACAAGTTCTCAATTGGATTAAGGTCTGGAGATTGGGCTGGCCACTCCATAACATTAATTTTGTTGGTTTGGAACCAAGACTTTGCCCGTTTACTAGTGTGTTTTGGGTCATTGTCTTGTTGAAACAACCATTTCAAGGGCATGTCCTCTTCAGCATAGGACAACATGACCTCTTCAAGTATTTTAACATATGCAAACTGATCCATGATCCCTGGTATGCGATAAATAGGCCCAACACCATAGTAGGAGAAACATGCCCATATCATGATGCTTGCACCTCCATGCTTCACTGTCTTCACTGTGTACTGTGGCTTGAATTCAGAGTTTGGGGTCGTCTCACAAACTGCCTGTGGCCCTTGGACCCAAAAAGAAAAATTTTACTCTCATCAGTCCACAAAATGTTCCTCCATTTCTCTTTAGGCCAGTTGATGTGTTCTTTGGCAAATTGTAACCTCTTCTGCACATGCCTTTTTTTTAACAGAGGAACTTTGCGGGGGATTCTTGAAAATAGATTAGCTTCACACAGACGTCTTCTAACTGTCACAGTACTTACAGGTAACTCCAGACTGTCTTTGATCATCCTGGAGGTGATGGTTGTCTTCCGTTTTCTTCCACGTCTCTCTGGTTTTGCTCTCCATTTTAAGGCATTGGAGATCATTTTAGCTGAACAGCCTATAATTTTTTGCACCTCTTTATAGGTTTTCCCCTCTCCAATCAACTTTTTAATCAAAGTACGCTGTTCTTCTGAACAATGTCTTGAACGACCCATTTTCCTCAGCTTTCAAATGCATGTTCAACAAGTGTTGGCTTCATCCTTAAATAGGGGCCACCTGATTCACACCTGTTTCTTCACAAAATTGATGACCTCAGTGATTGAATGCCACACTGCTATTTTTTTGAACACACCCCTTTCAACTAATTCAACTAATTGCCCAATTGCACAGCCTTAAGAGCGTGCATATCATGAATGCTGGGTCTCATTTGTTTTCTGAGAATCTACTGAACCTACTGGTAACTTGTTTGCCACGTAGCAATAAAAAAATATACTAAAAACCTTGATTATTCTGGTTAGTCACATTGTACTGCTATTATTTTGAACAATACTGTATATGTGATTAGAATGTTAAGTGATAAACTGCCAAATTCAAAAATTCAAATCTGCTTTAGCGCGTTGACTGGCGTGTGAGTGAGAGACAGACTGAGCTCAGTGTCTTTTAATGTTTATTTTAGGTTTCATACAATTCAAATTACATTACACAATTCAAAAATGTCACATATATCAGGAGAAGTTGATGATCATGTGTTGTAAATACAGCAGGCTCTGACTCCCTGTCAGTGTTAAAAACATATAACGGTGGCACCCTGCCCTACCCTACCCTACCCCACCCTGCTCCGCCCCGCCCAGCCTACAGCCTACAGCCTGTGATAATTTATTGATCAACAAACATATAATTAATTTTTTATAATTGAAACCATAAGGAGTTCACTTGCATGTATTTTGATGTGTTACCATGGAAATTAGAAAACGTCATTTTATAATAACGGTCGCATTAAAAAACTCACGCCAGAATGCCAGTCTGCCAGTCTGAATATTTAGAACGTACGTGCGAAAAGGTTAAGCAATTGTGTCAATTCAGAAAATTTGAAGTAAACCACTCATATTAATTCATATTAATTAGTTTTACGATTTCTTTATGAACTTTGTGAAGTGTAAAAGTGGTAGTTGTGTAGCTGTCAATGAAGGGAAACATATCTTCATTTGTGTTCTGAAGATGAAGTCGGGTTTGGAACGACATGAGGGTGGGTAATTGATGACAGAATTTTCATTTTTGGGTGAATCGTACATATAATCAATGCTTATGATACCTAAAATCTTGTCCAGGTATGCAGGTCACTTGGTTTTGCGTTTAAATGCTTTATTCAAACAATTAAACACTCATTGTTCTCAAAAATCCTGTTTAGTAGCTCACTGGGTTTTGAGTTTGTATGTTCAATTTAAACTTTTTAACAATGACCAAAAGTGCTGTCTAAGTAGGTGATTAGGTTTTGAGTTTCAGATATTACAATAAAATGTATTCATGCTTATGATGCCTAAAATGCCGTCTAGATAGGAAGTTTACTCAGTTTTAGGATCAAATGATTCATTCAAACAATTACACTATCCTAGTACCCAAAATGATGCTGTCCAGGTTGGCAGCTCACTAGGTTTTAAATTGTAACATTTTAGACTTGTTTGTTCAGCACATCACACATATGCTCCATTGGATTGAGATCTGGGAAATTTGGAGGCCAAGTCAACACCTCAAACTTGTTGTGCTCCTAAAACCATTCCTATATATTTTTTTTGCTTTGTGGCAGGGCGCATTATCGTGCTGAAAATGACCACAGCCACCAGGGAATACTGTTTCCATGAAAGGGTGTACATGGTCTGCAACAATGCTTAGGTAGGTGGTACGAGTCAAAGTAACATCCCCGGCCATCCATGTGATGTAAAAGAAAACATGATTCATCAGACCAGGCCGCCTTCTTCCATTGCTCTGTGTTCCAGTTCTGATGCTCATGTGCTCACTGTCGCCGCTTTCGGCAGTGGATAGGGGTCAGCATGGGCACCCTGACTGGTCTGCGGCTATGCAGCCCCATATGCAACAAACTGCATCGCACTGTGTATTCTGACACCTTTCTATCAGAACCAGCATTAACTTCTTGAGCAATTTGACCTACAGTAACTCATCTGTTGGATTGGACCACACAGGCCAGCTTTCGCTCCTCACGTGCATTAATGTGCCATGACCGCTTATGATGACCCTGTCGCCGGTTCACCACTGTTCCTAACTTGGAACACTTTTGATAGATACTGACCACTGCAGACTGGGTACACAAGAGCTGCAGTTTTAAGATGCTCTGATCTAGTTGTCTAGCCGTCACAATTTGGCCCTTGTCAAACTCACTCAAATCCTTACACTTGCCCATTCTTATTGCTTCTAACACATCAACTTTGAGGACAAAATGTTCACTTGCTGCCAAATATATCCCACCCACTAACAGGTGCTGTGATGAAGAGATAATCAGTGTTATTCACTTCACCTGTCATAATGTAATGCCTGATCGGTGTATAATCGGCTTATAATGCCTAAAATGCTGTCTGGAAAGGCATCTCAGTCTGGACATTCAAATCAAATGTTGAAACGATGCAAAAAGCATGTATATGTAGGCAGCTGACCAGATTTTAAATTCAGACATTAAAATCGAATGCATTAATGTGTTCATGATGTCCAAATGTTATCTTTTGGGTTGCAGCTCGCTAAGGTTTGAGTTGTGACATTCAAATCCAACATTCGTATGTCTAAAAAATGCTGTTTGGGATAGGCAGCTCAACAGATTTTTTCTTCAAAGTCGAATACTTAGATGTGAAAATGCTTTCTACCTAGGCATCTCAATATGTTTTGAGACACAGTCTCTCTCTTTTTCTCTCTCTCACTACGATACCAATTCCCTGACCCTACAGCGTGCCAAAGTAGATGCAGGCGGTAAATCGCTAGAAAGATTGAGGAACAGAAAAGATAAACGGAGGTGTGAGGGAACCGGAGAATATAAATAGAGAACTCTGCAGCAAAGAGGATTGAGTCTTTCTTTAATTACAGTTAAGTGTGACAGGAATGAGATGGAAATCAAGTCTTATCTTTTAGCTTAGAAAAAGCAATGACTCTGTGCTAAATGTGTATGTGAAATGGAAAGCGAGACCCCTCAGGTGAGCCTATTACTCGTGCTTTAACAGATAGGTGCAGGTTGCGGCGTAGGGGTAATAAGAGTGGCTCTGTTGAAAAGCTCTTACTGTCGGTGTTGCGTAATCTTCCCACTGGGAGCTCTCGCTCCGGGGACCGACTTTCTCTCTCGCTTCCTTTAATTCAGTCTCTGTCACAAAACATTTAGTGAGGTAAGATGCTGTTTAATCCCATGTCTATAATGATCTGTAGTGACAATCCGCATGATGTGCATACATACTGTACATTATCAACACTGCATTGACTTTTAAGCAAAGGTTTTCTGTTCTTTTTATTTACTCAAAAAATGTAACTAACCACATAAAACAATCAATCTGAAACCTCTGCTTGCTGTTTGCTTCAGTAATGGATTGAACGAACATGCAAGTGGTATTTTACTGTCTAGCACCCATTTACCTGCCTCAACAAGGACTAAGCGAATGTTACGTCTCCTAATTAATATTCATGAGCCAAGCTGTCATGGTTTATAATTATTCACTTTTCATTTCTACACCTCCGTGGATTATCAACATATACATCTAAATACTATAGTATATGTTATATAACATTTGAGGAGCAATTCATTAGCTTTTAATTAATTCATAGTCTTGTTTACCTCATGATGGTGGTATGTGCATAGTTTCTCACCAGGCAAATATTATGAAAGTATTTCCCCCACATTTTTCAAGGCTGTAATGAACAGATTCATTCATGATACCAATTAAAGAAAAAGCATTGACGTTTTGTGACAGTGTGTGGCTGAATTCTGCTACTAATGAATATACAAGTCACATGGTGTCAGGGTTTTGTTTTTTTCTCAAATCAGTTTATATATATTTCCTTGGATTTGCATACACAAACCCTTGTTTGCTTACTGTACATCAGGGGCGTCCAACCCTGCTCCTGGAGGGCTACCGTCCTGCAGGTTTCAGTTCCAACCCTGCTCCAACACACCTGTCTGGAATCATCAAGCAGCCCTGAACTCCGTGATTAGCTGGTTCAGGTGTGTTTGATTCGGGTTGGAGCTAAAATCTGCAGGGTGGTAGCCCTCCAGGACCAGGATTGGACACCCCTTCTGTACATACACTACCATTGGAAGGTTTGGATTGGGTATAAGATTTATTTATTTTTTATTTTTTTTTATGTTACAGCTCACCAAGGCTGTATTTATTTGATAAAAAAATACAGTAAAAACAGTAATATTGTAAAAATATGATTACAATATAAAACAACTGTTTTCTTTTTTACAACTTGCTTATGTGATGGCAAAGCTGAATTTATAGCAGTCATTTCTCTAGTCTTCAGTGTCACATGATCCTTCAGAAATAATTGTAATACGCTGATTAAGTGATTTCTGAGAGCTGTTGAAAGTGGTGCAGATGTGCACCACAACACAATTGTAGCCAATCAGCAGTAGGGGGCGTGTCCACTCATGATGGGGGAGGGGAGAGGGTGAGCAAGAGGGAGAACTGAAGAAAGAATGTAAAAAGAGGGATGACTGAAAAACATTACAAACAGTCCCGCCACTGGCCGTTTTGATTCCTTAATTAACGGCGCAATTAATTTATGATGCCCGCGGATGTGGAATTTTCTTGTGGTGCCACCCTCAGCTCTTGGTGCCCTAGAGCGGAGGCACTGATCATAAAAGAAGAAAGCTAAGAGTGATATCACTGGAAAAAGAAAGGTTAGGATCAAGGAAGAGCTTTAGGACTCGAGTTTAATATTAGAAAAGCTTTCCAGCCCTGGAGAGACCTAAAAGGAAAAAGGCCTGAAAAATGGACTGAGAGGTTTTGTTGTTTCTACTACCATACATGAGTGATATTGGTTTTGCTACTGTATGTTTCACATAACCAAGATAAGCTGTTGTTGTAATATTAACTATAGTAACAAGACAGTTTCGAGTGTCATTGTTTGTCTGGAGCCGCTGTGCTGCTTTATTTTTTTTAAGGAATAATCATAATTTTTCTTCTGTTTTAATTTTAACAGCAAAGCTCTGTTGTGCTTGCCTGACGTCGTCATACTCAGATTCTAGTCAGAATATGAGTCTGATACTGCTCCATTGAGCTGTGATTATGGGGTGTGTTTCAACCGAACCAGGAAAGAAAATGCCTCTGCACTCAATTGGATAGACCTACAACCAATCAGAGCAATGGAGTGAGTGATGTATGTTGAGCGACGCATAGTTGTCAATAGAACTCAACTGCACGCACGCTGGAAGGAGTAGAAGAAGATGTGGAGAGTAAATGATCTTTGCCGGTGTTGTAAAAAGAATTTAAGGATACACAGAAGTTCTCAGTTTGGTAAACAAATTCAACCAAAGTGCTTTTTGGTGACGTGGATGATTACGTTCCTGTTTATCATGTCCATCATCGTATAAAGCCCGCCCTGACAATTTGGTCCGAACAGCTCTGGATCGAGCATAGTTGCTGCACAACGGATCAAGTCCAGACAGAACTTCCCGACCTCAAATGTTGTGTAAATAGTTTTTAATTCAATTAATTAGAATTAATTAGTTTTTTTGATTATTAGAGATAAATCACAGAATTTGGTAAAAATTAAATGGAATTAGATTTTTGTATGTATTTCATAGGGCCCTAAACAAGTCATTTTTTATAAACTTCATAAATTCTTGTTAAAGGACCTGTATGTAGGATTGTGGCCAAAACTGGTACTGCAAACACTTTCAAATTACTGTAGAGGTGTATCCCCTCTCCCCCTCCCCCCTGATTCGAGGTTGCCAGATAGTTTGCATGATCCAGCAGGAACGTAGACTGCTACATGGAGCTTACAATGGCAAATGACGAGTCCATGACAGTAATTTGGGTTTTTCTTTCTGTTAATTATGTCTATGCTTCATGAGAGGTATTTTAGTTTTCGTAAAGTTAGACATTTTTATCCATATTTTTATTTATGTGGTAACTAGAGCAGAGCTGGCAACCCGGATTCGAAACACTACTGACTTTGTGATTGGTAGATAGGTGGAGGCTGGAGCTTCAGGCCAAAACACAACATGTCAACATCAACATCAGTTGAGGGCTGCAACTTCACTTTTAAAATGACAATATCCTGGCCGGACTACTGTTGTCAGTGATATAAGTATTTGAAATTAACATGATTTCTTAATGTCTAGTGACATATCAGGGCCATTTTATGATTCATTGAAATACATTTCTTCCATACAGTTCCTTAAAAATTGTAAGTTTAATGATTTCAATTAATTAGACAGGTTTTTTATTACAAAAAAAAAATTAAACATTAAAATTAGTCCAAAATGGGTTAAAAATGTAAATGTGTTCACATTTATGGTCATGTTCTTGTGATAAACATCGGCGCATCTCCTTTTTTTGCTATAGTTATAGCAACGACGTTTGATGGCCTGTAACGGTGTAGTAGTGGTTTCACCTGTCCTTCTTGCCACTCTGTTTCAAGGTGCAAGGGGAAGGAGTATGAAACAGAATTGTGATTGGACCATACTTACTTTCTCATAATACAAGCATTTCCATTTACACATTTTGAAGACACTTATCCAAAGCGACTTACATTGCATTCAAGGTAAACATTTTTATCAGTTCTCTCTTTCCTGGGAATCAAACCCATGACTTTGGCATTGCTAGCACCATGCTGTACTGTTTGAACTTCAGGAACGCTATATAAAGAGTTCAACTAATACACTGTAACATCTTTTACATGCCTATTCAACACCCTTGAAGAAAATATACAGATTTTGTATCACATGTTGTTGTTGCCATGGTAAAATTAAAACATGGTTTGGTTCAGCATGTGCTGACTGCTGTGGCCAAGAGCTAAATGCTAACGTGCTACAGATTGAGTGACTCATGCAGCACAGCTGGTTTATAGAAATACATGTAGTGATTCAGTGAAGACTACTTCACTGATTTCTTCATTCTTCCTTGAAGATGCTGCAGCATGAGACTGGAAATCTTCCCGAACAGAACTCGTGAGTGGCCGTTTGCTGTGGAGGCAGACAGAAGCGCTTATACTGCATGGGGAGAGGTTTTGAATGTCAGCTGAATAGCAAATATCATGACTGCATACTGCATGAAAAGGAATGAATAAAAGAATCAAGGAGGGAAATACCACACACATAATGAGCAGACTTACACAGTATGAAGATTTCAGTCACTGTATTGGTTTATGTAAGCCACTGGGGTGGTGGGAGTCTTTAGTTCCCCTCTGAGCTCAAGAGTGCTCTTTCTCCATCTCTATTTCTCTCTCATCTAATTCTCATTCACACACCAAACAATGTCGCTTTTTACATTACAGCATGATGACCATTATTGCAAAATATGATTCATATTTCATTTGAATGGTTTTCTTACATCGTGACTAATGTTCGCATTCGAAGTGCACTCATTAAAATGTGAATTTAATTAGAATACTTCTGAAAAATATGTTTAAATTGAACACTAGGGAGGCACAATGCTGGTTGGTAACATCAGCTATTGGCTAATATTACTGGTTTATTAAAAAAATACTGGTATCAGACAGCTCATTTTCTCTCATTTTTAATTTAGTTGACCTTTGCCCATAATTTGCCCAAACACTCACTCACACCAAATTTAAAATTCTATTATTCACTTCCTTAGTCATTGAATCATCTTTGAGAGCAAGGGGGCTCCCGGTGTTTCGGGAGCCCTACGCAACTTGCATACTTTGCGTATAGGGAAGAACGGCACTGGTTTATTATATATTTTGTTTCTTTTTTAGTATATAACAGAAAAAAGGGGGCTTCTAGCTGCTACTGTACAGTAAACACTGCAAGAACCAATCAGCTGTGCTCTATAGAGAACAATGTATTTTAAGCTGATTGAGTTAAGAACCTATCAGCCTGCATCACTTAGTTTCATGACAGAACTTTGTAATTGCTGCTAACACTCATTTTTTAGTTGATCTCACATTACTTATTAACATTTTACTATCTCAGTGTCTGCTCAACTCTCTAACTTTTCTCTGTATTGTATGAACTGCGTTTGCTTGTTTGTATGTTTCTGCTATCATCTGCTTATCTGCTTCTTTCTCTGTCCCTTTATTTGCTTTCCACTCGTCCTTCCATCCCTGTTTGTGTCTTTCTCTGTCTCTCTCAGAGGTGTCAGACTACCCTCATCCTCCAGCTGCTCCACACTCACTCATCTCTCCTCAGCCTCCACCTTCAGTTCTCAACAGCCTGCTAAAAGCCGCAGTCACCATCAGTTCTGCTGCCCTTCCAGGTTGGGTAGACCAGAGCCGCCCACCAACAGGTCCTCAAAGCGGGCCAGGTAAGGGCCAGCAGAGGGCCGACAGATCTAAAATCCCCTAGTCCACTGTTTCCGTAAGCAAAACATTTGCTCATTCCCCCTTCAGATTCACACATCACCCTGAAGAGACATTAACAGTGACAGCCATTTGCAGTGACAGAGCGACCTGAGTCATTCATTCTGAATGAGAGTAATTTCCGGCGACATTAGCAGCAGACAAAGTAGAGCTCAACTTTATGCAAATGAGCAACAATTCAATGCACCTGGTTCCGACCTGGTTCATGTCCTGATCAAACCCCGACTGCAAGGTAAAAAAAGGCTTTTCACAAGTTTTTCACAAGGCAACAAATCACAAGCTCTCATCAAAATCAAAATGTTTTGCTGCAAAATGCTGTCATTGTGAACATCCCTTTACACCGTGTTATGCAACATGTTTTCAGGGTCAAGTCATTTTTCTGTCCTCAATGAATGTTAAATACTGTACAAAGCAGCAAAATCACAGCCAGTCTCAACATTTACCAGTGCTCAAAAATATATAATTTTTGTTGGCCCTTCAATTTTCACTAAATGCACCAAAAAAAGAATGATCAATTTTGATTTATATATATACATATGTATACAGTGGGTACGGAAAGTATTCAGACCCCCATACATTTTTCACTCTTTGTTATATTGCAGTCATCTGCTAAAATCATTTAAGTTCATTTTTTCTCATTAATGTACACACAGCACCCCATATTGACAGAAATACACAGGATTGTTGACATTTTTGCAGATTTATTAAAAAAGAAAAACTGAAATATCACATGGTCCTAAGTATTCAGACCCTTTGGTGTGACATTCATATATTTAACTCAGGTGCTGTCCATTTCTTCTGATCATCCTTGAGATGGTTCTACACCTTCATTTGAGTCCAGCTGTGTTTGATTATACTGATTGGACTTGATTAGGAAAGACATACACCTGTCTATATAAGACCTTACTGCTCACAGTGCATGTCAGAGCAAATGAGAATCATGAGGTCAAAGAAACTGCCTGAAGAGCTCAGAGACATAATTGTGACAAGGCACAGATCTGGCCAAGGTTACAAAAAAATGTCTGCTGCACTTAAGGTTCCTAAGAGCACAGTGGCCTCCATAATCCTTAAATGGAAGACGTTTGGGACAACCAGAACCCTTCCTAGAGCTGGCCGTCCGGCCAAACTGAGCTATCGGGGGAGAAGAGCATTGGTGAGAGAGCTAAAGAAGAACCCAAATATCACTGTGGCTGAGCTCCAGAGATGCAGTCGGAGATGGGAGAAAGTTGTAGAAAGTCATCCATCACTGCAGCCCTCCACCAGTCGGGGCTTTTTGGCAGAGTGGCCTGACAGAAACCTCTCCTAAGTGTAACTCTCCTCTCCTCAAGATAGAACTTTTTGGCCTTAATTCTAAGCGGTATGTGTGGAGAAAACCAGGCACTGCTCATCACCTGTCCAACACAGTCCCAACAGTGAAGCATGGTGGTGGCAGCATCATGCTGTGGGGGTGTTTTTCAGCTGCAGGGACAGGACTACAGGTTGCATTCGAAGGAAAGATGAATGGGGCCAAGTACTGGGATATCCTGGACGAAAACCTTCTCCAGAGTGCTCAAGACCTCAGGTTGGGCCGAAGGTTCACCTTCCAACAAGACAATGACCCTAAGCACACAGCTAAAATAACAAAGGGAGTGGCTTCAGAACAACTCCGTGACTGTTATTGAATGGCCCAGCAGAGCCCTGCCTTAAACCCAATTGAGCATCTCTGGAGAGACCTGAAAAAGGCTGTCCACCAACGTTTACCATCCAACCTGACAGAACTGAAGAGGATCTGCAAGGAGGAATGGCAGAGGTTCCCCAAATCCAGGTGTGAAAAACTTGTTGCATTTTTCCCAAAAAGACTCATGGCTGTATTAGATCAAAATAGTGTCTTTCTACTAAATACTGAGCAAAGGGTCTGAATACTTAGGACCATGTGATATTTCAGTTTTTCTTTTTTAATAAATCTGCAAAAATGTCAACAATTCTGTGTTTTTCTGTCAGTATGGGATGCTGTGTGTACATTAATGAGAAAAAAAATACTTAAATGATTTTAGCAGATGACTGCAATATAACAAAGAGTGAAACATTTAAGGGGGTCTGAATGCTTTCCGTTATATATTTACAAAAGTATAGAAATTATACAGCTGTAATGTTCTAATAATAATCTATATGCTATACATTGGCATATGGTGTAAAACCTGATTTGCACCATATGCAAATATGGTGCAATAGTTCTCAAGTTAATAGTTCTCAAGACGATCACAAGTTATTTAGCACAAAACCTCATCTATTTTAACCATCTAGATAACATTACCTTAGAGACAAATCAGCACATTTTGCAACAATGTACAAGATCACTATCGCACAAGCAAGAGCGCTTTTGTTCTGAATATCATCAGGAATTCACAGCTGTGCTTTAATATTCATAAATATACACTACTGCAGTGTTTCCACACTTTTGTTGTCACGGTACACTTTTGATAAGTAAAAAATAATAATTATACACAGTACACACATTTATTATGAAAATACAAACTTTTATTTTGGAATGCGATTAATCACGATTAATTTTTCCCCAGCACTAATACAAACATTACACAATTGCAAAAACATGCATTGCTTCATATGGCATATTAAAACTAGCTATTATATTAAAAGTGGTACTCACATTTAAAGTGTAACTTGAGCTTAAGTCAGGTAGTCAATGTTGGGCGGAACCTCATATTTAACCTGTCGCCCAAGTTGGTATTGTGCCTTTACACTCACCTAAAGGATTATTAGGAACACCTGTTCAATTTCTCATTAATGCAATTATCTAATCAACCAATCACATGACAGTTGCTTCAATGCATTTAGGGGTGTGGTCCTGATCAATCTCCTGAACTCCAAACTGAATGTCAGAATGGGAAAGAAAGGTGATTTAAGCAATTTTGAGCGTGGCATGGTTGTTGGTGTATTTCACAATCTGCTCAGTTACTGGGATTTTCAGACACAACCATTTCTAGGGTTTACAAAGAATGGTGTGAAAAGGGAACATCCAGTATGTGGCAGTCCTGTGGCGAAAATAACTTGTTGATGCTAGAGGTCAGAGGAGAATGGGCCGACTGATTAAAGCTGATAGAAGAGCAACTTTGACTGAAATAACCACTCGTTACAACCGAGGTATGCAGCAAAGCATTTGTGAAGCCACAACACGCACAACCTTGAGGCGGATGGGCTACAACAGCAGAAGACCCCACCGGGTACCACTCATCTCCACTACAAATAGGAAAAAGAGGCTACAATTTGCATGAGCTCACTAAAATTGGACAGTTGAAGACTGGAAAAATGTTGCCTGGTCTGATAAGTCTCGATTTCTGTTGAGACATTCAGATGGTAGAGTCAGAATTTGGCGTAAACAGAATGAGAACATGGATCCATCGTGCCTTGTTACCACTGTGCAGGCTGGTGGTGGTGGTGTAATGGTGTGGGGGATGTTTTCTTGGCACACTTTAGGCCCCTTAGTGCCAATTGGGCATTGTTTAAATGCCACGGCCTAACTGAGCATTGTTTCTGACCATGTCCATCCCTTTATGACCACCATGTACCCATCCTCTGATGCCTACTTCCAGCAGGATAATGCACCATGTCACAAAGCTTGAATCATTTCAAATTGGTTTATTGAACATGACAATGAGTTCACTGTTCTAAAATGGCCCCCACAGTCACCGGATCTCAACCCAGTAGAGCATCTTTTGGATGTGGTGGAACGGGAGCTTCGTGCCCTGGATGTGCATCCCGCAAATCTCCATCAACTGCAAGATGCTATCCTATAAACATGGGCCAACATTTCTAAAGAATGCTTTCAGCACCTTGTTGAATCAATGCCACATAGAATTAAGGCAGTTCTGAAGGCAAAAGGGGGTCAAACACAGTATTAGTATGGTGTTCCTAATAATCCTTTAGGTGAGTGTATGTAGCTATGGTTATACACTTGCATGTGTCATTATAATAACATTTTATGAAAATCAAGCTCTAATGGAAATTTTTGACCAGGAAATTACATATTTTGTTTGTCACTAGGCCGCGTGTCCACCAAAGTGTTTTTATCCAGATGAAAACGTCTAGCTGTAGGTGCTTGAGAGCGTTTTTGCAGCGCAGCAGGGTTTTTTCAGTATCCGCGGAAGTGTTACTAGTATCTCATTTCACAGATAGTTTGTGTTTGTATTGATTCTATATAAAAATACAATGTAAAGTATTTGCTCTGGCTCTAGTTTTAAATGATTTCCTTCCATTATTATGCTTGTCATCTGTTGACGTTGTACAAGCAGACTGGCGGTTGTTTGGTGTTGTGTTTGTCCTGCCTCTCCTCCACTGTGATTGGACACCTGGGTGAAAAGTGACAGTGATGAGCGCTGCATTTTAAGCCCCATCCACACGGAGACGCGTTTAGCTGTATACGTATAAATTTTGTACCGTATCAGCGTTTCGTCAACACATTTTGGGAGCATGAAAATGATTTTTTTTTTAAACTGGGTCCCAGAGTGGATAAATCTGAAAACGACACCCTTGTGTTTTCGTGTGTACAGCCAATCCGTATATTTTGTGAAACAGTGATGTCATTACACCACGTCCCGCACGCGAAAGACTAGGAGGGATACAACTACGGGCACTGGGCATGCGCACATCAATATTGCGTCATTTTATTATTGTACTTGCATTATTGCATTAGGGTTGGGGTAGGTGTAGCCGTTAATAAAACGTATTAAAAAAATAAAATGTATTTATTGTTATTTTATTGTGCGATTTTGCCTCACCTCCTACCATTGCTGTACCCCTTCTAGCCACAACTCTTCTTCTCCATTTTTAGTGTATCTCTGTGGCCGAATTACAGCACCACACACTGGTCTGGCATGGATACTACATCGTTTTGAGTCGGTTTCAGTGATCTTGTGTGTACGCAGATATTTCTTAAAACGAGGGATTGGGAAAGCTCTGGCTTCGTGTGGACGGGGCCTTATTCAGAATTGAACATTCTTCAACTCTCTGCGACCGATAAAAAATGCTGAGCGCTCTGCGCTTGAGTGTGAAATACTTGCTCAGCGCCACGTTACGCTCATGCCATTCTAAAAACGTGCCCCTCCCATTGAAAACAATTCAATTCTGCACCCAGCCGCATGAAAAAACGCTTTGGTGGACACCGCTTTAAGGACACTGAGTAAAGAAAATGCTGTACTTACGCAAACATCAGTTCTTTATTTACCCTTGCATTGCAAAGAAGCAGAGGCAGTCCAAACTGTTCGTGGCACATTCCAAATGGAGGCGGCGTGGTGGAGTTATGAGGTTTGACTGACAGTTTGAGGAGCCAATAGAGCCAATGGAACCCACACACAGGATGACCAATAGCTTTCAATTTTATAAAACAAAAATGAAGAAATATAGAGATATAAGTTTTCGGCCCGAAAGAGAGAATATAATCTTATTTTTAGCATTTATTGTTTCTTTTTTGTTTGTTTTTTTTAATGATTTTCCACACCAAACCTGCCACAGAGGTTGGGAAACACTGCACTACTTTTTAAAAGTTTGGGGTCTGTAAGAAATGAAAAATTGTATTATTATATGGACACTCTGACATGGAAGAGATGGGATTTATCCCTTGTTGCTTTATATCATCCTGCCCAAGCACATGTTACATGGTGTAATGCTCTCCACTGTGTCTTGCAAACACTCTTCAGAGTAATGTCTGTGCTTCCACCAGCCTTTCACCAAACCTTCTCACTCTGCTTCTCACCTTTTGACCTTTGACGTCCTGCACTCATCCAAACTCTTGCCCTCACCTGGTCTGTCACATTTTGTGGGTGGCACCCTGTCCTTCCTCTTGCCCTCGCTTTAAAGTGCTGAGAAAAAGGACACTTCAGGGACGGCGGAGGAGGAAGTGATCACTTTAGCACTGTGTCAGAGAAGATGCTAGATGAAGCATGTCAGACAGACGCTTGAGGAAGTGAGAGCTAGCAATTAATGTCTTACGGTTTGACAGATGCCTGTCATATGCAGTTGCTACCATTTTCACCATCAGTTCCTCATTTATTTCTCTGTCCTTGTCCACCAGTGTCTCTTATTCGCTCTCTCTCTCTTCCTACAGCGTCTCACCAAGTGTCTGTAAATGCAGGATCAAACATGGCTGGCTCAATTCAAACCTCACAGAACAGCCATGATTGTGTTAGAGAGAGTAAAAGAAGAGACAGACACAGTGTGTGTGAACTTGATCTGTCGCTCTCTATCCTTTTTTCCTTAACTGTCATTTAAAGCTGTGTGTGCACGTCTGCCCGCAAAATGCCTCCCGAAATAAAAGCAACCTCATTACTTTAGACTCTGTAAAGCCCCCTCACTTTCCTATTTTCTTCACTCTAATTTCATCATGTGATATTATGTATTTATTTTAATTTAGTATCAGCCTGCAAGTGATTCATTCAAGGTTTACGTCATATTTAATTTAGCGCGAATGAAAAAGAACACAGGCAGAATGATCTTTGCGTAAATCCTTCCTAAAGACGCTCTGATGTGCATTTTTGGATTCATGAATGTGCTCATGTTTTTAAAAATGTACACCTGCTCCCAGCCATGCGCAAATGTTGCGTAAAACATCTGAACATTATGTTTTCTTTTTTAGACACACTGATGACACTGCATTCATAATAATATATGATAACAAAATTAATTAGTTAACCAGTTAGTTTAATGTACGACATTTTTTATTTACACATAGTCCATTTTTCTTTTTATTATAGATCGCAATTAAAAGTGTTAATTATGTTGCTGTCTATGGAGGGGTCAGAGAGCTTTCGGATCTTCTTTTGTGATCCGAAGATGAACGAAGGTCTTATGGGTTGGGAACGACATGAGGGCGAGTAATTAATGACAGAATTTTAATTTTTGGGAGAACTTACACTTTAATGAAACTGAAACATTAAAATGACATATTTTTGTAAGCATTTTCAGTGGACCAAAACAAAACATATAGATTCTAAAAATACATGTGACCTAGTACATCAAGAAATTTTAAATGAACAGCCCTCATAGCCTCATTTTCATTCGCTTTAAATTAAATATGGTGCTTATACACGTCAGCTAAACAGTAGCAAGTACTGTAATTACATGTTTTATACTTATTCAGAGAAAGCATTTACCTTTTCCAATCAGGCTGAAAGTTTTGTGCTGCTCCAGTTTAGATGACACATAAAGCTGTGATTCAGCAACTAGTGGAATGTGCTGAGTCTGCCATCTAGTGGACATGTTTGAGAAAAGCAGCTTGTCTAAGCACTGAATCTAACCTATCAATAGAGTATCCTGCTTGAGTTCATTTCAGGTAGAAATGATTCAACTCAATAATTTTGTGTGTCTTTTTTCATGTTCTCTATGTGTTTTCATCCCTCTTTTTCTGTCTTTCTATCACTGTATCTCTGTCTTTCAACTCTCCGACCTACTCGTCCCTCATCATTAGTGAGGAGGAGGAGAAGGAGGAGGGTGAGAGCGATTCTGTGCATCAGTTCTGTTGCACCGCCTCCGGGTGCAGTAGCCCCTCCTCTCGCTAACCATCAACCAATCGGCATGAGTGGAACTGCTCGATTGACATTTGTTTGTTGAACTCAGTGAACTCTGCGATTCTTTTTGGTACAGTTTTTGTAATTGCATGTTGAATAGCTCGCTGTCTCGATTAACTACTGTTACATGTGTTTCTGATAGCCTAAATAATTGAATTAATTTACATAATCAAATCAGTCAATAAATGTATGCTGTATTCAGTGGTGGACAGTGACACAATCACAACTATGCTGAAGCAAAATTAAGAAACATATATATATATATATATATATATACACATCATCAAAAGATCAGAACAGTTGCTTTCTATGCTGACATTAATCCTCATTTCAGACGCTGTTTATTTAGAACCTTATTTTGTAAATGAATAGTATACCAAATGTCACTGTACTTGTTGAATTTGTGCACACCATGTCAACCTATTGTTCATAATTCATGTTTACACTTCTTTGTTTTCTCTAGTAGGCGGATTATATTATACAGCTGAATGTGTCACTTTGAATAGAGTAGATCATTATCAGGACACACTGCCATTTTTTTCCCTGAAAATTTCTGTTTTTTTTTAATAACTTAAAAATATGCTGAATTTTCAGAACATCAGAAGCAGGAAGTGGTGGTAAAAAAAAATGAGGAAATTGTCAACACTGAACAGAACATGATATTTATTTATAATTTCAGTAAAAGTAAAGTTAAGTAGAATTCAGTAAGCCGATATTCAGATTTAAAAAATAATATTAAAACTTATTTATGGTATTAAACGTTAAAGAGGACCTATTATGCTTTTTTCTTTAGTGTGTAATGTTGCTGTTTGAGCATAAAATAAAGTTCTGCAAAGTTACAAAGCACAGTCACTCCAAAGGCAGTTATTCTCTATATCAGTGAAATGCCTTGATTGTAGTCTTGAGCTTTATTCCGAGTATTCCTCATTTAAATAATTCCTGCCCAAGGCAAATGCAAAAAAAAGGGACAATGCCTGTTTGAATTGCGTTAGTAGTTTGTTATGTTCAAGAGACTGAATCTTTTTTCCACCGAATTGAATGCAGTTATGATAAAAGGTGTGACATTTCTGAAACATGCTCGACGCAGTTGACCAATCACAGCACACTGATCCAGGCAACTGAGACAGGAACTAAACAGAGTGTTACTGACAGATTAGGGAGAGAGGTGCTGCAACAATGCAAAATATGTGATATGTTTTTGAACATTCAAGCATGAAAACCTTTTCAAAAAAAGACTTTTTTCGGTCCCACTTTATATTAGGTGGCCTAAACTACTATGAAAAAACAAAAACATGCTGTTTATGTATCTTTAAATGCAAATTAGCTACTGCTCCCCACCCTGCTGTCCAGAAGAGGGCGGAGCCTACAGCTTGTGCCTCGGATACTCTGCCAATAAACGGAAACATCTGTTCGGTTTTGATTATCACCTCCATCGCGATCACGCTCACGTGACATTGCAGTTCATCATCATGAAAGTGTATTATCTGCATGCATTTAAAGCCACATCAATCTAAACTTCTGATATATGGTTTTTTGAGCGCACACATCCCAAGCACGCGCACAGAAAGCTGGTGTCAGACGGGCGCGTCTCGTGAGTATTAAACTACGTTCCCGTCTTATTGCGCTTAAACTGTCAAATACACGGTTGTGTCAAAAACACACAAAGATTCACATAAACACGGTCGGTTATGTCTGTGAACGTAAACAGCTTGAAAAAAATTGCATAGATCTGTGTATTAAAGTGAAAGCAGTGTAATTTACAGTATCTACTGCTATATATGCTGTTAAAATGAATGAAAAAGAAGAAATACTGGAAATCACTCGCTGGTCGTGATTGAATATCAAGAGCAGGGTCTATGCTAATAGGACAGACTCCGTCAGCAGTCGTGGGCGGGGCCTAAGCATATGTGATGTCACATTGCTTAGAAACTGCAAGCGGCTTATTCTGAGACACTGCTTATGATTTAACGGGATTTAAAAAAGAGAAATGGGTGGATTTTTACAATTATAAGGTGGTTGTGTACTCACACTGCTGACACATTTATGTTCAAACATGTAAAAGTGAATTTTTCATAATAGGTCCCCTTTAAGAATACAAATATTTAGAATTCACAACGGCTTCAAGTAAGTCACGAGGTTTCACTGCATTGAGCGACAGAAAGCTGCGCTTCATACATCTCTACACTATTGGCAATAGACAATGTGGACCTTTAGCCCACTAAATTTTGCAGAAATTTCACAAATGTAACCACATGTTAAGTCATATTGACACATTTACTACACAAATGGCAGCGTTTCCTGAGAATGGCAAAGATGTACTGTATAAAAGAAAGAGTTTTAAATATAACTGACATATGTTTCTTATTTAATGATATGTAACAGAAGCAAGTGAGATTCTCACTTTAGGCCTCAAGAGAACTTGTATTTACAAAATGGAAGCAAGGTGCTTTATTGAAATGAAACTCACAAATGCTGTAGATATGAATAAATGTGATGGCTGACAACTCTCTGTTTCTCTCTCACACATATACACACACACCCATGATGAAACAGTAAATGAATATTTCACCAGCTTTTTCGCCTCCCTGCAGTTTCCTGAACCACATTAACTTTGCCCCGCCCCTTTTTGATTGCACCCATGCTGTTCAGGAATGCATGTATGAAATGAAGAAATGCCCCCCCCCCCTTCTCTCCTCCCTCCCTAATGTTGTAGCAATAATCACTGTGTGTGCGTCAGACAGCTATATTTATGCACATTGTTTTCCCTCTGCTTGAGCTGTCAAAAGACTGTCAGAAATGTAGTCATGCAACTCTGCAGTATGTGTGTTTGAGCGAGTGCACTTATGAGGCATGAGGGTGCGGTTTTTGATACATACAGTCGGATCAGTGTGAATGGCTGACTGTCTGTACCAGCAACACGGTAAGTGTTTGTGTGTTTGTCATATACAATATTGTCCCCAGTGTCCATCCCACAAAAGAGTTTGTGGATTACTGATATGAATATAATGAATATAATGGTTTATGTTTATGAGTCACAGAGCAATCAGCGATATTAGTTCTATGGCAGAACAAGCTCAGATACTTTCATTTTTCATACTCCAGGCAAATGTATACAGATTAATATGCCAAGTGTAGTCAACTTTTCTTGTTTATATTTGTCAATGGTATTAAGAGGTCAAAGAGGAGGAGGAAATGCTGAGGTCATATTTGCACTTTGTTCTTTTTGTATTTTTAGGTCCATTATTTCCTGCAATATAAAATAGGCGGTTTGAGAGTGTTTACGGACTCATTATAACCAGAAGCTGAAGAACAGCTGAACATGTTTCAGCAGAGAGAGACAAGTGAAATGAGCTTTTGTGTTCGTCTGTGATGGCAGGAGCTCCGTTGAGACCCTGAGCCTGAGCTGTGTGTGTGCAGGGGGGAAATACAAGGAGAGGGAAGATAAGAGTGTATATGTGCTTTGAGGATGCGTGAGGAATGATCATCAGTATGGGATCTCTCTGATGGGATAGAGTGAATGCTGGAAAGAGAAGAGGTAAGCGTTTTAGTAATACATAGACCCTCAGGTGTGCAGTAGCACCGGTCAGATGGATTGTGGTTCTGCTCGTAGTGAAACTTACGGCAGTTATGTTCAGATTTTATTTCATCTTGTCTAGTGGATATATCACCATATCGGATTAAAATGATCTGTTCTTGTCTAAAGCAATAACTTTCTTAAATAGAGAGTTTGTATAAATTCATATATTCACTCGCATGTTGTTCCAACCAAACCAGTATGACTTTCTTTCAGGTGTGGAACACAATGTTCCAAAAAAAATGAAAGTAAATGGGATAAAATTATATAAATTCAATTCAATTCAATCCGATTAAAAATAAATAAAGTAAAATTACAATATAATAAAATAACCCATGTCATTCCCAAGCTGTTCGACTTTCTTCTATGGAACATAAAAGAAGATATTTTGAAGGACTGTTTTTGTCCATGTAATGAAAGTAAGTGGGGGGAAATAATATAAATTCAATTCAATTATTGTCAGGAAAAAAAATTAAATAATAATAATAATAAAAAAACATTAACTCGCACACATATAATTCCCAACCTGTATGACTTTCTTTTTTTATATTAAACATAATAGAAGATATTTGAAGAGGATTTTGAAGAAAATTAGTTTTTTGTCCATTTAATGAAAGTCAGTTTGGTCAGAAATATAAATCAAATTAATTTTAAAATGAAATAAAATAACATAAAACCACTAAGGCAAAATATCTGTTAAACAATTTTGACTTATTTTTTTTTTGTCCTAAAAAATGTGTGTAAAAAAATGTCTGCATAAGTTTCTACACATCCCTTTTCATTTCAATTCATTAAATATTCCAGATAATTGTGCATTCAGTCATTTGAACACATCATCAAATCATAAGCCTGTATCATTAGCTCATCTTTTCATGTTTTAATCTAATCAGATTTCTCCCGTAACGGAAGCAGAACTTTTTTTGCATACTGTACAGTTACTGTGTTTTTGTGTTCAGTTTAGGTGTTTTTTGTATATTTTGCATAAAAAATCTCTACAGTAGGCCTATTTTCTCTATATATATTCTATTTTCTTTACCTACTATATTCTATTCTATTTTATTCACATCATATTTCTTGCGGCTTATATTTGATCATATTCTATTTTGACTTTGCGTGTCCTTGATTTGTTGTTGGTTTTTCTTTTAGTTCCTTATAGGAACTATAAGGATTTTCATCCTTTTTTCATCATTTTCATACTCACATTTTATATGTATGTAGCAACTTGAACCTCAAAATAATCCATCTGGTCTGACCTGTGGGTCATTTCATAAAGGCAAAAGCTAGGGAATAAAAACAGACACGCACATGATTCTGTGATGTGTTGGCAGTCAGCAAGAAATTAAATAATTAGAACGGCAGCTGAAACACTTCACTGTAATTACCCGCTCTGCTGTCTTTGTGTTTGTGTGCTGTTTAAAACCGCTTTTCATCCCCATGGATAACTTGGATTAGCGTATCTGTATAGCACTGATTACATACTGGCTCAAGAGAATCTGTGAAATCTGCGACTTTAAAAGGACTAAATTTGATCTTCTTTTTAAGCTGGTCTTGACAGCTCTTTCCTGGTGTTTGCCTCAGTAACTCCCTGACTTTCTTGAATATTTCCTTCATCAATCCTCTTTCGCTTCTGTCCTGTGTATGCAGACTCTGTGAAGCTGCAATGCCATCAGAACAGATTCAGACCTTTTCAGTTTTCAGAATGTTTTTTTTTAAAGAATAAAAAGTATATGGATTTGCAACCTTTATTTCTAGATCTCCCTTTGGTTGACTTGATGAAGTGTCAACAAGCGTCGTGTAACTGGTCAGTTCTTTCCCATTATTCCATGCAGATTGTCTCAAAATCTGTCAGGTCTTTGCTCTATGATTTGGCTTCTTGAGGACACTTATCCTGTAGCCAATGTAGCATTGTATTCAAGTCATGGTTAAATGTTATCGCATAAAGATCTGGTATATGGAGCATTTTGGTGATCGAAACACATGGGCAGATGTTTTCACCTAGTGCACTCTTAAAAATAAAGGTTCTATTAGTTTTATTAGTATTGATGGTTCCATAAAGAACCTTTAACATCCATGGAACCTTTCCAATCTGCAAAAGGTGGAAAAAGTGGATAAAGGTTCTTCAGATTTTTAGAATGTTCTTCACACTAAGGGGAAAAAAGGTTCTTTTAAGAACTGATCAGTGAAAAGATTTTTGGGTAAGTGAAAATTGTTCTTCTGTGGCATTGATGCTAAAACCATAGGCGGAGTTTCACCTTGGGGTATAATTATTATTAAAAAAATAATAATAATAATAATAATAAAGGAATTTAATAATTAAATGATTAAAAGGGATTTACGGAAATTAATAAATAAGAATGGTTCCAGTAGGCTAATGAAGTAATCAATTTAAACTATTTGCAAATAATATTTTGTTTTAAAATATTTTCAAGTTCTCTCATATTCATATATCTAATATGTAGAAAATGCAGACGTTTTTTGCCTCTCCTCACATTCATTTATGATTTACATGAATCATGATTGCATTTATTCAATTCAATATGGCGAAATTTCATAAAAAGTTTTACCATAAAACAGTTGCATCTATTTAAATTTTCCACAAACTGTCATTGCGGTGTGACAGTGACAGTGTAACAGTAAGACCCGCAAATTTGGGTCAAATATGGACAAACCCAACCATTTGGTTAAACATTTTATTTAAGAAATTAACCTAAAATCTATTTGACCCAAATTTGGGTTTACACTACCCAGCATTTTATTTTGTATATAGTGTACACTGTATGTATGTGTATATATATATATAAAAGTTTTTTTTTTCTTTTCTTTTTTTTTTTCATAGCTCAGACAAAATCATTGGCTTTTATCTGTGGGCAGTGCCCCCCTCATCCCAAACTCCACCTATGCCTAAAACACCCATTTGGAAACTTTATTTTTAAGAGTGTAACAGTTAAAATATATTTTTTTAATTCAGCAATGATGAATTTAAATTAGTGACAGTAATGACTTTTATAATGTTACATTTCTGTTTCAAATAAATGCTGTTCTTTTGAACTTTCTATTCATCAAAGAATCCTGAAGAAAAAAAAATGTATCCATGGTTTCAAAACTATTAAGCAGCACAATTGTTTTTAACATTGGTAATCATAGGAAATATGTCTTCTTGAGCATCAGATCTGACATAATCCTTCAAAAATCATGCTAATATCAGTATATTAGCATGATTTCTGAAGGATTATGTCAGATTACTGTTTTGATGCTTTGACCAAATAAATTCAGCCTTTGTGACCATAAGAGACTTCTTACAAAAACATTAAAAAATAGAAGAAATAAAATAGTAATTGTTTATTGCATGTTGATAAAGCACAAAAGTTCTGCAAGTGAGTGGGATTTCCATCTTTGTTTTTGTTTTTTTTTTGTTGCCAACACAGCACATTATTGAAATGTTTATCATGTTAGTTACTGTCACTCAGAGTGCTGTCTGTATGAGTTGTGTTGAACAGTTGTCTTCCCACCAATTAGAAAATAACCAGTCTCACCAAATTAAAGAGCAATTACAGCTCATCATGTGAAGGAATTCTATTCATGTTTCTAGTGAGCTGACTTGTAGCTGAACTAATTTGACAGATAACTTGATGGATCACATATGTATGGTGTCACTTAGACTTTGGATTCATAAAGCACCTTTAAAAACAGACAGCATACTGTTATTGCTCAAGCTTCTACACAACATTATATTTGGCAGTTTGTTTTCTTTTGTTAATGATGATGTGTTACACAACACAAAAGTGGCCTAAAAAGTACTGTATTTGCATACTGTTTGACACTTCAGTCACTTCAATGTCAGCGAATGGCATCTGCACATAAATTATATTATTCCTTTACTCTGAACTAATTTCAGTGAATTTTCACAAGCAAAAAGTGTCCAGATACTTAGTTGTCTTCATTTTGAACAACATATTTGACTTTTTTGTTAAATGTTTGGTTTGAAAGGTCTATTTGCTGTATTTCTTTAAATAAGTGGTACTTAGTTTGGAGCTTTTTTAGTTTGGCTTAAAGGGATCGTTGAATATGGAAGGTGGTCTGGCGGAAGCTATTTTACTTTATAAAGTTTTAAATATGGATTTTTTCTTACACAAACCCATCGATTCGCTTCAGCATGTATTACTACTTTTTTAACCCCCAGGAGCCATGTGGATTACTTATATAATTGATGGATGCACTTTTTTGGGCTTTAAATTTTGGGCTGCCATTCACTGCCATTATAAAGCTTGGAAGAGCCAGGAATTTTTTTTATATAACTCTGATTGTATTAGTCTGAAAGAAGAATGTCATATACACCTAGGATGGCTTGAGGGTGATTTTTGGGTGAATGCCTTTAAGTGTTCAAGTACCTCTTGTGGCCGCTCCATATAAACTGGCTCTGGTGTTTGTGAATGTAATTTACAGAGCAAAATATGCTGAGTAAATAGTTCTTAGAAAAGTTTAATTAGACATATTATGTTTCTGATGCAACCTGCTCAGCAAGTTACTACAACATTCCTGCTGTTTGATAAGCACCTGACAGGGCTGACCAGCTACCTCCTAAACTGAAAGCAAGAAATCTCTTCACAGTCATTCTTAATAATGCCCTTATATTGATTCTTCAGCTAAGAGACCAACACGTGTATTGTTAAAAGCAATTAGCTCATTAAGTTAATGTTTGCTGTTATAAAAGTGAATAATAATACAAAAATAATTGACCCATCACAATCATTGAAGGTCAGATGGCTGCTCTGGCGATGATATACTGTTTCGATGTTCTTTGCCAGAGAAAGTCTGGGACTACTAGACTTTAGCCTTGCCTGATGTGAATCTTGGGATCAGTGTTGTCAGACCTTACATTTAGGTAGGACAGATTCTGGGCACTAGATAACAATTTTGTAAGCTTTATTCTGTAATTGCTGAACACACGCAGAACACTTTTGGAAGAGGTTGTGTTATTCAGCTTGAACGTGGCACTTCAATGTTGATTGACAGGCTTTAAGTACACATGACACACGCATAGAATGCCATCTTAGAATTGCCTTAATGTAGTATTTATCGCCTTTGAATATTGTTTTAAAGTTGTGGAGGAAATCCTTTGAGAAAAAGAAAGTCATGTCTTTTCATGTTACTGACCTGATGTAGTCTAATATGCCCTGAAGCGGATTGATGTTGTCTTGGTCTGGCTGGAGCAAGGTTTACCTAAGGTAACGTGAAAATAAGCGGGCAGCCTGAAATCTGCCCCAATGGCTCTCAGTTAGAGTGCACTGCAGTTCCATTTCTTCACCACAGGCTCAGTGGCTGCTGCCCCGCTAATGGCGCTTTTCCATTACCAGTGCCAGCTCAACTCGACTCGCCTTGGCTTGCTTTTCGCTCCGTTTTCCATTGCAGATAGTACCTCTCTGGTCGTCATAGCGACGCCGTAGGAAACTGCCGTGACGTAATCTTTTACGCGACACACACCCGCTAACCAAACAAAGGAAAGTCTGCACCTCCTCGTTTGACCACGGCGTATTCTTCTGAGTTGCCATAATAGTAATGGGTATATCACGCAATCTCTGGCCAAACTTTTTAAAAATGGCAGGGTTATTCAGGAAACTCCGTCTGGCACGTGCAATAATGATGCAGTGAATAGTGACGATTCTCTCTGACCAATCAGCAGTCTGCTGTGTTTTCACGTCACACTGCAAATACTCACAATGCAACCAAATACATAAATGTGCTGCAACTACTCACAACGCAACCAAATACAGAAACGTGCTTCAAATACTCACAACACAACCAAATACAGAAACGTGCTTCAAATACTCACAACACAACCAAATACAGAAACGCGCTGTAAATACTCACAACGCAACCAAATATAGAAATGCGCTGCAGATACTCACAATGCTACCAAATATACTCACAATGCAACCAAATACAGAAACACGCTGCAAATACTCACAACACAACCAAATACAGAAACATTCTGCAAAAACGTACAACCCAACCAAATATAGAAATCTGCTGCAAATACTCACAACTCAACCAAATATAAAAACACACTGCAAATACTCACAACACAACCAAATACAGACACGCACTGTAAATACTCACAATGCACCCAATAATAGAAACGCTCTGCAGATACTCACAACACAACCAAGTATAATCACAGTGCAACCAAGTACAGAAACATGCTGTAAATACTCACAATGCAACCAAATATACTCACAATGCAACCAAGTACAGAAACATTCAGCAAATACTTACAATGCAACCAAATATAGAAATGTGCTGCAAATACTCACAACACAACCAAATATAGAAACACACTGCAAATACTCACAACACAACCAAATACAGAAACGCACTCTAAATACTCACAACGCACCCAATACAGACACGCACTGTAAATACTCACAACGCACCAATAATAGAAATGCGCTGAAAATTCTCACAACACAACCAAATACAGAAACGCACTGTAAATACTCACAAGGCAACCAATTATAGAAACGCGCTGCAGATACTCACAACACAACCAAATATAATCACTGTGCAACCAAATATAGAAACGTGCTGCAGATACTCACAATGCAACCAAATATACTCACAATCCAACCAAGTACAGAAACATTCA
Source organism: Gobiocypris rarus (assembly GCA_023029165.1). Taxonomy (NCBI): domain Eukaryota; kingdom Metazoa; phylum Chordata; class Actinopteri; order Cypriniformes; family Gobionidae; genus Gobiocypris; species Gobiocypris rarus. The sequence goes on from CM040928.1 coordinate 25,950,886, forward strand.
GCAAATACTTACAATGCAACCAAATATAGAAATGTGCTGCAAATACTCACAACACAACCAAATATAGAAACACACTGCAAATACTCACAACACAACCAAATACAGACACGCGCTGTAAATACTCACAACGCAACCAATAATAGAAACGTGCTGCAAATACTCACAATGCAACCAAATATACTCACAATCCAACCAAGTACAGAAACATTCAGCAAATACTTACAATCCAACCAAATATAGAAATGTGCTGCAAATACTCACAACATAACCAAATATAGAAACACACTGCAAATACTCACAACACAACCAAATAGAGACAACGCGCTGTAAATACTCACAACGCAACCAATAATAGAAACGCGCTCCAAATACTCACAACACAACCAAATATAGAAACACACTGCAAATACTCACAACACAACCAAATACAGAAACGCGCTGTAAATACTCACAACACAACAAAATATAGAAACGCGATGCAGATACTCAAAACGCAACCAAATATACTCACAATGCAACCAAGTACAGAAACACGCTGCAAATACTCACAGCGCAACCAAATACAGAAACATTCTGCAAATACTTACAATGCAACCAAGTACAGAAACACGCTGCAAATACTCACAACACAACCAAATACAGAAAAGCACTGTGAATACTCACAATGCAACCAAATATAAAATGTGCTGCAGATACTCACAACGCAACCAAATACAGAAACATTCTGCAAATACTTACAATGCTACCAAGTACAGAAACACGCTGCAAATGCTCACAAAGCAACCAAATACAGAAATGCGCTGTAAATACTCACAACGCAACCAAATATAAAACACGCTGCAGATACTCACAACGCAATCAAATATACTCACAATGCAACCAAGTACAGAAACACGCTGCAAATACTCACAACGCAACCAAATACAAAAAATGCGCTGTAAATACTCACAATGCAACCAAATACAGAAACGCGGTGCAAATACTTACAAATATTGTTTTCTTAATCTGCTTGTGTTTTTTCAATTTTTTTTTCAGATGCACCACATTGACCACTGCAAATATGTGCTGAATAAAGAAAATTAATTATATTACATTATTTTGAGTTATCTTACTAAAATTAACAATACAGTATATTCCACTTTGCATTGTAGACATGGATGATTTAGTGACTATAATAGGCATAAAAACAGCCAACTTGCCTAGCCACCAGTGTTGCAATGTCCTCGTATTAAAAGTGACTTTGAGCTTCTTTTTTATAAAGTTCTTTCTAAATACGGCCAGTAGTGGGATGTGTGGCTTATTTGGGTCAGAGCTTGGCCCACCCACTGTTCAAGACATACTCTACATAATGCCATTAATGCTTCTCCTACTCCAAGAGCCAAAAATAAAGTAATTGATTTAAATGGACAGTTGTATATATATATATATATATATATATATATATATATATATATATATATATATATGGCCATGATGTTTGTTTTTCTAGCGAGATCTGCCAACACTCCCTTTTTTTTGTCCATACAATGGAAGTCAATGGGACCTGAAACTGTTTAGTTACCTACATCAACATATCTTCTTATGTGTTGTTTTATTTATGCAAATTCCACTCTTACATCACACTGTATAGCACATACTGAATGTGTCGTTTAACTGAGTGCATTCGACTATTTAAATTCTAATCTTACTTATCCGTTGTAACATACAAAGTCTTACAATCTTACAACCTGCAACTTATCCACCAACACCCACGGTTACTGTATTAGTGCTCCGTATCTATAGCAACACTCTTTCTAATGACTGCCTTACCTCCCACGGTGGTCTCACGGCAACTGTCACTAAGCAACCCTACCTCCCTCACTCCTACATGTGTGTGTGAGAGAGTGGGTGGGAGGAGTGGGAGGAAGATGTGAGATGTAAGAAGACAATTTTATGAGCAGATGTTATAGCAGCATTCCCAGAATAAAACAGCACTACAGGTTTGTCATTGAATGTAGGCAGCAGATGCCAGATTGCATTTCTAAAAAATGTTGCAGTACAGGGCTAAACTAAGCTACGGCCAACATTCTAAACCAATAGTAAAGTAAAGCATAAGTACGTTTTAGTGCATTGCTATGTGGTTGCTCAAGCCTCAAAGTTTATAGGATTTTCATTTATGTAATTGCATATTTGAAGCTACTAGAGAACAATCCAAAACAAATAACTTATACACTCAGTTGGGTTAAGTCATGAAAGCAACTAGTCCATTTACTTATGTAAAGTAGCCTAGTATAGGCAAATAGTGTAAATGTTTGCTCAGGCATCTAAACATAGCTGTAGTCTATCATCTGCCCTTTTCAGACTGTAGAAATGTGATGTCATCTAGCAAACAATATTTGCAAAGGAAATAATTACATCATTGCAAATGCCTGAGTAAATATACTCAGGCCCGGTTTCACAGACAGGGTTTAGACTAAGTATTACGCCTTAGTTTAATTAGGACATTAAAGCAACTTTATAAATGTGCCTTAGAAATAAATAACAATACTGGTTTGCATCTTGAGACAAAACAATGGCACTGACATATTTTAAGATATGCCAAAGATGCTTTCAGTTAAAACAGTTCAAACATACATTTTAGTCTGGGACTACTAGACTTTAGCCTTGTCTGTGAAACTAGGGATCAGTGTTGTCAGTGTAGATACATTTTGTTTTCAGGTAGGCTATCTATTTAGACTGGGTAAACCCAGCCCGGTCTGCCGGCGATTTGATTTCACCCTGCAGCTCAGGCTGGCAACCTGTACATTTTTCTATCCTGCTTCTGTTACAAATTTGTGGGACCAATCACAAACCGGCTTTTCCACCTATTGGCGTGTTTAACATGTGTTGATAGAGAAGCAATGGTTCATTGGTCTGATTGGTTGAAGAACTATCCAATTTGCGTACAGAGTCATTTGAACTATGCACATTGATCACACCTCTTGTGGTCTGCTTGGTTGAAGGACTCCAATTTGCGTACAGAGTCATTTGAACTATGCCCATTGATCATGCCTCTTGTGGTCTGATTGGTTGAAGGACTCCAATTTGCGTACAGAGTCATTTGAACTATGCACATTGATCACACCTCTTGTGCAGTAGAAAATACAGAGACCAATACAGAGACTCCCCAGACCCATGTTCAATCTTAAAAGGTCTGGTGATAGCCAGACAACTATATTAGCAATCTATCATTTTCATTTTTTCGTTCACCCAAAATCAAAACTTCTGAACTTCTGTCTTAATTTATTCCCTCTGTCATTATAAAACATGTATGACTTCCTTTCTTCCATGGAACACAATAGGGGATCATTTTATGAATATCTGGTGAAAGGAATTTAATAAAGTGGCAGTATACTGTGCTTTAACATTTAACTATTTCCCTGCCATTGACAGAATTTTCTGTCAAAAGGAAGAAAAGCAGAAACAAACTATGGTAGCATTATGCACATGTAAGCAAATGCAATCATCAAGCATTAAACAACATATAAACCAAAACTGCCAAACGTTAGCAAATGAAATGTCGACCAAGGAAGAGGTATAATCAAGTCAAGTCACCTTTATTTATAACACTTTAATTCAGATTTAAAGTGTTATAACACTTTATAACACTTGTAATTCAGAAGTTTCAAAGCAGCTTTACAGTAATAACAGGAAAACGATTCAATGACGCAAATAGAGTTAATTTAGTCTAAACAGCAGCTCTAAAAGAAAATAGTGTCATTGTTCAGCTGTAGACTCAGTTCCATTGTAAAAAATACATTTATAAATTAGTTAATTACATACAGTATATGAAGCAGTTCTGCAGAAAACATTGATGTCATCATCCAGCTTAGTTCAGTTATCATCCAATAGTGTCAGTGCAGTCAAATCAATAATTTGCCTGTTGCTGAGTATTAAGTGTTTTGTGTTCCATAGAGGAAAGAAAGTCATACAGGTTTTGAAATGACATAAGAGGGAATAAATTACGACAGTGGCAAGGACTGTACAAGGGGTGTTGACTGACTTGATCAACTCAATATATGTATTGATATGTTTGATTCTGATTCCCATCCGGACGTTGTCTTTGATAATAATGCAAATTGTCGGGTCAAAATGTTGCTTTTTTAACATTAAATTCACCCACATTCAAGTGTTGATAAAAAAAGAATGCATTGAGAATAAAATGGGTATTTTGTTTAAAAGCAGAGGCTCTGTTCTTTCTATTGATATATTTTATGTTCAGATATTCAGACAACAAAATATACTGGGCGCCATAAAAGTTTGGCAACTGTTTTAAAAACACCGGCGGAGAAAGAGTTAATAAAGCATGCAGGACTATCAGTGAAATGGTACCATGGCTATTTTAACAAAACTGTACAACTGCTTCTTCATGCTGCTTCTATGTACCAATGTAAAAGATGTATTGGTACACAGGAAAACATAGTGTGATTTTATCATTAAAATTGCATAAATATCAGGATGTTGCAAGTCATGTGGGTTAAGTATGGGGGTTTTAAAATGTTCATGTTTGAACTATGCCTTTAATAAAAACACAGTGTTTCACAATGTTTTACAAATGTGACTGCTATTGTACAGTGAGTGCTATATAATTATTTGGATTGCTTGGCTTAGATACATTTGATATTGTAAGAATTTTAGAAATTGCTTTGCAGGCTTGTTAATCTAGCCAAATTCGAGACATTGTTGAGATTTCTTCTCAAACTAGAGAACGTGAGATAAATTTGTCTCTTTTTCTCAAGAGAACAAAATCTTAAAAGCTGGTTTTCATTGGATCTCATTGCTTTCCAAGAGAAAGAATTGAGACTTTAAAGAGATCTCATTTTATGATTTTGCTTTCCAATGGGCACAGCTGACACAGTACAGCTCAAAAGGCAATTTCTGTGTCTTCCTTCCTCCCCTTCAATCTTTTGTCTGCTCCATACAAATACAGGAAACCACCCATATTAGGGGTGGAAAATACAGACCAGCACAACAGAGAGGGGAACACAACATCCTAGACGATTAACACAAACACCTGTGCGAAAAACTATTCTAGGCTCATCTAATATGAAGAAGACGACATATGCAAGCACTTCAGGAGATCCTAAAGCTGATTGGTCCAGAAACTCCAGCCTCAGTTACATATCTGGTCACACTTTCCAAGCTACTGACTTCGGTGAACTACCACCGCACTTTGTGTAATGTAAATAATGAGAGGGAGAGAGAAAATGGGAGGAGGGAGGGTTTAAGCACTGCCATGTGACTATGTGGTGGTGACCTCCTGACAGCCGGTCATAACAGCAGAACGACTCTAAAGCCACAAAGTTCAGCACTTGGTGAATTCCAGAAGCTTCAGCGACTCTTTGCCAAATTTGGACTTAAAGGAAGCAAAACCTTCTCTGGATGAATGTTCATGTGTGTGGGTTTATGCACCTGTTTAGGTGTTTTTAGTAAATGTGGTAAGTGTACAGTTAAAGTTTCCACATTTTTGGATATGGCATTTAATCCTAACACCTGCTGTTATAAGCCTATTAGGTTTCTGTTTTCCTACATACAATAGAAGTTGACAGGAGGGTATTGTGCTTTTTGTCCTTTTTTTGTGTGTAATAGTTACCTGATGTTACATGTGATAAACAACAAAACCAGGACTGTATGCATGCAAGTGTCTTTGTGTGGGCTTGAGAGAGTGAGAAATCCTTTAGGCAAAATGAGAATATTTCCGTAAGATGTCTAAATTGCAGCACATTAGCATTATATGATCATATCTTGCCTTCAATAACCTCCTCCGACTCATACAGAACAGGAAGTTGCTTGCAATGATTCAGAGTTACCCACTGTCCTGTCAGAAAGCTGTGTCAGGATTATGAGTTCAGATCACATGCTGTTGTGTTTCCCATGGCAAACCCAAGGGTCACCGCCTCTGCACTGGGGTGACTGACCCTGTAAACTATGCCCATATATCAATAGACTGTTTGTTCTTATTCTGTAATTTCCTATGCAGTGGTGTTACACAGAGTATTAAACGTTAGTGTGTAACTTGTTTGTGCTGTTTGCATGAATGGTACCTCAGATTGTGTGGGTTGTTGAGAAGTGTGTTATCGCTTTTCCAAGCAAGATGTGAGCCATTTAACATCATGAGCAGGCACCTGGCAACAACCCAGAACATCCTAACAATCGCAAAGCAACGTGACAACAACTCGGAATGCCTTAGAAACTGCATTGAAATGTGATAACCGCTCAGAACGCCTACCACACAGAGTACCTTAGTATCAAGGTGGTGAGTTTTGCACTTGGCAAGAACCATTCGCATTTTCTTCAGAAAACGTAGAAGTCTATTTCATGTTATAATTTGGTATGGAGGACGCTGAATGGGGTTGCATGTAGGTAACTACATTATGTTTGTTAGTATATCCTTTGCTCTGATGGAACCATACAGGATGAGTAAGTCACTTATGGAAGTGGACGACTACAAGTCATTAAGGATGAGAACTGTTGTGTGAGGAGCAAGAAATGAGATGTCAATAGTGTAGAGATGAGGTGAAAACAGTTTGGATATGATGCCACACATGTGCAGTGCACATGCCCAAACCTCTCACATGACAGGTACAGATGTCAAAAGCAGAAATGTATTTAATTTATTTAATTATAAACTATGATCTTTGATATAGAAACCAAGCTTTTATAACAACATTGATTTAGATAGTTACAAATCTTATTACTATAATTTTTCTAATTTTCCTGGAGTCTTTGCTTTCATTTCTTTATGATAATTCTAGGAAAGCCTGAGGCTTGTTTAGGACATTAGCCCTGTTTAAAGCTTTCCTGTAAGTCAAAATGCTAAGTCAGTGGAAAATGAATAATAATGTCATGAATTCCTGAGTTGCTTGAGATTTTTATCTTATCCTCTCATTATGGGGGCGTTTCAGACTCAAAATTATTATCTCTCTTTCTCTCCCTTCTCTCCCTCTCTCTCACCCGCCCCTTTCAGTGAGGAGGAAACCCAGAGTTCAGCTTCACGTCCCTTTTCAGACAGTTCCAGCAGTAAATCTCCTTACGTGTACCGCTCTGACCGTTACGGGGACAACAGCTGCGGCCCCCCAGGCCCCCGGGTGCCTTTTGTGCCCCCTCCAAGCCCAGCCAGTCTTGCCTGGGCACAGCGCACACGTAACCAACCAGCTAGCCTGGCCCTACGTAAGCAAGAGGAAGAGGAGAACAAGAGGTGCAAAGCCCTATCAGACAGCTATGAACTCTCTACAGACCTACAAGACAAGAAGGTAAGGCTTGCAAAAAAGTATTATGATTCACAGACCAATTTCTGTTGGAACAAATATAACCGATAGGCTGTCGTTGTGCAGGTGGAGATGCTGGAGAAGAAATATGGAGGCTACTTCGTAAGTAGACGAGCAGCACGTACCATCCAGACAGCATTCCGCCAATATCGTATGAACAAGAACTTTGAGCGCCTGCGGAGCTCAGCTTCTGAGAGCCGCATGACACGACGCATCATCCTTTCCAACATGCGACTGCAGTACTCGTTCGATGACCGACAGCCTCAACCTCCCGCCCCGACTCACTACAGTCACAGTCCAGGAATGGGTCCTCCACATTCTCCAACCTGCACCACAGAGCCAAGCTCCCCATTACGGCCGGAGTACACCCACCTAGAGGACTCCTTCTCTAAACAAGTAAGTTCTCAGTTTGTCTGTATCTGAAGTCATCATAGAGATAAAGGGCATTTGGGAGTTAAGAATGAACTTACCAAAGCAAAACTGGTCACCAGTGTCTGTTGTGTTTTGGATGCTGACCCTCAACATTGGATGACTGTCGGTCAAAGTTTTACATACCTGTTTGAGCTGGTCTTTTCAGTGGATTATTGCATTTAGCTTCACTGTAGATAGCTTTGTGAACTGATTGTTTAAATGATTCCAAAACTGTCAAATCATGAGTAGATAATGCTATGGAAAATGCCTATATTGTCGTTCTTTACTCACATAATTTTTTTGCAAAAGTAGTACCTTTAAGGGTACAATAACTTATCATTGGGGCAGTACCCTTAAAGAAATAACTTTGTACCTTATTTACCCTTAAAATGTTCATAGTAGTACCTTAAGGCTACTACTCTACGGTATATGCACCTTTTAGAGGTACTGTCCCAGTGACAGTGATCTGTTGTAACCCTAATGGTAAAATAGTTTGCATCGTTTATCTGACAGTGTTTATTTCTTTGTACTCAAGGTGAAGTCCTTGGCCGACTCCATTGATGATGCCCTAACGTGTAGACCACGCAGAGAGGACTCCCAGGAAGGGATAGGAGACGGAAGTGGTGTTGTGGATGACTTTGGCGAGTGCATATGGAGCAGCAACAGCCACGCTTCCTTACGAAGAGGCCTTGGAGACAGGGATCGAGGAGGTACAGGGGGCTTGAGCATGCATGAGGATAGCACAGCCACCTCCTACAGTGATGTCACACTTTACATGGACGACGGACTACCTTCCTCGCCGCTTTCTCTAGACCGGGCCCCTAGCAGCACAGACACTGAGTTCTGGGGGGGTGTTGGAAGCGGGGTAGGTGGTAGAGAGGATAGCCGTGACACAGAGGGGGGAGGAAGCAGCAATAGTCGCCGAAGCACACCTTGCACAGAGTGCCGTGATTTCCGTTTAAGGGGAGGGCACTTACCTCTACTAACGATTGAACCACCTAGCGACAGCTCCGTGGACATGAGTGACCGCTCAGACCGAGGCTCCCTCAGCAGACAACTAGTGTACGAACAGGACTCAGTGGGAGGGTCACCTCAAGGTACACTAAAACACAACCCTAATGCTCGTTCAACATCCTCGACAGCTGCGCAAGGTCAAACACGCCCAGCTAGCCGATCGATACCGTCGCATATTCCACACCACATGGCTCACCATCATCACCATCACCACCACCACCATCACCAGTACCCAGACACTCCTTCGTCCTCCTCCTCTCCTCAACAGCCCCCAGCCACACCGGTCTCATCCTCCTCTTCAGCACCCCTGCCACCTGGTGGCTTAGAGCAGCAGTGCTGCTCGGATGGTGATAATGACTCACTGAACTCCACCACAAACTCTAACGAGACCATTAATTGCAGCTCAGGCTCCTCGTCAAGGGACAGTCTGCGGGAGCCCCTGCCCCCATTAGGAAAACAGACCTACCAGAGAGAAAGCCGGCACAGCTGGGACTCTCCTGCCTTTAACAACGATGTAGTTCAGAGAAGACAATATCGCATTGGACTCAACCTCTTCAACAAGTAAGAGAAAATCAAACTACCTCTTATGTGCAACAATCCCACCATTTAACATAATAGCAATCCAGTGACTATGCCATTACGAATCAGATAGAGAAAACCAAATGAATCTGATTAAAACATGATTGAACTGTACTGTTTTTCTTTGGACACCAGGAAGCCAGAAAAAGGTATTCAGTACCTGATTGAAAAGGGCTTTGTGTCAGACACACCAGTAGGCATTGCTCGCTTCATCCTGGAGAGAAAAGGCCTGAGTCGGCAGATGATTGGAGAGTTCCTTGGAAACAGACAGAAACAGTTCAACAAAGATGTATTGGAGTGAGTCCACACAATAAATCCTCTAAAAAGGAGCTAAGATTAAATTGAGTCTTTTAGCAAATTATAAAATGACATCTTTTTCTAAAAGGTTTGCTTTGAAAAAAATGAAATAGATATATAGAATAGATACATAGGCATGCATAGCACTTGATTTAGCTTGCAGAGCAATAGCGCACTTCGGAACTTTGTTCCATGCATATTTGCATTTTTGAGATCAAACAATAATTGGCAGACCCCCTTGAAGTACTGTGGAGCCCCAACACACTTGCAATTGAGCAATACAATATTTCAACAAATATTGCATAAAAAATGCACAGAAAATAAATATCCTCAAACAAATGGATGCTTATTTTGGCATAGGAATGTCTAAACAATGTCTTTCATGTTTGTTTTTCTCAGTTGTGTTGTGGATGAAATGGACTTTTCCGGAATGGATCTCGATGACGCTTTGAGGAAATTTCAAGCTCAGATAAAAGTGCAAGGAGAGGCGCAAAAAGTGGAAAGACTTATTGAGGCTTTCAGGTATGTGAATGTGATTGTAGTAATAAAAATAAAAAAACACTTAGCACTTCACATTCATTAAATTAAACCATGATAGGCTATGGGTTACAATGGTTTTAACACTATTAAGGGGCCTTGGTAACAAAAAACAGAGTTGCTCATGTATCAGCTATTTTATAGTGGCATTAAACATGGCTCATTCCATCAGATTTCAGATCTTGTACAATGTGTTTATAAAACATGCTTTATCTATATCTCAATATTTGCACTCAAATTCTATTTCTCTCTCTGCATTTGTCTTGTAGTCAGAGGTACTGTGTTTGTAATCCAGCACTGGTAAGACAGTTCCAGAACCCAGACACCATCTTCATCCTGGCATTTGCCATCATCCTTCTCAACACCGACATGTACAGCCCCAATATCAAAGCGGAGAGGAAGATGAAGCTGGACGATTTCATCAAAAACTTGCGAGGTGGTGTTCAAATCTCTCTCTCTCTCTCTCTCTCTCTCTCTCTCTCTCTCTCTCTCTCTCTCTCTCTCTCTCTCTCTCTCTCTCTCTCTCTCTCTCTCTCTCTCTCTTGCTGACATCGCACACTCAAAAGCATAAGAGGGCAACTACAAACAGGCTCAATCTGCTTTTAAATGTGCCATGTAACTGTCAGGCATTTTGCAAGTACACTAAATCTCTTCTTTTGTGCATGTCATTTCTTTCTCTCTCAGGGGTGGATAATGGTCAGGACATCCCACGTGACTTACTAGTTGGAATCTACCAGCGCATTCAGAAGTGGGAACTGAGGACCAATGATGACCATGTTTCTCAGGTCCAGGCGGTGGAGAGAGTCATCGTGGGCAAGAAACCTGTGAGTACTACTGAGACGTTTATCAAATTATGAGTTTTTGGATTATAATCTTTGAGAATAGTGAATGTACTGTAATTCCAAATTAAATGTAAATATCTGCTCTGTGTGTAGGTTCTGTCTCTGCCCCACCGCAGACTAGTGTGCTGCTGTCAACTCTATGAAGTCCCGGACACCAACCGTCCTCAAAGGTCTGGAGTCCACCAGAGAGAAGTCTTCCTGTTCAACGATCTGCTTGTGGTAATGTCAATAATCATTTAATAATGCATGCAAAATGAATTGGTCCCAAGCAGTTTAAGCATGAATGTGTAAACTTACCACACGTTAAAATGCTTAGTGGTTCTTTTTCTGTGTTATTATATTGCAAGGTTACAAAAATCTTCCAGAAGAAGAAAACCTCCGTAACATACAGTTTCAGACAGTCCTTCCCTCTGGTGGAGATGCAGGTTCTCATGTTCCAGAACTCCTGTAAGATTTTAAGTTTTTGTCTTATATACACACCACAAGTCAATAAAATTTGTTTTTGGAAAAAGGTGTCTGCTTTGATGTGCTCAAAATACAGTAATATTGTGAAATATTATTATAATTTAAAAAAACTGCATTCCATTTTGTTATATTTTAAAACGTAATTTATTTTTTGTGATGCCAAAGCTGAATTTTCCGTGGCTTCTCAGTTAACAACCACTGTTATAATTGGCTAATATAATTGCATAGGAAACGGTATCAACGCCCACTTGCACATGAGTAAGTGTTTTGAAAACATTATCCATATAAAACATAATTTATATGTAATTTATAGACACAGCATTATGAAGTCATTTACTAACGGTTTGTGATGCAGCTGCTGTCAGATCCAATATTGGTATCTTAATTTTTCCATAAAAAGTTTCTTTGCGAACTCTCCATTACACCAAGACTCGTTTACAAAAAAAAAAAATGCTCCGAACAAACATATTATCCTCTGGTGCAATCCGGGATGCCATCAGAATAAACCATCCACTTGTTTCCGCTGTTGTGCCGAATTCTGTGACCGTAGTAGGTAGAGTATATGTATTAAGATAATCCTAATCCTAATCCCGATCCTAACCCCATCAGGGTAGGCTGCAACCACCATAGACACTGAGGGGGACAAGTCCCTCCAAATAATTAGAAATTGCTAAACCCCCTTTTTTGTTGCTAGGATTACAAAAGTAAAATGTTTAATTTTTAGGTTGGTCTACCTCAGCAGTCTAACAGCGCTCATCATGGTCATAATGAGTGAGATGGCCAATCAAATCAAAGAATGCGGGGCTTACTCTTAGTGTGAATTCCAACATGACACTTTAGTTAAACATTTAATATTTGACAACTGTTTTACGATAAAAACATTCATTGACCAACAGTAATATCAAGTATTGCAAACTACTTGACATTTTTTATGAAATTCCACCATTTTGAATTGAAAAATCACATTATTTATGTAAATCATAACTGAATTTGACATGACAATAAAGGTTTTGCATTTTTACATATTAAGCAGACAAAAAATATGTAAGAGTGAATGTGTGCATATTTGCAAATAATTTACTTCATAACTACAATAGAACTGGAACTTTAACTGTTTTTATTTCTTTTTCGTTATTTCCTTAAATCCCTTTTAACCCTTTAATTATTTAATTCTTATAAATAAACCAATAATACCAATACTCAACCCAATTATGTGTAATGTGTATGGTCACATAATTCGGTGGGTCAAATAATTTTGTATATCACAAACTTGCACTGGGATACTGCTAAAGTCTCTACAGAGATGTACTGTCAAAGCGAACGTTCTTTCTCTCTTCAATCTGTCCTGTTGTCGCCAGACTCAAGTGTGAGGAGTATATCAGAAACTGAACGCACATCTGTATACTGTATCCAGTGTAGAGAGTGTCAGTGATTATAATGTGTTCTTTGCTTTAGACGTGACAAGGCGCTGACATCAGTCAGCCGTCAAATGTCAGCCATTAAGTGACTGAATGCCTGTGGGCTGAGCCTATGGTGCGATGATGTAGAACTATTCGTCAATGTCTTGCTCTGGTCATATGCAAATGTTGCCTGACGTGGTCATCCTCAATTCTAGTCAGAATATGTTGTGTTCGGGGCTAAATTTGGCTGGCATCCAGACGAATGCAAATGAATTTGCCTGTGCAATATCAAAACGAGCCTGAATAAATGCTCTGTTTATGACGAGGAGTACAACGTGGTACAAAAAGACCTCTAATATGTCAAAAGATCAAAAGGCAAATTTTATTTCTCATGTCATGAAACCTTTAAAAAAAATTGAAATGTGACATTTGGGAACCCTGAATAAACATGATATCTTTCTCTTTCCCCCCAGACTATCCTCATGGTGTAAAATTAACGTCAGCTATCCCGGGCGGTGAGCATAAAGTTTTGATTGTGTTCACGGCCCCAAGTCAACAGGACCGCACACGGTTTGTCAGTGATCTGAGGGAGAGCATTGCTGAGGTGCAGGAAATGGAGAAATACAGAGTAGAGTGTGAGTACAGCACCCTCTGCTGCTCTCATAAATCAACTACACTTTATTCTGGTCCACTACTGGTGGTTTACTACTACAACATTAACATTATGGATTTACAATGACCCTATCTGGTTAACATAATGACTCATAAAAACACATAGTAAACAAGACATAAATAGCTAATTGTAAACAACTTGCTTGTAATATGCGTACAGACAAATTACTTGACATTTGTTGTGCCTGGTTAAGAAAAGGTGTTGCTCCATATACAGTCCTCTGATGATATTTGTTCTTTCTCCTCCTGCAGCTGAATTGGAGAAGCAGAAGGGAGTAATGCGGCCCAGCCTGCTCACCAACAGCATGATGGCTGGAGGAGTGGGTGGAGTCAAGAATGAAGTGGTGAATGGCACTATGGGAAGGCCTAGTCTGGATGACAACTATTCACCAGGAGAGGGCCTTAAACGTACTGCTCTCAGCTCCTCACTGAGGGACCTGTCTGAATCAGGTGAGACACTTTACTGTGACTGGAAGCCAATTTAGTTAAAATCGTTTAATACCATACTACATTAGGGGCAAGTATAAAATATTGTGGTGGGTAGTTTACCCCAAAATAACAATACTGTTAAAATGTACTCATACAAACATTTTATGAGTACATGTGCTCCAAACATGTACTGCTTTCTTTCTCCCATGGAACACAAAAGAAGACTGTTGGTAACAAATCAGTTTTGGTTCCCATTGACTTTCATTGTATGGACGAAAAATACAATTGAAACCAAAAGGGGCTTTCACACCGGAAGAACCTTTTCTTCCGGTGTTGGCGGAAATACCCGGATTTTGGCGTGTTCGCACCGCAGGAACTAGGAATGATTTTAGTTTCTAGGAACTCCTTTTGGGGGAACTAATTTACCTCCTACTTCAGAGTAGGGTATAACCCAGAACACAGGACAAACCAGCACAGCACGGACACGCGCGAAACACCAGCCTCCACCATTTTTTAAAAAGCCATCTACACTGACAGCTTATAGTCTATATAGTTACTCCAGAAAGTAACTCTACGAGTATGGTAAACAGTGATAGATGGACATCTCAACCTTTACGCTAAAGAGAAAATCCAATGCAAATTTGAGGGGACCAAGCAAAACATGATTATATTTCTGCTAAGCTAGCAACATTGCACATCAACCAATTGACAAACGCTAATACTTTTTCATTTACTTTCTACTTCTATCTAATAACGTATTAGACAGGAATGTTCAACACATTGTAAACTAATGAAGACGGAGAATGTGAGAGCTGTGTCAAAATAAAGAAAAACAACAAGCACTGCTTACGTCACACTTTGCGTTACTTCGGAGTTCCTACTAGCGGTGCGAATGCAACCAGGGGAACTTTCAGTTCTCAGGGAACCACCCTGGTGGCTGGTTTCTAGAACTAAGATCCTAGAATTACCGTGTGCGAAAGCCCCCAATAGGACCCAAAACTGTTTGGTTATCCCCTTTCTTCAAAATATATATTTTTGGGGGATGGACTATCCCATTATCTTACAATATTTAAATATATATATTATAATTTTAATAAATCACTGGATTTATTTTTTTATGATTTTTATTTTATTTTTTCTTGTCTTTATTATATGGCTTATTTAAGGCTAAATTGTCATTTTTGGGTGAGATTTTTGGGTCAAGGATTATCTCACAATTAGGAATAGTCTAATAATTTGCAGACATCAACAAAAAAGTAAAAATTCTGTAAACACTGACTTTCATTGAATTACACTCACTCACTCACTCACTCAGACACACACTGCAGTTATGACTGACATCTGTTAACTGGGTAACAGGGAAACGTGGCCGCAGAAACAGCGTTGGTTCCCTTGACAGTACAATGGAAGTAAGTCTGAGTGAAGCAGAGGTCTGTATCTTTAGCTTTAGTCCCCAAACCCAAACCACCCGCATGCCTGCCTGGAATCCCTACAAAACACAGCGCCATCCTGCATGTGTCCTTACCATAGACACAGAGCCATGTGTGTGCATCTTGTGTGACCATGTGTGGTCCGTGGAATGTTAATGTACACGTGACTGAGGCGATGAATGAATAGCATCAGTCGTTGAGACTGCCTGTGAAGATTTGTGCTCATTTGGGATGTTGTTGAATATTGTAGAGTTTACTGTGGGATATCTGTACCGGAAGACATCTTGTTGACCCAGAATTAACTCTGCATGACATTGATATTCTATATGAACATATGGATGTAGTTCATTTTTGATTTTTCGTTCTTCTCTAGTCATTATTATATGGGTTTTTTGTTGTTGTTGAGGAATGTGGTTTGTGTAGATGTTTGGTATTTGAAATGTTATGCATGGACTTGTGGTTGTATGATTTCAGTTCTCTTACTGAATCCTGCATTTTATTAAGTGTCCCTCATAAATCAAGTAAAATGTGAAATAAATTAATTTTTTTACTCTTTTAATACACATACATTGTCTGATTATACATGATTCATTAGTGCATTATGGGGCAATCCTAAAAATGATGATTTACACATGAAACAGCATTGATCACTGACAGCTTCTGTAATAGCGGGCCAGCAATTACTGACAGCAGTATGGATGCTACTTTCTGGTTCAGTGTAAAATTGATATTCAATAGCTATTTAAAAAGCAATATGAACTTTATAATTCACAAATAAGCCTATTTACATTTGTATTATTTACACAGTTAGCATGTGACAAATCTAATATTGTATTATCTATTTGCTTACATTATCCATTATTGATAATCAATTGCTGATCAGTTTTTTGAACCATTTATCCATTTCATAGTTGATTTTTTGATTTTTTAATTTTTCAAGTGATGACTAATTTGAGCCCACATTAAATGACTTACCATTTCAACTTTCTGAAGTCATTCAAATAAGATTGATTACTTGCCCACTATTCAAGTTCTGCCTCCTTTTTAATCTTATTTGAATATATATTTTTATTCATCAGATTACAGACGTAGAATGGGTTTCAAATGCTGTTTCATTTGCACTTAAATGGCAACTAAACAGGGGTGTGTTTCCCATACACCGATGTAACTCACTGATTAACTACCAAAGTACGATGCATCAATGAAGAAATCAATGTCGCAAATTTGTTGTTCGATGACGTTGGTTACTGATGTCAAGCAGGTGGTGGAGTATTAACTGCTTTTAATGAATAATTAATCCATTTGTTTGAGAAATAATTGCTGTAAATTACGGACATGGCATCTGAGGAGTAATTCTCTAGTTAGTTCTTACGTACTAGAGCACGTCCGCACATGTGCACTCTTTAAAAACCGTGCTTTAAAGGGATAGTTCACCCAAAAGTGAAAAATGTATGTTTATCTGCTTTATGTTTACCCCAGGGCATCCAAGAGGTGACTTTGTTTCTTCAGTAGAACACAAATGAAGATTTTTAACTCCAACTCTGACTGACAGACTGCAACAGTTGGAGTTAAAAAGCTTCATTTGTGTTCTACTGAAGAAACAAAGTCACCTATATCTTGGATGCCCTGGGGGTAAGCAGATACACATCAAATTTACATTTTTGGGTGAACTGTCCCTTTAAATCTCTTGACAAACTAAAAGACGTAAATGACATTTGTATGCATTTGAAATAAAAAAATATAAGTCCACATGCTTCTAAGCACAGGTCGAGAGCTGTCGTTCAGACCACACAACTTTGCGATGCTGTTTGCGAATGTTCGTTGGAACTATGGTTATGGTAAAACACTGACTCGATGAACTTTGCTGATAACAACGGAACTTGCGGCCATGGTTTGCTAATGATGCTTATGGGAAACGCACCCCTGATGAGTAATTTCTTGGAAGTATATGTTTTGACCATTACACAAAACAGAAATAACATTCCAAGTTACCAATATAGCAACACTGGCATTATTAGCATCCGGGACACATAATAGATAGTTGGGCGCATGTGTTTGTGTAATTATGTTCTGAATTATGATGCTGACAGAATGTTGTTTCATTACCCTAATCAACTCACCCCTGTTTTTCCTCCCCACCCAACGAAACCACCATTCTCTCTGTATCCTTTTGCTATATTTTCCATCTCTCTTTTGTTTATTGCCCACATTCCTGCTTCTCCTGTTTGCACACCCTTTCTTCTTTTTCGAACCTTTGTTTTTTGGCTTTCCTGTCCTCCTCTTTTTCCTCCTTTCCCCCCACTCTCTTTGTCTTAGGGTTCCATCATTAGCAGTCCGCGGCCTCACCAACGTTACCCAGTAGCCACTGTGCTCCCGGGATGCTATGGAGCAGAAGATTACCGGCCTCACCGCCCCATCCTGAGCCCCGGAGTGGGGGTGGGGGGTGGGCCGGGGCAGCAACACACACCTGCGGTGACTGGCGCTGGGCCAGTCTCCAGCAGCAACGAGAGAGGAACGACTGGAATGGGAACTGGGAGCAACAGCAACAATACCGGTTCCTTCCTGGGCTCCCTTTTTGGGAGCAAGCGATCCAAAGCGCCGGGTCCTATTATCCCCCCGGGGCCACCTTACCCCGCCCCTGTGGCCCCGCCGACTACAGGAGGGCCGCCGCCTCTGTCCCCGTCCTCACTGTGCCCGGCGGAGGGCGGGGGGCCTTCCAAGATCCAGGCCCTGCACGCCCAGTACTGCCATACTACCAGCAACAGTGTCAGTGGACAGCCTCCACCCCCGTACTACCACCACCATCGCTTCCATACACAGACCGTACCCTCGTCTGGGCCGCAGGGCCTCCATACTCTTCAGCGGGTCACCTTACCTCGACGGCCACTCCCCAACCCCTCCGCGCACTCCCCGTACCAGCCGATCTCCCAGCATACTTTGCAGGGTCGCTACGGGAGCATGGGCAACATGGGCAATATGAGCAACATGGTCAACATGGTCAACATGGGCTCCGGCCACCCTCCCCCCCTTTCTCCTCACTCCCCACTCTCCCCTCATCCACAGTTTGCGCTGTTCCACACGCAGCCCACACACTCGGCCAGAGGGGGCGGCATCAGCAAGCCCCCCCTCACACTGTCGCACTCGCAGCCGCACCCGCACGCACACTCCCACACCCATCCCGTGCACGTGCACACGCCGCACCCGGCTCCCACCCCGTGCACCAACCTCACTTCGCCTTCGCCAGCCCCCCGCCTCCGCCCTTCCCTGCCCCCACTCAGCCGCCTCCAGTCTCCGCGTCCGGCACTGTCCACCACGGGCCGCCGGCCGCCCAGTATCTGCCCCAGTATCCTCCATTGGGCTCCATTCCCCTCCCCACTCCCCTTTACCCCCTTCCTCCCCCTTACCCCTCTTACGCCTCTCTCCCCTCTCCCCCCCCAGCACCAAGGTCCACCTTCCCAAGCCGGGGGTCAGCAAGGGCCCTCGCCGGCCCAGAGTGGAGCCGCACCTGGGGGGACGGGCACAGTAGAACGCGCCAAATCCAAACCTACCAACCGGATCAGCACGGTAGTGTGAGCCGGGGAAAGTCGCGAGCCTGGGGGTCGCTGAAGGGTCCTTTGGTAATCGGAGGGGGGACCTCTGCGAGGGTGGAGGAGGCAGGCAGCGGCAGGGCTAAAGCTGATAATAATGTCAGTGGGAAGAAGAAACGCAGCCTGCTAAGACTCTGCTACTTTCACCTGCGCTTCCCACAAGTGTAACCGATGGGACTTACCGAGGCAAAACTGCGTTAACACACATATGCCATACAGATAGTTGGAGGCTCTCAGGTAGATTAGTGCTGTGGGATATATAATAGACAACAATTAGGACACTTTGCTTTCAGTTCAGCTGTTGTAGAATGGTTTGACTTGACTGCCAAATGACTTCTTGGCTTGTTCTTAAATTCCATATTCAGACAAGAAATAGCCAACTAAAGCATGTAAAAGACACGTGGACATGCACACACAAACTCGAACATAAAATTCTCCACAGTCTTGTTTCAGTTGCGTATAGCCATACAGTTAGGGTAACATGTTTGCATTTTACATTTTTCATCGCAGACATTGGAGAAACTGTACCTTGCTTGACCTGGGAACCTGTTTAGGAAATGTGAAGACCAGAGAGCATACAAATAACATAGTGCTGGACCGATCAAAGCACAGTATGTTCAATGATTTCATACATTCCAGTAATCATGTTAAGCATTAGCATTCGCAAGATGCAATAATCTTTTCACTAAATTGATGTCCAGCTTCTACTCGCTAACTAATTTTAAATGTTCCATTGCTCTTTTTGTACACATATATGAGTATTAATAGAGATAAATCCACAAATCAAATATCTTACACCTGGTATGTAAGTCAGTACTGGACTGACCTCTTCCACTCTTAAGACTAGTCAGCTGTAAAAAGCCGTGTATGTGGATGTGCTGTTTGTAATCATCCTAGAATCACTGTCAGAATTATTAACATGTGTATATAAAATTATATGAAATTTTCAACACATATATCAGATAAGTAACAGTTTATCTATGAACGCAATATTCATAGCTGCAGTTGCACCAATACCATGGTTCAGTAAAAGAAATATAAATTATACACAAATGAGAGCACAATAAGTAAATTTCATAATTTGATCTTTCATTTTTTTATGTTGAATCAAAAGTATTGTGCCTAAAATCTAAACATTTCTGGCAGCACTGTTTTGATTATACATGTTACTTTTTGTCAAACCAGTTTGGTTTGACAGTGTTTACTCACATTACAGTTAAAATCATTGAGCCAATTGGTGTACGTTATCATCCACGTCTAAATTCTTACATTTCTAGTCAAGTTCCGGTAAATTTGTCCCAGAACGTGAAAAAAAAGGCATCCAATGCACTTTATAAATGAATGTGTTTTCTGAACTATATTCAATTAATATATTTCCATAATCCATTAAACAAAAAACACTTCAGCTTAAGTATTTTTACCTATGAGGGCTATAGCGGCGTGTGAAGGAATCATTCCATGAAAGATCGTTGCCAGTCTTCACATCTGTATTCAGTTTGCATTGGGTCCTCACATTAATACTGCCAGCCATACTTTACCAAGGTGTTTTTGATTCTATTTTATGCTGTTATATGAATGTTTGCTATGAATTTCAATTTTAATGAATATAACTATTCTTCTTTTATGTTATGGAACTAAATTTGACAAAATACAATAGATACTTGTAAATAGGAAATGTTTTCTCATGCTTTGACATTCAACGGTGAAGTGTCAAGGATGTGTTTTATTGTTATTGATTTTTATGGACAAACACACTTGTCTTTACAAGTGTCCTTTGAATGTTGGAGACTTTGTATGGGTATTATTTAATATTTTTTTAAACAGAAGTTGTGTACCAGTCATGATGTTTTTGATTCAGCTTTGTGTGCAGCTGATTTTTGGTTTGGGCTTAAAGACAACCTTTGACAACATATACTTCAGTTTTCAATAACCTTCCTCTTTTTTTTCCTATGGATGAATAACGGAGGAGAGGAGGAAGATGGAGGAACCTATATAAATTCAATATCACATTAATACAAGGATTTCAGTTTACCTATATGAAAAATCAAGGTAATTTATCCTCAAGTAAGGCCTTAGTGTAAGTAATGCTTGAAGTTTCTGTTTGTGTGGATGCATAACGTGATCTCAAGTGCTGTTATATATTTCTGGACTGGGCTTAATGCAGATGCTCAGTATTATTTGTCTTGATGTGATGCTCAGTTATTGTGTGTAAGATATTTATGCCCTTTTGCTACCTTTTCAGAACACCATCTCTTTCTATGTGCTCCTGCAAATGCTATTATGATCTGCACTGCACAGTACTAAATAATCGGATAGTATAGTGGAAAATGGGGCTCCATTTACATATATTCCATAGCCAGATGCCAATATGAGATGGGACAGAATATAAAGATTAGAAATATATAACTTATTGATTGTATTTACTTTATTTGATTTCCATTATCATTTTGATATGTCTGTCTTACCGCTGTGAATTTTATTGCACGAGTATGTTTGTATTTACTGAGCTCTGTAACAAACTGTACATAAACTGTCATAGTATGATTTAATATTCACAATGGAACAGGGAAAGTGTCAAAGCTGTGTGTGTGTGTGCGTGCGTGCGTGCGTGCGTGCGTGCGTGTGTGTGTGTGCGTGCGGGGAGGTGGCATTAAGTCTAGATGATCATTGCATATTTATTTTGATCCAAGAAAATTAATTTTATCTGTAAACTTGTACAAGTGTCTATGTCAAAGCAGATTGAAGTGTAATTTTGAAAAAGGTATATGAAGTCATCTTATTTGTGTACAGATAATATATGAAATTAAGCAAATTCGGAGAGATGTGAATATTTATTGCCTAACATTATGAATAAAAATATATAAAGTGTCCTGACACAACTTCTTGTTGTTGCTGAGTGATTTTTGTTTCTTCTTCATATATTTTGATTAAGTTTTCCACAGGCTATACATTTAAACTGCATAATCTTTATAGGAATAATTCATCCTAAAATGTAAATTATGTTGACTTTCTTTTATGGAGCACAAAACACATAATGCTAATGCTATAGGGACTGACAGCCTCAGTCACCATTCACTTTTATTGCTCTTTTTTTTTTTTTTTTACATAATGAAAGCAAATGGTGACTGAGAGTGCAGCAACATATAAGCCCGTTTCCGCCATTAAATAAAAAAAGAAAAAGAGTAATTGCCACTTTTTATCTCAGAATTCTGACTTTTTTTCTCTCACAATTGCAAGTTATAAAGTCAGAATTCTGAGATAAAAAGTGGCAATTACTCTTTTTCTTTTTTTATTTAATGGCGGAAACGGGCTTCCATAGCAACATGAGGGTGAGTAAATGATGACAGATTTTAATTTATGAGTGACCTATACCTTTAAGAGTTGATAAATATGTTCACTCTATCACCCTTAAAATTCCGGGACCAACACATTATGTCAAGTTTTTTTTCATTTAAGCACTTTTTCTTAAACATTATGTTATTCAGTTTTTGAGTAGCCCAATATTTCCACAGTATATATTTATAAATATACAGCAGGCCTAAATATATCTAATCCTAATTGTGTTAATACATTTTTTATATGTTTTAGATGGGCAAATACTGTACTTGCATATCTTGCATAAATATTTCTCAAAACAGTAAACAATCTGTGTAAAACCCAAATAATATTAATAGTGTGAATATTATTACATTTGGTAACACTTTACAATAAGGTTTAATTAGTAAACATTAGTTTACTTTTTTAGTTATGAACTAGCAATACTTCTGCAGCATTTATTCATGTTCATTTCAACATTTACTAATACATTATTAAAATCAAATTATGTATTTGTTAACATTAGTTAATGCAATGTGAACTAACATGAACAAACAATGACAGTTGGATTTTTTATTAACATGAACAAAGATTCATAAATACTGTAACAAATGTATTGCTCATTGTTAATTCATGTTAGTTAATGCATTAATTAATGTTAGCAAATGAGACATTGATGTAAATCCTTGATCCTTACCATTTTTATTCAAATTATTATTCATATTATTCATATTATTGTTGTGGTTGTTGTCATTAGTGTTTTTGTTATTATTAAAGTATAAAACAGACATTACATTTTTTTTAATGGGAGACAAATAATATTTATGAGGAAAAATATGTAGCCTATTTTGGGTCATAAACATAATTTAGATTATGTACTATCTGATCCATCTGATATTCTGTATTATGTGAGAAATCAAGAAAATTAAACCCAACCCACAAACTGAGTAAACTATGACATAATTTACTATCCCTTACATATATGAGTTATTTTGGTGTTTTGCCACTAGTTGTCGCTACCCAATTTGGTTTTCGCATGTCGCTTGACCTCTTCTGCGCAAATTTTACTCACTGGAACTACTTCTCCAAGAAAGAGGTGAAATATCACTCCGCGTCACGTACGCTCGTCTACCTGCATCACTTGTACAACACAGAACTATTTACAATTCGACATTATATAATATATACAGTGCACTTTTAATGTACTTGCGAAATCAGCAGGGCGTTTGCCGTTATATCCAGGACGATAAATTACGTCATTCAGCATTAAACCGGACGAGTCCAGCGGACTAGTTTACATGTAACTAGAAGCGTGGAGGGATGAGACCGTGCTCGCATCCAGTCAAGTGCGTGTTTTCCCAACTGAGATCAATGGATCTTGAGAGAGTTGTGCTTAGGTCGTGATGAAACCAAGATGGCGTGTAGTTCAGACAGGATGAACGGTGGATAGGTGACGAGGAAAGAAAACATTGAAAACAACGTGTAGTTTGTGCACGCGCTCGAAACGGTTCTTATAAAGAAAACGTCAACTTACACTGGACGTTCGGGAGTCAGTAGAAAAGAAGATCTCCGCGATCATCATCCCTCTAACCGACCGAGAGCGTGTGTATGTGAGTGTATGTATGTATGTGTGTGTGCTGGGATGGGCTGATCGAGGAGGCCGCAGAGCCACTGCCACCCAGAGACTGGCCCTCTACCGAACAATAGACCCCGTGATCATCTTCATACAAGACCCCGAAAGACACAAATAATAAAACACACCAGCTCAGGCGAAACCGAAGAATAAGAAGAACTCAGACCAAGTGCAAAAAAAATGTAAGACTGTGGTGTTCAGATTCAACCTGCACTCATGGCTACATTTATTTTGATATACCGCAAGTGTTTATATTTGAACGTTACCTGGTATAGACGATCGGGTGATCCATTTAAATGTCACACATCATAAACCTGCGACCCAAGACAACTAAAGTATCGTCACCTGGTGTGCGTTTCCACAACTCATCCATTCCTTGGGATTGAGTCCTTATCTTTGGCCCTGGCACTGGATTTATAATCAGTTTAAGTCTTCATACTATCGGATATGTTGACGTTCGTTGTACCGTTAACGTCAAATTAATCGTTTGTTGGATTTGTCGTGGGTCTGCTGACACACGGATGGTGAGGCTTTATTGTTTTGATCGTTAGCCGGACAGCTAACCAGCTACTTCTTTAAAAAACTGCTTTCTAAGCAGGTCCCAAGTAAACATAATTTTCACAGTTAAGTCTTAAAAGTGTCCATTCACAACATTCATTTTAGTCTGCTTACTATAATCAGCGATTTTCAAAGCTTTTCTCGAATCTCACGCGAGTTGAGGCCAGTTAGCAAGCTAAAGCTACAGGAAATTTGGGATTAAGACTGTCTCTCAAACCCTCGTGAGCTGTGTACCTTAGAAAGCAGGTTTGGCCGTTATATGTGCCCTATTGAATGTGTTTTTATGGCTTTTGAATGTGTTTTGTCTAGTTGGGCAGCTAACTAGGTTTTGAGAGTAATTTAACTTCCACCATTATTTTATTTATATAATCTAGGCGTCTGTCACGCCATTGTCAAAAACATCTAAGTTATCTGATGTAATAGCTCAACTTTATAATAACTAAATCAAACCATTTGAGGGAGACATGTCGATATATTGTTGTTTATGTTGTATATGTTCATATTATTAATTTAGCATGATTTGCAAGTTAGTGTCGTCGTTATTAGCTGGGGAAATGAAGTGTGAACCATTTTTGGCACTTGATCCGTTTTTGTTGTCGTTTTCACAACATGGAAGATACTAGTATACACAAGTTTTTGTAGTGAGTAGTAAATAAAAGGCTTGTCATATAAGGCATTTTCCTGTTTTATAAGGCAGGCTTTTAGTCAAACCAATGGCTGTATATATGCATAGACTATTTATGTTTTCCAGACAAGGCCTAAATGAACAATGTTTCCCTCCCCCATTTTGTCTGACTGAAATTGAGAGGAAGGCATGGACAAATCAGGGGATTTCTGAAGCTATAAATATGACGTTCCATTAGAATATAAATGAAATAAGGTGCATTTCTATATGTGCTTCTAGGAAATGAGTTTCTGATCTTCAGTTCCTTATTAGTGTACTTCTGGAAGGACTTTTTCCTTTGTCCGCTAAACTTCCTGATTAGTTGAGTGGATGCATCATCCACTAATGTTAGTTTATTAAATGCAAAACCCGTTCAGCCATGTTTATGTACTGTAATTAGATTTATTTTGATATTTGCTTTTGTGTTGGTGTCAAAATGAGGAACTATACTTCTAAATATGTCATGGGTGTTGTTTGAAAACATGAAGTAACAAAAAATGCTGAAAAAATTATTGTAAATTAGAACAATGGCCCTCATTAATAAAATGATTTCAGGGTGTCACATTTAGTTCAGTGTAACAGCAAGAATGTTGTGTAGTTCATTCTGCTTGTGTTGAAGGCCAATGCTATTGTATTAACTTTTGATTTAGAAGGTGTAGCGTTTGATTTATGTGAACTTGCGGATTTCGTTTGAACTTGAATTGTTTACTTTCAGAGCGATGGATGGAGGGGAGGAGTTTGTTCCGCCACCGGAATGTCCAGTGTTTGAACCTTCATGGGAGGAGTTTGCAGATCCACTGGGATATATTGCCAAAATCCGTCCAATAGCAGAAAAGTCTGGAATATGCAAGATTCGCCCACCACCCGTAATCATTTCATGTTTTTTTTATTCTGCTGTGTGATAGATATTTTTCTACATGCTTAAAGGGTTAGTTAAAATTCTGTCATTATTACTCACCCTCATGTCGTTCCAATCCCGTAAGACTTTTGTTCATGAAATCTGAGAGGTACCACTTTGAAACTTCAAAAATGTTATAAAGAGATTGTAAAACTAATCCATATGAATCGGGCAGTTTAATTTTATGAAGAGACACAATCGCTTTATATGATGAACAGATATAAATTCATATAAACGTTCACCAACTTTCATTAACTGTTCGTTTGACATGCGAGAACCAATGAGGTTAATTCTCGTGTGTTACCCTACACGTTTGAGACAATGTGAGACATATGGATTAGATTTAAGTGGTAGCTGCCAATGGAGGGACAGAAAGCTCTCAGATTATATCAAAAAGATCTTCATTTGTGTTCTGAAGATGAACGAAAGTCTTACAGGTTTGGAATGACATAAGGGTGAGTAATTAATGACAGAATTTCCATTTTGAAACATGGTTGAGTAATTGATAACATTTAAGGGGATCGTTCACCCTAAAACGTAAATTCTGTTATCGTTTACTCAACCTTATGTTGTTAAAACCTGCAAGACTGGCTTATATCTTCTGAGAAGATCATTCGAAAAGCGGGTTTTTTGCCCATAGAATTAGAAGACAACAAAACTGTTTGAGTATCGTCGTTCTTCAAAATATCTTCTTTTGTGTGCTGCAAAAAAATGTTTTATGGTACAAAAATTCTCTTTATGGTTATGCCATTTATATAAATATTCACATGTTGTTAATTATACTGATGTTTCTTTCTGTTACAGGACTGGCAGCCACCATTTGCTGTGGAGGTGGACAATTTCCATTTCACACCACGTATTCAGAGGCTCAATGAGCTCGAGGTCAGAGCTGCATCCTGTTGAACTCCTCACCCACCCGTCTTACTCCATGAAGCATGACAAACATGTTCTTATGTTGACTAAGCAGTGAAACGCACCTGTTTTTTTTTTGTCTTCCTCAGGCTGAGACGAGAGTGAAGCTCAATTATCTGGACAGAATTGCCAAGTTCTGGGAGATCCAGGGATCCTCTCTGAAGATCCCCAACATAGAACGACGTATTCTAGATCTGTTCAGCTTAGCCAAGGTCAATACTGCAGTCTTTTATGGAATTGACAGATTTGGTTAATATTGCTTGCATGATAATAGAAAAACAAGATAGACTTAAGTAAACACATCCTAAGTATATCATTGATCTTTAGAATATCATAAACTGGAAACACAAAGGTTGTCATTCATGTAAGTCTATAATTTAAATGTTGTATGTCTTGTGTGGTAGATTGTGACAGAGGAAGGAGGTTTTGAGGCGGTGAGTAAGGAGAGACGCTGGGCACGTGTGGCACAGAAGCTCGGTTATCCTCCTGGCAAAAACATTGGCTCTCTCCTGAGGTCCCACTATGAGAGGATCGTCTATCCATTTGAGATGTTCCAGTCTGGAGCCAGTTTACCGGTACAGTGTTTGACGTTATTTTTTTGTGTAGCTGTTTTATAAAAATATGCGCACATTCGGCATTGTAAGAGCTGTAGTAAAATAATGTTTCATTGAAGTTGTTAACATGCGCACAAATATTCCAATATTCAGAATTTCATCATGCTGTTAGGTATATACATCAACCTGTATCCCATGTCTGTATTAATCTGAATTTTGGGTAAATACCTCATTTGAAACGCCTACTGTAACTGAACATTAATTTATATCAGCACATGTTCAAACACTGGTAATTCTGTCTTCTAATGCAGTTGCGAAAAATCAAGCTGGTGGAAATTTATATTTTTACGGTCATTGAAAAAAAAAGTTATGACCTACATTTTGTGCAAAGTGATAGAAGAGACACAGGAAAAAAATGTGCATGTGCAAGTTTATGCTTAATTTGTGCACATGAATATTCTGTGGAGCAAGTAAATGTCCTTTACAAAATATAAATCCTCAAGGCCCGTTCACACCAACGACAATAGCTATAAAAATACAGATAAAGATATAGATCTTAAAATCTATGATAACGGCACAGAGAAACTGTATCGTGGAAATCACTTACAGAACGATTTTTTTCTGCTTTAAAGAGCTTGTGCATTTAAAGCGGCAGACTACAAATTTGCAGCACACTTATGCCGAGTCACACGGCATGATTTTCAAACTCGTCGGATCGCTGCTTTTTACACACTGCATGACTATCTAGGGTTGCATTCTGTCATAGCTGTGTTCACACTGCGTGATAGACCGGCGACAGGAGGTTTCACACTGGATGACTTTACAATAGGAAGAATCGCCGACAACTCTCTCCGGTGGGCAAACTACGTTTCACAACCAAACGTACGTGAGATGCGACAAGGAAACAACGCAAGATCACGCGTGCTTCAGACCGGAGTTCTCGCGCTAGACTGGAATTGTTACTTAAAAAATGATAAACTGCAGAAAGTTTGATCCAAATTGTCTGTGCGCTGATTTTCAGCGAAAAGAAGAAAAAGAAAAAAGATTATGGCGGAGGAAATGGTGGGGAGACACAGGGAGCAAGGATTGTGTTCTGCAAACAGAGTTGGAGGTAAATAAATCATTTTGCAATGTGCTGCTGTTGCGGCTGGTGAAGCAAATGTTTGTGCGTTGTTTCTGTTTGATAGAATTGTAAATGTATCTATTAAAATACTGATATTCTGGTCTATAACTCCTCCCCGAACCTCCTGCTGCCCTGTAGCTTGCTCTCTCATTGGCTGTAGGTCATCACCGATGTATTTTTAGTCAAACACATTTCACACAGCAGGAGAATCGCAAGTCAAAATCGGTCATTAGAATAAACAGAACTATGTCATCCGCTGCTGTGGACGCTAATATAGTTATTGTTACAGTTAAATTTATAGTTATTGTTCTTAGTGTAAACGGGCCTTTAAGCAGAATATGGTTCACATTGTGGTTTATTGTAAGTGTAAGGTTGACATGTATGTGTTCGACACATCCAGCCATGTAAACCCAGGCCGTATGACAGTGAAGAGATAGACCGGGAATACAAACCCCACTCCATTCCTCTCCGCCAATCAGTCCCGCCATCCAAGATGAGCAGCTATGGACGACGAGCCAATCGCCTTCAGCCTGAGGTGAGCGACGTTTCTGGACTGTGTATATTTACTTTGTGATATAAAATGATCTCTTCCTTAGTTTATTTTGTCACGTAGAATTTGATGATAAATTGGATTTGAAAAAAGCCAGTGCAGTGATTTTAAAAACAGCATAATTTTGTGTGTAACATTAACAAATTAAATGTGATTTTATATCACTTATGTCAAGATCAGTGTTTGCATTTTTTCTAAATTGTGCCAAAATGAACTAGTGTAATTTTTATTTTTAGTAATCTTATCTTGATCTGATGACTTTAATCTTTCCTTTAATTGATTTATAACTGTCCAGGGTTTAATGGATCCATCCAAATATGTGCTTTGTCTGTTTTTCTGAGATGTATGAGCACTTTTGGATCAGCACTGACCATGCTCTCAAGGCACTTCCCAGCATGCTTTGCTCCCTGTGCTTTAAAAAAAAAGCATTGTGTCCATCTTGCCCTCATCCCTCTCTCTTCTTTCTATCACTTACCGCTTTTCATTTGTCATTACACTTTGTCTTTTTAAAACCATTGGCCATAACCATACATTTTTCATTACATATTAATGCAATTCTCATCCCTATAATTTCCATTGACACAGCATTTTCCCAGCGTTTATTTTTCCGGGTGTTTGGCTTTTTAATTTGCCTGCCCATTACATTAGCTTGGTCAATGGATTCATTGCATTAGCGATAATAAAACCTATCTGTAGTATCAGCTGCAGACATCTTAATAGGTTGAGAGAAAAACTTCTGGGGTTTCCTTACTAATTTCTGATTCACTAAACAATTGTAATGGTTTCATAAGACTGCCCCACATCCCTTGAATCACTAAATACCCAGAACTAAAATACCCTACTACCAGGAAAAAGTTGGACACACTTAACTGCATTTCACAAGATTTTACTTTTTTTGAATGTTTCAAAAGACTTTTGTAGAGTAAACAAATACAATTTTGCACATGTGACTTTCTTTAAAACTTCTTATTGTTATTATTAATTTATAGCAGGTAATTGGGACCCTGCATAGTGCATGGACGGTATCAAAAAAGTGTCCAACATATATGCTTTTTAATAAAATAAAATCACCCCTGGGCACACCTCATAATGTTGGGTGAGAGAATGTCTAGAGTGTGCAGGACTGGCAAAGAAACTCCAATACATCATAGTTTTGATTTGTTTCATATGTTTTTTTGTTTTGTTTTTGTAGTTCATAGTTAAGACTCTTAGACTTTCTGCTATTATTAAAAAAATTATCAAAAGTGTGTAGGTGTGTCCAAACTTTTCACTGGTATACATGTATAATTTCTCGGGATTTTTAAATAAATGGTTAAGTTTGTTATCCTTTGAACAATCATGTGCAAATACAACAAATTAAGAAAACCGTTTCAGCATTTTCACACATGCTGACTTGAATTTTCCCTTATGATGTTGTCTGAA
Source organism: Gobiocypris rarus (assembly GCA_023029165.1). Classification (NCBI taxonomy): domain Eukaryota; kingdom Metazoa; phylum Chordata; class Actinopteri; order Cypriniformes; family Gobionidae; genus Gobiocypris; species Gobiocypris rarus. The sequence goes on from CM040928.1 coordinate 25,981,464, forward strand.
ACAGGTTTGCCATTGGCTTACATTTAAATGACTTCAGACATAAAATCTGCGTATTTTTAATAGTTTAATATCCCTCAATTGACTCATTCCTGTCGCACATGGTTGTTGTTTTTTCCTTCTGTCTCTCTCTCTGGAATCCATTTTGTTTTGGTTGTTGTCTCCCCATGCAGGGTCCAGAGGATCCAACTCACCACCCTCTTACAACTGGCTCTCAGAACATCTCCTCGGTACTGCCTCGCTCTCTCTCTCTCCCTCTGTTCTTTCCTTTCCTTTCCTCCCTATTCCTCACTTTCTTTCTTTCTCCTTTGCTAATGTTCTATCATGTTCTCAAAAAAACCCTTGTTCGACCTCTTGCTGTTGTTCACGCTTAGCTGGGTGTCTAATTTCACATAGAAGCACTTGTTTCTCGTCTTGCAGTTCCTGCTTTTTCTTATCTCTGTGCATTCATCCCATCTTCCTCAGTGTCTGTCAGTCGTCTAACACATTTCATTTCGTTTGATTTGCCACACTTTTAGCAATGCTGGCTTGCTTACATTTCCTCTTTGGTGGTGGACTGGTTGCCCCTCTTTGGGGCTGCATATTACTTCTAATCTGTGATATGCTATAATCTGTTGTCACTGCTGTTCTCTTATTGGCTGGTTCATCTTGCTGCAAGTTTAAAATCAGTTGTTGCTTTACGATGACACAGGTTTCAGGAACGGAACATAAAGAAACGCTGAGATTGACGTGACAGACGTTAATCTGGTTGTAATGTTGCTTATGTTAGGGCTGGGTGATTTATTATAAATATTTACGATATAAATTTGTTTTATTGGTGATTGTAAAAATGAAGCCACATAATCAATATTGCAATTCTTTAAAAAAACTTTAAAGTTATTTTAATAGCATTTTGTTTAAACTTAAAATTGGTACATTCATTCTTTTTCATTAATAATTTAAAATCTTCTCAACGAAGAGATTTAGAACTCAATTTCAATTCTGTGTGGCGTTTTTGTTTTTTTAAGTTAGTTTGTTGTTTAAAGGAACATGCTGACTTTTTGGGACTTTAGCTTATTCACTGTATCCCCCAGAGTTGGATAAGTGTAGATGGCTGAGTCTCACGTTGTACACATTACAACATGTAAATAGGCGTGTTCCTTTAAGTATAAAATAAATATATGTAGGTGAATATTGCTATTTATCATTTTAAGGTTGTTTTGCTTAGAGTCAAAATCAAGATTTTCCCTATTACTTGTATTATACATTTTGAATGTGCTTGGCAACCGGGGCATTTTGGTGTTCTTCTGATTGGAAAAAAAATTATCCAAATATTAAAGTGTTTCACATTTTTAAATCTAGAGATATTTTTTGAACATTACTAAATACATAGTTTTATTGCCCAGCCCTTTCAGCAGTCGATCATTTCAAAACAGGCTTTGTCATTCAGTATTAATTGTTTAAATTAATAATTGTTTTTTTTTCCTTTTGATAGGAGTCAAGTCTGCCACAAAACTAACTTTATGCATGTTTGCTTTTGCTTTATTAGTTTTCAGTGCTGTCTCAATCATTTTTGCAATATACTGTTTAATCTGTGGTTTTCAGTTTTGAATTGTAGTTTCAGCAACAAATTATTTGAGAAAAGTGTGGTTGGTGTGGGATATTTTGCTTTACCACAATGAGAATAGTAGAAAGTTAATAGCCTGAAACATCAGGGATCTCTCATGGAAAAAGCGGTGTTTAGTGTAGTGGAAGTCACATTCCATCATAAACAAGCTTTATACTGTGGCTTTTAGTGATAAAAATAGGGTTAAGGAAAACCCTTCGAGATATCTCGTCATCTCTGTCCCTGTAGTTCACTTACAGTCTTTCACTTGCGCCCATTAGCCGGAGCCTACAGAGGAAGACATAGAGAAGAACCCTGAGCTGAAAAAGCTGCAGATCTATGGGGCTGGACCTAAAATGATGGGGCTGGGTCTTGTAGCTCGAGACAAGACGCGGAAAAAAGGTTTGTGTCTGCAGTTTTGATGCACACATATTTTAGTGATCATCACATATTGTAGGAATAGCTAAACTGAAATGTAGTTCCATAATATATGATTTTGTTTTCATAAATTTGCATATGCAGTAATTAAACCTTTTCTCCAGATGAACTGCCACAGACGGTAATAGTGCGCGACAGTCCCGCTTCTGCATCTGTGAAGGATGAACCAGGAGAGACGCCGGTCACAAAACCAGATCCAGACATTCCTCCACCACCCCCAAATCTCATCATCAAGGAGGATGTTGATGATGACAAAAGTCACATTGGCAATTCTAATGACCCCGGCGATGAACCCTGCACTAAGATGACCATGAGACTCAGACGCAACCTCAATAACCCACAGTTTGTACGTTTGAGAGAGGCATATGGACTAAAGTTGACTTTTGTGCGTCTGACACCTCTGAATCAGTGGCATGTACATGCAAGCGAATAATCTGTTAGTAATTGGATTGATGACTGAATCAGACTGAAAAGCCTTGATCCAATTAAAATTTTGAACTGATTGGACAGGGTGGTGTAAAGCTGAATTAATCTGAACAACAGGGTAAAAAATTAACCATGTAAACACTTGAATCCGACTAAGGCTACGTTCTCACTGCAAGCGTTAGTGCTCAATTCCTATTTATTGCTCCTATCCAGTTTTTTGTATAGCTGTTAAGATTGTTGTTTTAAATATGGTGGTCCTGGACTGACCCGCGTGTGCAAAAGAACGATAAAAAGACGTCACGCAGCTTATGGTCACACGGAAGTAAACATGGGAGAACAAAGTAAGTGATTAGGTGTTTACGTATAGTTTGATCTGCCGCGGAAACCGGAAAGTTATACACAGGCAATATAAAAAAACCAAAGACGAGGATGCGAAAAAAGATTGCAGTTTTTTAAAACATTTATGATACCAGCCCTCATGTTTTGCTTATAAATAGAGCGGTCACTGTAATACTTAACTGTCTTGAAAATTTTGGGGATGTAAAATCTTAGAAGTGACTCCCATGAGTGCAGAATTGTGATGAATGTTGCTCTAGAGTGATGTAAAATTTGCACAAATTCCAATATGACTGTTCAGACTGAGGTCGCATTACAAAACACCTGACCTGTATCGGATTTAAGACCAAATATGGATATGGCCCAAATTAGAATCATTAAAAAAAGATCAGATTTGGTTTGTTTGGTTTGTGCCAAAAATCGGGTTTGGGCCACATTCGCTGTCTGAATGTAGCCTAATTTCTCATTCGGATTCAAAAATACCTTGTATTGCATGAGTTTACATTTTATGTCTTCTGAAAGTACATTCGTTATATTTACATCTTACAAACTGGTCAGTGAAGGAGACTTATTTACTATATATTTGCTTTAAAAGCTTTTCTGACATATCTAAAAAGAAAGCTGACAAGTCAAAAATGAGTTATATATTTAATCCTACATAGTGTGTCATCCATATGTCTTTTGCACCAACAGTAGTGATCATTTAGACCATTTCAATCTGACCCAGATGCTTTTACAAGATAAACCAACATGTGTTTGATTTGACTTACTTAAGACTTTGGAATGTGATCTTTTGCATGCACTAACTGAAATCTCTTCCAGGTGGACTCGTTTGTATGTCGGATGTGCGGACGCGGGGACGAGGATGAGAAGTTGCTGCTCTGTGATGGGTGCGATGATAATTATCACACGTTCTGCCTGATACCGCCGCTCACAGACCCACCCAAGGGCAACTGGCGCTGTCCCAAATGTATAGCAGAGGTGAGAGAGACCAAACGGAAATAAAAGTTTTATTCTGTTTTATTCTGGTGTTATAAAAGGATATTTCAGTGGGGGAAAAAATACTGTAGAAGTAGTGCTGTTTTGGTCAATTGTTTGCGAAGTTTAAGCTTTTAAATCACTGTTGATTTTATTTTTTGATGCTTCAAGTCCTTGGTATAGTGACCAACTTTAAATGTGTGTTTTCTCTGTGTAGGAGTGTAAAAAGCCTGCAGAGGCGTTTGGTTTCGAGCAGGCCACACGAGAGTATACGTTACAGAGCTTCGGCGAAATGGCCGACACGTTTAAAGCAGACTACTTCAACATGCCTGTCCATGTGAGTGTTTCTCCCTCCCCTAACTCGATCTTGAGACCCCACAGACACTTAATGCATGAGTATGACTTATTTCCTTGACACTAAATTGCTCATTTGTGTGTCTGTGTTTTAGATGGTCCCCACAGAGCTGGTTGAAAAGGAGTTTTGGAGGTTGGTTAGTAGTATTGAAGAGGATGTAACTGTTGAATATGGTGCGGACATTCACTCAAAAGAATTTGGTAGTGGTTTTCCCGTTAACAACGGCAAGAGACACTTATCAGATGAGGAAGAGGTTTGTTGTTGTTTTTATCCCCTTTTCATTATTTTTCAATGTTTTTGGTCAAGAAGAGCAAATTAAGCTCTCTCCATCCTGTTCGTGTTGCAGGAATATGCCCGCAGCGGTTGGAATCTGAACGTTATGCCAGTGTTGGAGCAGTCAGTATTGTGCCACATTAATGCAGATATCTCAGGCATGAAGGTGCCATGGCTGTATGTGGGCATGGTTTTCTCCGCTTTCTGTTGGCACATAGAGGACCACTGGAGTTACTCTATCAACTATTTACACTGGTAATGCGTGAAGAGCCTTTATGTAATATACTATGTAGCATCTTTCGGCTCCTACAGTGGAGCAGCTCTGATAAATGTGCACTGTTACATAAACACTTTATCATTGTACACTACTGTTTGTGGTCAATACGATTTTTTTTAAAGAAATGGAGATTTGTATCCATTATCGTACGATAAGCAGTGACACATTAAATTGATCAAAAGTGACGATATTTGTAATCCTATATCACCAAAGATTTCTATTTCAAATAAATGCTGTTCATTTTGTAATTTTCTAATCATTAAAAGAATCTTGGTAGAAAAATCCACAAAAATATTTAGCAGCACAACTTTTTAAAATGAACAGTTTAATCCACTGTCTGGCCAAAAAGCAAGCATGCTGGTGTTTGCCAGGTCCAGTCGTGTTTCTGATGTCACTTCCAGGGCTTGATCGGGTCTCATTGGGGCTTCCTCTGGGCCAATGGCCAGGGTTTTTTCCCCCCTGCCAAATACCTTGACTCAAATCTTGATTTCAGACACCAGTAATAACTTGTAATAACTTCCTTGCAATCCAGTGGGGATTCTGATAACCGTATGAGGTATATATATATATATATATATATATATATATATATATATATATATATATATATATATATATATATCCCATAGAGTATATATGTATATACGTATATATATATATATATATATATATATTGTATATATATATATATATATATATATATATATATATATATATATATATATATATATATATATATATATATATATATATATATATATATATATATATATATATATATATATATATATATATATATATATATATATATATATATATATAAAGCGATGCCAAAGGCTACAAAAATACACATACTGTATGCTTATGGAAAATACCAGAGACCGCTTGAAGAACATAGACAAATCATATATGATTATAATCTTGTATTTATTTGGTTTCATGCTTTATCCGTCTCTTACCTGTGCCTTTGTTGATACGCACATGCACTCTGGTTAACTCATATTATTCATAACGCCTTTTTTTTTTCCTCTGGCAGAAAGGACAACAGTATAGTGAGATGGGAGAGATTTGCTCAAACCCCCTCAGATTGCATAATTTTGTGGAAATGAAATAGAAATGCTGACTCTTTCTTTCTAAAGAAATGACAAATGTATATTTTATCAATCAATTTTATCATATGATAACACATTTTATCAGTTTTATGTGAAATGGTAAATACTAGTCTGATTCAGCATGATAAGGGTGGGCTTTAGGGCTGCTGCCCTGACAGTAGAAACACAACTTGGTTTTGGGCTCAGTGCTTGAGATCTGAGGCTATTGGCTTCTCCCAGCATGATGTTAGCCCTGGCTCGCACTGGTCTGACAGTGGAACATTTTAGAATAATTTCTCAAGGATCATATGACACTAAAGACTGCTGAAAATGGGGCTTTGCTATCACAGGAATATATATAAAATAAGTAAAATAGAAAACCTTTATTATAAATTGTAATAATATTTGATATATTGCACTTCTTCTTGTTATATCTTATTCTTTTGTCTTCTCTTTTAATAGTAAAATTAGTTGGGAAAGCACTTGTCTAGTGACCACATTTGTGTAATGTAAATGTCTCTGTTTTAGGGGTGAGCCCAAAACATGGTATGGTGTGCCATCATCAGCTGCAGAGAAGTTAGAGGAAGTGATGAAGAAACTCACACCTGAGCTCTTCGAGTTCCAGCCGGACCTGCTTCACCAGCTAGTCACCATCATGAACCCGAATATACTCATGAATCACGGAGTGCCGGTTAGTTCACACATATTCATTATCATTAATGTAGTTAAGGTAATGGGGTTGTATCATTAAGCCGCTACTAATTTAAGAGTGTCATGAGGCCTGAAACATCCCTATGAAATTCTATAAAAAGGTCCCTTCTTGATAAGTTAATTTGTCTATCAGGGCTGCTTCCTGATGACGTGTGGGTGTGTGTGTGTGTCCTGAAAAGGAAAAAATGTATATACATTTTATTTTTTTATGCAAAGATTAGCGGGTTCTATGTGAACAGTTTTGTTGGTTTTATTGTTGTCATGCTTTGTGTAAATAGGCCTTCAAAACACTGATCTCAATTCAGAGTTTTCGGTCAGGTGACTGGCACAGAGACCTTGGGGGCAAAGCATTCATAGAACTGCTGCAGGCCTGTCAATTTTCCATCTGTTACAAGCCAGAAACATTTATGTTTTTCTTCCATTGAGAGGTGATCTAAATATGTGAACAAAATGGAGGTTTTGGGCACTTGTCATCCATATAAAACATCCGCTGCAGTGTTTCAATCAATAAAAGTAGCAGGAAATTCTAAAGTGCTTTAATATGCTAAAACAGTGATAATGAAAGATCAAATTCAGTACACACCTTATTGATGAAGCATACTATATACAGGCGAGCAGATGAACGCAGCACGCTAAATGGTTAAGGTTTTTCTTTATAATGGTTTTCCATGGAAAAACACTTAATGAGAAACTTCAGTGTTTATATTCTAGGTTTATCTTCTTGTCTGTACATGGTATGCAGCATTAATAAGGTTTATGTTGAATTTGGTCTTTTAATATCACAGTACTTACTACATTAGTAACTCATTTGTGTGCAGTATAGGAAAGCCTTGACATAATGTGAAAACTATGAATTGGTCATAATTCGTGTTTTGATTAACAGGTGGTTCGGACCAATCAGTGTGCTGGGGAGTTCGTCATCACTTTTCCACGAGCTTATCACAGCGGTTTCAATCAGGGATATAACTTTGCCGAAGCAGTCAACTTCTGCACTGCGGACTGGGTAAAGAAACACAGCATACATAAATGCGCCCCGGTTTCGATCTTTGAAGAACTTTCTTTGAGATATACTTTGCCTGTTGTGAGTCACTGAGGCTGTTGCTCTTCCTGTCTGTGCTAGCTGCCCACAGGGCGCTCTTGTATCGAGCATTATCGGCGGCTGAGGCGCTACTGTGTGTTCTCTCATGAGGAACTCACCTGCAAGATGGCGGCCTGCCCAGAGAAGCTGGATCTGAACCTGGCAGCCGCCACACACAGGGAGATGTTCATCATTGTACAAGAGGAGAGAAAACTACGCAAAAGCCTGCTGGAAAGGGTAAGTGGGATGTTTTAATTGCAGAATGAGGGAAAAACTTCTGGGCAAGGAGCAGCAGGTGTTTTTCACAGTAAATAGGTAGTTTTAATAATAACTTGCTTATCTTTTCTCTGTGTATAAAAAGGCAAAAGTGCTGTTTATGAGGAAATGTGTCCAGTTTATTCACCTTATAATGCATTTTTGTTAAAATGCTCAAACATGACCTGCATTGTTTATAATTAACCTGCCCAAAATGCTAAGTAGGCATCTTGTTAGGTTTTGAATGACACCAAAGGTCATGATGCATTACTAAACCAAACAAACATGCACACATTTACTTTGCTGGCCTTTTTAAAGCTGGTTGACTGCATTTTTTGCATTGTGGTGTTTCCTCTCAGGGCATAAAGGAAGCTGAAAGGGAGGCCTTCGAGTTACTTCCTGATGACGAAAGGCAGTGTGACAAATGTAAGACCACCTGCTTTCTCTCGGCCCTGGCATGTTCGAACTGCCCAGAGAGTCTTGTCTGCCTCTACCATGCACAGGACCTCTGCTCTTGCCCCAGTGAAAAACTCTACCTCAGGTAAGCCAGTACTGTCCCTGTCTGTGAGTTCTTACTAATGTCGTTCTTAGGTAAAGATATTTGTCTTATGTGCTCTCTGTCCCTCCTCTCTAAAGGTATCGCTATACTCTGGATGAACTGTTGGCCATGTTGCATCGGCTGAAAGTTCGCGCTGAGTCTTTTGACTCATGGGCCAATCGAGTGAAGGAAGCCCTAGAACAGGAGGAAGGCAACAAAATAGGTAACTGCCTTCCCCTCTATAACATTGCATTTGGTCAAAGTCCATACAAAAAAAAAATGTAATCATGTAGTCTAACCATCCATTAGACCCAGTGGTTCTCAACCGGGGCAAATGTCCAAAGAAGGCTTGAAATTATTTTAAATAAAACATAAGTATTGAAACAAGCTACAATTATGGCTTTTTTTAATTTCCCTCCTCAACAACGGTTAGTTTGTTTGAACCAGGGCCTTGAAAAGCCAGGATATATGATTAGACTTTTAGAGATTTTGATTAGAGATTTTTGAAAGTGTATTTCTAGACCTGAAAAAGCCATGTAAATTTAATACAATCTTAAAACACTATGGTCATGTTTATGAAGAAAATAAAATGTTCTAAGTTATCAGTCAACCAGTCTTCTAACATCCACCTAAAACCCAAATGCGTGTTTTTCTTCTCTCTTCAGATATTAAAGATCTGGAGGTTCTGAAAGAAGAGGCAGCTGACAAGAAGTTCCCCAATAATGAGCTGCTCCAGCGCCTCAACAACGTCCTCACAGACATAAGCAAGTGTGAGCAGAAGCACAGAGCTCCTCAGCAATAGCCAGAGCAGTAGAATGAGTCTGGGGGAGCTGAGGACTTTGGTGGACACCATGCAGAACCTGCCATGTGTTATGAAACAGCAGGAGGAAGTGCAGGTAAGTAGGGAAAATAGGCCAAAGATATGTTATATAAAACGTTAGCCTTATAGGTGGCAGCAGCGTGCATCAGCCATCAGTGTAAAAGTCTAACCATGTCTCATCTTTTCCAGACTGTATTGCAGAAGATAGAGGAGTTCGATTCCCGTGCTCAAGCTCTGGTTAACAGCACCGCGGGCGAGTGGAAGCAGGATTCTCCTCTGCCTCCGGCCGCTGAGATCCAGGCCCTGCTGGAGGAGGGAGCATCGCTGCCTGTAATTGCCCCGGCATGTGAGCTCCTGAGCGGGCTGCAGGAGCAGGGTCGCTGGCTGGGAGAGGTCAGGCGAACGTTAGGGCCAGAAGGGAGCGAGGTGACTCTAGCTGTGCTGAGGAACTTGATGGAGGCGGGTTGTAACGTACCACAGAGCATATCAGTGGAGACTGCCATGGCTGAACTGCAAGAGCTACTGACTATAGCCGAGCGCTGGGAGGAGAAGGCACAGATCTGTCTGGAGGACAGGTGAGCTGGTTCAAGAGAGGGGTGGAATATGTCACCACACCAATACAGACTCAATTTTCATCTCTCAATTGTCTCTTGCGAGCAGGCAGAAACACCATCTGTCGACACTCGAGGCCATCGTGAACGAGGCTCAGCTAATACCAGTGCAGTTGCCTAACATCCTGTCCCTGCAGGCCTGCTTAAGCCGAGCTCGCGCTTGGGTCACGGATCTAGAAGAAATTCAGGTATGAATCTTTTAGCCTATTCTGTTAAACTGGAATTGATGCTGTAAATAATGGTCAACTAGTGTGAATTGGCCATTCAGGGTGGCCCAAGGTTGTTAAGACCTGAGTGTGAATGTATTTTCTGTCTCTAATCTCTTGCGGAGAAGAACGGCGAGCACTACCCGTGTTTGGATGACCTGGAGGGTTTGGTGGCCATTGGGCGGGACCTGCCAGTGAAGATGGAGGAGCTGAAGCAGCTGGAGCTGCAGGTGGCAAGCGCTCACTCGTGGAGAGAGAAAGCCAGCAAAACCTTCCTGAAGAAGAACAGCCAGCACAGTCTTCTGGAGGTGAACGCACAGCCGTGAATATATCAGGGCATTTAGAAAGTATCAAAGTTCTTTTCGTTCTTCGCTTAGGGGCAAAAAGCAGTTTGAAATACCTAAGAAGTGTATACTTTTATACGCCCACGCTGCTGGGAACGGCATTTAGATGATGTAAATTTGTGCTGCACACTTTCCTCGCAATCAAAAAATAAACACGCAACAAAAACGACTGTGGATATGTTTGCAAAAGCACTGCAATTTGGCACTCTAGTCTTCACATCACATTTATTTATTGAGCACTTTATACAATAGATTGCTTTAAAGCAACAGCTTTACAGTATTATACATGAAAAACATTGTCAGTGTTGCTTTCCAGTGTGTTAATGTTTTTACTCATGGGAGTCTGCCCTCAATGGACTGAACAGAATAAATGAACTGGAAATTTGAGCCCCAGAGCACATCTCCATGGACCAATGGTAGTGCAAAAGCATTTACCAGCCTGGAGCAAACTTTTCCAGAATGTTTGCTTTGGCAAACTGAAACTGTTTTGGCCTGATTTAGTTCAAAATGATATCACGCCAGTTCTTAAATTTAGCTTGAACTACATAATGGCCTTAATTCGGCCTTCATGTTAATCATGTTATTCAAGGTTTCTTGCATCAAAAATAGTAGTTTTACCCAATGTTTTAAACCCACCTCTTTGCAGGTGTTGTGCCCATGTGTTGAGGAGAGCAAGAAGAGGGAGGAGAACTCGTTGGGTACAGAAGCAGATTCTGATGTCAATGTATTAGGACTCACTGCTCAGGACCTTCGAGACCCAGGAGCTATCGTGAGTTACTGTTTACATATAACACTTGCATTTATCCTTTTGAGTGCGAGTCAGACAAACTGGTAGTCTGATGTATGAACCAAGTATGGCAAACATTCTGTTCCAAAACCTTGTGAGCTGGCTAGAGGCAGTATTTTAAGACATCATAAATATGCTTCAGATGCAAAGGCTGTTCTAAAAGGTGTGCAAACTTACCGTGCTGCCTCCAAACATGCCTCGTTTTGGCTATGTATACTTTTGGCTCTAGGATGCTGAGGCCGCTCACCAGGTTTTGGAACACAGCCTAGATCATTTTATTTTTGATCCATATTTATATGATTTATGTTATCAATATCAGGTGATGGCATTCAAAGAGGGGGAGCGTCTGGAGAAAGAGGCCCTTCTTCGTCTTCAGCAGGTTAATTTAGCTAAACCCGGTGTGGAAAAAGGAGCAAGCGGTGACCAAAACGGCATCAAGATGGATAGGAATCACAGTGACTCTATGGAGACAGACACGCCCCTCAGCTCAGACAGTCCTGTACTGCTGAATGGTGGCTCCACCCCTTCCCTCAACCCTAGCCAATCAGTATGCGTGTGCAGTGGTCCTCCCCGCCCCTTGCTTCACCGGTGCCATCTGTGCAAAGACTGGTTCCACGGAGGTTGTGTGCCCTTTCCACCACTGCTGGGCTCCTCCGACACACATCTTACAAAGCCCCTCTGCTGGTGGGACTGGAACACACGTTTCCTCTGTCCGCGGTGCCAACGATCCCGGCGGCCACGGCTAGAAACCATTCTAGCCCTGCTGGTGGCTCTTCAGAGGTTACCTGTACGCCTGCCAGAGGGAGAGGCGTTACAGTGTCTTACAGAGAGAGCCATTAACTGGCAGGGTCGAGCCAAACAGGCACTAGACACTCCAGAAGTGCAGGGGGCGCTAGAGAGATTGCAACAAGTGAAGGAGGAAATGATCAGTATAAAAGAGGAGGAACCAGTGGAAAAAAAGAAATGGAACGGGGACGCTGTAATTGTGCTGTCTGACTCAGAGGAAACAGAAGATGGCGTTATTGATCTGACAGAGGACATGAACTCGCCAAAAAAGAGTGAAGAGAAGGCTGCCAATGGCACACTGGTAAGCGTCTGCAGTTGTAACATTTATGAAATCAAACAAATTTAAACATACATTTGTAAAGCTTCTCTTTTTCCCTCTTCCTATCCAGTCTGGCTGTGAGAATGGAATTGCCAGGAAGTCGAGCACTCATGACGTCACAGGTTTGTTTCCTGACTTAGCATCCCTGATATGAGTGATCAAGCTGCTTGAATTAAATTTTAACCCACTGGCTCCTCTCTCTTGTCAGGGGTGGAGTCTCTGTTGTCACTAGTGCCATGTCTTAAAGGGTCGGTGATCGAGTTGAGCACATCCACCAGAGCACAGCTGGAGGAGCTTCAGCTAGAAGGAGACCTGCTGGAGGTCGCGCTTGACCAGACACACACCATTTACAGGATCCTACAGGCGGCGTCACAGCCGCCCCATGATGCTCTGCACACACTCATACAGGTGAGAGAGGGGAGTTTCAGATCAACAGATTTATGCTGTGAAGACTGTTTTTGTAACCTCATAAATGATGCATTTGTAATGTGGAATATCAATAATCAAAAGACCACATTTCATGATGAACACTTCTGCTTAACTTTACATGATAGTTATTTACATCAGGCAGCAGCTTTCCTTTGCCCCTTCCCTTCTTATTCCTTACCCTTTCCTTTTCCCTTTCATCTTTTTCCTTTCTTTTTCCTTTATTATTCGTGTCCTTTCTTTTCCCTTTTCTTACCTTTACATTTTATTTCCACCTCCTATCTTTTTCCTTCTTTTAATTTAATTTTCTTTTTCTAGTCATTTCCCCTACTAGGGTTGTGACAGTACACAGAAGTCACGGTACGCTGCGTACCTCTGTTTTAAGGACACTGTTCGATACGAGTTTGGTTAAACCAGAAAAGGCAACAAATCCAATGCTAGGCTTCTTTTCATTTATTTTGAACAGACAGTTTGTTCCACCTAGCGGCATTAAGTCTCCCCTGTGGTAGTTGGTACAATACTGCCTCCTTAAGTGTATTAAGAACTAAGCACTTAACATAATACACTCATCCGCAGAATGCACTCAAATTACAGAAAGAGGACCAAGAAGGAGAAAAAGTGCCATCTACATCTGAGCCTACTTCATATTTGGACTGTAGTTGTGAGACTTCCATGACACAATGCCAAATGATATTGTCTCGTCGTAACCTCGGAAACAACTTAAAATACTCCGTCATTTATGGTCATACAGATAAGAATACATCATTCCAAATTGTTAAGGATCTATATTTATTTGTGTACACAAAACAGTTATTTTGTAAAATAAAGAAAACAAACAGAATGCCGCCTTCTGCCATCCTGGTTTATTTTACATGAAGTTTGTGGAGCGCCTCACAATTTAAATTGAAACTTGCAATAAAGGCTACTAGCAATTTCTTGTGTGTCATCTAAACTGGTTGGTGCATAGACCGGCTCTTCTTCTGCTCTTATTCCTGTTGTGGCGGTTAGCAAACAGGGTTGCATTATTGCATACGCTCCCTTCTGGACTGAAGTTGAGATCACCTGTGACTGACTGAATGCACTGCACTGTGACGTCCGTACCACACCCCTATTATTCATTTCCATTTCATTATTTTTCTCTTATTCACTTAATTTTCCTTTTCCTGTTATTTTCTTATACTTTTTTTCCGTTTTCTTTATTTTTCCTTTCCTTGTCCTATTCCATTAATTTCATTTTTTTACCATTTTTCATTTCTTTTCTTTTCCTTCATTGTTTTTTGTTCCTTGTCTTTATTTCATTTTCTTTTCACTGTTTTTCCTGTCCTATTTAATTTCCCCTTTCCTTTTTCTCATTTAATTTCCTTTTCCTGTTTTATTCTTGTCCTTTTATTTTCCTTTCCTGACCTGTGGCCAGTTTAATGAACTGATTAGACTAATCTTAAAAAATGTTATGACCAGTCTTGAACAAATTAGATGACCTAAATTTTTATGTAACAGATTTAAAAGTTTTCAGGATTCAGATTTAAAATTTGAATCCAAAAAGTAAGACTGATTACTTGGCTAACTGCTAGTTGGTCAAAGTAGTTCCTAAGGGTGCGTTCACACTTGTCATGTTTGGTTGGATTAAAACTAACCCTGGTGCGATTGCTCGGTTAGTGCGGTTCATTTGAACACATGTGAACGCTGCCATCCGAACCCTGGTGCGCACCAAACAAGCGGACCGAGACCGCTAAAAAGATGGGTGTCGATCCGCTTCCAAACGAACTCTGGTGCCGTTCGATTGATATATGAACGCAACACGGACCAAATACATGTAAATTAACCAAAAACAGGATGTGATGTCACAAGATGCGACACTACAAGTCATCTGATTTGACGACGGGGAAAGCTCGGTGTACCTGGTTCTTCTCATCAAAGGACGGTCCTGTGTTGCCCATTAGTCAGTACAGACGACCGAACTGCCGTCTCTTTGCAGCAGATCTTAGTTTCTCTGCATACAACGGAGGAAGTCCTGGTGCTTTTTTTGAATGTTTTGAACATTTTATGAGCTCTCAGCTGGTAAAAATAAAACCTTATGTACACGCATAAAATGATGGCGTTCAATCCAGCACACAGCATTGTTTTAAATGTTCAGTGAGCAAGCGCCGTCGTGAAATATACGTCATAAAAGCCGACCAATCAGGTTGTGACAGTATACCTATGCCTTTGGTTCAGTAACTTTAGGTATATTGTTAAAAATGTGAACGCTAAGTGGACCAGGACTATGTTTTTGTTTTTCGGCCCAGACCAAACCAAACAAAACTACAAGTGTGAACTAAGAAACGGTTTTAGCCCAGTGGTCGTGTTAATGCAACTGGATGTTAATGATGTCAGACCTAATGATGTTAACTTCTTGAACTATTAGTGTTGCAGCTCTTTCTCACATGGAATATAATAGACAACTTTTATGGACAACTTTTTAGTTGATTTGCATGTAGATAATCTGTTGTAACAGCATTGGTCTGTTCAGAGGTCATGTGACATGTTTTGCGAAATATGTATGTATGGAAACACTGTTGTCCATATTTGGCAAATATATTTATTTATGCAGAGAAATGCCTAAAATCGGAGACAATTTGTTGCTTGTTTGCATAGTGTATATGATCAAAGACTCGATCTGATGAGATATTTAGCAACTCAGTCATGGTGGTAAATGTGTTTTGACTTGAAATTACATTGATGACCTACAGCCAATGTAAAAGATACAATGACATGCAAGAGAAAGGCCAAGGGAAAGTTCAGGGGGAGGAGTCATAGACCTACAAAAGAACATCAAGAAGCCAATAAATCTCCTTCATACTGCAAATCAGCAGACACAAAGCATGCATTACAAAGCTCATTTTAACAAGAAGAAATCCAGTCTTGTGCGAAAACTCCTGTCTCACATGATCTTACATTTATTTGCTTTTTCAATTATCGCGTGTTTGGTTGTGAAACTTAACCACTTCTGTCCTGATTTCTTCGAGGTTATGGTCTATGGGCAGGGAAATGTATGGGCTTTTTCAGATCTTTTGTTCTCATGGAAAAAATAAGCTCACGCAATTTACATATGAACACATGGTGACGACTGATAAACACACAGAGAGCAGCGGCTTTCGTTTCTGCTCCTTTCTTCAGAATGCAGTGTTTTATAAATCAGGAATGGTAAGAGAACCTAGAGTGCCAAGCACAAACTTGGGTCTCCAGCCAAAAAAGTTTAAATCCCGTCTGGCTAGAGCACTTCCCAAAGTGTTTACATATTTAGTCTGTAGGCAGAGAGTAGGCAGTCTTTTGTGGCTGTTCTAACACATTGGACCACATGAGCGTCTACGCTACCAAAGCAATCCGGTCTAATGTGTTTTCAACTACCTCTGGAAGTGGTCAAAAGTGGACAAGCTCAAAACGTCTTGGAGCTGGTTTACACCTGTATTATCATCCACTTGTGATCTGATCGACCACAGCACATCTTAAACAGGGCCTAAATGTTACCCTAGAAGTATGAGAATTTGAACATCGTTTAGTGTACCTGGCATTAAGCAACACTTCACTATATTAGAGTTGGATTCACTATATTAGATCTTTTTTTATTTATTGAAACCATGTTTAAGCTGCTCAAGGCTTTAGTTTTTGTTGCTCTTAATTCAGATGTTTCTTCTTTTGCTGCTTTTTTGGGCCGCTCATAATCAGACCTGACTTTTTTTGTGTGTGTGAATCAGATTGAGCTGCAGGAGCAGAGAAGCTCAGGTCGTGGCAACAAGTCAAAGGACTCCAAGAGGAAGAGAAAGAGCCAGAAAACTGAAGGAGGGCCGAAATCCACAGAGGCTTCTGAATGCAAGAAGACGAAACCCGTCAGTCACACATCCCCCTCAAGTCCACACAGAGGTACCCACTCAAAATTGAACTGCAAGCATACGCTTTATTCCTGAGAACTGTCAGAAACAAACAGACATGCTCTTTTCTTGCAGATCTTGTGATGTTTTCCTGAAGCTGTGGAGGGGCAGATGGTGATTGAGAAGAGAACCACAGAGACAGAAAAACACAGGGCTCAGGCTCATTTTCCCACATAATAAGCTCACATTAATTCTTCTTTTCAACCCATCAAATGGACGCTCCCCACCATACTAACCACTGCACTTTTTCCTTCTCGTTTGCCTCTGTTCACACCCCTCATCTTGAACAGTTCACTGACGCAGGCTGCAGATCTCTGTTCTCTTAAGAGGAAGGAGAAAATGGGATTTGCCCTGCAGTTGAGCTGTCTTTACAATATAGATGTACCAAACTGTTCTTATCGCAAATGCCGTGTGCTGCATAATACGACTTGTCCAGGTATTCACACACACATACACACACACACACACACACACACACACACACACTTGACGGCCAGGCAGAGGAGGGGCGTTGAGCAGGGGACTGGTATCGCTGCCACAATGACACCTGTATTCTTTTTGTACCGAGTCTCGCGTTTTGTCAGGGAGACTCGACATTGTGAATAAACTAGTACAATATTTTGAAAGTGTGATGGAAAAAACAAAGGCATTTACGTTCTGGTGCTACTTTCCTAAGATAGGTTACTGCATAGTCCTTCCTCTCTTTTCCTCTTCTTCTGAGTTTACTGTCTTCATTGTCATTTCCTTTCAGTGATACTGTTGTCTCTTAAGCTACCTGCTCTCTTCCCTCTTCCTCTCCACAGAACTGTACAAAATCTCACTTTAACTCTTTTTCCATCTTATTTTGCTGGGGTTCTAATAATTCTATTATTATTATTATTATATTATTATTATTGGTATTGCTATTGCAGACACGCATTGTCGTGAGTTTGTGTATAAACATTTTCATTTAAATGTTGCCTTTGTTTCTTTTCACTCTTGTTAGAAAATAAAAGTTTAGAATTGTTTTAGGAATCTGTTTTATGACTTTTATGGTGGTAACCTCGGGGCGTTTGCACATCACCGTTTTCATATAAAAGCGGAAAGCGCATGTTTTGGCCGTTCATTTGCATGACAACGACCTTTTGAAGGGCATGAAAACACAAATTTGTGAAAACGGGGGCATCATGTGCACATGTATTACTGCTGCCGTGTAGGGTTGGGTATTAGTTGAATTTTAACAATTCCGATTCCAATTCTGCTTATTGATTCCTAATTTTGGTTCCAATAGGGTAAAAAAAAAAAAAAACGTATCAAGTCTTACTGCAAATCATTAGCCTGACAAGCTAGACCCACATCAAGATGTTGGGTCTGGGAGCTCACCATTGACAGGGCTTAATCCGGAGGGTGGGATAAACGGTTGTCTTTCAAATTCCCTCTGCATGCAATTGGATAGTGCTACAACCAACCAGAGCAAAGTGAAGCGGAGCTAGTTGATAGATTAAACTTTCGTCGTATCCGGTCGGCAAAACTCTGAACACATCTTCCCTTCTTAAGAATGACTTCAGTGCTGTTCTTTGTTCTTTTCCCAAAGAAAAGCTTAACTCCGAGTCTTCCAGCATCGCGGCCAAAGCCGCTTCGAAAGACTGCCGTTCGCCAGCTTTTTGCTTTACAAGTATCAAGCGGAACCTCCACTCGACCGCAACTCTGCCGTCAGTGTTACGTCCGCCCACCAACACTATACACATTGTGATTGGCCTGACCAGAGTTAGTTTTTTTTCCAGCTCGCAGGTCTACTGAGAGTTCCCAGACTACACTCGCGGCAAATTAGATTTTGCTGCCGCTAGGGTGCGTCTATATTTCTAGGCTAGCAAATAATTTAATTGTGGCTGAATTCCATGAACAAAAATCAACAGGCTAAGGACAATTACACAAGTAAACACTCAAACAAATAAAAAAAAAATTGCAATCGCACAAAGAAATACACCTGAACAAATATGATTGAAATAAACAGTGATAAGAGTTTCAGGTATTCACCTACAGAAACTGTAATCATGTAAAATAACTCTACACTTTGAATCAAATATAATTAGTTACAGTACAGTTATTCAGCCAAGAACCGCAAGTGAATTTTCTTTGTCTTCTGTTGTTTAACGTTATTATAGAGACGGCAGAAGGAATTTTAGGCTGCTGTCACTCTAAGAGCTGCTCGGATCAATATACTGTTGCGCACGTTTTCTATGTCAACTGTTGTATTCAATGTTACCAACTGTTAAACACACGAAAGATAGCTTAGTTCAGTATCGTGCACTATTCAGTGTGAAAAGTGGATGTGAGCCAACTTTGTTTTGGATGTGTGCACAGCACAGAAATGTGCACGAGTCTGGTTTAAAAATCACATTAAAAGCACTTTCTGAGCACACCTCGTATTAGACGTGCGCGCGAGTCTAGCGCTTGAATGGAAAAGGAATCAAAATTTAAATATAACAAGCATCCGATTTCTGACCTTACGAATTCGATTTTTGATTCCCAACCCTACTGGCGTGGCATGAAACAGCACTTTCAGTTGTCGATGATCCCTGTGAATATGTCCAGTGTGCCAGTGAGCAAGACATCTCACAGCCTTCATGTACAGCAGCGGAGTGAGTGTTCCATACGTTTACCATCAGCAAAATGACAAGTGCTGTACTAAGCAAGCAAATCATTTCAGTAAATGTCAATTTATTCAGAGCAGTTGGAATGTCTTTACATGTTTTCAACACTAATATGTGCAGAATTATAAAAGAGGTGAAGAAAAAGGCACTCAGAGCAGCACAGTGATCATCAGAGAGGAGTGCTTTTCCAGCTTTATAAACGTGCTTTCTGTTTATCATTACATGGCTGAATTAAACATAATCAACAAATCCCTTTGAGACAAGCCCAATGAGGGTCAACTTATGAACATGATTTCTAGCCATGGCCAGTACTATCAAATCTAAAAGATAACAAAACTATGGTCCCTTTCATTCACATGTTAGATTAATGGCTTAAAAATCAATGGCACTTGATTAATAAAATGAAAAATATAAACCTGTAATACAATATGACAGTAAGTATTAGTGTGGTTTAAACTATATAATAAATTGTATAATTACTGCATTTTATGCAAACTGATCAATTATAAGGATGTCATTTACATTTCCCGTCACATCTGGTAATGGAGTGCAAGTTCAAGAATCCTGCTTTTCAAGAAGACCATCCAGAAGCTTCTCGCACATGTAGAGACACCGAGGAACGTGGAAGAACCCTGTACAAAGATTACATGTCATGTTAAATACAAAAAAAATATGATAAACTTGACTAGTTCAAAGCATACTCTTTCAAAAGTTTGGGGTCAGTGAGTTTAAGGAAATGTTTTAAAGAAATGAATACTTTTTTTTCTGGCAAAGATGCATTAAATTGAACAAAAGTTACAGTTAAGATTTGCACTCTTGCAAAAAAAGGTTTCTAAAGAAATGCTCTTCTTTTAAACGTTTTAATCAATAAAAAGGAAAGCTTTGACATCACAGAAATAATGTACATTGTAATATATATTCAAATGGAAAACACATTTTAAAGTGTAATCTCATATTACTGTTTTACTGCATTTCTTGATCAAATAATGACTAAACAAAAAAATATTACTGACACCAAACTTTTGAATGCTTGTGTAGATAATAATTAGCTAAAAGCTCAAATAAGACATTCATTTTGGCTACAAATAATCACACAAACAAACTACAGCAGGCTAGCATGAACTTCACAGTGACGGAAAGCAATTTTCTGTAGCTGCACACCTTTGAAGGGTCCTCCTTTGAAATCCAGCACAACCTCTCCCTGACGACTCAGATATCCAAACCACTCGCCGTGTTTCTCGTCAGAAAACTTGAGCAAAGACAACAATGTAAACGTCTAACTCTTTACACCCATTATGTAACTTAACGTATTACATGATGTCTCTGTAATGCATGTCTTACATGTTTAAAGGTGTAGTCGTAGATCAGTTTGAATCGGTCCAGTAGCACAGGCTCTCTGGTGTGGCTGTAGGCCATCAGGTAGGCGATCAGAGCTTCACAGTGAGGCCACCACAACTTCATATTCCATTCTAACTGTACACATATGTTGGGTTTTCATGTTTTATGGGGACTTTCCACAGACATAAGGATGTGAGCATGTAAGATGCAAATAGCATACATGGAATGACCTGTGGCAGATCTAGACAGGTGGAGCTGGGGGAGGTGGCGGGTTTCTGAAAGGGTACTGCAAACTATTGGCTGCAGAATCAGCTGTGGCCAATCAGCTTATGCCATGTAGTGATATCTAGTTCTGTCATGAAGCTCTAGATGGCACAGGCTGATGGGTCCTTACAGGGATAGTTTAACCAAAAATTATAATTTTATATATATATATATATATATATATATATATATATATATATATATATATATATATATATATATATATATATATATATATATATATATATATATATATATATATATATATATATATATATATATATATATATATATATATATATGTATATAACAGAACAAAGAAACTCATACAGGTTTGAAACAACTGTATGAGGAAATTAGGGATGTCACAAGTACCAGTACCAAAACAGTGCTGAAAATTTGACATTACCAGCATTTCTGTTGTACAGAGTATATTCGGTACCCACTATCAGGCAGCTGCTTTCAGACGCTTCCGTGTTTATATAAGCGCAGGGCTCCAGATTGTAGCCAATATACAGGTCCTTCTCAAAAAATTAGCATAGTGATAAAAGTTTATTATTTTCCATAATGTAATAATAAAAATTAAACTTTCATATATTTTAGATTCATTGCACACCAACTGAAATATTTCAGGTCTTTTATTGTTTTAATACTGATGATTTTGGCAACATCAGATGTGTCTGTAAACATCAAACTGCAAAAGACTATATAAATATTAATTATGTAACTCTGTGTGAATGGTGCAGGCGCGTGGTTTCATTTGTCACACGCACGCATGCACACCACGCGCTGTATTTGTTTTTTAAGCTTTTGCCATGTCACTATATGAGGACATGAACGCATGAACCAGAGCCGCTCTGAGAGTCACTTCATGAGCATTTACCGTTTAATCATCATATCATACACACACACAGACACTCAAAGGTCTTCACAGCAACCCGTCAAAATAAAAGTGTGGTCTAACTTGAAGAAATTGACAAATATATTAGGCTACTGTTGTACAGTAGATTTAGCTATGTCTAAATGTAATACTACTACTAAAAATATCAATAATTATTATTATTATTAGGTGTGCCTAGAGGGTTGCTTATTTTTCACTTTTTTTATAAACAATATTTACCTTTAAACCGCATGTAAGCTTTAAATGTTTATATGTATTATTTACTTATAATAATTATCATCATTGAAGGGGGAAGAAATCCACTGCCGCTTCAATATACCTGTAAATATCTTTATCAGATTCATAATCAAAGCCTTAATTAATATTTATCCTCTTATTTCTAATGATTAATTCCAGTTGATTTTACTCAATAGAACTACAGATTGTTTGTTCTTCTTTTATGTTTTCTAAAGTTTGTATTTGGTCTTTGAGTGGCGTCTGGCCTATGTGTAACACAGCCCCTAACATGCCGGGAGTGCAGTAACAGTGTTTGCTCACTTAGCACGGCTTCCATAGATTAAATATGTATTTGTCTTTCATTTTTATTATATTTTAATCATTTTATATTTCCTTTTACTGAAACACTAAAGAATCAAGATGAATATTGCCTGTACTATTGTCTGTACCTCTCACTGAGAGAAAGCACATGTTATCAGTATGTTTTGGTGAAGTGCTTTGTTGATAAGACTCTCCAACCTTGGGAGAGCTTGGGGAGCTCTTGTGTGTGTGCGTTGCATGATCTGTGCAGGCCCAATATTTAAGATGGACAACATCAGACGTGAAGACGCCTTTCTGCAACCTCCGAGGTCAACAATGATCTAAATCTAGTCATGGGGCGACAACTTGTCTGCCTAGTTTAGTGATATGCTCTGCTATCTATCCTTGTGTGGAAATTTACCATGACTGTGCATTTGCTCTGAGCCAATCAGAATCATACACCTTGAAGTAATGACGTGGCTAGACCTTGAAAACAGTATAACTGTTAGGACAATTGTATGTACGGTACGACGAGACCGGTAGAGTGGAAGTGCGGCCTACAAACCCTTGTGAGACATGAAGCTGGCTTCTGCTGATGAAACTGCCAACTATTCTTAAGTAAAAATTTTCTTTAATTAATTGCACTCCTGACTCTTGGTCTTCATTCTTCACTACTAGTCTCTGGGTCTAAGCTGTTAACCCCTAACATCATAAATAATAAACTCATTATATTGAATTTAATATTTCATTCAAATAGTTAAATGAATACACAGAAATTGATACAGAGAACCGTAAATTGTAATGGTTTTGGTACTGACTACTGTAATTTTGGTATTGTGACATCCCTAGAGGAAAAGATGACAATTTTTTGGGTGAACTATCCATTTAAGGAACCATCAGCCAGCATCTTAAGTTTCATGACAGAACTAGATATTTTTTCAAATATTCTGAGGTCACTAGTGTTAACCCAGCCTGACGTGGTCATACTCAATTCTAGTCAGAATATGAGTCTGATACCGCTCCATTGGGCTGTGATTATGGGGCGTGTTTCAACCGAACCAGGAAAAACCTCAATTGGATAGACCTACAACCAATCAGAACAACGGAGCGACGCGTAAAGTTAGTTGTCAGATGTCAACAGAACTCAACTGCACTGTGTTGCCAAGTCTGTGTTTTTCCCGTGGATTGTTCTCCATGCCCGCGGGTTGAAGCGACCCCAATTATGTGATATATAGACCCAGGAATGCAAATTTTAGCAGGCAACCTTGCCAAAATAACATATTTTGCCAACCAAATGCCATTTTTTCCAGTTTAATCTAACCTGAGTCGGACAATGACCGTCTACATCCAGGAAGTAGAAAAGACCGCCATGTTGTTTGTCCCATCCAGTGTGGAACGGGATCTCCATGAACTTATCCACTGCCGTCTTCTGCAGTTGCACGTCTCCTTTTGTCAGGCCATACTGCAGCAGGAACCAGCCGGCCTCCAGAGCGTGACCTATTAAGAGACGTCACAGGAAGGATGTAGAATTTACATGGAAAACTGTGGGAGTAAGATTTGAAATGATCACTTACCAGGGTTCTGCATCCGTCCTTGACAACCAGGAAGTTCCTTTCCATTCAGTGTGACATTTTCCAAAATGGCTTTTCCATCTCTCTGAAATGAAAGAATTTAGTGTAATGTATCATAATTTGGTTTTTCCATTATCTCAGAATTGCCATTACTTTATCTGATGCTCTAAAGCTTATTCTGTTTGCTCACCTGTATATGCTGTAATATTCGTTCCACACACCATCCGCTTAGGTCTTTATACTTTTCCACAACATCAGTTCTACCCTCCGTCAGCTGATCTACCAGGCACAAGAGCATCATGGGAACAGCCATACTGTTGACAGGTGGATCACCAGGAAGTTGAGGACGACCAAGACCTGATGGATCAGTCTGAACCCAGAATATCAACTGATCCATCATGCTCTCAGCATCTGCCTGGTGAGAACAAGGACAAAACCTAACCTGACATCAACCATTACATTAAAGAAAATGCAACATTGAAATCAGAGGAAAGAATATATAAAAGCATATATGTTTAAGTCACTGAAAGGTGTTCACTTTGTAATAATAAAAAAATTAAAGGCACAATATGTAATTTGCGCCACTAGAGGTCGCTTATTCAAAACAGGCATCTTGATGACGCCTTGATTTTGCAGAATTATGGGAGTTATTGTCTTCACCTCAGCTGGTGGAAAAGGATCCAACAGGACTTGGGCAGAAATCATATTCATGTAATGTATTAAAGATTTATAAATGTTACTGTAGTATGAAGCAGGATGGAGCTGAAAGCCGTTGAGAGCGGAATGACGCCGCTGGAGCGATTGTCAATGAGAGACGAGCGCGACACACGGCTCAACAGCAGTGGAGCTTTTATTACGCTGCAGACGAGTGCTTCCGCTTCTTCTGGTCATGTGTATGTGGGATAATGCAGCGCTGTTTTATCATATTACATACATTTGAGTGTGTTAAAAGTTATGTTATAATGCTAGTCTGTGCGTTCACTCTGCATCTACTATGAGACTTGTTGCACTTTGCAGTAAGCTAGATCAATATTAGTCATGGTAAAACAAGGCACTCGCGGTAAATCAATAAAATTTGATTTTAAACAATAAGATTAAACGTGTCAAGCTATATAACAATTATTAGTTTTCTGTTGATGAATGTATCCAAACAGTTGCTCATCTGTCTAATAAAACATAAAATATTAAAGTGTCTTTGGTGTTTCCATGGTTTCTACAAAATAAAACCGGAAGCCGAGGGTCACACTGGTATAAGGTCATTGATAGGCAATGCAAAATACACGGTCCGTGTCCTGGTTAAAATTGCTTTTTTCTTTGGATTTAAACATTCTTGGAAACATTCGGTCAACAAAATATACAACACTGTTCTAGTGGGTTTTGGCTATTTGAATCTAAAATTCTTACATATTGTGCCTTTAAGCACACCCTAACTGACATTATTGCCATAGTCCATTCTATACATATTATACGTCATAATAATTTTACCCAGTTTAATTTCTAGGTATGATATTGACATAGTTTAACCTGCATCTCTTTGTCTTGAGTAATCCTGGACAGCTCGTCCATGGCCATTACATAGAAACACTCGCTGAATATGGTCCTTTGAACCTTCACCGCTCGACCATCTCTTGTCAGGCAGAACGCACATTTCCCCGAGCCACTGGAAGCCGAAACTCGAGCAAACTTCTGCAGGAACGCAGCACCTGGAATTCAACAATATCTGATGTAACCCGATCACTGCATATGTGTGTGATTACCAGGATCAAAGCTGCAAGATCAAATGCTGGCATGTAATCTTAAAAGAGAAAAGTGAGAAGAAAACATTATATACATAAAAAAAAAACAATACATATACACATTTACACATGTTAACCTTTCAGTTCAGATATTATTATTTACATATGTAAATTCAGATATTATTTCTTCTCTTGGACTACTATATGTGTAGCTTTAAGCCAGTACTAAAAAAAAAATATATATATAATTTTATTTTTATTATCTTCATTTTATTATCTTTTCAGCATCATTACTCCAGTCTTCACATGACCACGTCACATGATCCTTCAGAAATCATTCTAATATGCTGATTTGGTGCCCAATAAACATTTCTTATTATTATTAAAATTTAACACAGTTAAATAATAATTTATTAATTAATAAAGCTTATTAATAAATATTAATAAAGCTTAATATTTTTGTGGAAGGATTCTTTAATGAATAGAAAGTAAAAATTAAAAAAGATAGCACTTGGCCTATTTTATTTTTTTTGCAACAATATAACAGTATTTACTGTCCCTTTTAATCAATTTAATGTACCAAAAACAAAAAAACCTGACCCCAGACTTTTGAATGGTAGTGTATGTTCATAGATAGAGTGAGCAAATGAGAAAACTAATTCACAAACCTGATTTAGCAGCCTCAAGAATCTCAGGTTTGTGAAATCTTTCCATTGTACGATACAGTCTGCTGTACATCCATACCTGGTGGATACGTGACATATCAGACACTTACTTAACACTGCTTCTATTGGACAAAAAAAACTACATTAAATAAAATGTCATCAGCTAATGATTATTATTTAAATAAATTGTTATTAGAACAAGAAAAACACTCTTACCTGTCTCCCCTGTAACCACACATATTTCAGCTCATCATAGACCTTCCCATCTTTTCCAAGGCAGTTAAAAAATCCACTAAAGTCAATATAATGAATCAAACATTTAACAAGGGCATAATATTTAATCCAAATGTTAAACTAAAATGAACTTCAACATTCTAAACTTAACTCTAAACTTATACATATTTTGGTCTAGCATTGTTTAAAAAAGTCTTATGAACACTGTTTGAACGATGGGTGTCCCTCAGGGTTCAGTGTTAAGGACAATTTCAATGCTTCAGCATTTATGTTTGCTAATCGTTCAGGCTTACAGAATACAAATATTTCAACATCCAATTAGATATTTAGAGAATTAAAAGGGGAATTCTGCTGAAGCAATGTATTCAAACGTGAATCATTTTCACCCGTGTTCTTTGTCATGGGAATACTTCAGCCAGAAATCCACAACTCTGTCCAGTTCAGTCCGGATTCTCTCTCGATACTGTTCCAGCAGTGTTGCGGTCATTGTTCCTTAAAGAAAGTCACAGTTTAGGGACACATTTTAACATCCTGCGATGTTAAAAACCGACTCTTTGTCAATAAATCAATATTTATAACTTTATATAGCTTCAGTCAAATACTCAGTTTGGAGCAATAAATCAATAAATCACCAATGCTAAGATTAAATCAGTTTAACTCATTAAATTCTCCTAAAAGAGCATTTAACATGCAAATCAGTGTGATATTTTTTTAAATGCATTTTAATTTATGAACACTAAGCATAACATGCCCCTTCTAGACTACCTTACAGAAATCACAGTAGACCACAGGCTGCACATTTTAGCCAATCAGGTAACTAGGAAGTGGCTCTCTGCAACCCTCAACTAATGGCATAAATTTGGGGCGTGATTATAGTTTCCACAAAAAAATGTTTGCATCTGTTTTCAACATTGATTACAATAAGAACGTTTTTTGGGATTTATTTTGAAGGTGTTTAATGAGTGTGTGCAAACTAATGGAGAATGTACAGAATCTAAAGACATTTTGCGCTTAGGTAACTGGCACCCAATTACACTGCTTAACTCAGATTACAAATTATTAGCTTCTCTATATGCCAATAAGTAAAAACCATGTTTGGAAGAAATCATATCTGTCACCCAGTCTGGATTTATGAAGGGAAGAAATATTTCAAACAATATAAGACCTTCTAGATTATTCAGATCTGGTAAAGGAGGAAGCTCTTATTTTGCTTTTAGATTTTTATAAGACTTTCGATACCGTTGAGCATAATTTCATGCATCAGGCCCTACGTCAGTTTGGTTTTGGCCCAATCTTTACAAATATGATGCACACATATTATAATAATATTTCAAGTAGTGTTTCTTCATCCGGCGGTATGTCTTCTCGCTTTGTTATCCAAAGAGGCATTAGACAAGGATGCCTTATTTCTTGTTTTTATTTTTATTAGTAGCTGAAACGTTATTTTGGGAGCAATGTACAGTGTAAAGATTTAAAGGTATTGAGATAGGAGATTTTACTTTAACTATTAGTCAACTTGCCAATAACACTATTTTTGAAGAACAAAGATTAAGTCCCTGTTATTCTAGAGGACTTTAACTTAATCTCTTATGCCTCAGGTCTATCAGTGAATCAGTTGAAGGGCCCTATACACCCGGCACAATGTGACACCAGGCACAACGCAAGTGTTTTTTTGCTAGTTTCAGCCAGACGCAGTTATAATTTTCACATCCTGAACCATGTTGTTTAAATAGCAAATGCATTTGCACCCTCGCCCATGGGTGTGCTGGTGTTAAAACTAGGTGTGTTACGTTGCTATTTGGAGGCAACGACAGCGGCATTGAACAACAAAAACCTGGTCTAAAGTCTTGGTCTTGAGTTATTTGAAGGGTGCGTTAGTAATATGCACCTATAGGCAGGTGCACAATGAACAATCTGCTTATTACACACACAAAGACGCGCAGCAGCAGACAAACATTTTTTAATATTAAAAATAAAAGGATTCCTCTCTCGAGAAGCGTTCAGTTTTTCCACTCACAAATTCCGTCATATAAATAGTGAATCCGTCAAGGTGCAAGCACGACTGGCTTTTAAAGGGAATGGGAGATGAGACTCTGATTGGTTTGTTGCATGTTACACTCAAAATACACCCAGGACTCATTAAGAGACAGCGACAACCCTTTTAGACCATGTGCCAGGGGCCCCAACAATAGCAAAAGTGGATTTGGAAACTCACTTAAAATAATAAACAGATATTATCCTTGTAATGATTTTATTAGTAAGTTTAAAGAAGGGTTTTCACCATTATGCTGTTTTTGTAAAGAGGAAACAGAAACAATCATGCATTTCTTTTTCAGGTGTAATCATACCAAATTATTTTGGTCCCAATTTCTGTTTCTTTTTTAAATGTTTAAAAAGTTTGGCACTATAACTGCTACTGTATAACGGTCTTGTTTATGGATTGTGACACCGGTTTATTGGAAATGGATAATATTATTAAAGTTCTTATTTTATTTCAGGAAATATTACATAAAGCAAAATATATGTTGACTGTACCACACATGATAGATTATTTTCCACTGACTTGAAGGTTTTTTTTAATGACTCTCTGACTTCTATACAGAACAATCGTAAAAAAGCTGATAACAAATCTCAGCAGCTGAAAAGAATACTTGATGTATTAGATTTATGATTGATTTTTTATTCAGAATTTTGACATTTTGATTATATTTTCTTATAGATTTGAGTGTTTTTGTATGACTCTGTATTCCCCCATTGTGATTTAAAAATGTATTTTATATTTTTTTATATCAAAAAAATGCAGCCTTGATGAGCATAAGAGACTAATTTCATTCAACATTGGAAAAAAAAATCGTAATTATTCCAAACGTGTAACCGCCTGTGTGGTTGTGTATCCATTTTATTATTAATTATTTATTTATTTTTGGTGCCTGTATTGACAAGTTGCTTGACAATTCTGACTTCAAAGTATAGTTAAATTTCAAAGAAATAATGTACAACATCTAAACATTAAACAGATACCATGGTGACTGCTGACAAACATTTGAAGGGGAAGTAAATAGAAATAGCAAGCAATGACCGCTGTTCAAGTCATTGATTAAACAGAAGCGTGTGATTAGTGCATGAATATCATCTGCTTAAATGCACGAGAGGCTTTTAGAAGGAAAGGCCACGGTGTTTGGCGACTCTACTAAATATTGATTTGCGGAACGGTTTCGTTAAATCTGTGCTATCTGATGGTGGTTGGCTTCATTGACTGCTACTGGAACAACAACTTTACGAGAAACACAGATCATGACTAAACTTGCTTTGCCTTGGCATTTCCCTGCTTGCAAAACAGTTCAAAACTACTCACCAGTTTAGCCAGATGAAGAAACCCCTTCTGTATTTGACTGCTTTTAAAACGAGCTTCTTTTTAGTGACAGTGGAAATGAAAAAGCGCTGTTAAATCGACTCTTCCTCAATTCTGCAGAGGCAGTAAAAACGGCTCATCATATGACCGTGGACAACATCCACACAGCTGAGCTGGTCCTGTTTATTCCGCTTTCCTAAGATCATTCGCCAGCTCCTTTTCTGCTCATCCAATCACAGGGCAGGAAACAGGCAAGGGCGTGTGTTAGCAGGCTCGTGCAAGCAAAACACATGCATTATTTTCCAAAGTACTGAACACTGTTGGAGCAGACGGAGCTTTATTGCAAATGAAGGTGCACAATAAAGCAGATCTGTTTTATCAATCAAAGCCATGTTTATTTAACACAATATGAATAGTGGATTGATTTTAGAATATTTATAAATACTATTAAACCCATTACAAAATAGTTTTTTACTAATAATAATGTACCCAAAAAAAATGGATATGAAAATCACAAAGTTTGAGCATGTACTATGGTAGAATCACGGTAGTACCTTCTGGCCATCTTCGTTTAGGTGTCACACTTGGCTCCTTCATGGTCAAAACCGAAACCTTGAAATGTAACTTTCAGGAAAACCAATGTAATATATTTTTGTTCAATAATATTTGTATTATTATTATTTATAACTCTGAGAGAATTATTTTATGATACTATGCAGTATTTTTTTTTTAATTCCCCATTGAAAATAATACACAATTTGTTTAATATTTTTTCATTAAAGCAGTATGTCAGAAGAGGACATTTTGTTACACATAACATCAAATTGTTGGCTCAATTTTACCATATTATCACAGCCACACCAGTTCATTTGTGTGTGTGTATACAGGTCCTTCTCAAAAAATTAGCATATTGTGATATAAGTTTCATCCGACCAATAAAAGAAAAAAGTGTTTTTAATACAAAAAAAAGTCAACCTTCAAATAATTATGTTCAGTTATGCACTAAATACTTGGTTGGGAATCCTTGTGCAGAAATGACTGCTTCAATGTGGCGTGGCATGGAGGCAATCAGCCTGTGGCACTGCTGAGGTGTTATGGAGGCCCAGGATGCTTCGATAGCAGCCTTAAGCTCATCCAGAGTGTTGGGTCTTGCGTCTCTCAACTTTCTCTTCACAATATCCCACAGATTCTCTATGGGGTTCAGGTCAGGAGAGTTGGCAGGCCAATTGAGCACAGTTATACCATGGTCAGTAAACCATTTACCAGTGGTTTTGGCACTGTGAGCAGGTGAGCAGTGCTGAAAAACGAAATCTTCATCTCCATAAAGCTTTTCAACAGATGGAAGCATGAAGTGCTCCAAAATCTCCTGATAGCTAGCTGCATTGACCCTGCCCTTGATAAAACACAGTGGACCAACACCAGCAGCTGACATGGCACCCCAGACCATCACTGACTGTGGGTACTTGACACTGGACTTCAGGCATTTTGGCATTTCCTTCTCCCCAGTCTTCCTCCAGACTCTGGCACCTTGATTTCCGAATGACATGCAAAATTTGAGTGACAGTCCAGTGCTTCTTCTCTGTAGCCCAGGTCAGCCGCTTCTGCCGCTGTTTCTGGTTCAAAAGTGGCTTGACCTGGGGAATGCGGCACCTGTAGCCCATTTCCTGCACACACCTGTGCACGGTGGCTCTGGATGTTTCTACTCCAGACTCAGTCCACTGCTTCCGCAGGTCCCCCAAGGTCTGGAATCGGTCCTTCTCCACAATCTTCCTCAGGGTCCGGTCACCTCTTCTCGTTGAGCAGCGTTTTTGCCACACTTTTTCCTTCCCACAGACTTCCCACTGAGGTGCCTTGATACAGCACTCTGGGAACAGCCTATTCGTTCAGAAATGTCTTTCTGTGTCTTACCCTCTCGCTTGAGGGTGTCAATGATGGCCTTCTGGACAGCAGTCAGGTCGGCAGTCTTACCCATGATTGCGGTTTTGAGTAATGAACCAGGCTGGGAGTTTTTAAAAGCCTCAGGAATCTTTTGCAGGTGTTTAGAGTTAATTAGTTGATTCAGATGATTAGGTTAATAGCTCGTTTAGAGAACCTTTTCATGATATGCTAATTTTTGAGAAAGGAATTTTGGGTTTTCATGAGCTGTATGCCAAAATCATCAGTATTAAAACAATAAAAGAAACAATAAATATTTCAGTTGGTGTGCAATGAATCTAAAATATATGCAATTTTAATTTTATCATTACATTATGGAAAATAATGAACTTTTATCACAATATGCTAATTATTTGAGAAGGACCTGTAATAGCGCAGGGCTCGTCAATAAGGACTACCAATTGGCCCGGGGCCAGTGCTGAAACTTCACTGAAAGCGCACATAGACGAGAAAGTGTCCGTCTCTCAGTTTGGTTCTCGCACTGATGCGTCTCACTGCGAATATTCACACAAAATTATGTCAAAATGCCTGTCTTGTCAAGTGCAAATGCAAAAATAGTCAGTTATGTCTTTTAAATGAACATAAACATGAAATATGCCAGTCACCGCCAGTGTTTGTGTCATTTTCACAAGTTTCATGAATATCAAGACATGCAAATATCAAACAAAAAATAAACACACCCTCTGCTGTTCTAGCGCATTCTTTTTAATCAACACTTGTATTGTTGGGTAAGTTTCATGAAAAAGCGGAGAAAAATCGCGTTTTGTAAAAGACTAACATTACATTCAGAACGAAACGATGATCATATTATAGATGGAGTAACTGTTAGATCGAGTCAATCAACACCTCAAAACTTCAGTCTAGCTCGTCCTGGGTCGACATTTCATTCAATATCACAGCAGTTTTTATTTAGATGCTGTTTATTGCTGATGATCGCATTATTTTTCTAGCTCGTTTCTGTTTCTTCTTCTCCTGTGTTTTGTGAATTCTGTGTCTGTGAATCTGGAGATTCTGTCCTCGTTCAGGAGATGTGTAATAGCGCCACCTAGCGCATAACAGTGAAAACGGAAATCCGGAAAATATTCTCAATGGCAGGAAAGCATTTTCTCCTTTTATACAGTCTATGGTTCTCATAATGACGAGATGACAAAAGACAGAAAAAAATCTTGACTGAATAACTCTAATAAGGGTTAATATACAGTTCCTTCACAAAAATTAGCTTATTGTGATAAAAGTTCATTATTTTCCATAATGTAATGATAAAAATTAAACTTTCATTTATTTTAGATTCATTGCACACCAACTGAAATATTTCAGGTCTTTTATTGTTTTAATACTGATAATTTTGGCATACAGCTCATGAAAACCCAAAATCTCAAAAAATTAGCATATCATGAAAAGGTTCTCTAAACGAGCTATTAACCTAATCATCTGAATCAACTAATTAACTCTAAACACCTGCAAAAGATTCCTGAGGCTTTTAAAACTCCCAGCCTGGTTCATTACTCAAAACCGCAATCATGGGTAAGACTGCCGACCTGACTGCTGTCCAGAAGGCCATCATTGACACCCTCAAGCGAGAGGGTAAGACACAGAAAGAAATGTCTGAACGAATAGGCTGTTCCCAGAGTGCTGTATCAAGGCACCTCAGTGGGAAGTCTGTGGGAAGGAAAAAGTGTGGCAAAAACGCTGCACAACGAGGTGACCGGACCCTGAGGAAGATTGTGGAGAAGGACCCAACACTCTGGATGAGCTTAAGGCCGCTATCGAAGCATCCTGGGCCTCCATAACACCTCAGCAGTGCCACAGGCTGATTGCCTCCATGCCACGCCGCATTGAAGCAGTCATTTCTGCAAAAGGATTCCCGACCAAGTATTGAGTGCATAACTGAACATAATTATTTGAAGGTTGACTTTTTTATATTAAAAACACTTTTTTCTTTTATTGGTCGGATGAAATATGCTAATTTTTTGAGATGGGAATTTTGGGTTTTCATGAGCTGTATGCCAAAATCATCAGTATTAAAACAATAAAAGACCTGAAATATTTCAGTTGGTGTGCAATGAATCTAAAATATATGAAAGTTTAATTTTTATCATTACATTATGGAAAATAATGAACTTTTATCACAATATGCTTATTTTTTTAGAAGGACCTGTATATTTATATAGACTGTCGTGATATTTTACATTGGATTACTATTTCTTAGTGTTGTAGTCAAGGTCACCTAAACCGAGACCAAGTCGAGATCAAGACCAGCGTGTGTCGAGACCAAGACAAGGCCAAGACTTTGTGGGTTTGAGACCAAGACAGGGCGAGACCGAGTCAAGACCAAGACCAGACCAGCACTCCTTGAATTCATCTTAAAGATTCATATCTTCTGTCGTTGAAATGACTTCTATTTAATGAATAAATATAATTAGAAGAGTAAGACACTATAGCGCTGTTAACAATCAAATCACTGACAATAAAATTAATGGCACAGAAGTTGCATCTGAATTGGTACAGTTACACCTTCATAAATAATGTTCGGATTAATTTAACATTAAAACATTAACATTATTTAACATTCACAGAATCATTTTTTCAACCGATTTGTTCAAAGCAGCTGGTTATTTAATAACGAATTGTTGCCGAATAAGCAAAAACTGTTTAAAATGTACTTTAATATTAACTTCTTGTATATTGAACGTTTGTTTAAATATATATCCTTTGCAATCAGCTTATATTCATGAAAACAGCTCTCTTACTCTTGTGATATTGCTTAAATTTATTTTCAATGGTTTATATAAAAAAAACGAAATATCAGAATTGTTTGGCCATTTATATTAATTTTGGGCATTTTTGAGACAATAAGCATTGCTTTTGAACCCAGCAGCACAGTAACAAAAGAAATCACATTACAAAGTTATTGATTGCATTTCAAGCAGTAAGTTTTACATCAAATCACATTAATGATGTTAAATCAGACAATGCACCAGCAACTTAGTGATATCCTTGCAGTTGTGGTCTTGACTGGTCTTGAGATAAAATCCAGAGTCCTCTATGTCCGAGACCAAGACAAGACCGAGTACAAATGCGGTCGAGACCGAGACAAGACTAAGACCTTCAAAAAATGGTCTTAAGACCGGTCTCGAGTACTACAACACTACTATTTCTGTAGCCTACCTGAAAATCTAGTTCAGACCTACATGAAAAAAACAGAAAAAAACTGTTTTTCATTTGTATGTTTGTTCTGTTGTATTTATTTGTGCGGTTGCTCGTAATTCTATTATTTGTTCTTAATTTACTACAGTCTTACCAATATAAAAAAAAAAAAAATGAGTTAGGCTTTTTGGAGTCAACCTTACCCGACCGGGCCAGTAACGTTGAGCCCTGAATAGCGTGTTGTGTGTGTGTGTGTGTTTGAGTGTCTGTTTTGTATTCTTAATGTTTTAGAGGTTTTTTTTACTGCATTGTTGCTGAATTATTGATTTTATTTCACACGTTTGTAAAAACTTACTGTGTTATGGCTGCGCTAGTTCATATATATGTGTGGTGGGAAGCGTATGTGTATATTTTGCACTCTATATATTTTTGTGTCCTGATTTGTAGTTCGTACCACCAAAAGATTTTCGGAGATTTCGTTTTTCTTCATATATTCCATCCATTTCCTATGTCAGGCCATTTTTGACTGCGAAGGAGCCAAGTGTGGTATTCGATCCTTTAACATATCTGAATCATGGCTATTTTTTGAGCGTTTACATTGTTAATGCGACAAAAGCTGCCAAGTGTCATTCCATTCTGATGAAGCAAAACAAAACAAACATAATTTTTTGGGGTAATGAGGCTTAGAGGATTAAGGGTTTCTATAGTAAAAATTTTACATTTGTACAGGTCACCACTCTTATCAAAATATTAGTTTGTGAATCACTGTATGAAGTAGATTCTGTATGGTTTGACAGTACTAGGGCCTATTAATAACTGTAGTAGTAATAAACGGTATTTGGAGGGAACTATGATTGCTATGGGTAGGCTAGTTTTTATGTTTTGTTTCACATTATTAAATTATTGCAAAACACAAATGTGTAGTGAACTGCAACAGACTAAAATGTATGAAAAAAAGGTTAATAACTAAATCATAATGGATATAATGAAACGCTGTGTACTTTATTTCAAAATGATGTGTGTGTTTAGTCAGATCGGTGCCTGTCGGGTTCAGGAGTGAAGGTTCTTCTGTAGAGCTGTATGGACTTTCTTCAGGTTCTGTCTCACTCGCACAAACTCCATAAGCTGAACCTCCTCATGGATCTTCTGCTCCTCTTCCTTCTCCTTCTGGGATATAACAACACAAATCACAAAACAGACAAATAAAACTGATGAAATTCACTCTTTAACAGTAGTTTCCATTAAAATATCAGATATTACAGTTACAGTTCCTTCAATAAACCTGTTGTGAACAAAATTACATTAAAAACTGAAAAATAAATTAGAGCTGCTGGAGCTAGGTGCACTTAAATTAAAGATAGTGAAAGTAACAGTAGCTCATACAATACTGTAACAGGCATAATTAGGCATACAAATAACTGAAGGAAATATCTATTTGCTAAGCAAACTAATTCATATTCCTTTGGTTTCTCTGCCCAATATTTTTAAGAACTAAAAATGTAATTACAATATTGGAACTCTGTATTGGCAAGTAATACAAATAAAAGTACAGTATTTGAAGAAAAAAATTATGATTTCCATTCAATATACTAATAATTCTTGGTAAATTCATTGTCCAGTCACAAGATGTGCGTTTGGTTAGACTCGAGGAGGCTGCTGACCATCATCTCCTGATGTTTCTGCTGG
Source organism: Gobiocypris rarus (assembly GCA_023029165.1). NCBI lineage: Eukaryota > Metazoa > Chordata > Actinopteri > Cypriniformes > Gobionidae > Gobiocypris > Gobiocypris rarus. The sequence goes on from CM040928.1 coordinate 26,017,987, forward strand.
CGCTGGAGAAGCACCTGCTCCAGAGGACTCCTGCTCTGCTCGCCCTCCTCCCTCTGGCTCTGCGCTCTCTTCCTCCTCTCCAGAACCGTCTGGAGCTCCGGCTTACAGCACACCACCAGCCCTCTGTCCCGCCCAAAGAGCCAAAGCACAAACAACAGGTATAAAAGTAACATTTTACCAGTGTTATTTTAGAAATATGATTGATATCATAGTATTTTTTCCATACTGTGTTCGGGGGAGGGGGATTCGTACAGGTATGGAACAAATTGAGTTAAGGGTGAGTAAATGACAGAATTGTCATTTTTGGGTGAACTATCCCTTAAATATTTAATAAGCTTTAATTTTTAGTTTTCATTTAATTTTAGTTAAATGATTAATTTTATGTGCATTTTTTTATTTCTATTTAGCTTTATTTTTATGTCAGTTTTTATTAATATTAGTACTTCAATTTAAACTTAATTTCATATAGTTGCAAAACAATATTTCTAATTTACATTTAATACAATATGAAAAATGTCCTGGTTAATCCAAGCATTATAATGGCAGTGAATGGCAGCCCACAATAAAAGTGCTCCACATGGCTCTGGGGGGTTAATAAAGGCCTTCTGAAGCGAAGCAATGCTTTTGTGTAAAAAAAAATCCATATTTAACATATGGATTTACAAAGTTAAATCTCTAGCTTCCAGCGGACCGCCTTCCGTATTCAACTTACGCAGAAAGTGTTTCATCTCAGTTCAAAACACTGTCCGATGTCAATCTTTTTTTTTTTACGCTAACTACCCCTTTAATGTAATTTGTAATATTTTACATATTTGGGGAAAAAAAGAAAATCTTTCAAATATACAGCATAACAACTGATGATAATGTAGATTAAATACATTTATGCATTTAGCAGAATGACAATAACAGTGGATATAATTAAGGAAAACACTAAATCTTTCTTTTATGTAATATAACATCATACAATAGGAAGGCCCACTCACAAATCATATTTCAATATTTCTGTATTCTCTCGCAGATTTTGAGTTCCCAGAGAAACGTGCCGTTTAATCTCTTTATCTCTATTTAATATAATAACAATAATATCAATTCATATTATTTCCATCACAAAATGTTTGCAATCTCTCACAAAACATGCTACAACAAAAAATGTAATGTTTATTATTTCATATCATTTCCATCACAAAAGTTTTGCGAGCAAACGACAAGTTTCTCTGTGAACTCAAAATTCTTTGCGAGAGAATGCTAAAAAATTGAAGAAAAAAAAGTCCTCCCATCTACCTTTTCCCCATCACCATAATATTGGAAAACACAAGACAGGAGGAAAAACTACATAAAATTTTCGCACTCTCAAAAAAGTTTAGCGTTCCCCCAAGATACTCTGCATTCCTGCATTTCACCCTGATGAAACTGTGTTCGCCCGAAAAAATAAAGCAATAGTTCTTCTTACCACCTCATTATTCCCATCACCAGTTTAGCAAGCAAATGCAAAGTTTCTTGAAGGAACACAAAAGTTTTGCAGAAGAATGCAGTGTTGTGAGGATTGACATCACAGGGTTTGAGTGTCGTTTCTGAGCCCATATTTCTCAAAGTGACTGAACTGGAGTTTTTCAGTAGTCTCTAAAGGACTTGGCAGCACTGATAGGAAGGCCTATCATTACAGTGTCTGACACAGCGTGAGCGCAGGCTGCTGATAATACCAGAGGGTGTACGATTGCAGCGTGTGCGTCCACACATGACCGCCTGACACAAAAGACCAGAGAGAGAGAGAACGAGGCTTCATCAATATTTCACTAACCCACTTAAAAAAGTCTTCATGAACAGAGATAAATGTTCCTGTGTCTGATTTGGACCATTTTTATTGTGATCTTACTTTTTGTGGGCCAGTAACAGCTCTTTGTGAAGCTCCTGGTGGCTCCTTGAGGCTTTCACCGGGTTGTTTAGGTTCCAGGGGCCCTCGGCAGAATCACATTTATCTGCATTTTCTTAGACACAAAAGTTATTTCTGCAAGATTCTACAAGACACACTTCTCATGTCACTGTCTGTCAAAAACACCAGAGCAACGCACCTCGATTATGGCCATGATGATGCAAAGAAGTACAATTAGCTGTGTCTGTGGACGTCTTTGTTCTGGACTGTGCTGGTCTGCTAGAGTTGGAGATGTGGTTGTGTCCTGCGGCGCTGTTGGATAAGGCATTTTTGAGTTCTTGTTCGGATGGTCTCGGTGGGAGTGTATGCGCAGCGGCTGATCTCATTGCACACGCAGGTATCAAGAAGGGCCCTCAGCCAAAGCTCCTGCTGCATGCTGGGAAACTGTGCGTCGGGGTCGTCAACGAAAGCAAAGAGAGTAACAAGAGGGGACAGATTGAGTTTCACCTAAATGGGGATCTATAATTTATTTGCTGGTCAAATACCTGCCCTGTTCAAATTATTTATTTGTCATTTCAAGCAAAATCACATACAGATTGCTGACTGAGAGAGAAAAAGATGCATCAGATTTTCATACAAGTAAAATGATGGATATGAAGAAGATGTAGCCCATTAGAGAGCTTACAGCTGGACTAAATTAGTAGGCCTACTCGTCTCTAATAGGAATGGACGTACCACAATATTGCATTTAAAACATTAAAAGAATCATAATCACTTCCATGTTCACTCGCAGAATCACATCTGAACAAAATTACACATCAATACATGCACACATTGATTCCAGTGGATATGTTGGAGACACCGCGAATGATTATTCTAATCCAGGGTTTGACATTGTGGAAATCACACTGTGGTAAACGCAGTAAAAACGATTTAAGAATATCGAAAGCGCAGTTCTGAACTTACCGAAAGTGCGTCACCGCTCCATAAGCGAGGTGTCCTCTGAGCAGCAGTGAGTAAGAGAGATCTATTTACTACACAACAGAGCGGACACCTGAGAAGATAAAAGTGCCACTTTATCTCGCTGTCTATCAATGTGAGGCGCACTTCACTTACACGCCGCTTGGGGACAGCAAGTGTACGACAAATCTAAGTAGCCTACTTCCAGTACTTCCCATTTTTTTCTCATTACGATTTTTTTTTTACTGATAAAGAAGTGAATAGTGGGTTACTTTTGTTTTAAATCCTGTATACTCACGTGAAATTGAGGTTCCAGTCATACCATTAGCCTAATAAGAAAATGGATTCATGACTACTAGACTGAATTACTGTAATGCCCGATAGCTGTCCTGCATGAGGACTCAGGACAGCTATCGGGCATTACAGTAAATCAGTAATTCAATAAACAAGCTACAATTAGTCCAAAAATGCAGCAGAGTTCTTACTAGGTCAATATGATCATGTAATACCAATGTTATCATCTATACACTGGTTATTAAGTTCTGTATCAATGTAGTATTGCTATTAGTACAAGTATTGCTTTCTATACTGACCGAGCTTTAAACTGGTGCTTAAGTCAAGTGCTGGTCCTAAGAAACTAGCTCCAGCTCAAGACCAGCTTAAAACCAGCTTAGGACCAGTTTAAACCAGCTCATGACCAACTAAGGACCAGCAAAAACCAGCTCAAACCAGCTGTCATGCTTCAAAACATACCTAACCAGAAACACCTTTTCTTTTTTTTTTCAACAGGGTAATATTATATCGCCCTACAATCCATCACACTCAGAGTCCTCATGAAACCAACGTTATATACTTTGTTATCAAACATTACTGGTCTTAGGGAGAACAATTAATCTGTGCAAGTTAATACACAGAAGGAAAAAAAAATAGTTTGCTGTAGTGATCTTATACTAACTCTGAAAAGCAACTTCCGGTCTGGAATGGCCTTCCTTTTCCGATGACGTCAGTTTGACGGCTTGGGTTTGAATATGCTTTATCACTCCCCTCCTATGGAGGACCAAATTACTCAAAATGAAATAATTACATAAATAATGAATTCAATAAAACAACAATTAAATGTACCAGTTTATTAAGAAATAATTAAATAATTACTTAAATAATTAATTAAATAATTTAATAATTAATTTAATTAAATATTAATTAAATAATTAAATAAATAAATGTATCTATTTATTTTGTAAAATTACATGAAATTATTTAATATATTTCACAATCACCTCTTCCACACACATTATTGTTATGTTTAAAAAACATTTTTTCATTATTAAATGTGCTTTTTCAAAAGCCGTTTTCATAATAATATGCTGCATTTACGAATGGGGCCTATTTGACGAATCATGCATTTCCAAAGCACGATTTTCCCAAAGATTTTTTTCATAATAATAGAGGACATTTCACAAATGCCAATCAACAGGTAGTGGGCGGGGCTTGGCGCTGATTGGTTTGAAGTTAAAGAGTCGACAGACATGACCGATCGATCTGTGTGTGCTGTGGTGACATCACGGAAAACCAAGGGTGCTTCTCATTTCTTATTTGTGACTGAAAATGTATTTTGACTCTATTGAATTTTCTAAAAACCTGTAAATGATGAGAAATGTGGCTGTGTTTAAGTAAGTGTGTTTTTATCTTGATCAATTCCTACCGCCATATTCATTTACAATCAATTCCCATATTTCCCCTTGCAACTTTCCAGATCCAGACTGGAAAAAGTAATCAATCTGAAAGGATTATCCAATCAGCGCCAAGCCCCGCCAACTGCCTGTTGATTGGCATTTGTGAAATGTCCTCCATTATTATGAAAAAAATCTTTGGAAAAATGTTGCTTTGGAAATGCATGATTCCTCAAAATAGGCATCATTCGTAAATGCAGCATATTATTATGAAAAACATATTTTTGAAAAAGCACATTAAATAATAAAAAAATAGATTTGTATCTATTTGGAAGAGTGTGGTAATTGTGAAATATATTAAATAATTTCATGTAATTTTACAAAATAAATAGATACATTTATTTATTTAATTAATATTTAATCAAATAAATTATTTAACTATTAAATTAATAAATAAATTATTTAATTATTTCAGAATAAACTGGTACATTTAATTGTTGTTTAATTGAATTCATTATTTATTTAATTATTAAATTTTGAGTTATTTGGTCCTCCATACCCTCCAACCATCATTCTGCTATGAGCGACTGCGAGAGATCGAGAGGTGGAGCGCTGAAGTAAAACCCTGCCCTCTATTTAATATTCCGTTACAGTACTGAAATAAAATCAGTTGCAACTTCCGGTTCATTGGGACTTTAAAATCACAAAACTCTGGGCTTCTGGTAGGATATTTAACCCTCATCCTTCCCTTGGGTCATTTTGACACATTTAATTTAAAAAAAAACATATTTGAGGGTTCATCTGCGACCCTATAGGACTTGTGTCGTACTTGAACCATGAATGCACAAAAAACTTACTGGATTCAAGGAGTTTTGTGGTTGAAATAAAAAAAAAAGTAACAAATCCTTCTCTCGCGGATCCATTTGACCCACGAATTAATAGAATGCAAGGGATATTTCAGTACACTTAGAAAAACCTAAAAATGCTCAAAATCTGAGCTAAAAATGTTAAATCTACATGTGTATCTGAATGCGTACTGAAGAAAAACTGACTTTAGGACCCAGCGGAACAGCTCATTTTCTCCATATAGAGCTATAAGAGTCATGAAACATCATGTCATATTATATTTTTTTTTCCACAAGAAACACAATGTAAGATATTTTAAGCTGAATTAAAAATATTATGCATGAAAGTTATTTTAAATTGAAGTTAAAAGAATGTGAAGAATGTGCTTAAATTATTATTTATTGATAAAATCTAGTAATTTTAAGGCAAATAAAATAAAAAAATAGAAAAAATATTATCAAAATGAAATAAAATAAGCTTATGGAGGAAGAAATAAGCATTATTTTAGGGCTTCGGGTCATTTTGACCTGTGAGGGAAGGATGGAGGTTAAGTCTATTAAAGGAGAAAGAGCATTTTCGCATTTGGTTCCAGGCTCCTAAACTGGAACACAGTCATCTCTGATAACTCTAAATTATAATGTAAACACATGCTGCGCATTGTCTGTAAAGCTGGTTTGAAACGATGTGTGTTGTGAAAAGCGCTATAAAAATAAATGTGAATTGAATTGTTTTATTTTGTGTGGAGCGGGTTGCCTCATAGGTATGTTTAAATCATATGACCAGCAAAAAACATAAACATAACACAACATAAAGTCCAGGCCTGGTCCTCTCTCGTCCTTCACTGGTGTTGCTCGTCATTATATGCCTCCGAGCTCCCTCATGAGAGGACTCGAGACCATTCTCAGTCACGCACCGGTCTCGCTTGCTTCTCCCACGTCTCTCGCTTGTCCCACCTTGCCGCAATTACATTATTAATGAATCGATGCAACGGATCTGTTCACTTAAGATACACTATATTGCCAAAAGTATTGGGACACCCCTCCAAATCATTCGTTCCAATCATTTTTGTGGCCACAGGTGTATAAAATCAACCACCTAGGCATGCCGACTGCTTCTAAAAACATTTGTGAAAGAATGGGTCTCTCTGATAGTCCATTTGTGAAATTTCCTCACTACTAAATATTCCACGGTCAGATGTTAGTGGAATTAAAACAAAATGGAAGCAATTGGGAACAACAGCAACTCAGGCACGAAGTGGTAGGCCATGTAAAATCACAGAGCGGGGTCAGCGCATGCTGAGGCACACAGGGTGCAGTCGCAAACTTTCTGTAGGCATTAGCTACAGACCTCCAAACTTCGTGTGGTGTTCAGATTAGCTCAATAACAGTGCTTAGAGAGCTTCATGAAATGGGTTTCCATGCCGAGGAGCTGCATCCATGAAAAAATGTGTGCAAAATTGAAATGTGAAAAAATGTTGTCCATCAGGAACTGATTGGATCGTTGTTTTGCTATTACAGTGATCTCATGTGAGTGACAGGTTGTCCCACCCTTGCACCAGTAAACTCAGCATCAATGAAGAGATGTCCTTGTAAGAGCGAGGGGAATTTTTTTTAAAAGATAATACATATTACAATATTAAATAAAAAAGAATTGTCAATTGTGATTCCATGGAGACTGTAACCACGTCTGTTGACGAGGAAATGCATACTTTTACTCTGATGTATTTCTTTCTATAGATTGTTTCATTACATTTGTGCTGAAGCAGAACAGTTACAACGAGAAGTGCTGGCCCTTTGTCAGCCGTGTAACAAGAGAGTTGTCAAACTGAGCTCAGGGATCTATTTACTGCAGGACAATGACAAAAATGGACCCCTTAGACTAAAGATGGGCTAATGTCAAACTAGAGAACACAAAACCTTCAAACCTGAAATATGACTCTGGGAACACTGAGGAAAGCGATATGAGATGAGTAGAAAGCATTGAAATCAAAAGGGTCATTGGTTATTATTACCCAATCTGTCCAGACTGAAAGAGTAAATAGTAGCTGTATTTTACTGAGCAAATGTTCAATTATCTAAAATATTAAAACCTCTCTAGAGACACAGCCACCAGATTACTTTTAAATTCTAAAATTGTTTATATAAAAAAACTAAATCAGATCAACAAATACACAAACATTGAAAACAACTTTATTTTTGCGCTAAATTTTTTTTTTCCACAAACAAGACATATTTCATGAAAATTATTTTTCTGCAGGGTTCAACAATAAAATATAAAAGAAAATTAGGTTAAAAAAGAAACAATAAAAATATAACAGGAAGCATTTTTGAAATATAGAAATAACATGAACGACTGAAATCAAGATGAATGTGTTGACAGGCAGGTCGACACAACATCTTAACACACACACACACACACACACACACACACACACACACACACACACACACACACACACACACACACACACACACACACACACACACACACACACACACACACACACACACACACACACACACACACACACACACACACACACACACACACACACACACACACACACACACACACACACACACACACACACACAGTTCTGACAAGAACTATGAAATATTCGGAATTTGCCTGTGAAATATTGCGAAGGCCTAGTTTTGAACAAAACAAGCCTATTGCCGGGAATTTAACATCTGCACATACATGCACAAACAAATGTCCATAATTAGTCTTAAAACAACACTTACCATTCAAATCAATAAACAAAATATTAAACCAATTATCTACAAATCTTCACTCAAATCTCCAAAATATTAAGGCACTATTTTAAATCCTATTAGTTTCCCCTGTCACTGTGTTCAATTTTGACATCAACACAACCGTCACAGCAGTTTACCACTATCATACTAAATAAAAATAAATTGCTTTAGTCGAACAGTGCTCTTGGTTAACCCTGTGTTGTAGGTTTGATAAACTGGCAGTTTGCTAAGTGGATTTTTTGCATGAGCTAATTAGCAGCAAAAGTCTTTGCACCTCTGCATAGTTGATTGTTCTGCGTACTGGTTATACTGTATGCATTTATTTTTTACTTCACTGTAGCAGTCTTTAAAGGCCAGGGCAAGTTGCATGGAAATAACCAATAAGTAGTAATAGAACTGCACAACTGGTCAGTTATACCAGAGGAATGTCTTCATTGATACCTGAAAATTCAGTTTTAAAACCAAAACAAGGTGTGCTTATCTATGGTTAGCATAAGAAAAGGTCAGTCACAGCCAGTTAGACTTCAAACAATACTGATCTCCAAGAGTTTTTGGTTTGGTGCATATGTTCATGAATAAGGAAAAATCTGACGATATGCCATCCTGAGATGACATGATGGTGTTCAGCTTTCATTGTCTTAAAGCCGAACCACTTGATTCAAACAAACCAAAACAAGACGAGCACATGGAAAACAGGCGAGAGAGAGGGCGGGAGAGGCACGAGAGACATGATGAGAGATCCAATGAGGTGAGGTCTGATGATGAGGAGGATCTGGGACAGGTCTGCAGGGTGAGGGTGTTCATGAACATGGTCCATGTACACTGGAGCACAGAGGGAGGACACAAGGAGCCTTTCATTTCTGCAAAGACAGTGACACACAAAAGCATTTCATTCATTCAAATGTCAAATGTTGAAGTGGCACAACCATTTTCAATATTGATAAGAAATGTTACTTGAGCACCAAGTCAGCATATTAGAATGATTTCTAAAGGATCATGCGACTGAAGACTGGAGTAATGATGCTGAAAAGTCATTATAAAATGAGTGACCCTGGACCACAAAAACAGTCATAAGGGTCTTTTTTATTATTATTGAGATTCATACATAATCTGACAGCTGAATAAATATGATGTATGGCTTGTTGAGATATGACAATATTTGGCCAAGATACAACTATTTGAAAATTTAGAATCTGAGGGTGCAAAAAAATAAAAAAATATTGAAAAATGAAGTCCTTAGCAATGCATATTACTAATAACAATACATTTGTATATATTTATTGTAGGAAATTTACAAAATATCTTCATGGAACGTGATCTTCACTTAATATCCTAATGATTTTTGGCATAAAAGAAAAATGGATAATTTTGACCCATACAATATATTGTTGGCTATTGCCACAAATATACCGGTGCGATATACGACTGATTTTGTGGTCCAGGGTCACATATATTAACATAGAAAACAGTTCTTCTAAATTATAATAGTTCATAATATTGCTGTTGTTGTATCTTTGATCAAATAAAATATGCGACCTGTGCTGAGAAGATTCTCTATTAAAAACCCTTCAAAATGATGATGTTTGAATCTGAAAAAAAGGGACTGAGCTAACCTGTTTGAAGTCGATAGAGTGACAAGTCAATTTTGAGAAAAGACAAAAATCGCCAAGCAAGGTCTTTGTGCACATGCATCGGATCTATCAGTCAACGCGAGCAAGATTGTTTTCATGGACAAAGGGAAGGTATTACTCTCATAAAATGTACAAATAAAGATACTTTTAGATGTATAATTGCTATTGGGATTGCTAGACGAGGGCTGAATGAAAACATTTTTGTAAAAAAACACTTGTTTTTGCCTGTAGCTCAAAATTTGTTTTCCAAGCGTGGTACCATGATAGTCCATTTGTGAAATTTCCTCACTACTAAATATTCCACAGTCAACTGTTAGTGGTATTATAAAGTGGAAGCAATTGGGAACAGCAGCAACTCCGCCTCAAAGTGTTAGGCCATGTAAAATCACAGAGCGGGGTCAGCGCATGCTGAGGCACACGGTTCGCAATCGCCAACTTTCTGCAGTCATTAGCTACAGACCTCCAAACTTTGTGTGGCCTTCAGATTAGCTCAAGAACAGTGTGTAGAGAGCTTCATGGAATGGGTTTCCATACAGACTCCTTTTGCCAGCACGGGTCACATATGCTTTAATGAGCAGGAGACTTCAAAAACATGTTTAATTTCACTAAAAGTACAAAAACAAGCTGATAACAATGACGACTTAAAAAACAACAACAACAACTGTGATGCAGACAATCTGTGACAGACAAGACACAAGGAAGAGGTGCTGTCAATTTTCATGCGTTATCACTCTGTTGATGAGAGCTTTGATGAAATGACCAACTTCTGAACCTCTCTATGCATGTTTTATTAATCGTCTTATCTGAGTTAATTGTTAAATTGTGCTACTTATGTGATTAGTTAACCAACAACTGAGCAGTTACGTGGCTCTGAACTTGGCCTGGTGTGTGTAAGTGTGTGTTGAGCTGTTTGCTGCATCAACACCTCTTTGCTGTTTTCGGAGTTGATCTTGTTGCCTCTTAATCTCACGACTCGGGTTGGAGATCATTTCCTCAAAGTCACGACATGAGTTTGAATGGCTTGATGACCTTGCCCTATTGGTTGTTTTGGCCCTACAGGGGAATGATGATTTCTGGTGTTTATCTGATGGAGTGTACGGAGTGGATTGACTGCTGGGAGACGCTACACTTAGGGTTGCCTGAGGGACACATTTGGATTGCATTGTAGACGCCGTATTTGAAGAAGCAAAGCGACTCATGGTAGTTCCCTCAGTGGATCGGGATTTAGAGATGTTAGACTGCTTTTTGAGAAACGCACGTTCTGCATTGGACTTTTTAGAAAGTTTCAGATCATTTTCCTCCATCGTAACTTTACGCCTTTTCTCTGATCCATCAGTTCTACCTAATCGTGTGGCAAGAGCTTCGACTGAATGCGAGCCGGTTTTGGTCACAGGTAAAGATGTGCGACGTGCTTTAATAAACGTGTTACTGCGAAATGGTGCTGACATTTTCTGTCTATTTGCCTGTGACTCATTAACTTTGGGTTGTCGTGACTGAATAGCGAAGGGTCCTAACCCTCCGGTAGGGTCATCTAAGGAGCGAGACGAACTTGACCCGTAACTCCGAACAAAAGTAGTGTCGCGCACAAGACCGACAGATGCTAAACTCTGCGTGGACGCAGAGGACTCGGGTTCGTTAGAAGCGGATAAAGACGAGCATGAGGTAGACGACGAGGGCACTCTTACGGGGCTGCTGTGAAGGCTGCGTGAGATCATCCTCAAGTGGCTGCTCATGTTCTGCGGGCCTGTAGAAACCAGCACCGGACTGGAGCGTGGACTGCTTCTCATGGGGCTTCGCGGAGCTCGGCCTGATTTGGTCAGATGCTTGGTCCGGGAATGGCGTGGGCTCCCACCGTTACTGAGAGGGGACAGAGGGGTCTCCAGGTCCTCCAGCCGCTGGGTCAGTGCCAGTTTCTGCTGAATGGCCATGCGAAGGAGAGAGTTGAGAGTCTTTTTCTCGTCCTCAGCGGCGGCGAGCTGTCTCTGCATTTCATCTAACTGAGTTACGTACTGGTCACATCTGTGAAAACAAAGGGGGATAATAAGAATACAGGAAACAGGAATAGAGATACATATAGGATGAAATAACGAAAGAATACAAGGGATTACACTTTGCATAAACATCCCGTGAAAACATTTGAGTTTTTATTAAAAACTGATGCAAGAATGTCTGGAATAGTGTTGTCTGCCAGTCCTTATGAGAGCGCTACACACACACACACGCACGCACGCACGCACGCACGCGCAACTTGTTAGGAACGAATTGTTAGACATTGTTGAGGAGATTTTAGCCTGGTGGTGGAAAAAGTGGGTGAAAAAAATGTTATCAATCCCAAAGACATAGAGGTGAGCACCTTGTCTTTGGTACAGTAACCAAATCACATAATAACTAGGGGTATTTTTAAAGGTGCCGTATGTCATTTTTTTGACTGTACTAAAGCATAAAAATACTATAATATATTTGCAGAAAACATGCTACTTGTTTCTTTGAAAAACAAAGCTACAGGCAGTTTTTCTACTTCAAAATGTATGTTCCGTGTCTGAATGTTTGTTTTTGTTTTCATCTGTGTGATCCCGCTCACTGCCAATTTAACCAATTATTATTTCGACACTCCTGGGTTTCCAGCTGGCGAAACACAGAGCTTATTGCATCCATGGAAGCCAGCAACTGGTCAGAGATCACAAAGAGCCTCAGCATCCATCTGTCCAGAGATATATTAAACACTGAAAATGGAAGTCGACAAGTTGCCTTGAGTTGATTTATCTATTGCGTTTGTTCCCGTGGCGTGTCCTCAATTTGGCAAACCACGTGAGTATCGAGTCTGAGGAGGAGAGGGCGGGAGAAACAACTCCCTCCAATATTTTGATTTGGACTGCATTACCAATTTCAACCGCTAGCTGTTATTATTACAAAACTGCAAATGCTGATATTTTAGAAATGAGGGCAGCCAGTATAATTTTTTTTTTTTTAATTAATAGTTATTCAGGAAAAGATGCACAGTAAAGACATTTATAATGGGCAAGCGATTTCTACTTCGATTAAACACTGTTTAAAAAAATTATTCTATTCATTAAAGAATTCTGAAAAGTATCACAGTTTGCAGAGAAATATTAAGCAGCACAATGGTTTTCAACATCAGCTATGTTTCCAGCCACCTAAGGGGAAAGAGAAAGAAAGAGAAGGAGAAAGAGAAAGAAGAGAAGAAAGAGAAGGAGATGAAGGAGAAAGAGAAAGAGGATAAGCAGAAGATATCAGCATATTCAACTGATTTCTGAAGGATCATGTGACACTGAAGACTGGAGTAATAATGCTGAAATTTCAGCTTTGCCATCACAGGAATAAATTACATTTTTTTAAACTGTATTTTTTAATAATAAAAAACAGCCTTGGCGAGTATAAGAGACTTCTTTCTTACAGAGCCCAACATTTTGAACAGTAGTGCATGTTATGACACATTTGAAAGAAAGTAAATAACATGCACAACAAAATGCCAATAATATTTATATTTATTTTGATTAAATAATATTTAATAAAATTATTTAAAATAATTGTATAAATGTATCAACTGATAATGGTTTCAACAACATTACATTTCAAGTTATGTGATGGGTTGCAATCTTAAAAATCTGCAATTATTTCTATGGCAAAATATTCTAAATTATATGTTGCATACCATACGAGTTATTATAAATGTACCATAGAGGTCTAGGTTTTTCCTTTTACAGTTACTTGACTGAAAACATTATCCCTGCTTCCACTACTCACTGTTCCCTTGACACTTGATCTATGACTTGAGCTCAGAGCTCAGAGAGCGCACGTTAATCAGCATGTGAGAAGAGCTCGTGGGAGCACAGGCCTTGAGATTATAATCTTATTAGCGTGCTTTTAAAACCGGGTCATGACTGTCTAATCTCTATGACTCTGTATACCAAAGACCTCTCATAAGTCTTTCTACAAATGTAAACAAACGCTGCCTGCAATATATCACCATGATTCAGGTTGTACTATGATTATGAAGCTTCTAAAAATCCTGCTGATGATTTATGATTTCTCAGACAGCCCAAGACAATCCATGAAGACGATTAGATTTGAAAGTTAAAACTTCTCAAACTAAAATTTTTAGTTTGTTTTCTAAATTGACATGGGAAACCTGGAATTTTTAACTGGGAGAATCAACTTCTCCCATGAACTCATCTGCATTCTTTCCATAAATCAAACCAGTATACAAACAACGAGTTTAACCCTAAAATCCCTATAGACACTCATTAGAAAGGGAACACGAACGATGACCTGAGAAACTTCCTTGGCCTGCGGTGTGTACAAAGCACTTTGTGCATGTGTAATCCCATCATACCTGCTTGCGAACATGACCCGTAGGGAGGAGAATGTGGCTGCATCCTCCTTCAAAGCCTTCAGTTCATTTCTCAGCTTCATCATCGTCTCAGACACCATGCTTTTCTCTGTCTCATACTTTGTCTTCAGGTTGGTCAAAGCCAGCTCAGCTGTCTGGGGGGAAAAAAAGACGACTTAATCATTAAATCACATCAAAAGAAACCATGTGCTCCAGTTTAGAAACATACGGTACTCTACACTGCACAAAGTAAAATACATTTCACACTAAATTGCTGTCTATGGAGGGGTCAGAATGCTCTCAGATTTAAAAAAAATATTTGTGTTCCGACATGAGGGTAATTAATGACAGAATTTTTATCTTTGGGTAAACTAACCCTTTAAAAGTATATTGCTGCAAAGGTATTTTAAACTTCTTTTTACTTCCAAGCAAAAAAAGAACAAAAAAGGACTATCATACCTTGAATCACGTTCAGTCTCTTGTACAGATATGAACTTGGGACTAGCACTGCTACTTGGGTGCAGAGATATCATGCAACGCATGCACAACATACGGCGGTATGTTGACGGAAGTTTGGAGATTTCATGTGTTGTGTGATATCTCTGCACCCAAGTAGCAGTGCTTCGCCTGTGCTTCCCCATAATATAGTCCCAAGTTAATATTTGCCTAGGAAATCGCCTAGTCTTAATATGCATCGCTATTTGTATTCATTGTGAATACGCAGGCCCTCGGGACATGCTTGCTGGCAACATATGATTCCATTCATTATGCTAAGCTAAGCTAGCGGCGACCCTGCCAAAGATGTTGAATAAGCCCTATTTCTAAAAACGGTGGAGTGTTCCTTTAATTATCTTACATATGTACCTGTTTGTTGGCTTTTAGGACGGTTCTGAGTGTGGCTATCTGCTCTCTCTTGGTGCTCAGCAGAGACTTCAGTTTTAACACTTCCTCAAGCAGTGCCTCTGTGTCATGGTCTGAATCAGTGCTTCCTCCGGCTGCTGGGGAGGACAACAGATTGCGCTGCCTGCACAGGTCCACAGCCACCTGAAAAGGTTGCAAAAGTGATTAAATAAATAAAATATATTTATACAACACATTTAAACACAGCAATGCTGACCCAAATAAGTGAAGCAAATTATAACAATATAAAACGCATGACATACATAATATAAAATTAATCATAAACAGGATATAAAAATAGTACATCAAGATGTACAAAGCATAAATAAATCACTTGCGTTGATTCAAAGCAACATTGCAGCTTTAATCCAAATTTTGCTGTTAGAAAAAAAAAATTCAGGCAGGCATCCTAATGCAGCCTTGTCAGATCAGTGCCTTACCTTGCCCTCCAAAAAAGCAGCTTAAAGGCTTAATATAAAATAGTCCACCCAAAAATGAACAGTCATTATTTACTAACCATCAATGTTGTTCCAAATCTCTGAGTTTCTTCCTATTGTGCAACATAAGAGAAGATATTTTTTTTAAATTGTCCATACAATGAAATTCAATGACAACCAAAATTGTTTGGATACCAACATTCCTTAAAATATCTTCTTTTGTGTTCCACAGAAGAAATTCATACAAGTTTCGAATGTTATGAGATAATTATGAGAGAATTTTCCTTTATGGGTTAACTATTAATGAAATGTCCCTTTAATGAGCTATAATCTCGCAGGACTATTTTCTCTTTAATTACTAGTTTATATTTTAACTGTCTTAGTTTAAGGGTCTTCTAGAATTGTATTATACACTTCCTAATTATTTCTTAAGTATTCTGCTATAAAGAATAGAGACATACCTGTAAATGTTTAATCTGACAGCGTATGATAGCTACCAGATTGCGCACATTGGTTGGATCCCTGAAATCTAATGTAGGAGACCCTGGACAACTTCCACAGCTAGAGGACGTGTCTCCGCTCCCTCCGCTGCCCAAGTCCAACAATTCACCCGACCGCCTGTGCCTGCGGAAGGATCCGCGATAGTGGTGGGGTTGTGAATGGTTGTGCGATCTCCCTGCTTGGGCTCCTTCACGATAGTAATCCAGTGTAACGCGACTAGGAGTGAGGTTATTACAAACACACACATGATGGTAAAGGTTGGCCAGCTCCTCAGAGAAGGCCAGAAGCTCCTCCTGCGCAAGACTGAGATGGCCTTCAGAGTCAGTGGCGACCTGTCGCGTTGCGCCAATTTCTCGCTCCAATTGTCCTATTCGCTCCTGGTCGTGACGGCTAGCAGTGATACACTGTCGAATTTTATCAGCGAGGTCTTGCGCCTCACCCCTCCAGCGTTCTTTCTCCAGCTTGCAGCGCTCCTCCAGGGCCTTGGAGCGTTCACCAGCCTCTTTCAGCTCCTGGCGCAGACGTGCAAGCTCCTCATTTGCCTCTTGCATGCAGCACTCTAGTACTTCTGTACTTTTTGCGTCCACTTCGTAATAGTTGATGCCATTATCGGCCTCTTGGAGGGATCTGGGAGACAGGCTCATTCCATTCCCTTGTTCACATGGCCTTTTTGAGACAGTCCTCTGAAGGGTCTCCAAACATTGGGTCAGCTGATCCATCTTCACCTGTTGCTCACAGAGAGAATCTTTAGAATGGACTAACTGCTGCTGAAGGTCATGCACAGTGCTGGTCAGTGTGGCTTTCTCTCTCTCCACCTGGACATGGGTGCACAAACAATATGGCTCTCAAAAAAAGTATTGTCCCAACACAAGGTTTATTTCGATTGACTAATTAAAATCAAATGTTTTGGAAAGAAAACAACACTCAAAAGAAATTAGAAGTAAAAACTCTATGAAGGAAGGACCACTTCAGACTGATTTAAGCTAAGTAAATGACTTGAATTTCATCCACAATTCTCTTAAAACAGTTTCTTTGCCAATTCCATTCCCCATATCCTCTTCATTCATGTCTCTCCTAAATCTTCTATCAAATAAAGGGAAAAATGCCAAAAAAAATTGCCTTAATAAATAAAAAAAATAAATAAAATCCATTATCAATTATACATTTTAGAATTTTTTTTTTTTTTTAAACTATCTGCTAGGAAAGGTAAAAGCTGGGTGGATGAAATACTTTGTTACTTGATGATACATCCTGAGAAGGAAGTGGTATGAAAAAGGAAGTAGTACTCATCTGTTAGATGAGGGTATTATACATGAAACTGAAAACACACAAGAACATTTTAAACAGGTGTTTACATCATGGGGTTTGAATCTTTTATACCTTGGTCTGAGGTTAGATCTGAAGAGATGGACATCAGCCGATACGGACCTGGCAACTCTTTGACCTCACTTTTGCTCACCATTTAAAAATCTTACTATAGCATAGGGCTATTGTGAATTCATAAAAACTGTGATTCAATTAAATAAATATATACCCTGCGTGTTTAATATACATGTTCATTAATTATTTGCATACATCTCAGAAAGGCTCTGTTCACAGTAAATGCTCCTCCACATGAACTGTTAACATTTAACAGTCGAGACATCGTCTCGAACTCCATCACTGCATATGCTGTGTGTTTGGGCTGCTAATTTAATGTTCATCTGGGAACACAATGCACGCCATTTCATCAGATTTGTAAATTATTTATAAACCTATGCAAACACAGGAGAATACATCAATATATGTTTCTAAATCAACAATTTCAAATAAAAGATGTCCACATATTCTTGTTCAAGAAATGACTGTAGCATTCCTAATAGTAAAGCAGATTTGATCAGCTGTAAAGTGTAACAACACCAGGCCGTTGGCACTCTCTGCAGGCATTTTTTATAATAACAATGTACATAAGTTGATACATAAGTTATTTATATTATTATGCATTTTAACAGTGTTTCTATTAAAACCATGATTACTTGCTTTTGATACTTTATTTGAACCAAATATTATTGCCTCATTGTTATAGACTGGATGCCAGCCGAACTTAACACCTCCACAACATTTGAGTTTGGTAAGTTCCGTCTAGACTTGATCCGTTGTAGAGCAACTATTCTTGAACCAAAGCTGTTCGCAGCAATCAAATTATCAGGGCGGGCTTTATACGATGATGGACAGATGATCAACAGTAATGTAATCATCCACATCCACAAAGAGCGCTTGGGTTGAATTTGTTCTAATCCTAGACAGATAACTTGTTCTTATGTGCATTCACCTTCACTATTTCTCTCAAAAATGATGATCGTGTTGGTAAGTACTCTGTGTAGGGCTGGGCGATATGGCCAAAAAGTTATGAATGCCCAAAAAATGCTCATATCAGTCGATATCGATAATCGATTTCGATAAATGTCAAATATTTCTTTCTTTCAAATTTAAAGGCAGGTTTTTGCTCCAAAGTGAAATTTGTAGAAACCAGTTAATTGAGGTTTTAAGCTACTCTTTATTGTCAGAATATATTTTCATGTTTTTGAATTCCTTACCATTTTCCAGTCATTTTTCTTTAAATTAAATATCTTAATAGAAAAAAAATTATGTATTAGTTTCTGCATGTGCTAACAGGTGATATTGTTTCTAGTCATTAAACGGGTTTGTGTTGCCTGATATATCTTCGGCACAGTTTGCAGTGCAGGCTGCAGTATTAATAATATTACATTTTGTCTTAGAAACGCACATTTGAGTTGACAGTAGTAGTAGCTTGAGTTATGAGGATGCAGATGTAAATGTATGGTCATTAACAAAAACATGGACATCTGTAAAAATTGTAACAACCTCATTTCTATATGGTAAAATTTATATATCAGGTCTTCATCAGCTCTTCCATATTATCATATATTTAGATCATGATGATAACCACAGTTAAAACCATGCATATAGCTCTTCACTACCATTTTCAAATGTATATATGGTTTATATGGCATTTGTATGAAAAACAGTAGCCTAAAAACATTTAGTAGCCTATTAATGCACAAATTCTATAGCTAAATAAAAAAATACTGTAATATTCCATTGCTCCTTTAATACATGTCTACATTAATAATATAATACAATTCTATATGAATATCCTACATTTCTGCCACAGATGGTGCAGTTAGTGTCACCACAGTAAATCCATGGTAAATGATGGAGATTTGTAGATGGAAAATCCTTCTGACTGTATCATTGCGCACAGTGTTAAGTGTTTGTCAGCGCTGTTTTGTCTGGCTTTAAAGTGGTTTAAAATCACAAAGACACTTGTTTTTCGCTGAATTAACAAACTTCTCACTGGATCTCACAGCTCTGTTCAGTGACCGAGACCGATCAGAGTAAACGGATCTGCTCGTGAGCTAGCGCTGCGCTGCCGTTTGGACTTTGACCCAAGCGGATAAATATAGTCTATGTGGCACGGTTCAAATCAGTAACTGAAGTCGTCCTACCTTTTATCGACAACTTTGTCATCTTCGCAAGGTTATTTTCACTTTCATGTTCTACTTTCAACGTTCGTCACTGTTTCCACCCATTTTGTCCTTCTCGTGTTGAGTTTTCTTTGCTAGTAGAGCTTGTACCTACTTTGAAGTGCAAGCTAAAGCGTTTATTTCTGTCGTGTGATTGGTTGTTACATTAATCCACATCGAGTAAAAATTATCAGAGCTTATCATTGTTATCGAAATTAATTTTATCGCGATTCGATATGGTATCGTTTATTTTCCCAGCCCAAACTCTGTGTTGTAAAAAGAATTTTAGGATACACAAAGATTGTTTACACTCCACATTTATGCTGTCAACGAATATTCTAAATTCTAATATATATTTCAATAGTTTTTAAAAAACGAATTTCGAATTAATATTCAAATAAAATAAAAAGTATTGCCTGCCGTAGTAGAGGCATGGCTGTCTGCTTTGCGAGTGGGTGCACTAGCTCACAGCCTTGTTTGTACTTTCGCCTGGCTCCGCAGCGCGAGCCTCCGCTGACTGTGCACGCTCCTCTCCAAACGGACGAGGCATTTATACTTGACGCGCTCGCCGTTGTGCTATTCTTTGAAACAATGGCGACTGAGTAATTGTTCTATAAACCATCAGGAAAAAACGTAGAGAAGAAGTGGGCTAATGTACACAGGTGATTATATTTATCTTAGTACATTTTACAACAAAAAAAAACACTACAAAAGAATCGTGTAAAACTCAGTAAACCTTGATATTTTAACTTGTGACTTGTGGGTGAGGGCGAGTGAGGTCTGCGGTCTTGGCCATTAGTTGATTTACTTGTTTTTGTGTAGGTAATACGTTGTCAAATATATTTAAACTTAAATAGACTACCTATACAAGTAGTTATGTCTCTTTGTATTCATTTGTCCTGTTATTGATGTAATGCGCATCATTGACAAAATGCGCAACCAGATGTTCGAATATTCCTGTTTTTTTAGAGGGAATATTCTAACGTAATTTGAGCAATTTTGACAGCCCTACTCCACATCATCTTCTACTTTTTCCAACGTCCCTACAGTTGAGTTCTGTTGATAACTATGCGCCGCTCAACATACATCACTTACACCGTCGCTCTGATTGGTTGTAGGTCTATCCAATTCTATTATCTGTTGAAACACCCTATAATCACAGCCCAATGGAGCAGTATCAGACCCATGTTCTGACTAGAATCTGAGTATGATGACATCATTGTTATACATTATAATATGATAAAATATATAAAAGGTGGCTGGGTGTAGAATTTAGAATGTGTACTTCCACTGTCCAATAAGAAAAACGTGCATTTAATACCCAATTTGCAAAGTGAAATTTGTATGTCAGTCAGTGTATGCAAACCAAGGCAGGAAGAAAAGAAAATACACAAATACACACACAAACAATTCTCTTAGATAGTTTGGCAAACTTTCTGGTGATGAACCTTTGAAATGAAAATGCTGCCACAGCTCAAGAAATGGGTGATGAGCAGATTTCCTCACCTGCAGAAGTTGCTGCTTGAGTTTCTGGCTGTCCGACAGGTGCAGCTCACTCAGAAGGTCGGCCACCAGCCCAGGAGCCTGAGGTCTGAGGAACATGTCGCTGTTTCTGGGTGTGGAGCACCGGTTTCTCTCCATCCCTTTAGAGTTATTATACCCACTGTCCATCTCCTCGTCCTCCTCTCGTCCCTCTTTGTCCTTCTCTCCATCCCGGCTGTCATCCAGCTGTATCTCTAAGTGGCCAATAGAGTCGAAGGGGTTGAGGGTAAGGGCGGTGAGTTCTCGTCTCAGGCTGTTCTTCTGCTCCCGCTCCTCTTTCAGGGCCTCAAGTGCCTCATCCAGCTGGCGCTCTGCGATCTCCCTCAGACGCCCGGCCTCTTCCAGCTGTGCCCTCATCACCTCCAGCTCCTCGTCTCTATGGGTCAACTCCAACTTCACTGACTCAAACTCCACCTGTGGACACAAAGTAAATGTTTAGTGATGGTCTGTCTAGTTGAAATAGTAAAATCACATACAAATTAATATTACTGGTTGAAAAAATAGGTACAAGGATAAGGAGGACTTGCTAGTTAGAGATCTGAACGTGAAAACCAGTGTTATTATGTACATGCTATTATAGCATTTATTAATATTTTGAATCAGCTTTTATACTTATATTTTCAGTATAAATTTTTCATCTAATATTTATATTTGTTTTATTTAATGGTGCCCTAGAATGAAAAATGTAATTAACCTTGCCATAGTTAAATAACTGGAGTTCAGTACATGTAAATCACATATAGTGAGTTCAAACACCATTGCCTCCTCCTTCATATGTAAATCTTGTTTGTGAAAAACACCACTGAAAAATAGGCAAATCTCAACGTAACACCGAGAATGATGCAATCGTTTGCATCATTAATATGTACGCCCCCAACATTTGCATATGTAAGAACATGTTCACTGTGAGGTGAAACTGCGCATAGGGCTGGGACGGTATGGATTTTTTCTTACCGCGGTTGAAAAGCAAGAAATTCCCGCAGTTCAGCGGTAAACCGCTTTAAACCCCCAAACAGCCCCCATCCATCCAGTCTAGCCTATAATTTGTAATAATAAATGCTCAAACATCCATTTCATAAGCATGCATGTTTATTTTCCGTCAGTGAAACAACACTACAGCCTGTAAAACATTTAAATGATAAGTAAATAATCGTAATCTTAAGAATATAAGAAAATGTAATATTTGTTTAAAAAAAGATTTGTTTCATAGCCTATTTCCCTGCAAATATGCGTCATATGCCGCTCTGCGCTTTGAGATTGTTGTCTTTGCGCAACACTTGTTGTAAAACGTCTGAAGAGCGAATTTTATCGTCCACAGGGTCAAGACATTTAGGCTACATATGTTTGATTAGGCTATGCACTTCTAGAGAAAATGAAAGCAACATCGCTGAGTGTCAAATAAACTTGATGCGCCTCAAGTCTAATAATCACAAACTGTGTTATATAAAATTTCGTCCTACAGTGTTTTTCCACTTTACCACAGTAAAAGATCTGAATGGATATAATAGACTAAAGCAAACGAAAGGAAGAAACGTTTATAATTCCCTGCGAAAATGAGTGCGGCTCGAGTGAAGATTTGGGGAAAGAAACAAGATGCCCAGTGGAATAAAATGGACTAACGTTAGGCCTATTGTTAAAATTCACGGAAATCGGAATATTGGGTGACCAGATCGCAAAATAGAATTAAAAAGCTGGAAAATCTTAAATTGGGCTCAGCCTCCCTCTCTCATTCGGCATGAATAGCCTGTGTTTTCATGGCTGCGATGTAACATCTGCAAATTTATTTCCCTTGTAAACAAAGCTTTGTGCTTCACTCCTTTGGTAATAATCACGTAAAACAGCGTTCACATACAAAACACTGGGTCACTAACGAAATTATAGTTTTAAGTAGAAAATAGTATTTATGTTAGGAGATATTAAAATAGAGCACAACTCCTCTTAAGTGGAAGCAAGCTACTTTTTTCTCCTCAAGTGCAACCTATGAGTCCTTATTTGATTTAGTAAAACAACGAAATTATCGTTTTTAAGTAGAAAATAGTATTTATGTAGAGAGATAAAATACAGAGTATAGTAAATTATATATTTTTATACAAATAAAAAAACAACGATATCGTCGTCCATTACGATAAAGTGAACATGCTAGTTATTCTAGCAAAATATATGAAGGCTGAAATGTAAACCTTTATTTTTTTGCTATGATGGCGGTGACGATCTCAGACCAGCGGTAGGCGTCACGTGACCGCGTTATTGCAGTAATGCGGTAACTGTCCCAACCCTAACTGAGCAGCCGTGTTATCTCTGCAGGTAAACAAGCGTCACGTGAGGATAGCGAACATGGCAGATCATGGAAACAAATGTTATGTTTCAGGCTGTGCAGGGGATGTGAAGTCGTTTCATACTCTTCCCACAGATAAAACATGTCAACAGGCATGGTTGATGCTTATTTATAATCAGATACCGCAACAATTTAATTCAAAGTTGTTAGTTTGCCCAGCCCATTTCAGCACGGACAGTTTTTCAAACCTGGGACAATATCAAGCAGACTTTGCTCAGCGTCCGACACCGAAGAAAGGGGCAATTCCAACCATATACCTGCAAGCAGTATGAGATTTTATCCACTTCTTGACTATCTAAACAATCTCTGATTAAATTGAAAGTTTCCTTCAATTCCTTCACTTCACAAATTGTGACTATATAAACATGCAATATCATTTTTACGAAAAAAGTCAAAAAAACAAAAAAAATAGTCTAAAATGTAGTTGGTTTTGCACTAATAGCACAGGTTTTGGTTTTGTAGGGGGAAAAATAGGAGCTTTCGAGTTTTTAATCCAATCAGAGCTTTTCTGTGAAAAGAACACGTATTATATCCGGTGTTTTACCTAAACATGTGCAATCTAGCAACCATATACACGCGAGCTCTCTCTCGCGTGCGTGCGTGCGTTGATCTGAGAACACCAATAAACAAGTAAGCTGCATTTGAGTGATCTCTATTTGAGATGTTCTGCTTAAAGTGTCATTCAGTCGGTCTGTGTTCTGTCAGAAGTCAGGACTCATGAGCTGGTTGTGCTGTTTGTGATTGTGTTAGCTAGCTGAACAACTGCACTTGTGTGAGATGCTTTAATAAGCCAATCAGAGCAGAGCTCAACAATAATATTCATGACCCTTCCAAATAAGGCAAAAACAGAGCATTACATCCTGGGCACAATTTCTAGGGTTGTAAATGGACCTGTAAAACTGTATCTGGACATTTTTTGCCCTTAAATAAGCCACACACACTATGTAGATATCAGAGAACAATTTAAAATATTGTTTCAAATCATTCTAGAGCACCTTTAAATTAGTTAGCAATAACACTGGTGAAGACAACAAGAAACTACTATTTTGATAAAGGTTAATAAAAGTCATACAATAACTTCCGCTTGTCCCATGTAGCTCCCTGCCCCCAAAACATACCACCACAGTGCTAACTTGTTAGGCTGGATTAGCCTGCCTTTACTGATCTCACGTTATATAATAAATGATCACAGTAAAACACAAACAATAACCATACTATTAACTGATGGCTAGTTCCCATTTTCATAAACATGATGACAAATTACAATACATATATTATTTTACAAAAGGAAAAAAGGATTTCTGTAATCACTTCATGACATCATAGCCATTGTTGGACTACGGCACTGAATTTTAATTAAAAATCCAATCAGTGTCACGCTGCAGTGTTTATCCCAAAACTTTGCATTCGATGAGAACTGGTGACATTACAAGAATTGAACAGCAAGTCGTGATGTAAACACATATTGGAGTTAATTCACTATGACTAATCTAGTTATCAAAGTCAAGTCTCGAGGATAACTTATTTGTGTATTTAATGTGTGAATTCACCCTGAGCAAACCAGTTTTTAGTCTAACAGGGAAGGCATTCTGGCCTCAGTGTGACTGTGAATATTTATGCGGGAAGTGAATAAAACCTTTCTCTTGTGTGTTCCCTCAGAAGGAAGGCTTTGTCAAAAATCAGCTGAGTCTAAAGCACTACAACAGAAGTGTTTGTACTGCAGTGACAGCAGCTGCGAGAAACACGTTCAAAGTCATAAGACATCTCTAGTGAATATTCCACAAGGAGAGACTTATGTTCAGTAACACAAAAAGAAAGTGCTTAACATTATATTAGTGGATTACTATGACATATTAATGAGAAACACAGAAAACAACAACACAAACAATACTTAAACATGAGCCATCTCCGGATCTCCAGTAACAACTCCCACAACATTTTCTCACACACCTGGTTCTCCTTAAGCACTGAGACTTGTTTCTGCAGAGAGATGTTCTCCTCTTCCAGCTCACTGTTATCCTGAAGCTGCTGCGCCTCTCGAGTCTTGTACTCCTTCATCTCCTCTCTCATTCGGGTCTTCTCCAGCTCCAAATACTCGCACTCCTAGAGACCAGAGATATTCAATCAGGGCAAGTCCACAGAATTCAGACACAACACAATTAATTAGATATACACAGCAATTACATGGTGGTAGCTTCATAAAATGTTGCATCTGTAAATCTATACAATGGGAGTGTTTCCTCAATTTAAATTGCATGTCTTGATTTGCATGTCCACATGTAATTCCAAACCTTACGCGGACCAAAAAAAGGTGAGGTTTAGCACAATGTCCCAGGTGCACTTTTCCATTCAAACATGGCATAACAAATTAATGTGTATATGTATATGTGTATGTTTCATATTATATTGTATATATATATATATATATTAGAAATAGCTTTTGGCCCACCGTCTGAAAATGTCTTGGCTTTGGTCAAGACTCAAGAAATTATTTCAGTGCAATACCACCTTTAATTATGCATGATATTCATACATCTGTGAGAAGCATATTGTAGGAGTATTGTACACGTACAATAATTCTGTTAGTAGCTCACTATGGCCTTTCTTCACTTCAAGCTGACTTTGAAATTCAACCCGATTTAGTGTCACATGATCAGGCAGGCCTCATGAAAACAAGGACTCTTATTTCCACTTTTACTTTGATCAGCTAGTAAGCAAGCAGAGGGTGCATTATTTAATGCCATTTCAGCTCAGAATATCCTTTTTTTATGTTACATATATATATGGCCTTTTAGCATATAAACAGCTCATATATTTTATAAAGCTCATAACTTAAAAGTCAATAAACGTTTCATTGGACTTGTGTCTGTGGTTAGAAATAGTTAGGCAAATTTTTTATGTAAAAATGGACTTCTAACTGATGATGGTGTATGTACCTTCTTCAGCTGGGTGGAGAGCCCGGACAGTCTCTCGTTTTCAGCCGAGGCATTGGCCAGCATAATGCGGGCCTGTTTAAGCTCTGCCTGCAGCTCATCCATGCGAATCTCCATTGCCGCCTCTTTAGTGGCCGACTCTTGCATGAGCCTCTCTTCTCGATTTTCGCCATCCGCGGCTGCACGCTTATGGCTGCTCACAGAGTCTGCCAGAGCCTATAAACATATACATCAAACCCTTTCATCTCAATCATAACAAAGACACTGAATTACTCAAGACGTTGTTGCCAGTTCCCAACAAAAGAAGAAACAAAACAACTTAGTTGATTGACTGAATGAACAAGCAACACTGACACAATTTACGGCCATCTGCTACTTTGCGTGAATATCTGAAATTCTTTAAATGAGAACAGCAGTTTTCAGAGCTGTTGAAAATTAAGGAGTTGTTTGTCTTATTATTTTGAGTAATTTGTTTACTTGCCTAGTCAATAAACAACAGCAACCGTGAGAGCTGGTGAATTGTAACTCTATACATTACATTCCAGCGTCACTGGCAACCAGAGGGTGTAATCACAACACGATTAATTCATGCTTTTGTGCTTGGACAAATCGTGACAAACATACCCAGATTGTCTCACACAGAATTGAACGATTACCAGATCAACCAATACTGGACAGGTTGCCATTAACTTAGCCACACTCTTTTCTCTGAACATTATAATTTGAATCATGTGAGAACAAGAACATGTGGGAAAAACATGCTTGTGCTACTCTATAATTAGTAATGAAAGGCAAGAGTGAAGAGGGAGAAGTGAAGCGTGCATGAGAGATCCTGTAAAGACAAGCAGGAGATTTCATATACCGCTGTACATCATGTGTGGTAGCAGAACATGCCGTCTAAAAGACAGAAAATTAATATTTGCTAGTTGTTCAGCCCAAATTATTTCATTGAGTGAAACACAAAAGGAGATGTTAGAATATCTCAGCAGCTCTTTTCCATACAACAAAAGCAGAAGGTGATTTATAAAGCCAAGCTCTAAAATGACAAAAAAAACACCGTAAAAAGTATCAGCGATGCGATAATTGTAAGTGCAAACTGCAAATCAGTGTTATTTCAGTATTATCGTGAATTACTTTTATATTTTGAATAATATTTTGAATTATTTTTATTTTATCTTTTCATTTTTGTTATTTTCAGTAATTGTCAAATACACATTTATGTATTTTTGTCATATTTTATTGTCCATAGTTTATACACTTATTTTAGGTTTTAGTTATTTTGGAAAATCAAGTTAAAATAAATAAAAAAAAAGGCAGCACAAAACAATGCATCCATCCATTATAAAAGTAATCCACACAGCTCCAGGGTTTAATAAAGGCCTTTTGAAGCAAAATTGATGGGGTTTTGTGAGAAAAATATCCATATTTACCACAATAAAATATCTAGCTTCCACCAGACAAACTTCCGTATTCACCTTACGGAAAAAGCTTAACAGGCGCGACAATGACGCCTGTAAGTGTTTTGAACTACGAGAGGCGTTACACTTTCTTCATGAGTTGAATAAGGAAGGTGGTTTGGCGAAAGCTAGATATTTTACTTTATAAAAGTTTTAAATATGGATATTTTTCATACACAAACCCATAGGTTCACTTCAGAAGGCCTTTATTAAGCCCCCGGAGCAGTGTGGATTTATTTTAAAATGTATGGATGCAATTTTTTGGGGTAAAAAATTTGGGGCTGACATTCACTGCCATTATAATGCTTGGATTAGCCAGGAAATATTTTTATATAACTCGGATTGTATTAGTCTAAAAGAAGAATGTCATATACACCAAGGATGGCTTGAGGGTGAGTAAAACATAGGATAATTTTGATTTTGGGGTGAACTATCCCTTTAACTATAAATACCTTGCTGCACATCTTTCATAGGAGCTCTGAAATCTAAACAACACACAGGGAAAAAACAATAGCTTTTGGCATCAACACACTATTTTTGTAGTCATTGTATGGAAAAACGCTGCTTGGACATTCTACCTTAAATCTCCTTTTGTGTTTCAGTATAGCAAGCTAATTATATAGTTTAAAACAGCCAGGGACTTGGGGTTTGTCAGTAAATCTTAATTTGTGTAATTTGAGTAATTTCAACACAAAAATGAATTAGTAGAATCTTAAGAGGACTAAACAGGAAATGACGACTGCAATGCAATGTTACAATAAATCGCACTAGACCCAGATCTGTTCACTCCAGTCATCGCACTCCACCACACTCCCCTACTTTGCTGATTTCATGCTCTACTAATCAGAGACACAGAGAGAGAAATACATGAGCCTAATCTTCATACCACAGTGAGTGGGTCTACAATGTGCCACATATGTGAACTTCATATGAGATATTAGCTGAAGTTGGCAAGCAAATAATGGATATGCACATATAAATGTCTTCAATATGCAGCAAATTTGTAGAACTGTAAAAGTCTAAAAAAGAGAGCCAAAAGGCTCATTCGAACCAGGCTTAAAGCCCATTTGTTTTCTTCTTTGGTCATGGACCACACTGATCTGTCTGAACTCTGAACAGTGCTCTATTAAAAGGCTAGTGTACACACAAAATGGGAACACAATCAATTTTGAAAGTCAAAACACCCCTTAATTTCAAACCTTAATAGCTACGCATTTTCCTCCAATTAAATAAAAAATAACAATAAATTAAACATTTGAAAATAAAATGGCTTATTTTTTTAAATGGAGAAACAAGGCAGTTTAAGTAAACAGAAATGACCTGACAATCTGGCAAGAAGTAAAGTCCTTGGTTTGCTTTAAGATAATATTTCAAAAAGACACCATTTTTTGCCATCGTTTATAAACATATGACTACTTCTGGTTAGTCCCCTGGGTCCCAAAGACCTGTTTATGACATATTATAATTCAATTTAAACGTCAAGCTTTGCTTTTTACAGAGTTCTGCAGAGAAAGCTTTGGCTAATTTAGTCATCATACCCAAGCTCAACCAAAAATGGAGTGACAAATCCTGCATGACACTGACAAACAGGGAAACAGGTCACTGAAAGTGAAGTGTCCTATGTCAAGACAAAACATCGGCATATGCAAACTATCCATTTGTAATACCACAAGGATATGAATCACAATGCAAGACTATGATCATTCAACAGAAGAAAGGCAAAGAGAAATCCCAGGACTGGTTGTGTAACAGCTAAACGACATCAATGCTTCTCAATGCTTCACTGTTACTTGGACAAAATCCCTCTTAGGAAAAAAGCGCTCAGTGATTCTTTGTGTCATAATCCAAAATTGGTTTTCATGTCTGTTCTGATAGGGTCACAATAAATAAAAAAACATCAATGCTAAATTTAAATACCAAAATGCACCTACCCATGTCAGAAAAATGAATAGGCTTTTGAACTGTAAAAGGAAAACCCATCAAATTCTATGGTATATATAAACAAATTTATCTGTTCTCAGATACCAACATGAACCAGTTGTGATATGCCCTCATCCTCAAAAACGATAAACAGTAACAGGAAATATGACCCAAACTACAGTTAACAGTGTTTATCCCGAGGTTTACTGCAGTCAGCCGTATCCGGGCCGTATCCAGAACAGATGGTGGACCTGTGCCTGGACATGACCAATGTATCCCTGAAATGTCTGCAGAGAGAGTGTCAATTAGACTCCCCATGTAAATGCCGCATCGACACGACATCCTCATAAACCCGTCTCCGGTATGACGACTCAGTGACAATCTTACGAATATCTATTTATCTAATATGACTTCTGAACTGTAATGCTGCCAGAATTATAATCATGAGCCTGGTCTCTCCAAAGGTTTTTTTCTCCATTCTGGTCCTGAAGGAGTTTTGGTTCCTTGCCACCGTTGCATTTGGCTTGCTCAGTTGGGGACACTTACATTTCAACTAGATTACTGATCTGCCCACATTGACACTATATGATCATTGAAATTAGCTGGATAACACCAAATCAAATTCTGTTGCATTATTTTCCTGTTAACAGTGTGAAGCTGCTTTGAATCAACTGGACTTGTTGAAAGCACTATATAAATAAAAGTGACATGACTTTACAGGCTCACTTGCTTCAATAATAAACATGGTTTCTGTTGACCACAATGTTTTGTGCTGTAAATTATTGGCTGCCGAGAGAAGTCATTTAGAGTAATTTATGGTGCTTTTCCATTACCAGTACCAGCTCAACTCAGCTCGCTTTTTGCACAGTTTTCCATTGCAGATAGTACCTCCACAATAGTACCTGGTCGTCGTAACGACGCCACAGGAAACTGCCGTGAAGTAATCTTCTACGTGACACACACCCGCTAACCAAACAAAGGAAAATCTGCACCTTATTGTTTGACCAAGGCGTATTCTTCCGAATTGCCATAATAGTAATGGGTATATCACGCAATCTCTGGCCAAACTATTTAAAAATGGCGGGGTTATACAGGATACTCCGTCTGACGCATGCAATGATGACGCAGTGAATAGTGACCATTCTCTCTGACCAATCAGCAGTCTGCAAACGTCACATTTTAGTATCGCCTCAGCTCGCTCAGAACCTCGAAAAAAAGTACCTGGAAGCAGGTACAGGTACAACTTTTACACAGTGGAAAACCAATCAAAGGCGAGTCGAGCTGGTACTGTGTAGTGGAAAAGTGCCATTAGACAAGAAAAACTCACACCTACGCCATAATAAATCATAAAAAAATCGAATTAACAATTTAATTAGTGGTGGGCATAGATTAATTTTTTTAATCTAGATTAATCTCACTGTGATCTTGGAATTAATCGAGATTAATCCAGATTAAAATGGCTCATTTGAATTCTGCCGAAGGCATTCAGAATGTGTGCTACCCAAATAATGACTTGGTGCTTTCACACTTGGTTCAATTGCCTGGATCGAACCCGAGTTAGATTGCCCCCCCCCCTGCTGGACCGTGTTCATATTGTATTATTTGGGTTCGAACCGGTGTGCGTTTGCGTCATCAAATCAGCAGCTGTTTACCCCATTACTTGATAACCACGTCGAGCGAGAAGGTGCAAAACAAATACAATGTTCACCTAACTTTTATATTTTTGTTTTTGAACCATTGGTTTTGTTACCAAAGCTTCAGTAGGTAATGGCACTTAAGTCTATCTGCCACAGATGTACTGTAAATGCTCTAAAGAACGCTGAAGACGAGCAGAAATGAGATCTACAGTTCTCTGCTAACAGTATGTCAGTCAAGCTCGTCAGGAAAATGAGTGAAACACATTTTTATCAAATTATACGTCATTAATAGCGGTTCACTTCCACGACTTAGTATGATTGTGTTCACATCTGCAGCGAACCGTACCGAAGGACTCGAGTACGGTTCGCGGGTGCGCACCCGAGTTCGGAAGACAGCGTTCACTTTGCTGTGGTAATTTCACAGTAGCCATACATGCAGGTTCAAAGACTCGTTCTCGCTTCCTACAGTGCGTGCTAAAATATCAAGGTCATCATAGCTTGCGTAGTATAGACCCAGCTCCCAACCCAACTTTGAGAATAGATTAATGGCGATATTTTTTTAAATCGCCCGATTATGAGTCTCACGTTTACGCAGCACGTTATCGCCGATAACGGCCCACCACTAAATTTAATACAGTAAACCATTTGGTAGTCATCACTTGACATCAAATGCAAATTCTGAATCTTGAAACAATTAATTGTGTCCTAACATAAATATCACTGGGGGAAAAAAAGCTTCTGCCCCTCTTCTTTCTCTAGACTGACCTCTCTCAACTGTTGCAATTCCATCTTAAGGGCTTCATGTTCTTCTTCCAGCTGGCTGTGTTTGGTCTTCAGAGCAGCGCTCTCCTCCAGAACGGCCAGACCGTACCGTGCAGCCTGTAACTTCTCCTCATTGGCTTCCTGGAGTTCTGCCGTCAGCCTCTCCACCTCTGCTTGAAGACCCCCTCCTCCTGCTCCGATCCCCTCCACATCTCCATCACCCTCTTCCAGCATCCTCTGCCCAAATTCACGCTCCAGCCGAGAACAGACACTTCACTCCTGTCTCGTCATCCTTAAATCAGCAAGAAGACATATGGACTAGGAGTTAAGGCCAGTTCACACCTAGAACGATAACTATAACTGTAATGATAAATATATTAGCATCCACACCAATGGGGATTGGAAGAAATTGTAAGTGCAGTCATTATTGTTATTAATGTTATTATTGTTCATCAGTTTGAAAAAAATTTCCTTAAAGTTCTTCCAATTATATCGGTTATCTATGTTGTTACAGTTTGGCGTGGACTAACTTTCTGGACATGAACTGTAGAGTGTGCATACACTTTCAGTGGAAGGACAGAAAGTTCTCTGACTAAATCTAAAATATCTTAAACTGTGTCCCGAGGTCTTTAATGACAGGATTTTCATTTCCGGGTGAACTAACCCTTTAATAACTGAGCACCAAATCAGCATATTATAATTACTGAAGAATCATGTGCCACTGGAGGCAGGAGTAATGATGCTGAAATTTCAGCTGTGTCATAGCAGGAATAAATTAGGCCTATATTTTAAATATATATTCAAAATCAAATAGAAACAATACAATTAAGAGATATATAATATTTAATAGAAATATAATTAATTATTTTTAATATTTCTGTTTTGATCAAATAAATAAGCAGCATTGACCATAGGAGACTTCTTTAAAAAAAAAAAATTTAAGGTAATTATTCAGAAATTTCCATCAACAGTGTATTATATTATTGTCCTTCTTGAAAACAGGCCTTTAATGTGATTGTTCCTCTTGTCTAAGCTGCTCTTTTCCACTGAAAGTTGGTGATCTCGGCTTTTCTTTATTCCCATCTACTTTTATTGCATTGAAAAAGAGCAGCTTTTACATTCTGCTAAACATCTCCTTTTGAGTGCAACAGAAGAAAGTAGTATGGGTTTGGAACAACATGATGACAGCTCATGCATTTTGGGTGAACTGTTACTTTCACATTCATGATTTTTTATGTTTAATGTGTATTAAAGATTACAATAAGTCCTAAAGTAATGAACCAATAAGCTTCTTCAAAATTAACTGTACAGCTCAAAGACCTCAGATTTAACATTATCATGAGATTATCAGAGCTGTTAATCTGACATTCAATGAGTCTGTTTCCCATCAGACCAGCAGGACACAACCGAATGAGATTTACTCTAGTAGCTTAAAAGACTTTTACACTTTCACTCTAGCAAGTTATACGTCCATCTAACGACACGGTGGTTTTACATGGATTACTGAACGGACAGCTCACCCACAACTGAGATCACGTCATCGTTGACTAAACCTTATGCTATTCCAAACCTGCATGACTTTTGCTGCGGAACACACAAGGACAATGATAGTCTGAGTCCTTATTCACTTCAGTGGTGGCGGAAATGTCATTTTTGGGTGAACTGTCCCTTTAACATCATCCAATATGTCTGTGTAAACTGTAAACCGAGCGTTTCAAAACAACAGAAACACTGACAGTTCTTCCTTTCTCACATATTAACACAAACAAAGCCCGATTGTTGGATTTAGGCTGAGGGTTTTGCCAAAAAGCATCATATCTGGTGGCTAACTGATATTTTTCAGTTCAGGAAGTATTATTAATGTACGTTATTATTACACTTCATTGCGAATTGGGTTGGTCAGGGTACAAAAGCTCATTGTTACTAGTAATATGTTCCCTAAACCTTTTGGTTGTTTACAAGGTGACTTTAGAAATTGTCAAAACATTAACATTAGCTAGTTTGTGAATAGTTTGCTGTAGCCACTTTGCTAACATATGAAATGTTACGGTTTTCTTGGATTTAGCTAAAGGCTACAAAGCACTAACGTATTTCTTGTCATTATGAAAGTAGAAGATGTTGCCTAAAATGACCACCGTCCATTTACTGAGGTAACGTTAGCGTTATATATAAACTCAATACATCCGCCTTATTACTTTATTTGCTACAAGGTTAGCTAAGGAGAAATATTCTGCTGGCGCTGGCTAAAGATAAGAATGTCGCTTTTAATCGTCTCTTACCTTGGGATCTGGTTGGCAGAATCATACAGTAAACGGGTGAAACATGAATTTGAGCTCGAAGGAGATCAACCCTTTCCTTGCGCGCGCTCCAGAAGTCAGCCGTTTGAATGAATGCACGAGCACAAGTCTGAAGAGCAGCTCAACAGCCAATGACGCGCGTCCACTTCCGCCACACTCTGTGCGCACGCTCGCGGACGCGCAGTTTCATCGAACATGTTACAGCGGATGTGGTTCTGCCGCTGAATAAACACAAGATTAAGTTGTCACGCATGATACAAAGGTGAAAGTTTTAAACGAATATTTTTTTTCCTCAGGTGTTCTTATTGGGTGTTTTAAAGTCTTAAAGTAGTCACATGAAGCAACCAACTAAAGTAGCCTATAAATCTACCCCACTGGCACCGATAAACTGCACTGGCCAGTTGTTTCTTCCAATAAACATGCCAATTTACACTACATTCCAGAACAATAGACAGATTTAATAGTTTGATGAAAACCAGTTTGATGTTAAATGCCTTTCATGGCTTCTCCAAAGACAGATCATTCAGAATGTGGGGAAACTACATGTTCCCAAATGTATGTAGCGTAAACCTACTTTTTTGTGATCATTCCTTAAATAACTGACTGTCTAAAAATAATTTTGTTATTCATACATTCACTCACATGAGATCACTGCAGTAGCAAACCACAATGATCCAATAATCCACTGAATTCCCAGTGGACAAAATCAAGGCTGCATCCAAAAACCTAGGCAGATGACTTGCCTCGCTGCCTTATCATCAGGCAGTGTGTAAGGCATCATAAGCGCAAAAAGGCACCTCACAAAACTGCTTTCGGACAGACTTCTGAGGCAGCCTAACAGTTTGATGATCTACCACAAAATAAACAAGCTTTGGTGAGAACTATACAAATCAAAAATGAATATTTACACACAAACTGACCAACAACCACAACTTTCAGATGCCATCTTTCTTTTTCTAGCTCAACTGTCACCGAATGGAATGTATAGGATTGTGGGCTATCAAAGGCAGCGAAGGACAGGCCTACATATTTGCTGCCTTCAAAAATCCATCAGATCTCTCAGGAGGCAGGAAGTGAAGCTAACATTGGATTCGGATGTGCCTGGATGCCTTCCTACCTTGAAATGTGTCCTCCGAAGGCAGCATTTTCCAGTTTTCGGATGCAACACATGCAAGTGTCACCCTACTTCTTTTTTTTTCTTGTTTGAGAAGCCTTCTATTTCACTCGGATATACACTCACCTAAAGGATTATTAGGAACACCATACTAATACTGTGTTAGACCCCCCTTCGCCTTCAGAACTGCCTTAATTCTACGTGGCATTGATTGAACAAGGTGCTGAAAGCATTCTTTAATATTGGCCCATATTGATAGGAGAGCATCTTGCAGTTGATGGAGATTTGTGGGATGCACATCCAGGACATGAAGCTCCCATTCCACCACATCCCAAAGATGCTCTATTGGGTTGAGATCT
The DNA here is from genome assembly GCA_023029165.1 of Gobiocypris rarus. Lineage (NCBI taxonomy): Eukaryota > Metazoa > Chordata > Actinopteri > Cypriniformes > Gobionidae > Gobiocypris > Gobiocypris rarus. The sequence continues at coordinate 26,053,792 of CM040928.1, forward strand.
GGTAGGCCGTGGCATTTAAACAATGCCCAATTGGCACTAAGGGGCCTAAAGTGTGCCAAGAAAACATCCCCCACACCATTACACCACCACCACCAGCCTGCACAGTGGTAACAAGGCATGATGGATCCATGTTCTCATTCTGTTTATGCCAAATTCTGACTCTACCATCTGAATGTCTCAACAGAAATCGAGACTCATCAGACCTGACAACATTTTTCCAGTATTCAACTGTCCAAATTTGGTGAGCTTGTGCAAATTGTAGCCTCTTTTTCCTATTTGTAGTGGATTTGAGTGGTACCCAGTGGGGTCTTCTGCTGTTGTAGCCAATCCGCCTCAAGGTTGTGCGTGTTGTGGCTTCACAAATGCTTTACTGCATACCTCGGTTGTAACAAGTGGTTATTTCAGTTAAAGTTGCTCTTCTATCAGCTTGAATCATTCAGCCCTTTCTCCTCTGACCTCTAGCATCAACAAGGCATTTTTTCCCCACAGGACTGCCGCATACTGGATGTGTTTCCCATTTCACACCATTCTTTGTAAACCCTAGAAATGGTTGTGCATGAAAATCCCAGTAACTGAGCAGATTGTGAAATACTCAGACCGGCCAGTCTGGCACCAACAACCATGCCACGCTAAAAATTGCTTAAATCACCTTTCTTTCCTATTCTGACATTCAGTTTGGAGTTCAGGAGATTGTCTTGACCAGGACCACACCCCTAAATGCATTGAAGCAACTGCCATGTGATTGGTTGATAAGATAATTGCATTAATGAGAAATTGAACAGGTGTTCTTAATAATCCTTTACGTGAGTGTATATGGAAACTTGTTTCTGCCACGGAATAACAAATGTATGACTTTGATTTTTTAATTATGACTTTTTTCTTGCAATTCCGAGTTTCTGATTTAGAGTAAAGTGAAGTGCAAGAAATCTAAATTGCAAGATAGCCTCACAGTTTCAAGAGAAAAAAAGTCAGAATTGCGAGATAAAATGTCACAATTACCATTCTTAATTGTGAGTTTATATCTCATTATTCTGGGAGGGAAAGTTAGAATTGCAAGTTATAAACTCGGAATTGTGAAAAAATTAAGTCAGAATTGTGAGATGTAAACAAATGTTTTTTTTTTAAATAAAGTCAGAATTATGAGATTGAACTCGCGAGATTTGCAAGATCAAAATTCACTTTTTCATTTTTTTTTTAATTCAAATTTTTTTTGAATGTGCTGTTAAATTAGGTTTTGACACGATCGACCCGGGTTCAAATCCACCTTTTGCCGAACTCGCTCTTCTCCCTTTTCCCATCACAAATCACATCAGCAAGGCATTTACTTTAAAAAAAAATTAAGAAAATGTTGTACAAGTGGAAATACATTGCCTAACTAAATATTTAATAATAATAAAAAGTATTTATTGGGTAGGGTTAGGGGTAGGTGTAGAGAGGGCTTTTATTGTTCCATGAAGGCTGCATCCATTTAATAATTTAAATAAATATAATAATTTACACTCTATGTTATTATTGCATCCTATTAATGTAAAACAATACTGAAGTGTAAATAGTATGTATCTGTCAAAATAATGTAGGCTATAATCTAATTACTATTTACACATGTTGCAAAGAACTGCTACTTTTACATGGTGTATATATAAGAATTTTGACTTCGTCTGTTATTTCACTTAGTAAACAGCATTTACAGCTATTTGCACTTAATGTAAACAGCAATTATTGCCAAGAAAATACGCTATTTTCACTATTTTCAGCCGCTGCCACACTAAAAATAATTGATATTTTTTTAGTTGATGCTCTCTGTGTGTCTATTTTCCAGCACCAATTCGACATGGTGGAGGATGCAAGTGCAACCAGATGTTCACTACTCTCCCTGCATCCCTATGTGCATACTATCCACCCTATCGGCCCTAAATTTTATTAAATATTACTAATGTCACTTACTATTTAATATGGATAGTATGCACATTGAGATGCAGGCATAGCCAACTTGAGCCAGGTGTGGGTATCTGCTGGTTGGAGTATAATGGGCGTGAAGGAAGGTTGGAACATGGAGAAACGTTTATTGTTTGATTAGAATACTGTTCCGGCATCAACAAAGATGGTGATCCAGGAACATGTTGTACTTGGTGGAATCACGTTCACCATCTCTCATGAGCAGCTGTTCAGCTGAATAGCGGCAACAAGTGTCAAGTACCGATTGTGATGGCATCATCATATTCACTAAGAAGTGCATATCCAACAGTGGCATCCAACAGCTGACTTTAAGTTCTCTTAATTTATTTTCTGATATAAATATAGATGTAATTTCAGTAGTGCAAATTGCGGAATGGCAGCTGCTATGGAAGTTTAAGCTCTGACTCTAAGGCCAAAAATGTAACCAGTGTATCTGCCAGGGATATCTAACTTTTTTTTTTTATGTCTAACTTATGTTTTAGCCACTGTGGGCAGTCATAAGGCATCTGCTGGGCAGCTGTTAACCTAAATAAGATGCCAATTTTCATGTTTGGTGCTCCTCCCCAACTATACTGAATGTGAAGTATTATGGTGTGGTTTATCTTCTTTACTGAGGACTTAACCTGCTAGTCTTTCAAAAATGACTAACCAACAAATACTATCAAAGTGCTCCACATCACTGAAACACCTTAAAATATTAAGCCCAAGGAAGATGAACAGCAAAGTAAAGGAAGATGTAAAAGATGACGTCTATGTGTGGAGCTTCACATGATGGAATTTTAGGGAAAGAGACAGGGCATTGCCCATTACTGTGGGAAACCCAGTTCTAGGCTTCCACACTGCCCCTAAGTTTAAAGGTCAAGGGTCATCCAGTAGCTGCCCTTACAAACAAACCAAGAACGTCAGGACCAAGCATGACAGAGATGTGGTCATTGATGTAAATATAAGACCACACATAAACAGTATATGCTAAGAATAAAAACCAAAATAAAATAATTTTATTAGCAGTTAAAGACATTCATATTGTTACAACATTTTTACACCGAAATAAAGGCTGTTTTTAACGTTCTATTCATCAGAGAATCCTGACAAAAGGTTTCCCCAAACATTTTAAGCAACTGTTTTCATCTAAATGTTACAGCAAATCAGGATATAAAAATGATTTCTGAAGGAATATGTGACAATAATGTGATTTTTTTTACTGTATTGTTTATAATAATAGTATAGGATAATAGTATAAAAAGAGACTTAACATTAAAAAATCTTACCAACCCCAGACATTTGATTGTGTTTAACACATTAACAACAACAACAAATACTTATTTTAAAATATCTATTTTTGATTACCATTTCCAAATAAATAAATAAATAAAATACAAAATGGTCCATGCTGGTATATGTTAGTAAAATAAACATACACTGATCAGACATAACATAATGACTACTGACAAGTGAAGTGACTAACTGATTATCTCTTCATCACGGCACATGTTAGTGGGTGGGATATATCAGGCAGCAAGTGAATATTTTGTACTCAAAGTTGATGTGTTAGAAGCAGGAAAAATAGACAAGCGTAGGGATTTGAGCGAGTTTGACAAGGGCCAAATTGTGATGGCTAGGCAACTGGGTCAGGGCATCTCCAAAACTGCAGCTCTTGAGGGGTGTTCCCAGTCTGCAGTGGTTAGTATCTATCAAAAGTGGTCCAAGGAAGGAACAGTAGTGAACTGGCGGCTGGGACATGGGTGGCCAAGGCTCATTGATTCACGTGGGAAGCGAAGTCTGGCCCGTGTGGTCCGATCTAACAGACGAGCTACTGTTGCTCAAATTGCTCAAGAAGTTGATGCTGGTTCTGATAGAAAGGTGTCAGAATACACAGTGCATTGTAGTTTGTTGTGTATGTTGCTGCATAGCCGCATACTAGTCAGGGTGCCCATGCTGACCCCTGTCCACCGCTGAAAGCGCCAACAGTGGGAATGTGAGCATCAGAACTGGACCACGGAGCATTGGAAGAAGGTGGCCTGGTCTAATGAATCACGTTTTCTTTTATGTCACGTGGATGGCCGGGGTGTGTCGCTTACCTGGGGAACACATGGCACCAGGATGCACTATGGGAAGAAGGCAAGTCGGCAAAAGCAGTGTGATGCTTTGGGCAATGTTCTGCTGTGAAACCTTGGGTCCTGCCATCCATGTGGATGCTACTTTGACATGTACCAGCTACCTAGGCATTGTTGCAGACCATGTACACCCTTTCATGCCAGTATTCCCTGGTGGCTGTGGCCTCTTTCAGCAGGATAATGCCCTGCCACAAAGCAAAAAATGGTTCAGGAGCACAGCAACGAGTCTTAGGAGTTGACTTGGCCTCCAAATTCCCCAGATCACAAATGAGCATTTGTGTGATGTGCTGAACAAATACACTCACCTAAAGGATTATTAGGAACACCATACTTATACTGTGTTTGACCCCCTTTCGCCTTCAGAACTGCCTTAATTCTACGTGGTATTGATTCAACAAAGTGCTGAAAGCATTCTTTAGAAATGTTGGCCCATATTGATAGGATAGCATCTTGCATGGAGATTTGTGAGATGCACATCCAGGGCACGAAGCTCCCGTTCCACCACATCCCAAATGTCTATTGGGTTGAGATCTGGTGACTGTGAGGGCCATTTTAGTACAGTGAACTCATTGTCATGTTCAAGAAACCAATTTGAAATTATTCGAGCTCTGTGACACGGTGCATTATCCTGCTGGAAGTAGCCATCAGAGGATGGGTACATGGTGGTCATAAAGGGATGGACATGGTCAGAAACAATGCTCAGGTAGGCATTTAAACGATGCCCAATTGGCACTAAGGGGCCTAAAGTGTGCCAAGAAAACATCACCCACACCATTACACCACCACCACCAGCCTGCACAGTGGTAACAGGGCATAATGGATCCATGTTCTCATTCTGTTTACGCCAAATTCTGACTCTACCATCTGAATGTCTCAACAGAAATCGAGACTCATCAGATCAGGCAACATTTTTCCAGTCTTCAACTGTCCAATTTTGGTGACCTTGTGCAAATTGTAGCCTCTTTTTCCTATTTGTAGTGGAGATGAGTGGTACCCGGTGGGGTCTTCTGCTGTTGTAGCCAATCCGCCTCAAGGTTGTGCGTGTTGTGGCTTCACAAATGCTTTGCTGCATGCCTCGGTTGTAATGAGTGTTTTTTTCAGTCAAAGTTGCTCTTCTATCAGCTTGAATCAGTCGGCCCATTCTCCTCTGACCTCTAGCATCAACAAGGCATTTTTGCCCACAAGACTGCCACATACTGGATGTTTTTCTCTTTTCACACCATTCTTTGTAAGCCCTAGAAATGGTTGTGCATGAAAATCCCAGTAACTGAGCAGATTGTGAAATACTCAGACCGGCCCGTCCGGCACCAACAACCATGCCACGCTCAAAATTGCTTAAATCACCTTTCTTTCCCTTTCTGACATTCAGTTTGGAGTTCAGGAGATTGATCAGGACCACACCCCTAAATGCATTGAAGCAACTGCCATGTGATTGGTTGATTAGATAATTGCATTAATGAGAAATTGAACAGGTGTTCCTAATAATCCTTAAGGTGAGAGTATAAGTCCAACCCCCTACCTCGCAACTTACAGGACTTAAATGATCTGCTGTTAACATCTTGGTGCCAGATACCACAGCACACCTTCAGGGGTCTAGTGGAGTCCATGCCTTAACTAGTCAGGGCTGTTTTGCAGCAAAAGGGGGACAACACAATATTAGGTCATAATGTTATGCCTGATTGGTGTATATACGTAGTACATATACTGTATATTGCAATGTGGCAGATATATTACAATATATGTGTATGGTTCTATATGAATATGATAATTTATAATGATCTTATGTAATATTTAAAGTTTCATATTCTTTAACAATATACACATTTTGTTGTCAAAATTTTCTCTTATACTGTATGTCCACAACATTCAGGCCCACACAAGGATGATTTTATTTATTTCCTGAACCGAGAGGTCACTCCGTTCAGGGAGCATTTATCAGAAGGGGGTGGGGGGAAGAGAGTGAATGCTAGATGTTTGCGTCAAGGTCAGAGCAGAGGGTAGGAGAAAAAGAAGTATAAAAACACTTGAAGGAGGAAAATTGCTTATACAGCACAGTAAAAGAGGAGAGAAGTTTGTGAAGGAGACAGGGCATTAGAAGTGTGGCACGTAGTTACACCGTTATTGGGTAGTTAAAGTGATTTGATCCATCTGTAAGAATGAACGTTCACTGCTTGACTCTTCTGGTTCTGTCACTATCAGCAACCAACGCACAGGCCTTATGGAGGTAAGTGAACACACTCCTCGTCAGTGGAGAAGGACTTCCTTCTTGACAATATTTGCAGTTCCTTTTCTGTATCATACAAGCTTCTGTAAATGTCTCATATTTGGGGGCCTTTGGCATAAAAAAAGATATACCCCAAATAATCTGGTATATCAAATTTCTTTTATTTCAAATGTTTCGACCAATAATTTATAAGCTAAATATCTGATGCTGTGGCTGTGGTGTGGGTGGCTTAAGAAAATAAAATTTCAGTGGGGCAACAGGGTGTTTTTCAGAGATTTTGGTCCATATTGACATTATAGCATCACACAGTTGCTGTAGATTTGTTGCTTCACACCCATGATGTGAATCTCCTGTTTCACCACATCCCAAAGCTGCTCTGTTGTGTTGAGATCTAGTGACTGTGGAGGCCATTCAAGTTTAGTGAACTCATTGTCATGTTCAAGAAACCAGTTTGAGATGATTTGACCTTTGTGACATGGTGCGTTATCCTGCTGGAAGTTGCCATATGAAGATGTGAACACTGTGGTCATAAAAGGATGGACATGGTCAGCAACAGTATGGTAGGCTGTGGCGGTAAAACAATGCTCAATTGGTACTAACGGTAAAAAAAAAAAAAATTCCCACACCATCAGCAGCCTGAACCGTTGACACAAGGCAGGATGGATCCATGCTTTCATGTTGTTTACGCCAAATTCTGACCAAACCATCTGAATGTTGCAGCAGAAATCAAGACTCTTCAGACCAGGCAAAGTTTTTTCAGTCTACTGTTGTCCAATTTCGTTGAGCCTGTGCGTATTGTAGCCTCAGTTTGCTGTCCTTAGCTGACAGGAGTGGCACAGGTACACCTGTGCCAATGCTCACCTTCTGCTTCTGTAGCCCATCTGCTTTAAGGTTCGGCGTGTTGTGCGTTCAGAGATGCTCTTCTGCAGACCTCTGTTATTACAAGTTTATTTGAGTTACTCTTGCTTTTCTATCAGCTTGAACCAGCCATTCTCCTCTGACCTCCGGCATCAAGGCATTTTTGCCCACTGAACTGCCGCTCACTGGATATTTCCTCTATTTCGGACCATTCTCTGTAAAACCTAGAGATGATTGTGCGTGAAAATCCCATTAGATCAGCAGTTTCTGAGAGCATGGTCTGAAGCGCATGGCGCAGGTGCACGTAGGGCATGTCCGAATCCACTTTTGCTAGTTTAACAACAGAAAAAAATACTACAAAAGGTTTGTACCTAGTCTCTTAATGAGTCATGGGCGTGTTTTGGGCGTAACACCCAATAAACCAATCAGAGTCTCATCTCCCATTCCCTTTAAAAGCCAGTCCTCCTTGCACCATGCATGACGGATTCGCTATTTATATTGTAGAATTTGCAAGCGGAAAAACTGAATGCTTCTCCAGAGAGGAATCCTTTTATTTTTAATATTTAAAATGTTTGTGTAACATGCAGAGTGTACGTGCATTGTGCACCCGCCTATAGGCGCATATTACCAACGCACCCTTTAAATAACACAAAAAATACTGCACTATTGGCATTAGACCAGGTTAGTCAATAGCACAGTCTATTGCAGTGGTTCTTAAACCTGTCCTGGGGACCCCCCACCAGTGCACATTTTGTATGTGTCCCACATCAGACACACCCAATTCAAGCCTTGAAGTCTCTACTAATGAGCTGATGCGTTGAATTAGGTAAGGAAGACATACAAAATATGCACTGGTGGGGGTCCCCAGAAAGGTTTGAGAACCACTGGTCTTGCAGTTGCCTCAAAATAGCAATGCGCCTGAACACACCTCGTTTTCAGACCAGCATGCCCATGGGTGAACAGATGGGCGCAAGTGCATTTAAACAATGTGGCGCTGGACATGAAAATGATAACTGCGCTGAGCTGAAACTAGCATTGTGCCTGATAGGGCCCTACAGGTGTATATACAAATGGGAAAAAATATGAGAAAATCTAAAACGTATCAAAAATATATATTTATATAAAAATATATTTTAAAATCTGTATTAATTTTGAAATATTACAAAACATATACGAAAATATCTGTCTTTGTCTTATGTGGAGTATCTTTAAGACTTAAATTGAAAGGATGTAAATACACACTTCATCTTAAAATCAGATAAAATGCACTACTCTATATCCTGTTAATGCTGTTTTATTTTTGTTGTTGTAAAAAAAAGTAACACAAGACGCTTCTCTCTTCACTACTCAGGGTCAAACTGAAGAAAATGCCATCCATACGAGAAACCCTCAAGGAAATGGGTATCACACCAGATCAAGTGCTTTCTGAGATTATGCCAAAATTTGATGAACCATCACCTACTAACGGCACAGCTCCAACACCTCTGATCAACTACTTAGATGTAAATCAGAGTTCAAAAATTTTAAAAATCCACAATTTCATGCTCATATTTATAATAGCATTTGTCTCTTGTATTTCAGACTCAATACTTTGGTGAGATTAGTATTGGTTCACCAGCTCAGATGTTCAATGTTGTGTTTGACACGGGCTCTGCCAACCTCTGGGTTCCCTCGCATAGTTGTTCTCCTTTATACACAGCCTGCTGTGAGTGATTTGCTAAAACCAAGATAAAAATCAATAAATCTTTCCTAAATGTCATTGTATTATCTACCTGCCGTTTACAGTGAAAAGCAAAAACAGCATTTTTGTGCTAAAGCTCAGTCTTCCTTTCTCCATATGTCTCTTAGTCACACACAACAGGTACGATGCTTCCAAATCCGTCACGCATATTTACAACGGCACAGGATTCTCCATCCAGTACGCTTCTGGGAACGTGCGGGGATTTCTGAGCGAGGACGTGGTTGTAGTAAGTAACAAAAAGCCATGTAAATTACATGAATGTAAATTAAGAAATTAGGTTAAAGGGAATATCTTGACAAATAAATACCTACGGTTGGTATTTCCATACCAACCAGAACTGTCATTTTCATACAGTAGCTGTTTGACCCTTGACCTCTAATGTCTTTAGGTGGGTGGGATCCCAGTGGTGCAGGTTTTTGCAGAGGCCACAGCTCTTCCTGCGATCCCGTTCATCTTTGCCAAGTTTGACGGAGTGTTAGGAATGGGCTATCCAGACGTAGCCATTGATCGGATCACACCTGTGTTTGATCGCATCATGTCTCAACATGTTCTGAAAGAGAATGTTTTCTCTGTGTACTACAGCAGGTGAGCATCAGTATTTCTTTAAAGTGAGCAAAGTGGGTCATCAGGCAAATACATTTCATGATTAAATGCCTCGTCATTTTTATTGCCACAAGGACATTTGTCATTTTGAAAATATTGATAATCAAGAATCATATTTCCAAACAAGTACATGAAAAATAAGAATAATTTATATAGGCCTTTATATATATGAATATAGGCCTATATATATATATGAATCAATTAATCACACGTCAAATATAGCTGAGAAATTAGTGCAAATAGCAACAGATTATAAACTACTACGTGCTCTACTACAAAACAAAGGCGTAGTTTGATGACGCTTGAGTGCAGTATCTTGGGACATGTGGTCTTCACCTCACAGCCGGTGGAAAGGGACTCAGGCAGAAATCAAGTTTATGGATGCGATTATTAATGTTACTGTAGTGTGAAGCAGAGCAGGAACGAGTGTTGTGGGAGCTGAGCAAGGCGAGCAGCGGGACTTTTATTATGCCACAGTCGCCATTTCCGCTTTTCCGGTCATGAGTATGAGGTAACGCAGCTCTGTTTATCATATTAGATACATTTGATTGTGTTGAAAATTATGTTATGACGTTACTCTGAGCGTTCGCTTGGTGGCTGCTACGACACTTGTTGCACATTGCAGTAAGAGTAAAGCGTTTCTGCAAAATAAAACAGAAATAACGCAGATATGACGCAATTGACAGACGACTTCCTCACACATCCCGGTTCATTGGTTACAATAGCAATTTTCTCATGATTTACAAATAGTTGGAAACATTTGGGAAACATTTGGAATTGTAAGTACTCAATTGAACAAAATATATAACACTGCCTAGTGTTTTTTTTTTACTGAAAAAAGGTTACATAGTGCACCTTTAAATGGATGTCATTTACAAAGTGATGTCATTCCTGCACCACTCTATTTCCACTTAGTGTAAACAGACACTGTAATAAGTGCAACCCATTGTGTTAAATGTGAAATCATCAAATAGGCTAGACAATACAAAAAGTAGAAAGAAATGATTTGATTCAACATAGAATTTATTACACAAAACCTTTTAGGCTACAATGGCCATGATTTTGTTTTTCAAAAGCTGTATCTGAATCAGTGTTTAGATATATTTACAGACCGTTTATTGCCGATCAGAGGTGGCATTGATGTATTTACACTGCAGCAATTGCATAAATAATGCCATGAGATGAATGAGTTTAAAATGGATATTAACGTGATAGTTCACCAAAAAAAAAAAAAAACTTTCTGTCATCATTTACTCTCTCTCATGTTGTTTCAGTCACTTGTCTATTAATTTTGTATGTAATTAATATAGTCTTTTTCTGGCATAACTTTGTAAACGTGCATAACTTTATGTATATATGTATAAAGGAACCCAACACACATCCCTGGTGGAGAGCTGGTGCTGGGGGGCACAGACCCGAATTACCACACTGGATCTTTCCACTATATGAATACCAAAGAGCAAGGCAAGTGGGAGGTCATCATGAAGGGGTAAGACTATTATCATCATCAATTTTAAGGAACAATGATGATTTCTTTCTATGTAGCTTTTTCTGCCATCTGCTTTACATCACAGTTTTCACAAATACTCCTGGTTGTAATAGATATCCTATATCAGATTTCCGGTAGCCATCCGTTTTTAATTTTGAACAGAACCTCAAACCATTTCCAGATAGGTAATCAATCCTTGCCCTGTGTTCTTTAAAGGGATAGCCGACCTAAAATTCAATCATACTTCTACACTCACCTAAAGGATTATTAGGAACACCATACTTATAGTGTGTTTGACCCCCTTTCGCCTTCAGAACTGCCTTAATTCTACGTGGCATTGATTCAACAAGGTGCTGAAAGCATTCTTTTGAAATGTTGGCCCATATTGTTGTGGCTTCACAAATGCTTTGCTGCATACCTCGGTTGTAACGAGTGGTTATTTCAGTCAAAGTTGCACTTCTATCAGCTTGAATCAGTCGGCCCATTCTCCTCTGACCTCTAGCATCAACAAGGCATTTTCACCCACAGGACTGCCACATACTGGATGTTCCCTTTTCACACCATTCTTTGTAAACCCTAGAAATGGTTGTACTGAGCAGATTGTGAAATACTCAGACCGGCCCGCTATGAGTATTTCACTTGTGCATTATTTCAAGCATATAATGACACATAATAATAGATTTAAGCCTCATAAAAGTGCTTAAACTACCTTTAATTACAGGTTTACTTTAATTACACAGGTAACTTTGATGGTAAAATGATTTTTTGGCAAATAATGCATTGCAGTCTTTTTAAATTCCCACAGTAATACTTTGTTCCTCTGCAGAGTGTCTGTGGGGGCAGATATGCTGTTTTGCATGGACGGCTGTTCTGCTGTGATTGATACAGGCTCCTCATACATCACAGGCCCAGCCTCCTCCATTTCCATTCTGATGAAATCAATTGGGGCCGTTGAACTGGCAGAAGGAGGGGTACGTTCTGTTTAGCTAACTTTGTGAACATTCCTTAAAAATCTGTCTTTATTTAAAAGCGTACATATAATCTGTTAATAATAAGAAAATGGGTTTGAGAGATTAAGCCATTGAAAAGGGGAATTATTTTTCTGAATCAAAAATATGAATCCACTGCTTAGCAATAGAAACTAAGAAGCCAAAAAGCCTTGAAAACAATATCATGAAGTCTCAACAATAGTGGCAAACCTTCAAACTTCTCTACAGCTATAAAAAATTAAAGTGTGCCACAAACAAGAGCATGATGGACCTTCTAAAACATTCAGCAGTCGCAACTGATTATAAGTTTCTAGGCAATCGATTATAAAACTCAACACTTTCACACTGCAGACAAATTTAGGATTATGCGCAGATCTATAAAATATACATCTCGTATACAATAGCTATTGTGAAAACTTTTATAGAGAATGCAAGATGAGTTGAGCATTAAAACCTGTTTCTTATTGTTCTGTTTCCTTTGCCTGTTGCCCAGCTCCATGGGAACAGATGCTTTGGTCTATCATGTTGGCTGTGCCTCATAAATTACGTCTTTAAGAGCAAACGGAATGATTGAAGCTTGTTTTTTTCATCGCCGGTGTGGTTAATGATATTTAATGTGTAAAATGTGTGTGTGTTCTTTCCTTTCAAGTGTGAAGTTTCGTGTCATTTCAGTTTTGCATAATGCAGCATTGTTGTCTTTGTGTGGTTTTAAAGGTCTCTCTCTCTCTTTCTTGCTCTGTTTACAGTATACTGTGAGCTGTAATTTGGTCAAGTTGTTGCCCACTGTGGCTTTTCATCTTGGTGGTCAGGAATATTCTCTCACAGATGAGGACTATATTCTCTGGGTGAGGACTTTATATATGTTTATTTTAAATAAAGGGTTGTATATTAACTAACCTGTCACATTTGGTGGTGCTAATCTTAATAAGTGATCAAATGCATTCATTTTCTCGCGATTAAGGCAGTCATATCAGTAGCTTTATCAGTAGCTGATAAAGCTTATTTATTTTACATGGATAGGGTCGCCTCATGGAGGCTTCCTTTAATTTCGCATGAACAGATTACTTTCTCTCTGTACTTCCTCCTGTTATTGTTCCGCTTTGCTCGTGGAATAAATTAATCATGGCTGGCTATTATGCCCTTTGCGGGAGGCCTTAAGCCAGGTTTCACATTGCACGATTTCGGCCACGGTTTGAATCAGATTCCTTTGATCCTAGGCCAAAATCTGAGATTGAGTTGTTCGCTGACAGCCGATTAATGATCGCTGCGATCAAATTAACCTCAGACGAAATTCTGTCAGTGTCTTGACACACTGTGGCTTCTCCTACGACAGCCGTCAAATCAAAGACAATAGGAGCGCCGAACCTGATGACGCGAATAGTGAGAGATCAACCAACCACTCGCTCCACACACATCGTCTTCGTTTTCAAGACAAGCCATGATCAAAATTAACTCTACAGATTGTTTTTTTGTTTGCTAGTCACCATTTCAATCCTGGATGTAATGCAGCTCACAGTCACCGAACGTGTCACGGATTGATGACATAAAGCTCTGGACGAGTCTTCTTGCGTGCGTCCATTTTTAACACATCTTGACTGTACAGTCTGACATGAATGGCAACTGAGATCCTACAGTGTGACATGGCTTACAGCGAGGATTATGTTCGTATCTGACAAGCAACAGTCGTAATGGATGATTATTAACTGTACAGTGTGCACCCGGCTTTATCACTAGGTGTTGTACTAACACCTACTTTTACCACTAGGTGTTAGTACAAGCAAATTCCATAAAGGGAAGTCATTTCAATCGGCGGCCATCTTTGAAACACCTCTCGGACAGATATTTCAGTTATGCAAATTCATCAAACTTGGGCGGAGATGAAGAGTTATTTTGCAGCATGTTTTGACTTTCTGATTGGTGCAATTTTCTGTACAGCATCATGGGTAATGTAGTTGTTGTTGTTTTTTTGTTTTTTTACCAGAATTTCCACTGTCAAACATGATTATTAAAAAAAAAAAAGCTTAATTAATGCTGGCTTCAGCAGAAGAAAATACCATCAGTTAACAACCTCGTAGTCTTTAAATGGTTATAAGCTATCATTCAAAATCAATTTCCCTATGCAGAAAATGAATGGAGCTTTTACTTCCAGAACCCGACTGTTGCACCTGGGCTTCTAAGTCACGCTAGACTCAGCATGTGAAATTTCTTCGGACATTGCAACAGTCGTGATATGACGTCACTCTCTGAAGCGTCTTTTTTATAAACATTACAAAATATAACAAATAGTAATACACTCATAATGTAAAAAATATACAATCTATTCGACTTTACTACAAAAATATTGATATTTTAATTCAGCCAAGAGGAGACGCCATGACATATCTATCTTCTACTGGTCACGTCGTCACGTGATGTGAATTCGAGCTTGAACTTTGGAACACAGCGAAATGCGAAAATTTGCATTCACATGTGTTTGAATGGAAGTCAATGGAACGAAACGGCCAGTGTGACCGCTCCTTAAAGGATTCTGATTTGTGTCTGAATCCAAGCCTTTTACTACTTTAATGATGGGAAAAATGGTCGGCGTGCTCGGCACATGGTCTAAAAGGTTTGTCCCTATTATCTTAATGAGTCATGTGTGTGTGTTTTGGGTGTAATGTGCAATAAACCAATCAGAGTCACATCTCACATTCCTTTTAAAAGCCAGTTGCGTTCGCGCTATAGCGGATTTGCTATTTACATGGCGGAATTTGCAAATTTGCAAAAACTGAACGCTTGATGCCTGCTTGTTCATAATTACTGCAAATACGTAGACTAATTCTGTTACATGCAATGACTATCCATTATGACAAGTAGGCATTTTTATATTTATGTACGTGAAAATGGTAACTGCAGTGGGCTCAAACTAGCAAAACTAGCATGACTCTGCATTGCGCAGGGTGTATGATAGGGCCCGAAAAGTTAGAATGGTTTGCAACGAGTAGGCCTATAAACACAATTAGGCTGTTAAGAAATGACTGTAATTTACACCTCACATGGAATAACAGTCATGGCTACTTTTCTGCAATGAAGCAGCTAAAATGACGTATGTGGATGACAAATGCGACCACCAGAGGGTGCAGCCTTCAAAATAAAACTGAGAGATTAAAGGGTTGGTTTACCTAAAAATGTAATTGACACATCCTCAAGTTGTTCCAAACCTCTGTGATTTTTTTTCTTCTTCTGCTTAAAAAGACGCAAAATAAGATATTTTGAAGAATGTCGGTAACCTAACAGTTAATGGACCCCAATGACTTCCATAGTATGGAGGGGAAAAAATACTATGGAAGTAACTATATTAACTGTTCAATTAACTGTTAGTTAATTTGCCAGAGGAGAACTGGCACCCCAAATGTGCCTGGTTTCTCCCAAGGTTTATTTTTCTCCATTATGCCCTGATGGAGTTTTGGTTCCTTGCCACTGTCGCCTCTGGCTTGGCTTGGTCTAAATTTTCAACTAAATATCCAAATAAAAATAATTACTTAACTATTTAACTATCAACTATATCTCTGATCTGCCCACATTATCATGATAAATTGAAATGACCTGATGACATCACCGTTTTCTCCAAAGCAAACGTATAGCCGAATAAAATTTGGTTGCAATATTTTCCTGTTTAACACTGTAACGCTGCTTTGAAACAATCGTCATTGTAAAAGCGCTATATAAATGAAGTTGACTTGACTTGACTATATTGTAAATGATGACAGAATTAAATTTGTTTGGGTGAACTATCCTTTTAAGTAGTTTTATCTCTTTACTGTGCATTACTGTGTAAATGTGTTGACCTGTGCCATGAACATTTTACCTCACATGATTGAGACCCAGACATAGGCCAAGTTAATGTTGTGGTTTCTTTCACAATCTCTCTCAAATTAAGTTTTAATGGGGCACAGCAGAAAAAAAGAGTCTAGAGATGACCTAAATTTACTTAAGATTTGACTGGAGTGTTGTTTTCATTAGAAATACTTTTGCTGACTTTGTACTACGCTGTCAGTCTGGCATTTTTATTTAGCATTGAAGTCTGGGATCTATTCCACTAAGTGGAATGACTTTTTTCATTAAATATAAAGGCCTCATGTTGTATTTGCATGTGGTTTTCCAGATGGCTTCTAAAGTGCAACATCTGTTTCGAGATTTATCAGTCTATGTTACAGCTATAAGAACTTGCATTAGCTTTTTTAATGTCTCTTTCTCTTCTTCTTACAGCAGTCAGAGTTCGGGGAGGATATCTGTACTGTGACGTTCAAAGCGTTGGATGTGCCGCCCCCTACTGGTCCCATCTGGATACTGGGTGCAAACTTCATAGCTCGATACTATACAGAGTTTGATCGGGGAAACAATCGCATTGGCTTTGCTCGAGCAGTCTGACAAACTTGGATGTTCTACTATCCTAAAATCGTATCGCTATCACATGTACACAACACATAGGTTATATATTCCCCTGTGAAAAAGTAGAAGACTTCAGTGTACTTAGAAAAAAATTCCCTTTTATGGAAAAATATCATTTAAAAAAAGTATCAACTGAATGTAGCCTAATGTTTTCGGGACTCACACTTGCATGTTATTTACAATAGTAGGCCTATTATAGACAGTTTAAATGTATAATAAATGCAATTAGTTGAACTTAGTATTTTATAGATGCAGGAGTATATAATTTAAGTTTATTTTATGTAATTTCAAATAAGTGTACAGCTGATGTGCTTAAAAGCATTTATGGTAAACTAAAATATACTTAAACATAATGTCTATTGAAATTCGTAAGTCATGTCTTTAATTAGCACTGATGGCGTGAGGACCTTTTTAAAGTTGCTCGGTCTATTATCCTTCTTCTCCAAAATAAATTGCATTTTTGAGGGACATGCTCGAAAACTTATGAAACTTTGCACACGTGTCAGAAGTGGTGAAAATGTACATCTGATATGGGTTTCACAATTAGGTGTGGCAAAAATACTCAATATAGCGGCACCTACAAAATGTCAAGGAAGCTGCCATTTCCAGACGTTGTACTTAAAGGGTTAGTTCACCCAAAAATGAAAATTCTCTCATTACTTACTTACCCATATGTCGTTCGACACCCGTAAGACCTTTGTTCATCTTTGGAACACAAATGAAGATATGTTTGTTGAAATCCGATGGCTCAGAAAGGCCTTCATTGGCAGCAATGACATTTCCTCCCTCAAGACCCATAAAAGGTAATAAAGACGTCATTACAGAGTCCATCTCACTACGTTGGTTCGACAATAATTTTATTAAGCGACGAGAATAGTTTTAGAGTTAAACCCCCTTAAATAACGACTTTGAGATGGCGATTTCAAAACACTGCTTCCTGAAGCTTTGGGCGTTATAAATTAGTGTATCGAATCAACGGTTCGGAGCGCTAAAGTCACGTGATTTCAGCAGTTTGGGTTTGGCGGTTAGACACGCGATCCAAATCATGAATCGATACACTGATTCGTAACGCTTCAAAGCTTCAGGAAGCAGTGTTTTGAAATCGGCCATCTCAAAGTCGTTATTTAAGGTTTTTTTTTTGCACTCTAAAACTATTCTCGTCGCTTAATAAAATTATTGTCGGACCAACGTAGTGAGAAATCGGCCATCTCTATATAAGTCGTATTTAGGTTTTTTTTAAGTTTATCTTTGAACACATCTACATGCCAATATTCAGTTACAGTCATAGCGCCACCTGCGGGCAACAGGAATTGCCTTGTTTTACATTGTGATAAACTCCTCATTGAGATTTAACCAGAACAACATCATATTTGGTCAGTCTAATCTTAAGGCCTTGCTGGTGTTAAATTGTGAAGATCTTCAGTTTTCGCTAAAGGGCGTGTCCATGGCGACCTGACAAAGTCATAGACTGATGATGTTTGGCTAAGAGACAGGAAGCTGTTGTAGGTCAGGCATACACTGTCCGATCTGCCCCAAACTTTACATGTTTGATAAGAGTCCTGGCCTGAAGACATCTACATGCCAATATTACTTAGTTATAGTGCCACCTACTGGTAACAGGAAATGGCATGCATTACATTGTAATTCACTCCCAGAAACACATCAAAATATGCCACCAAGTCCCAAACATGCTAGAAACACATTAAATCAAGCAACACTTGGCTAAGTGCTAATGTATGTGATTTAGACCACGAAACAGGACGTTTTTGTAACTCAGGCATACAATGCCCGATCTGCCTCAAACTTCACATGTTTGATAAAAGTCCTGGCCTGAAAATATCTACATGCCAATATTCAGTTATAGTCAAAACGCCACCGGCATACAATATTTTAATGAAGTGCCCCTCCCGCTACGTTTGACATACAGGTATGAAATTCGGTTCACACATGTAACAGCCCAATACCTTCAAAAAGTCTCCTGGTAGGAAATCTGGAAACTAACAGGAAGTGAGATATTTAGAATTTTCTCTGAAAAATTGTTGCAAATTTTGCCATTTCCAGACGTTGTACTTTAATCAACTCGGCCTAGAGATTTAATCAGATCATCATCATATTTGGTCAGTCTAATCTAAAGGCCTTTGCGACGTTACATCGCGAAGATCTTGCGTTTTCCCTGAAGGGCGTGTCCATGGCGGCCTGACAAAATTTGATGTTTTGCCGTGAAACAGGAATTTGTTGTAACTCGGACATACAATGTCCGATCTGCCCCAAACTACACGTTTTGTTAGAGTACTGACCTGAACACATCTACATGCCAATATTCAGTTAGTCATAGCGCCACCTTCTGGCAAAGGGAAATGGCATGCTTTAAACATCATGTTTAACTCCTCATTGAGCTTTTACCAGATCAACATCATGTTTGGTCAGTCTAATCTTAAAGCCTTGGTGATGTTAAATTGTGAAGATCTTGAGTTTTCGCTGAAGGGCGTGTCTGTGGCGGCCTGACAAAGTCTGATGGTTCGCCATGGAATAGGAAACTGTTGTAACTCAGGCATACAATGTCTGATACGCACAAAAAACTTAACATGCTTGATAAGAGTTCTAGCCTGAAGACATCTACATGCCAATATTCAGTTAGTCATTGCGCCACCTGCTGGCAACAGGAAATGCCATGCTTTACTCTGCAATTCACTCCCAGAAACACATTAAAATATGCCATCAAGTCCCAAACATGCTAGAAGCACATCAAATCAAGCAACACTTGGCTAAGTGCTAATATGTGCGATTTACGTCACAAAACAGGTAGTTGTTGTAACTCAGGCATACAATGTCTGATCTGCCCCAAACTTCACAAGTTTGATAATAATCCTGGCCTGAAGATATCTACATGCCAATATTCAGATTTAGTCAAAGCGCCACCTGCTGGCAGGAAGTGTGGCACATGCCATTTTTTTTTCTTGATTTTCCCGCTTAAATGCATGTCACCCAAATATTCACTGTTTTTCTGAGGGCACTGGGTAGCGTTGGTCCCGTGTGCAAGGGCCTCGCTGCTTGCAGCTTTAATTATATTTGTAATTAAACCTTTGTAATGATGAATGTTGTAATTTATGACATTTAAAATATATGACATAAATATAAAATTCAATTATAATCAAGTATGTGCTTTATTATGTTAGTCAACACATCTTGTGTACTGATTGATAATACATAATGATTTAAATTGTACTTCAAGGTACAACTTAGAGTAAAAATTTACATTATTATAAAGTGCACTTTTTAAAAGTGTACTTAAAGTGAAACATAGTCATAAAACTTAAGTGGCCTTTTATTTAATTCATATTATATTATCTACAAGTACAGTTTTTTATATACTTTTAAGATTTGAAGTAAACTACAAGTGCACATTTAATATGATTAAGCACACTTCTTTTCCACAAGGGTTCAATGCCAGTGCTGATATTGTTAAAACTCATTAAGTCTGTCTTCAATAGAGATATATTTGCACATTTATTTTCTCACGATCCACAAGTGACTTAAGATAGGAGGCTGTTCTTCGATCAGCAAATGTCTTGTCCTCTGTCAGAAGTATTTTGCAACACCAGAACAAATGGGTTTATAATGTATTTTACAAACTAGCTCAGACAGAGAAAAAAAAATAGACAATGCTGCATTCCCTTGAGAAACATTGTGGGTTTCATTGACCATGACATTTGGTTTTAGTTTTAGCTGAACATGTATTAATAACTTTTGAAAAAAGAAGTAGCTCAAAAAGACACACCCTTTGGGCTTTTGCTACAAAAAAGTTATAAAAGCAATAGTAGTTATATAAAATATATTTATAGTTACATAAAACAATAATCTGTGTAATTAACAATTGCTACATGTAAAGAAAACCCATATATCCAAGATATATTCCACTACTATCACCATGTACAAGACATTATATTGTTGTTGCTTTAATGTATAATCATCATAAGATGCTGTATGAACTGGTTTCACATGTTATTATTAGTTTCCTACAATGTGTGAATAATGTGAACACTCACTAAACCAAAAACAACTGGAGTGTTTTTAGTTGGCAACACTTCTTTCACCTCTCAGAACATCAGAATCCAAACACTCATGAGGCGCATATGAGACAAACCAAAGGTCAGGATGGATGGAGATAAATGCGTAATATCTCTTAAAATGTTTACCCCCTTTGACCATCCTCATACTCAGTCCCGTTATTTACTCTGGAAGCTGTTACAAAACCCCAGGACTGATGAACAGCCGTGGAACATCTTCATTACTCTGGCGTGTTCATCCAAATAAACATTGATTGAAGACATTCCCTGGTTCTTATTTTTGATGTTTTTGTCTCTCTGTCCCAGTCTGTGCGTGTCTTGCAGCGCTGCTATTGAGAAAGGTTGTGAAATGGAATGCGAGATGTGATCTCCTGCTGTTACAGTCACGCTGAAGACGCCTTCCTCAGCAGGAGCTACAGATTTTATCACTATCTGTCTCTCTTTTTCTCTTTCTCTCTCCATCCATTCCTGCCACACATTCTTTAGCTGGTTTGAAGTGTTTATCATCGCTGCTGTCAGTTTTGAAAGAGGTTATATCAGCTATAACAGATGTTCATATGACACTGTATATGTTATTGGATTAAATGTTAAATTCAAAATTTGGTTTCAAAATGTAATGGGAATAGTTTCATCAGGTCACTTTCATCCTGTTAGTCTTTCATACTATCACTTTACCTAACAAAAGACAGTTACTCAATGAATAAATGAACTGGTTATGATTTCTGGGATGTTTTGTGGTATAAGATAATTTAGTGTCATGTGTCATGAAATAACTCTCCCACATCGGAGGGGATGTTCTCGCGAACTTGCGCAGCATTCCCAAAAAGTTCTCTAAAGGTGACGAAAATCCTGAACCTTTATAGAACATTGGGGTTGTCACAATTCTCTGAGAGAGGACTCAAATGCAGGAATGAGTGATCAGGGGTTTATTAACAAGACAGCTGACAAAGACAAGGAATGGTGAGGAGGTGAACACAGTCCAAACAGTAGGCAGATCAGGAACACAATCACAGGCAGAAAGAGCAGCCCCTATAATTAGCTCCAGAAGGTAGTAGAATGGAGAGCAGTATGTCAAAGCACAGTGAGACCAGAGGATACCACCGATGGCCAGGCAGGAATCCTAGGGCAATGCAATCAGGTATCTCAGGAAACACACCAAACTGCAGCTAGACCAATAGAGTTAACTGCCAGGGAAGCTCTGCTTGCAGGCCAGGAACTAGAGACACAGGAAACAAGACAGGACCAAAAGGCAGTACTCACACATAGCATAACAGTACATTTAGGCACAACGTATAACGAACCAGCAACACATGAGGGAAAGAGCACACATTATATAGGGAGCAAGAGACATGAGGAACAGGTGAACACACTTAGACTAACAAGGAGCAGAGAACTTGAGGGAAGGGTGAGCACACTCAGACAAGGAACATGTGAGCACACAATTAGAGAAACGCGGACTAAACAAGGGGGCGTGGTAACAGGAAACAAGGAAGTAAGACACAAGGAGCACATGGCAAACACAAACCAAGACAGAGCCATGTGTTCAAGCACAACACAAACAAAGACAGACTAAACAATGACAAAATAGACAGAGCTGTCAGAGGAGAACCCTGACAGGGGTGTTCCTAAAATGTCCTCTTTTGGTTATGAAACTGCTGCAGGTTCCTTATATCACTTTTAAGGGGGATGTTTCATTTTGGTTATTCTATGGTTACATGGCAATTTTATAAAGAGGACATTTGGGACGTTAACAGAACGTTCCTACATGGTCCTCTGTTGGTCATATAATAACATTCTCAATATGACTTTAGTTTATTTATTTATTCCAAATAAAACCTGTGCATGCGCACAGAGCTGGATGTCAGCACATCCGTGAGTAGTCTATTAAACTAGACTAGTTCTCTATCAAACATCAGAAGATAAACAGAAATCCACTCACTGATCTTGACTGACTGAACTTTAGTAGCTTTAATAAGAACACACTTCTTAATTCAATGCTGCTGTTAATGCTCTGGCGAGGAGATAAACATGGCGGACTGTGTGAACAGCTCAGCTCTCTGAGGGAGGGGTCTGTGCTAGTATGTCAGTGTCCATCAACATGTGTGGACGGGGCCTCTGCAGTGTGACGTCACACTGCAGGAATCTGGAAATGGCTTGTTCTGAGACACTGCGTATGATTTATGGGGATTTTTACCATTATAGGGTTGTTGTGTACACACACTGCCAACACACATTTATGTTCAAACACCTTTAAAAGTGAATTTTGCATAATAGGTGCCCTTTAAAGAACTCCACATCATGACTGTCTCGGCACGTTCTGGAAACGTTACTAGGCAACATCCATGACACCAGCTGCAACATTCTGAGAAAGTTCTGGGAACATAACATTTCCAAATAAAATATGGTCCCCTAAACAT
Organism: Gobiocypris rarus; assembly: GCA_023029165.1. Classification (NCBI taxonomy): domain Eukaryota; kingdom Metazoa; phylum Chordata; class Actinopteri; order Cypriniformes; family Gobionidae; genus Gobiocypris; species Gobiocypris rarus. Next base: position 26,076,681 of record CM040928.1, read on the forward strand.
TCTGAGATTGTCTTGAATGTTCTGTGTAGGTGCACCAAATAATGTCCCAGAACCCTTTAAAGAACTCCACATCATGACCGTCTCGGAGCGTTCTGGGAATGTTACTAGGTGACGTCCTTGACACCAGTAGCATCCTGTGAACAATCAGGGAATGTGGCAGAGGGAGTTTTACTCCGTTCCCTCCTCAGGGAACGAGGGTTACATACGTAACCGAGACGTCCCCTTTCGTTCAGTCACTCTGAGTAACGTCAGTGACTGACGAATAGGGGTCCCAATATAATCACGCCACTCGGCTGTCTTCCAGTGCCCTGCGTAAGTGCGAGTTCCCTGTCGTAAGACTAGTACGGACGAAGGACTCCCATTTAACACAGGAATACCAAGGTACACTGGGAAGCATATTCCAGGTGGAAGTATGCACCAAGCTGCCTACCCGTTGGGAGGACTTAAGAATACCCATATGACCGGAGGGGCTGCATATGGAAGAACTCTGGGGTACCAGCCGAAGGTGGACTTTTAACCCCAGTGGGGCAAGGCTTGCCAAGCCTGCCAAGGGAAAGACAACCGCTCAGGGAGGCTTACGGTGGAAATACACATGTGGGGGTCGCCCAGAGGGGGAACCATGCACACGGCGGCCCCTGGCCGGACACGAGGGTCTGGGCTCGAAGGGGCAGACCTACTGGTGTCAGCGTAGACAGTGGAGGAGCTCAGGGCTTCCGGGGAAACTCCCCTGAGAATATATTGCACGTATCCAGTCCGTGGAGTGGAATGGCGAGCAAGCGAAGACACCTGAGCCTAGTCCTTACCGGCCACTTGTAGAGGCGAGTACATAGTTGGACACCGGCTCCACTCGGAGATAGTAGAATCTGGCGAATGTGTATGGTGTTAGCGGAGCGCCATGCGCTAGAGTCCAAGAGGAGGCCACACTCTGGGTGGAGTGAGCCCTGACCCCAAGGGGGCATGGACGCCCCTGCTGCTGGTACGCCAAAACAATGGTGTCCACTATCTAGTGAGACAGCCTTTGTTTTGAGATAGCCTTTCCCTTCAGCTTCCCACCATAACAGACAAAGAGCTGGTCTGAGGTCCTGAACACTACGTTCTGTCTACGTAAGCACGGAGGGCGCGTACTGGACAGAGCAGTGCCAAGGCTGGGTCTGCCTCCTCCAAGGCAGTGCTTGCAGGTTCACCACCTCTGAATGGAGAGGTAGGAACCTTGGGCACACATACAGGTCGGGGTCTCAGGATCACGTGAGAGTAAGCCGGCCCGAATTCCAGGCACACTTCGTCAACCATAATGGCTGCAGGTCCTTTGCCCTCTAGATGGAGACCAACGCGGTCAGGAGCGCTGTCTTTCATTCTAGACCGGAACTAAACTCCACTGACCGCAAAGGCTCAAGGGAGGCCTCTGCAGAGCATCTAACGCTACTGAGACGCCTACCAAGAGGGCAGGAGGGGAGCACGAGAAGGATCTTAGTCTCCCTGCTCCCCTCAGGAACCTGATGACCATGATCCTGAGACCTACCTTTTCCCAGGAGGTCGTGGTGGGCAGATATGGCGCCACGTATACTTTAAGGGTGGAAGGAGACAGCCTTGATCCACTTCAGAGATGAGAGCACTGACCCGATCGGGGCATTCCAGGGTCTTCTTGGTGAGAAGGTGACGAAGAGGTTCCACTTCAACGCATAGGCATCCTTTCACTCTGCCCTAGCGGAAGTGATGGTAGCCACCACCGCAGTGGCAGCAACTCAACCTGCTGCTCCAACCAGGAGCCACACATGGCGACTCCAAGATTGGGACGCGGGTGCCAAGGGTGCCCCGTCTCTGAGCACTCAGAGGAATTGGCCAGGGAGGGCTGTCGCAAGGAGTAAGAGTTCCAGGAACCAGGTCCGGCCATGCCAAACTGGGCGACCAGAAGGACCTGCTCCTTGTCCTCCCTGATCTAGCACAGTAGCTGTGCGAGAAGGCTCACTGGGGGACGCATATCTGCGTAGGCCCCGCGGCCAGCTGTGCGCCAGAGCATCCGTGCCGAGCGTGCCCTCGGTCAGGGAATAAACAGGCGGCAGTAGGAAGAGTCGTGGGAGGCAACAGATCTACCTGCGCGTTGCCGAACTGTTCCTAAATCAGCTGGCCGACTGGGGATGGAGTTGCCATTCCCCCAGGAGTAGCTGACACCGTGAGAGCTCGTCGGCTGCACGGCTCGGCTTTCCCGGGATATGCACAGCATGAAGGGACCTCAGATGCTTCTGACTCCATAGGGCGAGATGGCGGGTGAGTAAAGACATCCGGCGGAAGCGTAGACCCGCCTGGTGGTTGATGTACGCTACTGAGGCCGTGTTGTCCATCCTGACTGGTACATGTTGACCCCTGAGCAACGCTCGGAAGCGGTGCAGGGCGAACCGTACTGCCAGTAACTCGAGGCAATTGACATGCAGGCGCGCTGGTCCCTGTCAAGGGGCCCGCGGCCTTATGTCCCTTGCACATGGCCCCCCCAGCCCGAGGCGTTCTAAGGCACTCCAGCCCGTAAAGGTTTGACCACTGGGTGTAGGTTGAAGGCAGGCTCAAGTCACTGGGACCCAGAGCGTGCCTGTCTGCCATGCCCATCTCGGGACTCGATCGTGAAGCCAATGCTGAAGCGGTCTCATATGAAGTAATCCAAGTGGCCTTACCGCGGCCGCAGACGCCATATGCCCCAGGAGCCTCTGAATAGTTCAGTGGAACCGCGTTCTTGCTCCCGAATTGACGGAGGCAAGTCAGCAGAGACTGATCTCCATACCGAGAAAAGAGATCCTCTGCGCGGGGCAGAGTTGCTCTTCTCTCAGTTGACCCGAAGGCCCAGACGGGCTAGATGAAGACAAGATCTCTGTGTTCGCACACCCGCTCTCGAGTGTGGTCTACTATGAGCCAGACGACGAGATAGTTCAGGATGCGAACCCGTGCTGCCTAGGTGGCACACGGGCTGCCTCGGCGACCGTGAAGATGCGAGGGGACAGAGATAGCCCGCCTGGGGGAGCGCGTACTGATATGCCCGCCCCTCGAGGCAACCCGTAGGAACGGTGGGGTGGACATAAGGAAGTAGGCGTCCTTCAGGTCGAACGCTGCAGACCGAACGACTGGATGAAACGAAAGGCGTTTCACTGTCAACATCCCAAACGGAAACCTGAGGAGGGATCGGTTCAGGACGCGCAGGTCCAGGACGCGCAGGTCCAGGATTGGCCGTAACCCGCCCGTTCTTGGGTACAATGAAGTAAGGGCTGTAGAGCCGGACTCCATCTCGGCAGGAGGGACAGGCTCGACTTGCGAAAACCTGTCTCCGACGTAATGACTCCGATATTTCAAATTTTTTATTTTTAATTATTATTTAATCGATACATCATCCTCAATAAACCCGTCTCCGGCGTGTTGCCTCAGATCTTTCGAATATTCAGATTGATTATGACCTCTGACCTTTAAAATAATAACTTTAATTATAATAATACGCTGTTTGTTAATTGGCCAGAGGAGAACTGGCACCCCGACTGAGCCTGGTTTCTCCCAAGGTTTATTTTTCTCCATTAGGTCTCCTGATGGGGTTTTGGTTTCCTTGCCACTGTCGCCTCTGGCTTGGCTTGCTCAGTTGGGGAAAAAAACTATTTTTCAAATATATTTAAAAATAAATCTAATTATTAAACTAAATTAACCATATAGACCAAATTACTTATCTAATTACTGATCTAAAGCCCACATTGTTACTGTATGATAATCAAATTATATTCTGTTGCATTATTTTTCTGTTTAACACTGTGAAGCTGCTTTGAAACAATCTGCATTGTTAAAAGCGCTATATAAATAAAGTTGACTTGACTTGACTTCGACAACAAGGTTGATGTGAATCTACAGGCTTTGGAGGGGTGTCTAGGATCACCGCGCCAGGACGAAGCACTCTGCGGACATAGTTGCATCGCAACAGAGCGTTTGACCGGGGGTGTCCGGACGCGCCGCCCCAAAGAACCAATCATCCAGTCGCGAGCTGAGGGTTCCACTCCAGTCCGAGGCTCTTGGCTCCGAAGCAAAAACATAATGCGATCATGCCAGCGTTCTTCCTGATATACCCACGCAGTGGGGCGGAGTCTGCTATGCAAAATCCGCATGCCCATGGCATTGGCACTGCCATTGGGCGCTTTCTAGATCTCGAAGTTGATAGGCTTCTAAGTGAAACCCCCATTCGTCAGTCACTGACGTTACTCGAAGTGACTGAACGAAAGGGAACTCAACTGCACTGTGTTGCCAAGTCCGTGTTTTTCTCCATGTCCGCGGGTTGAAGCGACCCCAATTATGTGATTATATAAACCCAGGAATGCAAATTTTAGCAGGCAACCTTGCCAAAATAACGAAACGCCATTTTTTTCCGGAGAACCCCCCCAGAAAGTTATTGTTTTGGGCTATAGTTTTAAGTATATTGCGCGACATTGCTAAAAAACTTGGCAACCCTGTCTGCACGCACGCTGGATTAAGTAACGTTACAAGAAAAAGATGAGTGTAAACGATCTTTGCCAGTATTGTAATAAAAGAATTTAAGGATACACAGAGTACTTACCAACACGATTATCTTTTCTGAGAGAAATAGTGAAGGTGAATGCATATACGAACAAGTTCTCCTTTTAGGATAAGATCAAATTCAACCCAAGCGCCTTTGATGACGTGGATGATTACGTTACTGTTTATCATCTGTCCATCATCGTCTAAAGCCCGCCCTGACAATTTCACATATATATATTTAAATATATATATATAGTACAATGTACTTACTGTGTTCATATTGTGTTGCAAAACACCTTTGCTGATATTGAAGTGGGATACGGGTAGGGTTAGGTACAGGTGTGGTGGGATGGGTAAGTTTAAGGGTAGGGTTAGGTGTAAGGGAAGTGTGAACTGTGTAATTACAAGTGTAACTACAGAAATTAATTATAGATGTAATTACATGCAGGTATTTTTTAAAATGTAAGTACAATGTAAAAATATGTATGTACACAATAAGTGCAATGTATCAAATTATTAATTAAAATGTTAGTACATAGTAGTTAAGAACACCTAATATAAAGTGGGTCCGAAAATTGCTGTGAGGTGAGATACAGGACGAAACCAAAGCATTAATAATTTGCTTTGCCAAGCATTTTTCAAGAAACACAAAAGCAGACACCAAACCGCAATAAAGATAAGAGGCATCTGAAGGCAAAACTGATGAAATTTGCCCTAGTGTCACCGAACAGGCAGACACTGAGCATTCATCCACAACATCCTTTCATTGTTCTTGTATTTGTCCTTCCAAAAAAATATAACTAAAGGTCTCATCTGAGCTATCACAACCTGAATTTACTGTCTACACAGCTAAATTTAAAAGAAGCTCACTGATATCTTTCAAATTAGATGGTAGATATGTTGTTTAGTCCATGCATGTGACATTCCCAAAGGCATATTCCATTTTCAAAGGCGCATTCCAGGAAAATAAGGATAACAAGTTAATCCAAATCATTTTGAAATGTAATAATGTGTAACATTTACATTCCCTTCCCCTTAAGGCAGCTCCATTCATGAAAGGGTTAGATAGTAAATCTAACCACACTGTCACTCTTTACTGGCTTTTGTTCAAGGTCAGATATCTCTTCGTCTGTTTATTGTTGGCCATATCCTCAGTTCAAGTATTTTTGAATACAGACAGTAACTCTTCACTAGTTGTGAAGAAGTCACCCGTACACACTCCCTGTTATATACTTGTGTATTTCTTCATTTCTTCAAAAGTTCTTGAAAATGTACAAATTTATACTTTATCTAGAAACGTTGGGTTTTTCAAAAACAGACAACCAAATGCGCCTTTTGTTCGTAAACTGATAACTTAAGTGCCCTAGATCAGTTTATCCTTATCAAGCGCACATGCAAGACATATGATCTCATCTCATGCTCATAAGTGCTCAACACAGTATTCTGTGTCCTTCTCATTTGCAAAACTGGTATCAAATAGTGCAATGTTGCAATACAATTATTATATTATATTCCAAGATGGAATTGACTGGATATTTAAAAAAATAATAATGTAATGATTGCACCCCTATTTTGATATTATATGCATATACGTCATATTTTGTGTTGCGCTGTACTCACATTGGTGGGCCTAAAATTGAACTAGGAAATATATAATACGCCTACATTTGACTATTTGAAATAACTTCACTATAATTCTGAATTACAAACTTTTCAAAAGTTTGGTATCAGCATTTTTTTTAAATGAAATGTATTCAGCAAGTATGCATTTAATTAATCAAAAGTGACAGTCAAGACTTTCTGAAGCATCATGTGATACTGGAGACTGGAGTAAGGGCAGCTGAATATTCAGCTTTGCCACCACAGGGATAAATCGCAACTTATTGCACATTTTTTAATATTCTAATAATATTTCACATTATTTATGTTGTACTGTATTTTTCATCAAATAAATGCAGCCTTGGTGAGTAAGACTTCTTTCAAAAACATTAAAACATCCCAACCCTAAACTTTTTTTTAACAGTAGTGTAATTAATACTTTATGGAGAACATGTTATGTTTGTGTTTCCTTTCTGTGTTAGTTCCTGTTCCCTTTGTTCCCATTTGCTAGTTTGTTTCTATGGTTACTTATTGATTATTTGATTATGTTCACCTGTTCCACATCTAGTTTGTTTGTATCATGCATATTTACTCAGTTTTAGTTACTCTTTGTCAGTTCTCGTTTGCATTATGTGTGGTTTGCATTCTCCCAGTATCACTCTCATTATTGTTTAGTTTTGTTTGGTAAGACTTTATTGTGATGAACAGGGTGGGGCTGAGAGCCATGGAAGTGGAGCGAGGCCGGTGGATCGACTGTTAAAGAGTGACACCTGTGAGTCACAGCTCTGGAAGGATAAAGGAGTGACGACAGTGAAGGACGAGAGAGAACCAGGCCTGGGACTTTGTTGTTGTTTTGTTATCATTTATGTGGCAGTCATCCATAAAGGGCTGAGCCATTCGCTGAGTGACCAGTTGTGAGAGCTGGCACCAAGTCCGTCCCTGTGGGAGTGTTAATGGAGATTAATGGCATGGAGTGGAGCCTTGCCCTTACGCCCACCACTGAGGAAGTGTTGCTGATGATGTTTGACTATGACAGGTCCCAATGCATCCAGTGTCCACTGGTCCTATCCAGCCCCCTGGCTCCTTCGTTGCTGCCGAATTCACCTAGCTCCTAAAATCCGTCATCACCACTGGTTCTGCCCAGTTCCCAAATTCCTTCTTTGCCACGGGTCCTGTCCAGCCTCCTACTCCCTCTGCAGGAGTTCCATCCAGTTCCTCAAACCCACCTCCACTGGCTCCCTTCAACCCCTCGATACTTTGGTGGCTGCCCAGCTACTCGGATCCACCTTGGGTCTGTCTCAAACTTTGCCTTGGTGTGAGGATTCCCTAGCTCCACCCCAGGCCTCCGAGCCCTAGACTCTACCTTGGACTGTTGACCCATCGCCTCCTCCCTCCGGCTCCACCATGGTTAGTCATCAATTTGATTGCGCCATGGACTTCTGGGCCTCCAGCTATGCCTCATCCCTTCACCTCTTTGGCTCCATTGTGCTCCTCTGGCTCCTTTTTCCTCGCTCTCACCAGCTCGATCTGTCGAGCCCTGGATTCATGTTGCTTGTTTGTTTCTATGGTTACTTATTTATTATTTGATTGTGTTCACCTGTTTCTCATTTAGTTATCCTATGTTTGCTGCAGCCACCATCTACTGGCGAGACGCGGGAATTCATTTAGCACATGACTCTCACAGTGCATTATGAGTATTCTCAAGCTGTTGAGTGTACATCAGTTGTACACTCGTCATTGCAGTGCATTGTGGGATTGAATGAGTGCACTCAATAATGTCCATTATGGTTTCGGACACCACTACAAATGGCTATCACCTCAAATAGTGCCCTATTTAAGGGTAAAGGGGTGATTTTGGACACAGTCCCTGTGTTTCAGTTACTCTTTCTTGGTTCTCATTTATGCGTGGTTTGTATTGCTCTTATTTTTCTCCAAATAATCTCCTGAATGTTTAGTTTCATTTTAATAAAGAATTTATATTTTGGAAAGCTCCTTTTGTCTTCAATGTTTGTGTTGGCAACTACACCATGACAGAACATCCGACAGCATGACAGAACAGTCAACATTAAATATCACCAATCCATCCTAAAACAGTTGTTCTTTCATGTCTCATGGAGCCCTGGAAATGCCAGCATGTATGATTGACACCTTGTTCTTTAATCTTGACCAAGCCTGTGGTGAGCATAGTCTTTTCCCCTCTCTTGAGAGCAATGACTTCTGCTCTGACAGTTAACATGTTAAGATGTCTCTCAGCATGCTTCAGAAGGTACAAATCTATCCCAGGTACATGGAGCACATCTGAGCATCAGCATACCAAAGAAGAAAAGAAATGGCGTGATAGACCACAAACAGATAGGTAGATAGATTTTCAGTGGACCTCATGTGGTCTTTCTAAAAGCTGCAAACACCTCTCTTGTTGATTTGATTTTGCATATACAAAAGACAAGCAGCAATGTTTTATAACATGTTATCGTTTTTTAAACAAGTAGTTTGACTTTGAAGGTACAAATCTATCCCAGGAACATGGAGCACATCTGAGCATCAGCATACCAAAGAAGAAAAATAAAATAAATGGTGTGATAGACCACAAACAGATAGGTAGATAGATTTATAGTTGAGTGAGTCTAGGAACACTAGAGTCATAGGGGGCTTTGTGTGAAGGATGGAGAAAGATCCTGAGGCTGAAATCAAATAATTACTTGTGTCATGTTTAATACATAGGCATGCCAAGTATTTAAATTTAAAAAAAGACATATGAGCAGGAAACATTGCTTTCATAAAGCCATTATGAAACTCGAGAATGTAAGAAAAAGGACGAGAGAGGTGTGGGCATGAAAAGGCGGAGAAGTTAATGAAAAAGACAAGGAGGGGGTGAAAGGAAGGGGAAGAGAGAGTTTCTGTGAGAAAATGCACTAGACACAAGTTGTTCAATCATTGTGCCCTACTTGACAAGAATATGCTTTAAATTCAATGTTGGATCAGTGTACTTTAATTTAGATGGTTGATTGATTCCGTTTAAGAGCTTTTCTGTCACTCTGCTTCAACTCTTCACAGCAAAACATCATCTGGATCTGCTCAAATGCATCTAATTGAGGACTGTAATCTTCTCCTGCTGGATCGGTGAGCCAGATGAACAACCCTACACCCCTTCAATTCTACAAAACCAAGGTAAGCTTGAAGGTTTTCAGTGGACCTCATGTGGTCTTTCTAAAAGCTGGAAACACCTCTCTTATTGATTATATTTTGAATATACAAAAGACAAGCAGCAATGTTTTATAACATGTTATCGATTATTGGATTACAAGTAGTTTGACTTTGTCAAGACGATTCAAGGAGATGAACTGGTAGTATTGCAGTGGTAATATGCATTTCGTAGCTCCAGGCTGTCTAGCATATTGTCAAAGATGCTTCTTTTGGAGAAATTTTCACATTCATGGTGACGTCACCACATCCACTCATTTTCTACATCTGTTTGTGCTGCATTGTCAATAGAAATTCAGTTTACATTCAATTCGACAGCTAAAACATCTCGAAATTGAGTTCTATTTACAGCCGTTTTATAGAGAGTGCATTTTTTGTCAAGTCAAGTCACCTTTATTTATAAAGTGCTTTTTACAATGTCGACTGTTTCAAAGCAGCTTCACAGTGTTAAACAGGAAAATACTGCAACAGTACTACAATTTGATTCAGCTGTACAGCCGCTCTGGAGAAAACGGTAATTTTATCCAGCTCATTTCAATTATCATATATTGACAATGCGTGCTGACTGAAAATTTATTTGAATGTTTTGTAGAAGATTTTAGTATTCCCATATTTTGTGTACATGTTTACAGTAAAAATCAATTAATTAACCTAAGATAAGTTCCCTTTTTGTGTTAATGGGCAGAAACCTGTCTGGACTGGTTAAATTAATCTCTGCAGATGAATCTTGTTCAGAATTGAACAAAAGTTATTGTTTAGTGTATGCTGGCTGTTAAAATGATGACATTCACTACCTCAAATAAAAAATATATCAAAAGAAATTTCAAAAAGATGGAGCAGATGCAGAAATATCAAAAGCAGCAGGATCCAGTGCTGACAGAGAGAAGGAAAGAAAAAGATAAAGAAAGAAAGAGAAAATATCTAATGGTTGTCAGACAGCTGCCAGTGACATACCTGGCAAAAAAGACAGTAATTCTTGATTTTGTTTTTCCAACAATGAGCTCTGTCATGAAAGCTTTTCAGTAGTTGTAGTTGGAAGATAACAGTGAAAGGTACTCACCTTTTATATTCATGTATTGATTATGTCATATATTTTTGGGATGTTTTATAAAAAATTTATTCTCATAAATAATAATTCATATTTATATTTATCAGGCAGCCCCTAAAATAACAAAATGCTTATACAAATATTTTTCTAAATAAATCTAAATCTAAACATGGTTTTGCAAAATAGTTATAGGTTTAGGGTACAGAAAATATCATTAGCTCGGTATTAAAACGACAGACATCAACAAAAAGTCTCACAGTGATAGAAAAACAAACTGTGTGTGTGTGTTATCTTTGCTTGTCACTACAGGGGAAGAATGTGTGTGTTCTCATGCTACTGTGTGTTCCCCTCTCCATGATGGACATCCCTGGTCCTTGCAAACATTCCATAACCATGGACCATCTGCATCAACTAACACAACTGGTGAGGAATCACATCTCAATAAAGCTTCAAGGTGTCATCCTTTGCTCTCAAAAGTAGCACATCTAACATTTCGTCTCATGTCGTTTTACTCTTCAGATCAGTAACCAGTTGCGGACTGGCTGTTCAATCACATATACGTTCATTGAGAGAAAACACCTGGTAAGAGCGTCTTTTAAACATTGTCTTGGTCTGCTTTTAAATCAATGTTTAAAAACAGGGTTGTGCTTTTTCCATAATATTCTATTCCAAGTTCTTCTGTTTCGAATCTGCCTTTGGAAATGCAACAAAGTTGAAGGTGTGTTTTAGATTAGATGCTCACTCCGAAGTGTCATCACTCATAGATGAGATTTCCGTTGTGGCATCTTGGATGTGTCTGTTGGTACCATTTTTTGTGTAACAGTTATTCTGTAGACAGTCTAAACTTCTGAACTTTGGTTTATTATCTTAAAACGATTTTAGACGTATTTTGTTTGCTGGCTTCCATGGCTGCAATACGTGGTGTTTTCCGCCAATACTATTTGGGTAAATTGTCAGTGGGAAAGGGGTACCAAGAACTGTTAAAGACAAAAAGGGGGGTAGTCTCAGTAACCTAGTTAATTTGACTTACAAAAAAGGGACAAGACTAGCAGAGATATTTTGACTATCAAATAAACTATGGAACGCAAATAAACCTACACGGAACGCACCTTTAAAATAACTGGCTGTTGCATTGTTTTAAGTATGTGAACTTAGCATGTTTTCTAAATCTCTGCAAACATATTATGGTATTTTTTTGCTTTGGTATAGTCATAAAATTACACCTGTAAAGGAGTTTCTCAAAGCGCTTTACAATATAAAAAAATTAAAGTAATAAAAATACAAAAGAAATCAACAAAATAACATAGGTGGATTAGAATATACAAGAAACCAGCAATACTGACCTCACCACAATCAACAAAAACCTAACTTTAAAAATATATGTTTTTAGATGTGTTTTAAAAATTCCAATAGACAAGCTTCCCAAATTTCAATTGGAAGCTTGTTCCACAACCTGGGAGCAGCTAGAAAAAAGAAAAAGATCTGTCCCCCATGGAACATAACCATGTTTGATGTACAACCAACAAACCATGCTGAGAAGAGTGAAGATTTAGGTTTGGAATATAAAGTGTTATTAGTTTAGATAAATACTCTGGAGCCAGTCTGTGGAGAGCTTTGTATGTGAGCAAGGGAACTTTCAAATCAACTCTGTACTTCAAAATGGGAGTAATATGATCTCTAGTTTTGGTCCTAGTTAATTCCAGCTGCAGAATTTTGAACATACTGTGAGTTATAGTATACTTAGCAACCTCAATAAGAAGCGCATTGGAATAATCAATGTGAGAGAAAACAAATATATTAATGAACGTTTCTGCAGCTGAAAGAGATAGCATGGGACACAGTTTTGCAATATCTCTGAGATAAAAAAAAGAGGTCGTATCAAGGTTTTGTACATGAGAGTCAAATGTCAATGAGGAATCAAAGATCACTCCAAAATTCATGCATTTCTTCTGAAGCGCAAGGACAGAACCATCAATGAGGGTTCTTTGGCTAGCTCTGTTGAGCTGATCAAGAGAACCAATAAGCATGACCTCAGTCTTATCACCGCTTAAACACAGAAAATTATTAGCCATCCATGATTTTATTTCAGAGATATGTTTTGTGAGCAATGTGACAACCTCATGCTGCGAATTAATTAACCAAGCAGGAATGAATAAAGATTAAAAAGTAAGTGTCCTAAAATTGAGCCCTGAGGGATGCCAGTAGAAACTGACCTGGTGGATTTCAAGGTGATTAAGTAAAAGAGTATGGTCTAATGTCTAAGACCCTGTTTATGCCTGGTATTAAGATGCATATTGGTTGATCACAAGTCGGGATAAAAACGGTCCACTTTCAACCAATTCCAGAGAAAGTCAAAAACACATTAGACTGAACTGCTTTCATAGTGTCAAATAAGACCCAACCACAACAGACCAACCTGCTCTCCGTCTACTGACCTAATACATACAAATTATGGAAACTGCACTAGCCAGATGGGATTTTACCTTTGTTGGCTGAAGACCCAAGTTTGGTTTGAAGACGAAAAAAAAGTACCAAGCACAATGTTCTCTCATAATTCCTGAATTCCAACACACACTCACCACGTTCTTGGTACTTGCTACTCTCCATAAATTTTTCCTGTGCATGAGCTTATTTCATCCATTAGATTCGGAGATCTGAACATTTCAAATGTACCTGCCCATTGACCCTCCCCTCAAAGACATCAGGACAGAAGTGGTGGAAAGTGGAGAAAAAAAGACGAATTTAAACACCAGGTGTAAAAGGGAATGTGTCTCCCTCGTGTACTTGTGATCCGATCATCCAAAACACATATTAATATAAGGTTTAAACAGGGCCTTAGAGAATATGAATAGTAATAGATCCAGCTTCAGAGGCCAAAAGTAAGTCCCTTTAACCAGGGCTGTTTCAGTGCTATGGAATTTTCGAAACCCAGATGAAAGTTGCTCAAAAGATTATCAACAGAAAGATGATTATGCAACTGTAAAGCTACAACTTGTTCTAAAACTTAAGCCAGGAAAGGAAGATTTAATATAGGTTGATAGTTAATTAAATTACCCAAATCTAAGTTCTGCTTCTTGAGTACAGTAACAGCAACAATTTTTAATGCAGCTGGGACAACTCCAGTACTTAAAGGTGCATTGTGTAAATTTTAGCGGCATCTAGTGGTGAGGTTGCGAATTGCAACCACCCACCGCTCACCCCTCCCTTTCGAAGCACATAGAGAAGTTACGGTGGCTGACACAGGACAAAGATGTCGTCGTCTGAGACAGAAGAGAGTAGCTAGCGCTCTGTAGAGCAGTTTGTCCGTTTACGGCTACATGGCGGCGCACAATGTTGACTTCACTTTAATATATATGTTTGTATTGAACATTTATGGAGCAACAGATGTGTGAAAATAAATTATAAAAGTGGTGTGTTTTATTTAAAAATCTTAAAAATGTATGAGGTGATGAGGGGGCCTTTTACCCCACACATGGGGCTCACCAGCATGAGGCAAAAGGCACACAGTATTGATACAAATACTTTCGCTAAAATAATATGTTTTTAATAATGTCGAAGTTAATAGTTGTTCAAAACAATCACTTTAGCAAAGTTTTAACTATTTTCTGTTTATTTTGATGAATAAAATAATACATTTGTGATAAATAAATATTCTAATATAAAAATAGAAACAAAATAATTTAAAAATTAAAGATTCTGAAAGCATTGAAGGAGCTCCCATAATAATTTAATATAGATTTACAGTAGTAACATCATTGCATCAGACAAATTTCCACGTGCATCTTGAAAAGCAGATGTTTTGGAAAGTGCTGCAGCAAGTTTTGTGCCATCTAGTGGTTTAGAGGAAAATAAAATAAAAGGAGCCTTTTACCCCATGGAGCCTTTAGCCCCATTGTACCTACATTAACACTTAAGCTTCTACTATTAACTAATATATAAATATAGCTTACAAAATCAGTAAGTAATATTAAATTTAGGAGATTCTTGTTAAGTAATCAATAATTACTGAATGAGATTAGCCTCATTAATAACCATTAACGAGTCACTATAGTCAAGTCAAGTCACCTTTATTTATATAGCGCTTTTAACAATGCAGATTGTTTCAAAGCAGCTTCACAGTGTTAAACAGAAAAATAATGCAACAGAATATATTTTGATTATTAAACAGTATAACAATGTGGGCTTTAGATCAGTAATTAGATAAGTAATTTGGTCTATATGGTTAATTTAGTTTAATAATTAGATTTATTTGGAAATTTATTTGAAAAATTGTTTTATCCCAACTGAGCAAGCCAAGCCAGAGCGACAGTGTCAAGGAAACCAAAACCCCATCAGGAGACCTAATGGAGAAAAATAAACCTTGGGAGAAACCAGGCTCAGTCAGGGTGCCATTTCTCCTCTGGCCAATTAACAAACAGCGTATTATTATTATTATGATACTTTTAAAGGTCAGAGGTCATAATAGATCTGAATATTGAAAAGATCTGAGGCAAAACGCCGGAGACAGGTTTTTTTTGAGGATGATGTATCGATTAAATAATTATTAAAAATAAATAATTTAAGATATCGGAGTCATTACGCCAGAGACAGGTTTTTATTGAGGATGCCATATTGATTAAACAATTACTAAAGTGTAATATTCGAAATAGGAACTACTAGGGATCTGGACCATTATTTAGATCACTAGTCCTTGAAGAGAAAGGTACTTAAGTAATTAGTGATGCATTTTATGACTTTATTCAGGGTAACGAAGGACAAAACTACCAATGATCTGGACCATTATTTTAAAGTGGAAACATCTATGGTCCAGATCGCTAGAAGTTCATGCATAGTGACTAGGTAACACTTAAATACTTTCATAGTGATGCATATGACCACGTTGAGAGTAAAAAAATAAAAATATTGCTCACATCTCAAACACGTTAATGTTGTGATTAGTAATTCATTATTCATTCTTTATAATTTGTCATATACCTATTAGTTCTTAGTGGTGCCAATCTCCTTCAGTAATTATTGATTACCTAATAAGTCCTAAATCTTATATTAGTCCTAAATTTGATATTACTTACTGATTAGTTAAGCTTGTTTCTAGTTAATAGTAGTGCAAAATAGTACATCCCATTAGTCCTGCATTACTTCCTATAGCTACCTATTAATGGCGGACTATTATTTGAAAGTGTTACCAAATTTTCTTATAAGGTTATCCCAGGTTCTACATCTAAGACAGATTGATTTGATGGAAGAATGTGTTACCAAAACTTCAACAACATTGTCCAGAATGAATAAATTGCTCAGAAAGGTATACTCTAAAAAAAATGCTTGTTAAAAAAACAACCCAATGTTGGGTCAAATATGGACTAATCCAGCAGTTGGGTTGTTTTAACCCAGCATTTGGTTGTTTTAACACAGCGATTGGGTTGTCTTAAGCAAACATTTAACCCATCTGCAGGGTTAAAACAACCCAACAACAACAAAACAACCCATTAGTTTGGCAACTGGAAGGATGCAGTGTCTGAATTGGGGAGCAGCTTATGTATTAACATTTTAGTTTAGGGTCCAATTCTCACTATTAACTAACTATTAACTGTGACATTTGCCTTTTTATATTGAGTAAGGTAGTTGATAATTTTAGGTAGTGTAGGATTAAGGGAGGTAGAATATGGCCATGCAGAAGAAGGCATTAATATCTGCTTTAAACAGCCAATATTCTTGCTAAGCAACTAGTTAATAGTGAAAATTGGACCCTAAACTAAAATGTTAAAACATAAGCTGCGCCCCAATTCAGACGCCGCATCCTTCCAATTGTCAAACTAATGTTAACATATAGAAACTTATTGTAGTGTTACCCATATTACAGAAGATGATCCACAAAGATCAATACGTTGATTTCACCAGCAAAACCAACTCTCTTTTGAAAGCAAAGTCAAGTAGCCTATATGCCATTGTGCCAGATATTGTTCTCCAGTTTTCTCAACCCGTTTCTTACTCATTCTTCTTCTTTGTCTTTTAGAGCATTGTGTGCTATGTGAAGGCTACATTGCCAAGGGTGCTTGAACTGTTTAACGTCCACTTCAAATACGTGCGGGGCTCAGGAAGTGCTCAAGCAGTGGTCTCCGTACAGAACCTCATTCTCAACATCTACTCCCAACACTGCATACCTTCACTGAACGAAGAACTGGAGGTGTGTGCACTCACACTCACACATCTTGATCTCAGGAACAAAACATCTTAACAAGGTTCTCTAGGTTACTTTAAAATTTGTTTATGTATTCTCTTGAAATAACAAAAAAATGTATATATATTATTTTGGTGACAATTTCACTCTTAAAAATAAAAGTTCATTATTGGTTTGTTATAGTGGTAAAAGGTTGTTTGGATTATTATATGCTAAGACAATACTCCCAAAATCTAAATATTGAGAAAATCTCCTTTTAAGTTGTCCAAAAGAAGTCCTTAGCAATGCATATTACTACTGTTGAGGACATTTTTATTATTTATGTTTAAGTTCACACAGGAGTCAAACATCTGTCTCTGCCATACTAAAACACCTCTAAGCAGGGGGTCACAGACACCTAGTTTGGAAACTCTCCGGAACCAAAGGTGTCGGGGGACAATTGCGTTTTAAATTAGTTCTAAGACAGAAGGGGGGCCATTTGTGTCTGTATATGTTAATTTTGCCCTGTAAAGAAATTTACTGAGAAGAGTTGCTCAAACATTGGGGGTATAAATGCTTGTGGGTTCCTTCTTTCCTTAGTTTCCAGACATTGTATGGTTGTTCCAACCATGGACTCTTTCTTGCAAGATATTAAATCTTTATAAAGACAATTGGCTAAGGTTTGTCTCTTATTCAGGAATACAACAGAGTCATTTTTAATTGACATAACACTACTAATAATAAATTTTTATATGTTTACTGTAGGAAATTTACAAAATATCTTCATGAACATGATCTTTACTTACCGGTAATATCCTAATGATTTTTGGCATAAAAGAAAAATCAATCATTTTGACACATACAATGATTAGATTGCGAGACATAATCTTGAAGGCATGATGTGGCAGGTTTGCTTGATTTTAGTCTGCACAAATGGAATGACATAAATTGCAGAAGCACTTCAAGAGTGTTTGTATGGATATGTGAGTTTAGTCTTATGTGAAACCACAAACAGATTTTAAATGCCCAGAGGTCATATTTCAAAAGAATAGCCGTATGGAGTTGGTTGTGTTTTCTATTTAATATTGCTCTATTACAATATGAAAGGCTAAAACTGATCCACTCTTTAATGAAATGTATTCAGAAACATCACTCAAGCACATTTCAACCCATATCTTTGATCAAATCTGCACTCCTCATCCGTTCTTGTCGTGAGAGCAACATCTGCAGTAAAACCCTTAAAATCCTATAGTAAAGTAAAGCTAGATGTCTGAGGATGTATTCGTTTCGGTCACACTTTATAGGTTAGTGTTCAATTCTCACTATCTGTTAAAAAATGTAAAATTATAATTACTCCATGATAGGCTACTCATCCTCAGGCAATCCTAGGTGTATATGACTTTCTTCTTTCTGATGAACACAATTGGAGTTATTTTACATTTACATTTATGCATTTAGCAGACGCTTTTATCCAAAGCGACTTACAACTGAGGAGTACAGGAAGCGATTGGTCATGAATAGGTGAAGAAACGCAAAAATACCAAGTTTTGGACTTTAAATAGAGTAACCTTAAGCTAGAATAGGGAGGGAATAATGGAGAAATAGAGGAAGAGAAGAGTTTAACAAAAAAAAAATTATATTATGATAAGATTAAGTGCTCACGGAAGAGATGAGTTTTTAGCAGTCTTTTGAATGATGACAGTGATTCTGCCATCTGGATGGAGGTAGGAAGATCGTTCCACCAGCCAGCAACGGTGAATGAAAAAGTTCTGGAGAGGGATTTCATGCCTTTCTGTGATGGTACCATAAGCCTACGCTCCTTACCTGAGCGAAGGCTTCTGGTGGGGGTGTAGACTCGTCGGAGCGAGTCGAAGTATGCTGGTGCCGAGCTTGTGGTGGATCCATAAGCGAGCGTCAAGGCCTTAAACTTGATGCGGGCAGCAAGTGCCAGCCAGTGCAGAGAGATGAAGAGAGGTGTGACATGGCCCCTTTTGGGGTCGTTGAAGACAAGACGTGCCGCAGCGTTCTGAATCAATTGAAGAGTTTTGATTGCACACGATGGAAGACGCATTGCACTAGTCAAGAAGTTGTGTTGCATGCACTGTAAGGAATGATCTGATCTTCCTGATATTGTGCAGAGCAAACCTGCATGATCGAGTCTTTGAAATGTGGTCTTTGAAGGACAGCTGGTCTTCAAAGATAACTCCAAGATTTCTGACTGACCCTGAAGGGGTAATGAAAGATGAACCTTGCTGGATGGTGAAGTTGTGTTGTAGAGTCGGATTGACAGGGAAGACGAGAAGCTCAGTCTTTGCCAGGTTGAGCTGCAGGTGGTGTTCTTTCATCTATTGTGAGATTATCTGGTTAAAATGAAAGATAGAGTTGAGTGTCATCAGCATAGCAATGGTATGAGAAGCCATGTGCCTGTATGATGGGTCCCAGTGATGTAGTGTAAATGGAGAAGAGAAGAGCTCCCAGCACTGATCCCTGAGGAACCCCCGTGGTCAGTTGATGTGCTTTGGATACCTCCCCTCTCCAGGCAACCTTGAACGACCTACCTGTGAGGTAAGACTCAAACCAGTGGAGTGGAGTCCCTTTGATGCCTAGTGATGAGACGGTGGACAGTAGGATCTGCTGATTCACTGTGTCAAATGCAGCAGATAGATCAAGGAGGATTAGGACTGATGATCTGGAAGCAGCTTTTGCCATCTGCAGGGCTTCAGTGACCGACAGTAATGCAGTCTCTGTTGAGTGGCCCTTTTTGAAACCTGACTGGTTAACGTCCAGCTGCTTAGACTGTGAGAGGAAAAATTAAAACTGGTTGTAAACAGCTCATTCAAGTGTTTTCACTATGAATGACAGGAGAGAAAAAGGTCTGTAGTTCTCTAGAAGTGATGTGTCTAGAGTGGGTTTCTCAAGCAGTGGAGTGACCCGAGCCTGCTTGAATGTGGTAGGGAAAAAGCCAGTGCTGAGAGATGTGTTGGTGATGTATGTGAGTGCTGGTAGGAGTGTGGGAGAGATGGCTTGTAGAAGGTGTGAGGGGATAGGATCTAGAGGGCAGGTGGTGGGATGCCTGGAGAGGAGAAGTTTAGATACTTCTGCCTCAGTGAGTGTAGAGAAGAAGGGGAGATGTTTGGCTGTGGATGTGGCTGATCTAAAATCCTGTGTGTGGGGGTGGGAACTGACTGCTGATGGTTGTAGTTTTATTAGTTAAAGAAGTGGGCGAAATCGTCTGCAGATAAGGAGGTGGTGGGAGGTGATGGAGGTGGACAGAGGAGAGAGTTGAATGTTCTGAAGAGTGTGCGTGTGTTAGAGGTGCTGTTGATTTTGTTGTGTACATATGAACATTTAGCCACATGAATATCATCTGAGAATGATGAGAGCAGATATTGATATTTACCCAGGTCAGACGGGTTGTTAGATTTTCGCCATTTTCTCTCTGCTGCCCTTAGTTTGGTCCGATGTTCACAAAGAACATCGGATAACCATGGGTTAGCGGGAGTAGGGCATGCTGGCCTAGAAGATAGAGGGCAGATACTATCTAGACAAGAAGTTAAGGTAGAACATAGAGTGTCTGTTGAGGTGAGGGAAGAGAGGATGACACAGCAGAGGAGAGATGATAGGGAGAAAGAGAGCGTAGGTTTCGTTTGAAAGTAACTGGTAGTGGGATTGGGGATGCAGGAGCAGTAAATTGTAGATTAAATGTGATGAAGTAATGGTCTGAGATGTGTAGGGGTTTGACCAGGATGTTATCTGTAGAGCAGTTGCGTGTGTATTTGAGGTCAAGTTGGTTGCCAGATTTGTGGGTGTGTGAGGTGACATGGCATTTGAGATCGAATGAGGCTAGGAGGGAGTGGAAGTCTGTAGCATATGGTTTGTCCAGGTGGATGTTTAAGTCACAAAGGATTACAAGTGGGCTGCCATCCTCTGGAAATGAGGACAGCAGCACATCTAGTTCCTCAACAAAGGTGCCCAATTGACCTGGGGGGCGGTAAATGACTACAAGATGGATTTTAATGGGAGTTGAGACTGTAATAGCATGGTATTCGAATGAGTTGTTATTGCATAGAGAGGTGTGGGTTGAGTATTTCCAATTGTTAGTAATGAGAAGACCAGTTCCTCCGCCCCTCCCAGTCTGGCGAGGGTGTGAGGGAAAGAGAAGTTGTTTGAGAGAGCAAGCAGCATGGGTTGCTGAGTCTTCTGGACGGATCCAGGTCTCAGTCAAAGCCAAGATATTGAGAGTGGCGTGAGAGGCAAATGCCGGAGTGAAATCAGCTTTGTTGACAGCTGACTGACAGTTCCATAGACCCACAGAAAAAGAGGGTGGGCATTAGTGGAGGAGGGAATAGGACGCAGATTAGCAGTGTTGCGCTGCCTTCTGCGTGTGAAAGTGGAGCGTGGTAGAGAGACAGTGGGAATGTATTGAAAGCACATTGCAAAAGAGAAAGGAGTTATATTAATAAATATCCGGATGTTTCCAATCTCTATAATGGCAGTGAAGGAGTCCATTGAGTTTGAAGCTCAAAAAAGTGCATCCATCCGTCACTGCTCTGGGGGGTTAATAAAGGCCATCTGAAGAGGGGTTGAATGGGGTTTTGTAAGAAAAATATTCATATTTAAAACGTATAAAGTAAACTATCTAACTTCCGTCAGACCTCCTTCGGCGTTCAACTTACGAAGAAAGTGTAATGGCTCTCACTGTTCAAAAAGCTTACGTCATATGTCATGTCAGTTGAATACGGAAAGCGGTCTGGAAGAAGGGTACATTTTTTGAAATTGTGATTTATACATACTGAAAGCTGAATCAATAAGCTTTCCAATGATGTACTGTTTGTTAGGATAGGACAATATTTGAAAATCTGGAATCTGAGGGTGCAAAAAAATCTGAATATTGAGAAAATCTTCTTTAAAGTTGTCCAAATGAAATCCTTAGCAATTCATATTACTACTACTAATAAAAATGTTATATATTTACAGTAGGAAATTTACAAAATATCGAACATGATCTTTACTTAATAACCTAATGATTTTTGGCATAAAAGAAAAATCAATAATTTTGACCCTATTGCCACAAATATACCCATGCAACTTATGACCGGCTCTGTGGTCCAGAGTCACGTTTTACTTTATACATTTTTAAATATGAATATTTTTCTTACAAAACCCCATCGATTTGCTTCAGAAGGCCTTGATTAACAGTTAGTAAGGTAGCCGTTAAGTTTTGGAATTGGGATTAAGGGATATAGAATAAGGTCATGCAGAATAAGGCATTCAAATCTGCTTTATAAGTAATAAATAGCCAATATCCTAGTAATATGCATGCTAATAAGCAACTAGTTAATAGTGAGAATTGGATCCTAAACTAAAGTGTTGCCATTGTTTCTTCTTAAGCTCATAAAGCTAGTTTCAGCTCAAGTATTTTGTCATCTGACAGCTGGTGTCATTTATCAGACATGTGTTAGAAATGTGGTTCAAGAACAGAAAGTAAAAAGAAGTCATGCGGTCTCTTTATTATTGTGTTGGCATTGTTACAGCCTATATACCTTCTTTCAACATACTTTATTTTCTTTTATTCCAAATAAGGAGCTTTTAGTGATTTATTGACAATGCCATTAACTGAAACTACATGCACAAGGCATGAGGCAAAAACTCTTTTTCATCACCCTCTTCATCAAGATATAATATCTCATGGCATGAAGCAAAGCATGTGGATTATGGGATCTACTCAAACAGCACTTAGAAACCATTTATCTTTAGTTTTGCTGAAGATAATACTGAAAAGACAATTTGTCTTTCTTGACTTAACTGAAGAATTTTCTGAGATCCGTTTCCAACATTTTATCATAGGGATTCCCCCTTCACATCAAAGGAGGAAACACACTGATGTCAATTTATAAACCTTCTGCGTATTTGACAATTTAAACTTCAAAAATATTATCAACCACCAACTTGAATGGTAGTGTGTAATGCACATTATGCTACTTATATCCTATGAATTATTATATACTTTTAAAGTTATTTTGTGCTGTTTTTTCTTAACATTTTAATTTACTAAAAAATGTAATTGTTATCATTTACCCATCCATTTTGATCCAAAGTTTTCAAAAATAACACTCAACCACCATGAATGCATAGTTCGAATTAAAGGGGGTACTGGGCTCATATTTGTTGATTTCGGTTATGTGAACTTAAAAATGTGTAGCTTGGGAATTGAAGAGACACGTGACTAAGTGTAAATGGAATCGTGATACTGATAAATCAGATAGACATTTGATCTGTAAAAACACATGAAGTGGACCATGCAGGTATAAATAGGCCCAGCAAGATAACTGTTGGGGATGCTTGTTGAAATATAGGAAGAAAAATATTTTAAAAATATAGGGTGGTTACATGGAATGTATCTCTGAACGAAACTGACTGTCTTCCAAATAGTTTCACGGGCATTTTTACAGCGTTACCCAAAGAAACACCTTTTTTTCATAAGCACCACCTACTGTCAGAGAGTGAATTAGCATCCATCTGTTTTTGTTATGTGCAGGTGTGTATTATGTAACAATTTCACAAAGCTAAAGTCAGACCCTTCTGTATTTGATCTAAATCTTGAAATTATGCAATGTAATTTAAATCAAAAACAACTGCTCATGCTACATATGTCTATCTTTGTTTGGATCGTGATTAAAATGCAGTGGTTGCCTCGTATAGCAATTTTTTTAAGGCAAGTTTGGCCAGTTATAGAGCAAATAGACAACAATAATTTGCTTAAACTAAGAAAAGAAAAGAAAAAAAAATCGACAGATGGTGTCCAAAAAACTCGGCCATGAAGCGGCCATGAAAAATCAGTTGGTATAGATCTTGCCTTTCATCAAGGCTGAGGTCAGGAATCTTTGGCTTGAAAAGGTTGGTGACCACTGCTCTACATAATAAGTGCATTTACTTTTATTGAAAGTGCACTTTATAGTGTACTTCAAATCTTAAAAGCAAATATTTAGAAAGAAATAAAAACTATACTTGCAATATAATAAATGGTAATATAATGTTAATGAAAAAAGGCCACTTAAGAGAATAAACTATCACGAGTGTTTCTTAACAGTCAAAATACAATTTTAAACTAAATTTTAAATAAGGCAGCGGCTATTTACACTCAGTGAAAATAACATATTTTCTTAGCGATTTCTAAGTGCAAATAGCTGTAGATGATATTTACTCAGTTAAATAGCATACTAAGTTGATATATTCAATATAAGTTGTTATATTCAACACCATATAAAAGTAGCAGTTCTTTGCAATATGTGTAAATAGTAATTACATGTAATTTATACTTTTTGACAGATATATACTATTTACACCTCAGTGTTGTTGTGCATTAAAAGGATGCAATAATAACATTGAGTGTAAATGATTATTAAAATTATTAAATGGATGCCGCCTTAATGGGTCAATAAAAGCCCTCACTATACCCAATAAAGGTTTTTATTATTATTAAACATTTTATTAGGCACTTTATTTCCACATTTAGAACATTTTCTTAATTTTTATTGAAAGTTAATGCATTTCTGGTGTGATTTGTGATGAAAAAAGAGATAAGAACAAACTCTGCCCAAGGGGGATTCGAACCCAGTCAATCGCGTCAAAATCAAGATGCTTAAGCCAAACGCTTTACTGAGTGCACCACTGAAGACATTGAAATCAGAGCGCTTTTTTACATCTTGTTTGGCCCAACCAGGCATTGTTTGCAACCACCTTAAGACACTACGGTGGCCGACACAGGACACAGATGTCATCGTCTGAGACAGAAGAGAATGACTAGCGCTCTGTAGAGCAGTTTGTCCGTTTAGGGCTACTGTAGAAACATGGCGGCACAAAATGGTGACTTCACTGTAAGGAGACCCGCGGTGTATGTACTAATTGCTCATTCTAAGGTGATAAAAACATAACAGTATATTATGTACGTTTTTTTTCACCACTGAAAACATAGTTAGGTATATTATATTGCATTTTTGGCAACAGATCCTATAAATATTACACACTGCACCTTTAAAGGAGGACCAAAAAATGACTGAAACAGAATTATTTAAAATTTACTTTAAAAACATGAAGTATACTTAAGTGTGTTAAGAAACAGTTGTGAAAGTTTATTCTCTTAAGTGGCCTTTTTTCATTAACATTATATTACCATTTATTATATTGCAAGTATAGTTTTTTTTTCTAAATATTTGCTTATATGATTTGAAGTACACTATAAGTGCACATTCAATACAAGTAAACGCACTTCTTTTTCATAAGGGATGGACCACATTTATGATACTTTGATGGTATTTTTTTGTATTTTCTTTGAAGCTTGAGAGCTTTGTGTCCGACTGAAAAAAAAGAAAGAAAAGTCATGGTTTTAGAACAACATGAGGTTGAGTAGATGATGACAGGATTTACATTTTTATGTGAACTAACCCTTTAAGATCCACAATGTTAAATACGTTGAACCCCATCTCTCCGCTTTCACTGTGACTCTCTGCAGGAGGACCCTGTAGCATTCGAGAGGCAGTACAATGAGACTCCTGTCCAGGCACTTCACAGAGTCGAGGAGGTTCTGTCCCTCTACTTGCACCTCATCACATCCACTAACACTCCTGTTAACTGGACCTGTGAACACGAGTATAGCAGCAATGTAACCCCTACTGTGACATCGCTAACCACTAGCACAGGTGAATGCACACACACACACACACACACACACACACACACACACACACACACACACACACACACACACACACACACACACACACACACACACACACACACACACACACACACACACACACACACACACACACACACACACACTCACATCCCTCCAGCAATGATTAAAGCCACATGTTTGTCCTTTGAAAGAGGCTGCGGTGGGATTATCCGGGCAAGATCCTCAGGGGTCCTCCAGCGATGATTTCTACAGGCTGGGCTTCATTGTGGTCTCCATCTGTGCAGGATTTCTTTTCCTACTCACTGCCTACTGCCTCCTAGAGAGAAAGGTATGCCATTCGTCCATAAATGCCATGAAAGCATTTTTATTTGGGTCTTTTTATGCACACAATATTTTAAAATGTGATGTTTCCATAAAGTCAGACAGGCAAGCAATGTCCTTATTGATTGTTTTGCAGCAATATATATGCATTAAGTAAACTGTTCTGGTGCATCTGCTGATATATTTTGAAGACAGGTAGTGACAGACACATTTTTTAGTTATTTCAAAGGCTTGGCAAGATTCCTGACAAAAGACCAGCACAATGTGCTTCACCTCAATCTGGTATTGATTTGTGATAGTGTGTATGTCTAACACTAACTATTTACAGTGCCCTTGATTCTTAGAAGTTGGGTTGGACTTTTAATATCACATGAAATTACAGTACAGATTTATGTGATGATATTCATGTTGAGGAAAATCGGGAGTAAGTGCGGAGGCAGATAATTTGCCAGTGGCCAGTTTTTGTAGGCCTCTTATTAGCCTGAAATGGATTTGGAATGGATATTTATCTCTGTCAGCTGTCTTGTTAAAAATTAACACTGGAGCCAGAAACAAACAAACAGTGAAAGATTTTTCTTATATCTTACATTCATCAACATTAGATCAGCTATAGTACGTTACACACTGTAGTACAGTGAACATCACAGTTAATCTGTAACTGTTTTTAAAGAGAGCAATGAAATTTGTTGAATATGCAACATCACTCGTTCATGTAATTTCATCTGTAATTCTGTTTCCACAACAGAAGCTGCAGCATCAGCTTCACAGTACAAGAATGTCATCAGACTGGGGGTAACAAGTGTTTTATCTTACTATTATCCTGTAAATGGTTTTGCTGTACAATGTTTTAATGTTGTCACACATACTGTATATATTTGAATGCTTTGTATGACCTTTATTGACTTAATATGTAAAAACTATGCATATAGCAAAGGAATATCACAATTTCTCTTTACAGATTACAAGTGGTTCAAAATTTTGAAATCCAAGAGGAAGTGTGTAAGTATTTGATTATTATTTTGGATCAATGTCAAAATTGGCAATAGAAATAAGGTAACACCTTAGTATGGGGAACGATTCTCACTTTTAACTATAGTTCCCTTTCAGTTGGTCACATTCAACGTACGTCGGATGTCACAGACGAATTGGGGATCACTTCAGGGAGCCCTATCAGCTTCGATATATAGAGAACAGGCCAATAAAATTTGGCGTGCGAGATTTGCATCTCGCTCTCCACCCCGCAGCTTGGGTATAAAGCGGAAGTGAAATGCTCACGTGTCTGGGCATTAAGCGCGCTGAGGTGGCTTTAGTGGATGGTTCATGTTCCCATTGCAGGAACATGACCATGGGGGTGCTTAGGTCGAGACTCGCCTATCTCCGGCGAGGTGGAGTCCCTCTAACATACCTCGATCTAGTGCTATTCCTGCCCAGCGGAACAGGGCTACTTCGACGAATGACCGGGGTCACGTTTAGGGCAAACCCACCGAGCATGTCACATTTACAAAAAGGAAAAACTGGTGCGAGGACTTAAGTGCAGTGATAAGGGGAATTTATTAACAAAACAAAACATAAACTCAAAACAAAACCCACGAGGGGGAAAAATACATAATCAAAAACACAAAAACACATACCGACACGGGGAATTCACGGGGAAACGGGAGACGTAGACATTACAAGGATCCGACAAAGACTGACAAACACAAGGGCTATATAAAGGGGAGAAATCAAACTGGGAATGAGGTGGCACAGGTGGGGCAAATGAAACCAATAATCAGATAACAAGGGGGAGGGATCAAACAATGACAGCGGCACATGGCCACACTAACAAAACCCACATGTGCACACAAGACAGGACAGGCATGTGACATAACCCCCTCTCTACGGAGCGGCTACCAGACGCTCCATCAGCCGAGGGCGGGGCAAGAAAGACAGACCAGGGAGGGACGGGAGGGGCAGACCAGGGAGGGACGGGAGGGACAGACCAGGGAGGGACGGGAGAGGGACGGACCAGGGCGGCACGGGAGGGACGGACCAGGCCGGGACGGACCAGGGCGGGCGTGAGGGACGGACCAGGGCGGCACGGGAGGGACGGACCAGGGGCGGGCGGGGACGGACCAGGGCGGGACGGGGGACGGACTAGGGGCGGGGCGGGGGACAGACCAGGGGCGGGGCGGGGACAGACCAGGGCGGGGCAGAGGGGACAGACCAGGGCGGGGCGGGGACAGACCAGGGGCGGGGCGGGACAGACCAGGAGAAACAGATAAGGAAGGGGAAAACAAGGGAGGGACAGGGAACACAAAGAGTTCAGGCGGCCAGGGGGGCCGGAGTGGCCAGCAGAGTTCAGGCGGCCGGAGGGCCGGAGTGACCAGCAAAGTTCAGGCGGCCGGGGCTGGAGTGGCCAGCAGAGTTCAGGCGGCCGGAGGGGCCGGAGTGGCCAGCAGAGTTCAGGCGGCCGGGGGCCGGAGTGGCCAGCAGAGTTCAGGCGGCCGGAGGGGTTGAGTGGCCAACAGAGTTCAGGCGGCCGGGTGAGCCGAAGTGGCCAGCAGAGTTCATGTGGCCGGGGGGGCTGGAGTGGCCAGCAGAGTTCAGGCGGCCGGGGGCCGGAGTGGCCAGCAGAGTTCAGGCGGCCGGGGGCTGGAGAGGCCAGCAGAGTTCAGGCGGCCGGGGGCTGGAGTGGCCAGCAGAGTTCAGGCGGCCGGGGGCTGGAGTGGCCAGCCGAGTTCAGGCGGGCGGAGCCGGAGTGGCCAGCAGAGTTCAGGCGGCCGGGATGGCCAGCAGAGTTCAGGCGGGCGGGGAGTGGCCAGCAGAGTTCAGGCGGCCGGGATGGCCAGCAGAGTTCAGGCGGGCGGGGAGCCGGAGTGGCCAGCAGAGTTCAGGCGGCCGGGATGGCCAGCAGAGTTCAGGTGGCTCGGGCAGAGCAGGCGTCGTTGCGGCGCGGGCAGAGCAGGGCGTCGTTGCGGCGCCGGGCAGAGCAGGGCGTCGTTGCGGCGCGGGCAGAGCAGGGCGCCGTTGCGGCGCGGGCAGAGCAGGCGTGCCGTTGCGGCGCTGGCAGAGCAGGCGTCGTTGCGGCGCTGGCAGAGCAGGACGCCGGGTGACGCGGCCAGAGCAGGCGCCGGGCGGCGCTGGAAGAGGAGGTCGCCGTTGCACCGCTGGAAGAGCAGAGCGCCGGGGCGGCACTTCCAGCACAGAGTCCGCCGGCACCGGGACCACCGGCACCCCCGGAACTGGGACCACTGGCCCAGGGACCACCGGCACAGGGACCACCGGCACAGGGATCACCGGAATATGATCCACCGGAACAGGGACCACCGGCACTGGGACCACCGGAACAGGGACCACCGGCACAGGGACCACCGGCACAGGGACCACCGGCACAGGGACCACCGGCACAGTCACGGGCGCTCCTTCCCTTTCCTCCTCCGCACGGACCACCGGTACAGGGACCACCGGAACACGATCCACCGGCACAGGGGCCACCGGAACACGATCCACCGGGATTGGGACCACCGGAACACGATCCACCGGCACAGGGACCACCGAACACGATCCACCGGCCCAGGGACCACCGAACACGACCGACCGGCACAGGGACCACCGAACACGATCCACCGCACGGGACCACCGAACACGATCCACCGCACGGGGACCACCGGAACACGATCCACCGGGACAGGAACCACCGGAACACGACCCACCGGACCGGGACCACCGCACAGGGACCACCGGAACAGGGACCACCGGCACAGGGACCACCGCACAGGGACCACCGGAACAGTCACGGAGCGCTCCTTCCCTTTCCTCCTCCGCTTACGGACCACCGGTACAGGGACCACCGGTACAGGGACCACCGGAACCCGGACCCACGGAGCTCTCCGAATGGGGTTCCGCG
Organism: Gobiocypris rarus; assembly: GCA_023029165.1. NCBI lineage: Eukaryota > Metazoa > Chordata > Actinopteri > Cypriniformes > Gobionidae > Gobiocypris > Gobiocypris rarus. The sequence continues at coordinate 26,106,103 of CM040928.1, forward strand.
GAGGAAGGGAGTCCAGCTGGTCCACGAACTCCCAAAAGTCCGGGGTCCCCATCCTGTCGACCTCCGTGGGACTCAGAGGCATGTCCAGGCAGAGGTTGAAGACCTCTGCCTTCTCTGCCTCATTAAGGTACAGGTGATGCACCTCTCTGAGGAATTGGCAGGCAAACTCTCGTACACCCGCCCCCTGTTGACGGATGTATCTCGAGTTTACCTGCCGCATCACCTGTACATGTCTGTTCAGCTCCATCTCTGGTGAAACAAACAACAAAAAACAAAAACCAAACTCCTCCTGCTGAGTCCTCAAGTTGGTCGGATCCTTCTGTCACGTTTACAAAAAGGAAAAACTGGTGCGAGGACTCAAGTGCAGTGATAAGGGGAATTTATTAACAAAACAAAACATAAACTCAAAACAAAACCCACGAGGGGGAAAAATACATAATCAAAAACACAAAAACACATACCGACACGGGGAATTCACGGGGAAAACGGGAGACGTAGACATTACAAGGATCCGACAAAGACTGACAAACACAAGGGCTATATAAAGGGGAGAAATCAAACTGGGAATGAGGTGGCACAGGTGGGGCAAATGAAACCAATAATCAGATAACAAGGGGGAGGGATCAAACAATGACAGCAGCACATGGCCACACTAACAAAACCCACATGTGCACACAAGACAGGACAGGCATGTGACAGAGCATACCTCCGCAGGCCCCTATTCCCTCACAAGCGCCGTCTCTGGTGGAGCTTCCACGGGAACCCGCTGGCCCCTCCCATGGGCGTCTGGCGGTTTCCTTCAGGGCTCCCGCGGACGAGATGTCGATCGCTGCATCGGAAGGGGAATTCCAGTCCTCAAAGGATGATGACCCGGCTGTACTGCCTCCCTCTGGGAGAGTGGCAACAGTCGAGCCGGACCCTGAGTTGACGGCTATGCTTTCCTGGGCCGCCGAAAGGGTCGGGCTTGAGTGGAACCCTCCACTATGTCCCAAACCCTCTAGGTTGTATGATTGATTTTTAGGGGCGGGCCGCGCTGGTTCTCAGCGTCCCCCCCAGTACCTTTTGTCCCGGAGGTGCATGAGGAGCTTACTAGGTCGTGGACGACACCCTTTACTGCCAGAAACAGACCTGGTGGCTCCTCCCTCCTCACTACTCTCGACAGCGGGCAAGCCAGGGGATACGAGGGCATCTCGCCAGTGCAGCGTGCTGTCGCGATGCAACTGTGTCTGGCGACCGCTTCCAACTGCCGTGGTGACCCTCGTCTTGCGTCCAAGGCCTGTAGGTTCTCGTCTAGCTTGAATGCAAAGGCCTACAGGTCTTGTGGCCAGGCTGCGTCCGCCCTGCATGCCATTGCGTTGCTGCAGGTCCACCAGGCCCAGGCGCTCATGGACATGCACAAGGGTAGGCCTGGCCCAGAGCTCCTCCGGGAGCACCGGGTGGCAACGGACCTGGCCAGGCGATGTACACCTTGGTTGTCCAAGAGCGGCACCTCTGGCTCAACCTGGTCGACCTGGGTTCCTGGACTCTCCCGTCTCTTTGGCCGGGTTGTTTGGCGACGCGGTCGAGAACTTTGCCCAGCAGTTCTCAGCCGCCCAGAAGCAGACGGAGGTGATCAAACACATCCTGCGCTGGCAGTCCGCTGCTGCCTCCATCCCGCCGCCGGCCACAGCACCTCCACCTGCTCGTCGCCAAGGACGTCCGCCCGCCGCCGCCCCCCGTCCTGGCTAGCGCTCCCCAACCCGTCTCGGTGGCTCATCAGACTCGGCTATGCGATTCAGTTCGCCCGGCGTCCCCCCATGTTCAGGGGTGTTCACTTCACCTCCATGGCGAAAGAGAATGCCTCTGTGCTCCAGGCGGAGATTGCGGTCCTACTGGCAAAGGACGCGATAGAGCCGGTCCCTCCAGCCGATATGAAGTCCGGGTTCTACAGCCTGTTCTTCATCAGACCCAAGAAAGGCGCCGGGTTACGGTCGATCTTGAATCTTCGATTTCTGAACCCGTCCCTTCACAGGCTGCTGTTCAGGATGCTAACGCAGAGACACATCTTCGGATGCATCCGTCCCCAAGATTGGTTTGCAGCGATCGACCTGAAGGACATGTACTTTCATGTCTCAATTCTCCCTCGACACAGACATATCAGTACAAGGTCCTACCCTTCGGGCTGGCCCTGTTGCCTCCCGTCTTTACGAAGGCCATTGCAATGAGAACAGTTGTGCGAACACAGGGACATGGTGCTCAGTCACCTCAGCCAGTAGGGACTTCGGGTCAACTGGGAGAAGAGCAAACTTTGCCCGACACAGAGGATCTCTTTTCTTGGGATGGAGAAAGATTTGGTCGCTCTGACAGCATGCCTAACAGAGGAGCGCATCCAGTCAGTGTTGAACTGCCTGAATTCGTTCAGGGGCAGGACAGCGGTTCCACTGAAACATTTTCAGAGGCTCCTGGGGCATATAGCATCCGTAGCTGCAGTAACGCCATTGGGATTACTTCATATGAGACCGCTTCAACGCTGGCTTCACGACCAAGTCCCGAGATGGGCGTGGCACAGCGGGTCCCTCTGTGTCTCAGTGACGTAGAGATGCCGCCAAACCTTCAGCCCGTGGTCGGACCCTTCATTTCTACGGGCAGGAGTGCCTCTAGAACAAGTGTCCAGGCATGCTGTTGTCTCCATGGATGCCTCTGCCACCAGCTGGGGTGCCACGTACAACGTGCTTGCAGTTTCGGGGCTGTGGATGGGGCCTCAACTGCAATGGCATATCAATTGTCTAGAGTTGTTAGCAGTACGTCTTGCACTCAGCCACTTCAAAACGCTGCTCAGAGGCAAGCACGTTCTGGTCCGTACGGACAGCACTGTGGCCGTTGCGTACATCAACAAACAGTGTGGTCTACGCTCCCGTTGCATGTCACAACTCACCCACCATCTCCTCTTATGGAGTCAGAAGCAGCTGAGGTTGCTTCGTGCCATTCACCTTCCGGGTCTGCTCAATCGTGTGGCCGACGAGCTCTCACGGAACCTGTTCATCGATTGGTGCTCTTCTCACCGAGATGACCCCCGAAGAGGCTCGGTCAGTTCTGTGCTCTCCTTCCTAAAAGATGGGATGGAGAGAAGGCTGTCTCCCTCAACCCTCATGGTCTATTTTTGCCGCTATCGCCGCGTATCATGACATTGTAGATGGTAAATATCTGGGGAAGCACGATCTGATCGTCAGGTTCCTGAGAGGGGTGAGGAGACTAAATCCACCTCGCCCTCCCTCTATACCCTCTTGGGACTTGACTCTGGAGTTAACCGCACTGCAGAGGCCACCCTTTGAGCCCTTGCAGTCAGCTGAGTTAAAAGTTCTGTCCCTTAAGACAGTACTCCTGGTTGTATTGGCCTTCATTAAGAGGGTAGAGGACCTGCAGGCATTTTTGGTCGACCAATTGTGCCTGGAATTTGGGCCTGGTAACTCTCACGTAATCCTGAGACCCCGGCCCAGATATGTGCCCAAGGTTCCCACCACTCCCTTCCGGGATCAGGAGGTGAACCTGCAAGCGCTGCCTTCGGAGGAGGCAGACCCAGCCCTAGATTTTCTCTGTCCCGACCGTGCTTTGCGGATGTACTTGGACAGAACGCAAAGCTTCAGGACCTCAGAGCAGCTCTTCGTCTGTTACAGAGGCCAGCAGAAGGGAAAGGCTGTCTCCAAGCAGAGGATGGCCCACTGGATAGTGGATGCCATCGTCTTGGTGTATGGAACCCAAGATGTGCCCTGCCCGCTTGAGTTAAGAGCCCACTCCACTAGGGGTATAGCTTGGCTTGTGGCGCCTCGCTGACAGATATTTGTAGAGCTGCGGGCTTGGCGACATCTAACAAGTTCGTTAGGTTCTATAGCTTACTGGTAGAGCTGGTATATTCCTGTGTACTCACTTCCCATAGTCAGTAACAACGAAGTGCCCGTTCTAGTGTCGGCTTGCTGCGCCATTCCCTTCCTCTGGAATGGATACGTGCACTCATATGCTACAGGTGAGTTCTCCAAGCATGGTGAACCCTGTGAGTCCTCCGCAACCCGCGGCTGTCGGACGTGGCGGAGCATCCGACACCAGTTGTGACACTGATGCATTGTGAATCTGGTGTCAGGCTGTGTTCCATATGTTGTGACCCCCACGGCGGTCCCATATGTGTATTCTTCCTACGGCAAGCTCGTGTCTTTCCCTCGGCAGACTCCCTGCCGTCTCAGTGTGGTGTTGTCCCCCGCCGACATGGCTGGGGCTACCCCTGGGACTCCCATATGTTTTACTGCCAATGCCAGTCTATATGTGTATTTACCACATGGTAAGAACATGATGTGGCTTCCGCAGCGCGCCCCCTGGGCACGCTATCCCAGCGTTATCCAATAGTCTGTTGAGTGGGTCTCGCGGAACAGCAGTATGACTCTCCCTGCGTGAATTTCCCCGCCCGTACAGGCGGGGTCTGAGGGGCTCTCGCTGGGCACTGGAAGTGGTAGTAACTGTGGCGTTTTCCAAAGGGATCCCAATTCATTGGTGACATCCGACGTACGTCGAACGTGACCGACTGAAAGGGAACATCTCGGTTACATATGGTAACCCTCGTTTGCTGAAGGAGGGAACGGAGAAGTACGTCCCGTCGCCACAGTTGCAGTACCATCACTATGGGCCGAGTCACTGGTTTGGTTCCTCAGTGAAAAACAAGTGTGCGCTGCATTTCCCTTCCACTTTATACCCGCGCTGCGGGGTGGAGCGCGAGATGCAAATCTCGCATGCCAAATCTCATTGGCCTGTTCTCTATATCTCGAACCTGATAGGGCTCCCTGAAGTGATCCCCAATTTGTCGGTGACATCCGACATACGTCTCTGTTCCCTCCTTCATGGAACGAGGGTTACCATACGTAATCGAGATGTTGCTTGTTTCCAGTATAATGGCTGTTTATTAGTTCTTATAAAGCACATATTAATGCTTTATTCTGCATGACCACATTTTTTACACCCCTTAATCCTATATCATATATAAATCCCCCAGTATGAATATAAATGTAATACTTGGTTTGGCATTTGACAAATGTAATGGACATCATTTCCAGTGTTGGGGAGTAACTACATATATGTAATTAGATTAAATAATTTAATTACAAAATAAATGTAACTGTAATCAGTTACAGTTACTGAGAAAAAATGTGTAATTAAATTACAGCTACTTATGGAAATGTTAATGATTACAAAGGGGGTTACATCTGATTATTTTCTGTAAAAGCTAAAATATGCTGAATAATATTAATTTGCATGTTTTTGACGTGCATGACGCCTCCTGCCATTTCAAGACCATTTAGTAAAACAATGCTATTCTGATTGGTTCTCCTATGAATTTGGAGCGCACCACATCCGTCAATTACATCAATCCAAATTGCCACTGAAAGCCTAAAGGCCTGTTCACACGGGACGATTTATGCGTGCATTTATTGCCTACGTTTAAGGGCTTGTGTCTAAACAAAGTGCGCCAATGTGAGTGTGCACACAGACGCACAAAACGGCAGACGTAAAAGCGTCATTAAAAAAACGTTTGTTGTGTTTGGTTTTTTTTTTTTTCCCGGCCTGGAGCTGCTTGGGTGTGAACACAAAGACGCACCGAAAAACGTCTTGGAAAATGGTGGCAATAAGCATGCGCGATAATCATCCCAGTGTGCACAGGCCTTTAGGCTAAACCTGTCTGAGAGGTGCCAAGCCTTTAGACTAAACCTGTCTGAGAGGTGCCAACATGACGAGTGATAAAAATGTGTTCCAGTGCTGGAAAATAGAAAAGTCAGTTACATTACTTTAATAAAGTAATTGAAATAGTTACATTAAATATTACATTTTAAATAGGGTAACTTGTAATCTGTAACCTATTACATTTCCAAAGTAACCTTCCCTACACTGATCAGTTCAGATGTTATCTTCAGCACAATTTAGGATCAGTAAAGGTCAGATGGCCTTGTAAGAAAGTGATGAAAAACAAGGTCCAAAACCTCTTGGTTGAACATTTAGACATAAACTGGGGAACTGCAAGAGATTCATGATGTAACGCTAATAATGAATTAAATCATACAAAATGTAATTAATTGTATTAAATATTTATAAATATAGATAAAATAAAAATACATACAATTCATTTTTAAATAAAAACAATCAAAATAAAACACTGAAATATTAAATGAATTGTAATTATTAGTGCTTGAAAAAAAATTAACAGTTTGTCTTAAATAAACTATTGGTCTACACTCCACCAATAAGCTGGTGTGTAGTGGGCGTTCTGGCGCAATATTGCAGTCCTCGCATCATCCAGCTGGATGTTGCACATTGGTGGTTGTTGAGGAGATCCCCCCCCCCTTCCATGTAAAGCGCTTTGAGTACCCAAAAAGAGCAATATAAATGTAATGAATTACAAATTATTATATTTTGGGATAAAGGGAAAACAAGCCTCTTTCCAGGGTGTTAGGGGTTAACAGTTTATGACCCAAGACCAGTAGTGAAAAATGAAGACCAAGAGTCAGGAGTGCAATTAATTAAATAAAAATTTACTGAAGAATAGTTTGCAGTATCATCAGCAAAAGCCAGCTTCAAGTCTCACAAGGAGTTTGTAGGCCACGCTCCCTCTCTACCAGTTTCGTCGTACCAAGATCTAGACACGTCATTATTGCAAGGTGGATGATTCTGATTCTCAGAGAAAATGAACAGTCATGGTAAATTTCCACACATTTGTCAGTTAATCAGATGCATGTGCCCATAAATCCCATGTTGACACTTTCACCCCGGAATTAGGCACGTAGTGACCTTCCAGATCTGGAGCAGGCACCAGTTTGCCCAGAACAACAAGTCCACCCCATCTCTTAGGATGCCTGTAATCCACCTCCAATTCTGATCTGTAACAGAATACTGTGCGTCTTACACAAACGCAACGATTTGCTTCAGAAGGCCTTTATTAACCCCCCGGAGCCGTGTGGAGCATATTATTTGCCGGACAGATGCATTTTGTATCGACTTCAAAAACAGCAACAGTCAATGCCATTATAAAGTTTGTAAAAGCCAGGACTTTTTTAATATAACACAACTTTTATTCATCTGAAAGAAGAATGCCATATACACCTAGGATGACTTAAGGGCAGGGACGGATTGACAATCTGTGCGTTCTGGAAAAGTCCAGAACGGCCGTCCAACCGAGGGCCGTTGGCAAAAAAAGAAAGAAAAAAAAAGTATAATAACGCAATATGAACAGCTATCAGCAGGGGCACTAATACGATCACTTATATGCTGCTACGTGCAAAAATGAAATTAAATCTCCGGCAGATTGGTTAGCAGATTGTATGGGAAAAAAATTAAGAAAAGAGGGCCAAGTCTCTCGAGACTGATGGAGCATAGTGTAAACAGCTCCACAGCCTCATCATGATGAGGAGAGACAGACAGAGTTAACTTCACACCAGCACAAGGTCCTGGTAAGTGCCAGTAGTAGCAGGACACATAATAATAGGCTGCCTTTATCCCTATCGTAGCGAATTGCATAGTCAGCTAGCTATCAACATGGGTGTGCATGGGATGGAACGATATATTCGTTTTAACCGAATCGGAACGGGCGTCACGGCTCTGTGCATGAATTTACACAGAGAATACACAATACAAAAATAAATAAAACTTGCGCGAAAATGAATGAAATGCGGAACTACTGTTCGAGAGAGACTTGTGTGTGTATGTGTTTGTGTGAGTGTGTGCATTTTCTGCACATTCTGCATTTTTACTTTCTCAAAAAAACCTAAAAAGCCTTTTGAAAAGTGGGGGCCGCTGGCTGGCAATCACAATGTAGGTGATTTCAGGTTTTACTATCCTTATGGGGACATTTGGTTCCCACAATGTAATATAAACAAGGACACACACACACACACACACACACACACACACACACACACACACACACACACACACACACACACACACACACACACACACACACACACACACACACACACACACACACACACACACACACACACACACACACACACACACACACATAGTTTAAAAGCAAAAAAATATGTATCCAACCCCATTTAAAAACTGTGTCTGTGGGTGTCATTTTCTGGACTTTCATCATATTGTATTTGTTTTCATTTCTTTCGTTCACTTTGTTGTATATGAGAGATTGAAGTGAGCTCACATTTTCAACTAGAATGAAGACTAAGGTACTGAATTAAACAGGAAAACATCAGGCATGCCTTGCTACCACTTTAAACATGCTAACATGGAAGGGGGCTAAATAATTGACTAAATTTTTGTTTAACCAAAAAATCCTAGCTTGCACTTTCTGTCTGTTTTCCATCAAAGTGCAGTTTTTCCTTGTCTTTCATTTTTGTGTTTATTATTGTGGAACTGGCAAAGACCTGGTGGTTGTTTGTAAAAGCTTCACATACTAAATTAATAGGGCAGAGGCTTCATTAATAAACAGAACTTTATTATCATTGGTTTTGAGAAGTTACTTGTTGTGAATACCTTGTCTGATAGTCTGATAGTATTGTGGCATAGTACATCCTGGCTAGTGTCTGTTGCGCAAGGCTAGGGGCAAATGGCCGGATGATGGGCCTATTTGGGAGACAGTCCTGGGCTGTTTTTTAGCCCCAGTCCGTCCCTGCTTGAGGGTGAGTAAATCATGGGCTATTTTTCATTTTGGGGTGAACTATCCCTTTAAGCTGCAGTTCTGACCAGAACTTTTCCCAAAACATACTGAAAGCATGTGCTTTCTCTCAGTGAGAGGTACAGACAGTAGTACAGGCAATATTCATCTTGATTCTTTAGTGTTTCAGTAAAAGGAAATATAAAATTAATACAATATAATAAAAATAAAAGACAAAACTATATTTAATCTCTGGAAGCTGGGCTAAGTGAGAAAACACTGTTCCTGCATTCCTGGCATGTTAGGGGCGTGTGATACCTCCAAAATCCAAACACACAACAACATGTAGCTATCAAGTGTTTAGTGACACATCACACATTTCTAGGCCAGACCCTCAGTCGCCACACACACACCAAACACAAACTTTAGAAAACAAAAAGGAAGAACAAATAATCAGTGGTTCTATTGATTAAGTAAAATCAAAACTGGAATGAAATTGTCTAGAAATTGTCATAATAATATAGGAGGATAAATATTAATTGAGGCTTTCATTATGAATTGAATTAGGATATATACAGGTATATTGAAGCGGCAGTGGATTTCAGAATCCACATTTCAACGGTCATGGACTGTTATATTCTGTTTTGTTTCCCGTAGTTCCTGTTTCTCTGCTCCGTTTAGTTTTGGTTTAATTGGTTACTGATTATCTCCATCATTTGTTTCTATGGTTAATTATTTAAACTCCCTGTTATGTTCAGTCCCTTTTCTGCTCCCTATGTTTAGTGGTCAGCGATTTCTCTATGTTTCCCTGTAAGTTCCTGAGTGCTATGAAGTTTAAATAAATACTATCCTGAGTTCCTATTCCGTCTCTTTGTGCATGCTGCAGACCAGACTGTTACCCCTCTAGAGTATGAATTATTAAGAATGATAAATATGTCAAATCAGTACTCTTCGCTTTCAAATTGTTAACATTCTGAACAATAACTAGCACATATGTCTTTCTCATCTTTCTCATCTTTTGTAGACCAGATGACTGACCGACGGAAAGCGCTTGGCTCACACCTCTCCACTGCCTTCTAACTGATTTGAGACAGTCCACAAACAGTGAAACAGACTGCATTATGATTCAGGAAGACCACAGCCATGACATCAACGGTGTTTCCAACATCAGCGGAAACAGACATAAGATATACTTCTGATTATTTGTTAACATAACTCAATCACTTTGGACATTGTACATATGTAAATATGCATATTATTACAAACATCTATTTCTGGACTACTGGATAAGTCAAAATATTGCATGCTCAGTACTGTTACAGTTACATCAATCCACAACAGAACTACTATATAAAACTAGAAAATCAGCCAATCATAATTTGTTTCTCAGTTGGTTTCAGTTGTCAATCTAATCTAATGCTGATGTTGTTCATATGTGGGCAGTATCTTACAGTAAAGGCTTCAGTTGTTAATACAGAACTTTTTTTTATTATTATTTCTTCCCATTTACATATATTATACATTTGAAAGAGGTTAAGAATTGAGAAAAAATGGTCAGAAAACAATTATTAGGCAAAATACTCCAGATAACACTGTCTCACATTTCTGGCATTTTTTTCAAAAAGAGGTCAAAATGTTATCTTCTTTTTTTCCCAGTGACATGCTGATATGAAAATGTTGTTTGAGCTGACAACAGCACATTTTACAAAACAGATTTATTTTGCTAATTAAAAATAAAGGTTATTTACTGGCAACAAATCACAAAAGGTCTGTTATAGATTATTACAATGTTCTTCACTAAGAAAAGGTTATTTTAAGAACTGATCACTCTTGGGATGGTTCTTCAATGGCATCGCTGCGAAAACTCGCTTTTGAAACCTTTATTTAGTATATACCCGCATTCGTGCATGGGAACTTTAATGTGGTTTAGGACAAAGCCACACAAAGCCAAAATCCATGCAGGATGGCATAATATACTCTTAAGGGAACAGAAGAAAACAATTCCAGACATGAATGTTTCCGGGCGACCCACTTGAGAGTTTTTATTTGCATTTTGTTTCTGTCTGGAGTGTGTGTGTCACCGTTTCTTAGCATTTAACACTCAAAGGCTTCTCTCGAAATCAAAAACAAGGAAATGTGGTGAAGATTTTCGGACGTCTGCTTTTGATTACGACAAGCCCATAATCCAAAAGGAAGAGCTTTTGTTTAGCAGAAAAACAGGACGAAGCTTCTTGTGAATGAGATTCGAAGGATTGCTCTAAAGATGCTGAGTGAGCATATTCCCAGTGTAATGCAGTAGTCCAACACACTTTACACAGAAATAAACAGAAACATTCAGGAGCAGGAGTAATGTTAACATGCGTTACAATTAAAAGATGACACTGAACAATTAACAGAAAGAACTGAGGGCTTAAATACACACACTGATGATTAACTGAACAAGAAACAGGAGCACAACTTGGGGTATGTTTACACGATAACAATGTACCAAAAACGGAAAAGATTTTCCTTTGCGTTTTTTTTTTTAGTAAAGGCGGCACTATTGTCAAAATGATCCCTGTTCACACGGATCTTGAAAAATTATATAAAATGCTGTATTCTGCATGCCAGGCCAATAGTTGGCGATGTCACTTTTTGGCACCATTGTAGTCACCATTTTCAAAAGTTTGCGTTTTCAGTCCACTAAAATGCAGTTGTCATGTAAATGAACGGCCAAAACATATAAAATTGTTTACGTTTTTAGAAAGCTGTGTCGTGTAAATGGCCCCCCAATAGGTGACAACTAATGCTACGTCCCAATTCGCCTACTTATATTATGCCCTAAAAGTATGTCGTGTTTTTGTGAAGAAAAAGCACATACGTTTGAGTGTGTAGGGTACATAGACTGTATAAAAATATGGACGTGGTGTCCGTGACGTCACCCATAGGATTCTGAAGAGCAGTTTTGAAGCGCGTAAAGTAGGGTCGAGCTGGCCGTTGCCATCTTGGCAGCACATCATTCCGCGTCACTCCTGGATAATAGAAAATGGGGAAAGAGGCGGGACGTGGGCGGAGCTGAGTTGACGTGTGACTAACAGACAGAATACGAATGGCTATCCACCTGTCACTCAGTGACCACGCCCCTAATTATGCAGAACTTTAAGGCTTTATATAATGTAAACGAATGAGTTATAAAAAAAATTCACCCCCCTCACAGTTTTCATGAAGGGCGAAATTAGCCGTATAGACTAAAACCACAATTTGTACCAGGCTGTAAACATGTTTTTTTTCTGCTGTAAATTTGGGTATTTTAACATGGAGCTCAGTGAGATTCTGCTCCCTCCTGGAGCTTGTCTCTAGTGGCCAGTCGATGAATTGCAGTTTAAGTCACTTCCGTATTGGCTTCAAGAGGAACTAGGGGAGATTGCCGCTTGGTCGGGTAGAGTGGGGGAAAACGTCCCCATGGGGTGAAATGCCCCATGCAATTTTGTAATTTTCATACCTGCTTTATAATTTATGCCATTATCACTGAAACTAGGAGGCACATTTAACTTTTGTTTCACAGAAAAGTTACACAGTCCTTAAGGGGGACATTTTCCCTCAAGCAGGCAAGCTTTGGGACATTTTATAATTGCATCTTTGACAGACAGCGGTCAGACAGATCTGTCGCTTAGTTACGAGCATCCTGTCACCATTTAAACTGCCCTGCCGATCATGTCAAAGTGAAAATCCTCCACATTCAATTTAATGTAACGATGCATTCAAGCCATGTCGTTATTACCGTAATTACGAGATTTCAACTTGTAAAAAGCATTTAAACCCTTGCAGAGCTCGTAATTAATAATACTAATAATGTGCTACATTTATTTAGCGCCTTTCTCATCACTCAACATGTGGAAGGTGGGAATCTCCTCAACCACCATCTTTGTGACGGCAGTGTGCCAGAACGCTTACCACACACCAGCTGATTGGTGGAGAGGAGCCAATCTGTATACATGGGGATTATTAGTAGGCCATGACAACAGACACATTTGGCCAGGATGCCGGGGTTACACCCCTACTCTTTTTCCGAAGGACATCATGGGATTTTTAATGACCACAGAAAATCAGGACCTAAAAGTCAATGAAAATGAATCTACACCTGACAATTACACATTCACAAAAATATATTTCAATGCTTTTTATATAGCAGTCTCAAGCAATCCCCCTCTTCACATTTGACACGGTGCCATCGAGTGTTAAAACATGAAAGGCAAAGTTTGAATTTACGGGTATGTCTCTCTTTGGCTAATGTACTTTCAAGATGGAGGGGCAAAATGGCGACCGGCATTCGAACCCCTCACCCGTTTGTATTTTCAATGGCATATTATAAACTTACGAGAATACTTTTAACTTGAAAGAAGTAAATATACATTAATGAGCACATATATTTTTTAAAGAACGAAGTGTTTTTAGCTAAGAAAAAAATAAAAAAGTTACACAGTGTAGCTTTAAGGCAAGCCTGCAACATTAGCTGAAAAATGCCTGCAGGTTACACATGCTAACGCTGAAGTACGCAGGAAAGGAGGAAAGTGAGGAAACAGCTTATCGTTTATTGAATCGACAGCCCATCGGCAAATCTTCAACGTATGCTCTGAAACATTTGTTTTGGACTGATTTATTTTTTGATAAAACTATGTTTTATAAGAGAAGTCATGGACAATTTTGCGACAGGTAGGATTTAGTTTACAGAACTGGCACAGGATTTACATCTTGACCTGACCTAACCAGTTTGCCTTAAAAGGTCAAATGTCAGGTCTTCTATGTTAAAACAAAATTCCCCTCCATCTAAAATGTTTACATTTTAAAATAGTATATAGCTAATATTATGTGCACTATTATCATTCAAAGTTTGGGGTCAGAAAATAAAAAATATATTTATAATAATGCATTAAATTATTCAAAAGTGACAATAAAGACATTTATAATGTTACAAAAGAACCCGAGGGGGGAAGAATTTATCAAGGTATCGAAAAAAGATTATGCAGCACAACTGTTTTCAACATTGATAATAATAATTAATGATTTCTGAAGGATCATGTGACACTGGAGATATTTCAGCTTTGCCTTTACAGGAACAAATACATGTAATAATGTTTAATGTTAGCAAAATATTAATGTTTGACTGTATTTTTGATCAAATAAATGCAGCCTTGTTGAGCATAAAATACTTATTTTAAGAAACATTAAAACAATGCCAACCACAAACTTTTGAACGGTAGTCTAATTACAATTTCTAAATTTAGAATGCATTTGGAATAATTTAGTTATTATTTAATAATGTTAGTCAATAGTTATGAAACCCATTTATATATTTTTAAATATAAATATAATAAAAATATTTCAAAGCTGTAAGTGTGTGGCATTTGTTTACACATGGGGAATACAATAATAATAATTCATTCTCATCTCCACGAGGATGATTGGCATTAATGCAAAATATTATTTTGCCACTAACAAATTAACAAATTAATGTTGAATGTTTCCACATACAACTTAAGTTGTAACTGGCTAATAGGCTATTCGCCTATATGTTACTTGCACCAAAGATGAAGAATTAAAAAAAAAAGAAAATTGTGCCAACCAACCTCAGTTTCTGCAATGAATTCTCTTTCTTTCCCACACTTTTCTTTTGTCACTCTTGCCAAGGTCAGCCTTCATCACAGATGTCTGTGAACATCAAAGATGTCTGTGAACATTTTCCCTCCACATCGATTTTTCCTGGAGAGCATTCCTGTTGTGCTAGTCAGTTGCCTTGCCACAAGGGAAAACAATGTTTGGCTGTACATTCATGGCTCTCCATTAGAAGACTTGTTGAAGACTTTCTAAGTTTCAGACAGACTTCTGGTATGCCTAATATTTTGTATTTCTCAAGCTGCCTAGAAATAAGAACAAGCACAGAATGAATTGCGATTTTAAAAATGTTCAAACCCTTACCACACACTTGACCTGCCAAAATCAGAATCACAGCTCCCTCTAGAGGTGAAGACGTCAACACTATAACATTATTAAACACAAAGCTGTGTTACACAGTGTTGTGAACATCTTTTAGTTAATTTGATTTTATTAAAATCCTCTCACAGACACATTTTTGGGATAAGGCCTTGGTAACAATATTTATTTGATTCATTTCACTAACTCCATTCAAAAAGTGAAACTTTTATATTCATACTTGTATATTATATTAATTCATTACACAAAGACTAATATATTTCAAATGTTTATTTATTTTATGATTATAACGGACAACTAAGGAAAATCCCAAATTCAGTGTCTCAGAATATTTGAATATTACTTAAGACCAATACAAAGAAAGGATTTTTAGAAATCTTGGCCAACTGAAAAGTTTGAACATGAAAAGTATGAGCATGTACAGCACTCAATGCTTAGTTGGGGCTCCTTTTGCCTGATTTACTGCAGCAATGCGGCGTGGCATGGAGTCGATCAGTCTGTGGCACTGCTCAGGTGTTATGAGAGCCCAGCCCACTGGACCTCAAGCAACGTGGATCGTGTGCCTCTCCTCTCTCCCTCCAGACTCTGGGACCCTGATTTCTAAAGGAAATGCAAAATTTACTTTCATCAGAGAACATAACTTTGGACCACTTTTTGTCCTTTTTGTCTTTAACCCAGGCAAGACGCTTCTGAAGCTGTCTGTTGTTCAAGAGTGGCTTGACACAAGGAATGTGACAGCTGAATCCCATGTCTTTCATACGTCTGTGCGTAGTGGTTCTTGAAGCACTGACTGTAGCTGCAGTCCACTCTTTGTGAATCTCCCACACATTTTTGAAAGGGTTTTGTTTCACGATCCTC
Source organism: Gobiocypris rarus (assembly GCA_023029165.1). Lineage (NCBI taxonomy): Eukaryota > Metazoa > Chordata > Actinopteri > Cypriniformes > Gobionidae > Gobiocypris > Gobiocypris rarus. The sequence goes on from CM040928.1 coordinate 26,121,560, forward strand.
TCCAGGGTGCGGTTATCCCTATTGCTTGTATACTTTCCCTTCCCTTCGCCTCTCTATTAATGTGCTTGGACACAGAGCTCTGTGAGCAGCCAGTCTCTTTTGCAATGACCTTTTGTGTCTTGCCCTCTTTGTGCAGTGTCAATGGTCGTCTATTGGACAACTGTCAAGTCAGCAGTATTCTCCATGATTGAGTAGCCAACAGAAATTTTTTACAATATTCAAATATTCTGAGATACTGAATTTGGGATTTCCCTTAGCTGTCAGTTATAATCATCAAAATTAACAGAAAAAAAAATTTGAAATATATCAGTCTGTGTGTAATGAATGAATATAATATACAAGTTTCACTTTTTGAATGGAATTAGTGAAATAATTGCCCCCCAACCTCCCCTTGAGGGACAGAGGTCCACCCACTAAATCTTAGAGAAAAGATACTTGGATAAATATTTTATAAATAGGCCTATCTCTACATGTTTACTGGCTCCCCCAGTACTTGTTGCAGTGTAGGAATAGTGGGTTAAGCAAAAGAAAATGTACAGTATTGTTCAAAGTAATAGCAGTACAATGTGACTAACCAGAATAATCAAGGTTTTTAGTATATTTTTTTATTGCTACGTGGCAAACAAGTTACCAGTAGGTTCAGTAGATTCTCAGAAAACAAATGAGACCCAGCATTCATGATATGCACGCTCTTAAGGCTGTGCAATTGGGCAATTAGTTGAATGAGTTGAAAGGGGTGTGTTCAAAAAAATAGCAGTCTGGCATTCAATCACTGAGGTCATCAATTTTGTGAAGAAACAGGTGTGAATCAGGTGGCCCCTATTTAAGGATGAAGCCAACACTTGTTGAACATGCATTTGAAAGCTGAGGAAAATGGGTCGTTCAAGACATTGTTCAGAAGAACAGCGTACTTTGATTAAAAAGTTGATTGGAGAGGGGAAAACCTATAAAGAGGTGCAAAAAATGATAGGCTGTTCAGCTAAAATGATCTCCAATGCCTTAAAATGGAGAGCAAAACCAGAGAGACGTGGAAGAAAATGGAAGACAACCATCAAAATGGATAGAAGAATAACCAGAATGGCAAAGGCTCAGCCAATGATCACCTCCAGGATGATCAAAGACAGTCTGGAGTTACCTGTAAGTACTGTGACAGTTAGAAGACGTCTGTGTGAAGCTAATCTATTTTCAAGAATCCCCATAAAGTCCCTCTGTTAAAAAAAAGGCATGTGCAGAAGAGGTTACAATTTGCCAAAGAACACATCAACTGGCCTAAAGAGAAATGGAGGAACATTTTGTGAACTGATGAGAGTAAAATTTTTCTTTTTGGTTCCAAGGGCCACAGGCAGTTTGTGAGACGACCCCCAAACTCTGAATTCAAGCCACAGTACACAGTGAAGACCGTGAAGCATGGAGGTGCAAGCATCATGATATGGGCATGTTTCTCCTACTATGGTGTTGGGCCTATTTATCGCATACCAGGGATCATGGATCAGTTTGCATATGTTAAAATACTTGAAGAGGTCATGTTGTCCTATGCTGAAGAGGACATGCCCTTGAAATGGTTGTTTCAACAAGGCAATGACCCAAAACACACTAGTAAACGGGCAAAGTCTTGGTTCCAAACCAACAAAATTAATGTTATGGAGTGGCCAGCCCAATCTCCAGACCTTAATCCAATTGAGAACTTGTGGGGTGATATCAAAAATGCTGTTTCTGAAGCAAAACCAAGAAATGTGAATGAATTGTGGAATGTTGTTAAAGAATCATGGAGTGGAATAACAGCTGAGAGGTGCCACAAGTTGGTTGACTCCATGCCACACAGATGTCAAGCAGTTTTAAAAAACTGTGGTCATACAACTAAATATTAGTTTAGTGATTCACAGGATTACTCACAGCCTTAAGAGCGTGCATATCATGAATGCTGGGTCTTGTTTGTTTTCTGAGAATCTACTGAACCTACTGGTAACTTGTTTACCACGTAGCAATAAAAAATATACTAAAAACCTTGATTATTCTGATTAGTCACATTGTACTGCTATTATTTTGAACAATACTGTATATAGTGCATTGTGTGGTGGACTTCTTGCACGCGGCAGCCTTTAAAGAAAAAAAGTAATGAGGGGTCTGTGCCCCAGTATAGCTTTATGTCTAGCAGCGCCCCTGGTGGTGATGTAACTAGTTACATTGTGGAAACTATAAAAGTGAAATTCCCGGATACGTTGTCACAATGTAACTTTGTAACGTTGCCAGTTAGTAACTGCAACGTCGTGGCAACTTCATGGATCAATAGCTGTGTGATGGTAATCAGTTGGTAATTTTTATAATTATTTATTTTTCAAGAGGCGGATATGCCGTAGTTTATCCTAATTTATGTCTTCATTTGCCCACACTAATTTAAAGGCTATTTCAATAGCTGTAAATGACGAATGCAGACTCAAAGTGACTTAATTTCATTCATTCATTTATTTTGAAAAAAAAAAAAACACAAACGAACAATAAAACACCCAAATTATTAAACAAAAACATAGGACATACAGCGGAACATGAATGATTCAAGATACTCTGTGCTCAGCATTATAATGTTAAACATACATAATGTATATGTTGTGCTAGCGTACCATTTGCTAGTTGACATATCAAATGAATCAGGAAAGATACCATATATATATATATATATATATATATATATATATATATATATATATATATATAGGTATAAATATTAACCAAAATACTTAAAGTAGACTGTAATGTTACTTAACCAATCTTACACCGTTGTTGAACTTTTTTTTTTTTTTAGATAACTGGCGATAAAACCATAGACAGTAAAAGAAATGGACACAGCGACCCCATAGACTTCAACGGAGATAAGTGAAGTCAGTTAGAAGCACTCCCTTCCTGATGGCTGAGCGTACTGCGCCGACTCAGATATGACGTGAGCAAACTGTCTGACAGTTGTAAGGCTTCTAGTAGTTGAGGAAAGTGAAATCTTAATCACGTTGTTGAAATATATTGTCCCATTGCTTATGGCTCTCTATGGGCTTCTCCCCATGCTTCTCCCTTGACTTTATCAGACTTTATGCCTCCACGTCCCCCCGATTGCCTCATAGACAGTAAAAGATTGCCTGCCAGCGTCTCCTCCTGTCTTTACGGGTCTATACTGTAAAGTACGGTAGACTATTTTTACAAAAACGGCTTCTACGGGGCGATAGTGTAAGATACAAGGTAATGGAGCCTTTTATACATTGTCGTGTTTCTTTAAAAATAAACAATGGTCAAATGGAGTCTTTAAATGCCTCAGATGTAAAGTTATTCGCTGTCAAAGTGACGCCAAAATGAATGGGAGTCAATGGAATGCTAACAGCAGGTGATGGCTTGGTTGTGTTTATGGTTGCCACCAGCGCAGTCTCATTCAAAAGATGTAGAGAGGCCATGTCTGTCATTCCAATGTTTTCTATGAAATATTATGCAATAGAAAGTTTAACACGCCAGAAAAATTTACTATTTTTAATAATAATATTGATAATAATACCTACGGCACGCACGCACTCTTCATTTGTGGAGGCGCGCACTGTGGGTCACGTCACTGTAGGGTATATAAAAAGATCGCCCGTATTCTTAATTGTTGAAAAGAAACATTTATCTTAAGGGGAATTTCAATCTTGTGTCTGACTTTTAATTACACATTTTAAATAGCAAATTCTGATAATCAGAACATGAAGAACCTGCAAATGATGAGAATCAAAATTACGAGCAGGTGACGTTGCATTTATGTTAGTAAATCAGTAAGTCGTGGAATTAGCAATATATTACGAATTTATTATGCATTTATTACATATCTGGTACGTCCTTGGTTATCTAATAACGTTAGGCGATCGTACTGGCGACGTTGTGTTGGTAATTTAATGGTAATGATATTACAGGCATGCAACTTACCATGTCAGTAAGTCATAAAATTACCAAAATATTACGTGTAGAGTACGTATCTGGAACGTTGTTGGTAATCTTGTAAGATCGTACTGACAACGTTGTGAGAAGGTAATTTTATGGTAAGGAAATTACAGGCATGTGACGTCGAGACAGTATATGTTGTCAGTTCGGTCATGAAATTACGTATGAATTAATGATGTAACCGTAATATTGTGTAAATGGACTGCATTTATATAGCGCTTTTAACAGACCAATGGTCATCCAAAGCGCTTTACATATTGCCTCACATTCACGCTTTCATTCACTCACCGACGGCGGTGTCAGCCATGTAAGGCGTCATCCAGATCGTCGGGAGCAGCTGGGGTTAGGTGTCTTGCTCATGGACACCTCGACACTTGGTCAGGTGGATCCAGGGATCGAACCACCAACCTTCCGGTTTGTAGACAATCTACATGAACCACTGAGCCACTGCCGCTGCCCTGCCACTGCCCTGTGAGCTTGCTAGGTCTGTGCAACAAAAGTAACTTAATGGCCAGCCCAATGCTCAACCGGGCAGCCAAATTCTCCTCTGCATTTGTACATCTGGGGGTGTTTTGGGGTTGTTGGAGTGTCAAAATGGGGGTAGAACTTATGGGGGTAGAAATCAACCCACAGAATTTGTCTTTTTTTTTTTTTTTACCAGTGGCAACAACTTAAAAGTAGCCAAATTCTGCTCGAAAACCGCAGACTTGGCAACACTGCTCAACATCCATGGCCAAGCTGTGATAAAAACGAAATGCTATTGGCTATTTAAAAAAGGGGATATGTCCCACCCTGTCTTCCTGTTTCAGTAAAATAAACCACAAATTGTTATTTCCTTAAAACTTTGGAATATTATGGTTACTTTAATGAAATGCGACAGCCTCTATGACATATGCGGTCGACAAATGCGACCTCCGGAGGATGCAGCCTTTGAAATGAGATGAACCCAAAAATGATAATTATGTCATCATGTACTCAACCTCAAGTTGTATACAAATGTAAATCTTGTATGAATTTCTTTCCTCTGCTGAACATCCCTGACCGAGCTGTGATAAACGAAACGCCATTGGCTGTTTAAAAAAAAGGGGATACGTCCCACCCTGTCTTCCTGTTTCAGTAAAATACACCACAAATTGTTGTTATTTCCTTATGACTTTGGAATGTTATGGTTACTTTAACGAAAAGTGACAGCCTCTATCTATGACACATGCGGCCGACAAAAGCGACCTCCGGAGGATGCAGCCAAAAATGAACCCAAAAATGATAATTCTGTCATCATTTACTCAACCTCGAGTTGTATACAAATGTAAAACATGTATGAATTTCTTTCTCTGCTGAACACAAAAGAAGTTCTTTTGAAAAATATGGGTAATCAAACATGATGGGCCCCATCTACCATAGTACCCCCCTATTATTTTGGTTACCCATATTATACAACTTTGTTACTACAATTAGAAATTAGTTCTACATTCAATTTACCGTAAATGATGGTTAGTACATTGGCAGTACACAATTTAATTAAATTCCTAAATTTCAATAGAATTATGAAATAACATAAGATGTACTACTTAAGGGGTAAAAAAAGTCAAAACAAAATGTTAAGTTCAACTAATTGCATTTAATAAAATTGTAGATTATAAAACAACTTTGAATATAACTTTGTAATATTATTAATAAAAAAACAATTAATAAATATAATGTATTATTGGCAGTATTAATAATATAATACATCATTATACATATGGGAATCATTGAAGCATAAGATGATGTAGTAATTTCATCAGATTTAGAAAACGAAGCTGCCTCTACTCTCAACATAAGCCGTGCAATTCGTTTTTCCGACTCACTGAGATGACGCAGATTGACTGGCAGATCATAAGGTGTGTCTGTATAATTTCACATTTGATTTACTATCACAGATGGGGAGCAGGATTCCTCAAAGGCAGTAGCAGATGCACTGTGCCAAATAAAAAAAAACCCATCTTGGCTGTTAACGTTATATGTCATGGTCTGTGGGGTTCTGGACACTTTACAGAAGTCTCACAGAACTCCAGTCCGCTGGTCCACTGAGGGCTGACGTAAAAGCTGAACTTTTTGAGGAACATTGTGTCCTCTTTCACTAGATGTTTCTGTAATCTGCATTCGACCCATACTGGGTTACTTTTTTTGACACCTGAACCTTTTCATTGTTGTTTTAGATCAGGGTTCCTCAAACTCAGTCCTGGAGGGAAAGTGTCCTGCAGAGTTTATCTCCAACCCTGATCAAACACACCTACCTGTGATTTTTTTCCTGTGATCCTAAAGACCTTGATTAGCTTGCTCAGGCGTGTTTGATCAGCGTTGGAGCTGAACTCTGCAGGACACCGGGCCTTCAGGAGGTTCAAAAAGAACATATTTGGAGAAATATCCTAGTGGTTTCAGTCAGTGTAACCAAAACTGTTTGGTTACCAAAAATCTTTTAAAATATCTTCTTGAAATCCAAGTTGAACGACATAAGGTGAGTAAACTATGGGTAGACTATCCCTTTAAGTTAATAAGAATTATACAATATTATGCCATGGTCTGTCTGAATACTTGCATTGCAGCACATCCACACATACAATGGCATGAAAAGTATTGAGACACCCCCCCCCCAAATCAAGCACCAAGGCTTGCAGACGATTCTACAAACATTTGTGAAAGAATGGGTAGCTCTCAGGAGCTCAGTGAATTCAAGCGTGGTACTGTGATTGGATTTATTGCAAAGGGTGGCAACCTTTCATGAAATTTCCTCACTACTAAATATTCCACAGTCAACTGTTAGTGGCATTATAAAAAAGGCAGCAATTGGGGACACCAGCAACTCAGCCACAAAGTGGTAGGCCACGTAAAATCACAGAGCGGGGTCAGCGCATGCTGAGGTGTACCATGCGTAGAAGTCACCAACTTTCTGCAGAGTCAATAGCTACAGACCTCCAAACTTTGTGTGGCCTTAAGATTAGCTCAAGAACAGTGTGTAGAGAGCTTCATGGAATGGGGTTCCATGCCAAACAGCTGCATCCTAGCTTTACATCAGCAAGTGCAATGCAAAGCGTCAGATGCAGTGGTGTAAAGCACGCCACCACTAGACTCTAGAGCAGTGGAGACGTGTTCTCTGGAGTGACCAATCACACTTCTCCGTCTGGCAAGCTGATGGACAAGTCTGGGTTTGGCGGTTGCCAGGAGAACAGTACTTGCCTGACTGCATTGAGCCACCTTTGGGATGAATTCGAGTGGAGACTGTGAGCCAGGCCTTCTCATCCAACATCAGTGCCTGACCTCACAGATGCGCTTCTAGAAGAATAGTCAAAAATTCTCATAAACTCACTCCTAAACCTTGTTGAAAGCCTTCCCAGAAGAGTTGAAGATGTTATAGCTGCAAAGGGTGGGCCAACTCCATATTATACCCTACGGATTAAGAAAGGGATGTCATTAAAGTTCATTTACATGTAAAGGCAGGCGTCCCAAAACTGGCAATATGGTGAATATCTGGCTCACACAGAAAAAAAAATAAAATAATCTACTACTGTTGTTCGGCCAGGACACATCCCGTTTGATATTACGTTGTCTGGGAAAGTTGGAAGAATGCCTATGGCTGAGCTGGTTTATCCTGGGATTGGGCAGAAGACTCGGTTTGGCTTTAACTGCTCAGATTTGTCAGATTTGAATGACCACCTGAGGCAAATTCCCAAGGTTTCAGGGCACCTCAAATAAATCAAATTAACCAGCTATAAGATATGTAGTATTTCATTAAGCCCCAAAGCTCCATTATGGGCTTCTGGAATTGATTGACTCTCAAGTTGTAATTATAGCGAAGCTGAAAGAGGGCTACATTTCTGTATTGGTTATAACTGTTGAGATAAACATCTAGCAGAGTTTATATTAAACTTTTTTCTCTGACTAAGGTTAATATTAAAGCTCAAGACGCAATATACCCTTGAAATGACAAAAGGAGTGCAAGTTCATTCAAGAGTATGCTGAGCTCTGAGATTTCCACAGATGTTGTACACGTTTTAATATTTAGACCACTTCCATTACTGATTGCTATTGGGATGTGGAGATAGTTTCAACCAGTGTAACAAAAAGTGTTTATGAAAAAAATAAAAAATTCTTACCCTAGCTTTAAGTGATGACAGAATTTTCATTTTTGGGTGAACTTTCCCTTTAAGCTTATGAAAACCTCATTCAAAGAACTAGACTGCAAAACAAACTAACAGCTCCCTCTAGAGGAGTTCTGCTCTTAACAAAACAGGATGTCTTTCAACATGGACGTCGTAACATTATGAACTCAAAGACAAAACTTTTACACAGTGTTGTGAAAGTCATTTAATCGTAGAAGATTTTAGAAAAATCAATTCTTGATTATGAAAAGTTATAAATTCAACATTGTTTTAGAAAGCTAAACAGCTTGAGTTGACTCACTCCAGAAGAAAAAAAACAATTCTCAATTTTTTGGTTGTCCTTTGTTGCTTAAAATTGAAGAAACAGAATGAAAAATGAACCAATAGTTCACAACACAATGTCTGTCTTAAAAAGATGAAGACCATTGAAAACTTTCTTGACTTGACGACCAAACAGCAGAAGAAACCTTCTTTCTATCCTTACAAAAACAAACAAAAGGTCAAATACCTTTAAAAAAAACCCAGATTCTTCCAAACTGGTTTCCAAGAGTCAAGAACTCATCTAGAGAGGGTGACGGTGTTACAGGTTTTCACTTACCAATATACCACTGTACATAAAGCTGAGAGCTGGTCTGAAGTTTGCTTTTGCAATTACAAGACTGAAAATGCAGTCCAACTGTGAAATCTAACTTCATACATTAAGTGGCCCTCAATGACAAGACTGTCTCAGGCCCACAAGCAGTTCATTTGGGAAGGGGTACGGATGCATTGGGGTTCCAGATGAAGCAGGGTCAGTAGGTGGTAAGGGTCTGAGCCGAAGCAAAGGGCTGGATCACCGGTTCATGGGCCTCAGGAGCTCTGTGGCTGTGGCAGCGTCTGGAAACAGGTTATGGTACGTAGGGAGGGGCACGTAGGCAGCTGTGATCATTTTACCTGTGAAAAGGAAAGAGATTGCATTTAATTGTCTCACACAGATCATGCAAAATTTGATTGATAGGAGAAAATGGGACAGGTTTACCTGCAAACCACCGCCCGTGCAGAGCGCTGACAACAGCCATTGCTACTGGGATGGTTGGACATTTTACATAAACATTTCCCTGCGAAACAAGAGCAAAAGTCAGGATGTCATATGTATGAAGCTATAAAATGTAAGGCTGAGTCTCACAAAAAAAAAAAAAAAAAAGAGGAAAGAAATGAAAATTTCATGTGTAAAACCATAGTTCACTTTCGGGTCAGAATGGACCTGAACGCAAAAGGTGTAGCAATTTAGTTTAAACTGTTAAATTATTTTTAAAAATGTGGGGAAAAAGGAGTCTTAAAACATTTAAAGTTTCTTTTTGTACTAAAAACTATGGATTTGTATGTACCTCTTCTGGGTCAAGATGGACCCAAATGCATTTGGAAAATTAAAGGTGGAAAGAGATCTGACATGGCCTTTTTACATTTCCCTTTAAAGGGTTACTTCAGCGATTAGCATGAAGCTTTATATCAGTAGAAAACTAGGAGTATATTCGAATTATCGTACTTTCCCCCCTCATATGACCCTGAGACGAGAGAATTATGTATTTTATTTCTGGAAAAATTCCTCCGATGGCGCAAATATCATCATTTTGCATCATCGGAGGAGTTTTTGTCCAGAGGCTAAAGACTACAGCCAGCAGTGAGCGCTATTTCCGCATGTTTTAAACATTGCACTCACAGCACTCGGCTCACGGAGCTGCGTGGAGACCAAAGTGAGTGTTTTAACTTTTAAAATGAACTTCCTATGAAAGTTAAGCTTCTAAAGACATGAACTGAACACGCGCCAGACTGAACGCGTGCTGTGAATGCTACCGCAGCCGCGAATCCCGCGCTTCCCACAGCTCATGTGATGAATGTAATCCGATCCTGCTGCGTTTGTGCCGTGACAATCAATCAACTCACTCATATTGAACAGACAAGTTCAGTTTTTAATTGTAGCGTCTCTAACTGAACTGATTTTATGAAAATGAACGCGGTGGGCAAGTAAACCAATAAGCCGTGCCTAGAGCTGCCTAGAGCAGCCTTGGGCAGCGAAGTGCATTCTGGGAATTGTTGTCTTTCATCCCCATGAGACAAAAATACATTTTCTTTGTTTTCTCAGTCTAGAAGGCACCAAATACAAAAATAATTTCATATTTCTACTACATTAATGACCGAGTTTAAATACAGATTCATCTTCCCAGCTCTGAAGTACCCCTTTAATAGGCACTGTATAAAGGTTATACAGTACTTACTTGAGCAGAGTTCTTGTCGACGTATATGTGAATAACTCCTCCGTGTTTCTTGCACTCTTCGATGACATCATCCTGTATCTCCATGTCCCAGCCAGGTTCATTTTCCTACAAAGCAACACGTCACAAAGTTTATTTTAACTAGGACGCATCTTATTTGACATCACATACACCATATTGTCATGGAAAGTTTTAATAATTAGTGCAACTCACATCTGTGGACTGAACATGTTGGAGAGCTGTAAACAGTGTGTGGCTAGAGGCTGGGTTGGAAGGTTCATAGCTTGGTTCATCCCGTGATTGGGGAGAACAGGAGGTGCGGTTGAGGCTGTAAGAGACAAAATCACAAATAACTGTTACTATCACAGGCAAGCATCACATCACGCATGCGATTCGGGAAATTATGGTCACTACCACAAAATGTTACTGTTAATGTTACCTTCTTAAGAAAAAATAATTGGTGGGAACAGGACAGCAGGTGAACAAGCTCTGCTTGGATTTTTCAAATCTCCGGAGGAGGAAAATTCTCAAGATCTCAGTGCATTTCAAATGAATCACATCAGCCAAATAGGTTCATGGGATATGTGACTCAGATCCAGTTTGTTTTTTATAACAGTGTGAACAGCACAAACCACATGGAATCTGATCTTTTTTATTCTGATTTGGGTCACTTTTATATGTGGTCCTTAATCAGATACAGGTCTGATGTTTTGCAATGCGACTTCAGTCTGAACAGTCATATCTAGGGGTGTAACGATACACTCGTGTCACAATTCAATACAAATATTGATATTTTAAGACAAAGAGTTTTTTTTTACTATTATTATTACTTCATTATCAAAATCATTATTTTATTATTATTATCCACAAATATTCCACCATTGCATTATTACACATTATATATAGTAGTTCTATGTAGTAGTGTCACTGAAATTCGTAACTTAAACTTAATTATTATTTTTCCTCACACAGTACTATGCCTTTAATGCAGGCATTCGTTGGATCTCTTAAAAGATCCAAGCCACGCACGCACAGACTCTCCCAGTGCTCGCTATGTCCCGCCTCTCCTGCTAATATATAATCTTTTAAGTTTAAGTATTTGAACAATCATACTACTAAAACTAAATCAGCTAAAACTGCCGTTCCAGTAGCGCATCACGTCACATTTGAACGTCTGTGTTTACCACAGTATGCGCGTTGTCGTAAATCGGTACATCATATAAAGCCATCGTGTCTCTTCAGAAGACTTGGATTTGGATTATCCAAGTTATCTTTGGATTTGGACCACTCGATTGATTTAGATGCCTTCATGACATTGTTTGGATCTTTTAAGTTTTAGAGGAATGGACTAGACAGAGAAATCTCTCAGGTTTCATAAAAAAATATCTTCATTTGTATTTGGAAGTTGAAGAAACCCTCATGTCGTTTCAAACCTATAAGGTTGAGTGCATTTTACCTTATGAATGCAATAAACTGAGCCTTGGATTAAACTAACTATATCACGAATCATATCGTTTACATCAACAAAACATATCTCTATATGTAACAATGTATCTTTACACCTCGTCATATTGGAGTTCAAGCGACTTTTACATCACTCTAGATCAATGGTTCTCAAACCTATCCTGGGAACATCCCAACGCTTCACCTTCTCCCTCATCACACACTAGTGTTGCACGGTATACCGGTACCAGAAAACTATTGCGATACCCTGCTATTACAAACGGTACGATATGGAATTTTATTAGTACCGGTACTTTAAGAAGGACCGCGCGTTAATAAGAGCTGTATTTATTTGTGTCGATGAGTGACAGCAGGAGTCAGGACGTGTGTGCAGAGCTCTGCTTCCACCGTTCACTAAACATTGGAAGAAGAAGAGTTAAATATACACGCGCAGCGCATGACAAAGAAAGCAACAGAAACATGCGCGCATGAGAAAATATAGCGCAGCGCGGGACGTAATTTATTGACTGAATTGCCAGCTGAATTGAATATGCAAAAAAAAATTGTGGATTATTTAATTTCTTTCTTGACTTGCTATACTGTTAAATAGACCTATAGCTGAAAAATAAAGCACTGTTTTTGTCATATTGTTTGTAATTTGCATTTTTTGCTTATTTTTAAAAACAAAGATTGCAATAAGAAGAAATTGTCAAAAACCAGGGCAGGAACATGCTGGCCAAGTGAGTTTTTAGCTAAAAACAACAACAACAACAACAACAACAACAACAACAACAAAAACACTATTAATAATAAGTTCTGTTGTCATATTCAATTACTTTTACTGGGTGTTTTTTTTGACCGTGGTATCGATTAAGTATCGGTATCGAGGTATTTTAGTCTGGTATCGTATCGAAGTCATACTTTTGGTATCGTGACAACACTATCACACACCCAATTCAAGTTTTGCAGTCTGTACTAATGAGCTGATAAGTTGAATCAGATGTGTTAGGTGAGGGAGACAAATGTGACAAATGCAAAATGTCCAGTGGTGAGGGGTCTCCATGACAGGTTTGAGAACCACTGCTCTAGATCGACATTTGTCAAAAATCTGTGCCAACAGCAGTCACTTTAAAGATTTGACATACTGGTAGTTCTTTGGTTACTCTGTAAATGTGAAAGACAGACGCAGAAGTAGTCAGTGGAGGGATAGTGAAGTGTTTGACTAGAGCAGTGACTGCCCTATCCTTGTTGGACTTGCTCTATTTCTCTATCTACTACACACAAAATCCCCTTATAATTGGACACGTAAATGCTGACTTCAGTAACTTCTGCGTTTACATCCATATGACAGCATGCCATCTTTGTTCACATTTTTACGGTTTTATAAAAAAAAAATGTGAACAGCCTCATTGTGGGATTCAGTGGGATCATATGAGTCTTATATGAATGAGATACAAGTACAATGAGGTTGATGAAGATCTGTGTATCTGTTTTCTCTGATGAAGGTTTAATTAATGTGAAAGATATGATACTCACTGTCTCTGCTATATAGACCAGATTTTGCTTTTGTTTAGATCAAGGCATTTAGATCAATATACACAGCCCACTCAATGGATTCTAAGATAGGAATATAAAAAAATTACTCAGACACACCATTTGCCAGATTTCCAAATGAGACAGAGCCACTCATCTGTAAGGCCTGCTTGGCAGCGGCAGGAATCTGCAGTCCTGTGCCTAAAAACATCACAGAGACACATTTCAATGAGTTCACAACAATGCAATACCATTTGGAAAAAGAACTGCAGTAGGTTCAATCCGTACCTTCTGCGAGTCTTGCCATCAGCTGAAGGCGACCCGTCGTGCCCAGGTCAATGCCAGTTCTCTCCAGCTCATCATTGTCCAAGAAGGAGCTGGCAGAGGAGGCATCCGAACGCTCCGTAACATGACCCACCTTCATCGGCCGTCCCGCAAGCTCAAAACCATTTAGCTGCTCCAGGGCTTTTTTTGCACATTCTGCATCTGCAAACTGCAAAAAAAGACAGCCAATCAGCATGGGAATGGTGAAATAGAACTGTCCTTGTCTTTTAGAAAGGAAAGTCAGAACATTTATTAAAAAGAGCTGCAAATATTAGTCATTCAGAAATCATCACAGTAATGACCTCACAACTAGGGCTACACGATTAATTAAAATAAATCTCAATATGGCTTGTTGCAATTTTTATATCACAAAGATTGGGATTTAATTAAACAACTATATGCTCTGCATACGCTCTGTAATGAAAAGCGCTTATAAACAGAAATCTGTCAACAAAAAGAAGATTTAAGGACTTCCTGCGGTTTTGCAACCAATAAAAGTTTATATTTTATTATTATAGAAGACAAAATATTATTATTGTAATTTAATGTCAAATAAACTACAAAGCCGCACCACTTGCAGCATTACGGCTACCGTAGTCAGTAAACACCGGTATTGTGCTTTCGGATAATGACGAGAGGGAGTCGGGCAGGTTGGATGGCGTAGTCCCAACTGTTCAATTCGGACACTGAAGAAGAATTCGAGGGATTCGTGGACGGGGAATGAACTGAAAAAGTGAGCTTTACGTGTTATACGTAACTGAACAATGTGGACTTGTGCACTAACGTTTGATTTAGTATTCGACTGTTTCTTTTACTAGGCTACGTGTTTACTGAATTAAGGAAAAGTTCCCCTCCACGTTTGGGAGAAAAGTTAGCAAGGCTGGGAGATATTGTTTATATGCACATCAACGTTTGAACAACGTTACCATGGGAGTGAACGGAGTTGTCAGAACGCTTAATAAAGTTGGACTTTATCTGACTGTTTTGGTGACATTCCCTTTAGTACAGAGCTCGATCTAGTGGATGCATAACGCAAACGTTTGACTGCAGTATCTTCTATTCTATGCGCCTTATAATATATATATATGAAAACGGTTCTAAAATAGGCCATTCATTGAAGGTGCGCCTTATAGTGCGGAAAATTACGGTACTTGCGACCAGTTGTCATCAGCCATGTGGGCTGCATCTTAACATTGATTGGTTTGTTAGCGGACGTGCGTCAGACGTCAGCGTGTTGTCAATTCGGCAGTTGTAACTTTGACAAGATGAATGAAGTGAACAGACGCATATCGTTGCCACTATGCTGTTATTGTTATGGCATTACTATCTGCAGCACCAACTATATTCACACTAGTTCAAATTCGCCAAATGAACGTCCTCTTTCTGCGAACATTTTATCGGCGCCGACAGGAAAGGAGGAGAAGACTCAGACCATATTTTAATTAAAAACCTTGTCTACTCCTCTCCCCATGTGCTACCACGGCTCATTTTTCCTGCTATCTTATGTGACAGTTCTGGTAGTTCTGTCTTCTTCTGTTGTTTTGGGTCTGCGGGAACCACCGGAACGTCATGTAAATGGTCTGAAAGTCCGAACCATACAGACAATGCTTTCACACTAGCAACGAACCGAACCTTTGTTAAGTTTGATCAGGACCGAGACTGCCTCTTCTCGTCTGAACAAATTTTGTCTGTTTGGTCCGGACCGTGGTCCGAGGGAGGTTTCACACCTGTAATTTTGATTCGGACTAACCTGAAAAGTTTGAAAGTCCGGACCAAACAAGGTAGGAGTGAAATGGCCCTTAAATACTAGATTTCCTAATTTATAGTACAGATTAATTTTACGGGTTTTACAATAGTAATAGTAATAACAACAATTATTATATATGTATATAAACAATACATTTTGGCCAAAAAGTACAGCTCACAAACAAGCACAGAAAACCGAGATTGGAGATTAAAATAAAAAAAACTCTAGACCCACTCCAAGGACCAGCATTTGAGTAGTCATCCACTGACTGACTAGTCAAATAAAATGTAGCATGGTGAAAGGGGCCATCCCATTTTACCATTAGTAAATTTGCATTTTGATGAACTCACTGATATGAAGCCGTATCCTTTCGACCTGCCTGTCTCACTGTCCATCATTAGCTGGATGCCCTCAATCTGAAATGAGAAAAATAACTCAGACTGATTAGACTCCACTTTAGTTTTATCCTGGTTTAACTGCTTATGCATGCAAAACCATTTCAATGCCAACCACACCTTTCCGAATGGCTCAAAAATGCCCCTCAGCATGTCCTCAGTTATATTGAAGTGCAGGGAGCCCACGTACAGCCGCATGGGCCCTGCACCACCTCTCTGGAGCATGCTGGCCATGGCTGCGGCCCTGTTCTTCTCAGCCTGAAATATGCAAACAATTCAACAAAATGTTTCACATGCATTGGATTAGTAATTCAGACTGTGGATTTGCATTGTGGTAATGCACTGACCTGCGAAGCCTGGACTATGATAGGCACTCCCAGAACTCTCTGCCCCGTCAGGCCGATTGCCAGCGGTACTGAAGTGGCCTCCACAAACTCAATGTAGGCAATGCCCTTTGACCTCCGAGAGTTTCTATCCGAGATCATCCTTACGTCACGGACCTAAAAAGATGGATATGAAAGCTCACATGTCATGCATCTGTAAATTAAGGGGGAGAAAAAGGAAACAAAAATTGCAGCCAAATCTAGGGCATCATACTTTTCCCACTGCGGAGAAGAATTCTTCCAGATCTCTGGGTCTAATCCTGGCAGCAAGCTGCATGCAGAACACTGTACGAGCGTCTCTCTCCTCTGGGCTCAGATTATCTATCGGTTGCCTGTTTGAGGAAACACACGTTATCAACAACTGAAACAAGTCATTCCCTTTGGAAATATAGCTTATGAAAACAAATGAATCTCTCATGGACATTCTCACGACATAAGCCATTCATGGTCATTTAATAAAGTTTTTCCATGTGTAAAATAAACTACTAGGTTTTAATTCATATCTATTGGCCACAAGATACTGCACTGATATGAGTTATGTTTAATCCAATACACACAGTAAATCAGATTTTTTTGTAATGTCTCTCAGCTATCTCTCTTTCTACAGTCTTTCTTCAAATCTCTCTCATCATGAAATACTGTTGATTGGCTACAAGTGTGTTTTGGTGCTCGGTCTGATCCACTTTCAACAGCGTCTCTCAAATATGCACGTTTAATAAATATATTTATATATTATATTAATTATATTACATTTTTTACATGTCAGGGCAAATGGACATTAACATTCTCTATTAAAATAATACATTGTATTATGTACTTTTTGAATATTGTGGACAACATTAAAGAATTGAATCAATGTAGATCTATATTATGTCTACATTAATCCGGATAAGTGTGCAAATGGTATTTTCTTTTCAAAGAGCTCTCAGTCCACACTAGCGTTTTCAAGCAT
Source organism: Gobiocypris rarus (assembly GCA_023029165.1). Classification (NCBI taxonomy): domain Eukaryota; kingdom Metazoa; phylum Chordata; class Actinopteri; order Cypriniformes; family Gobionidae; genus Gobiocypris; species Gobiocypris rarus. The sequence continues at coordinate 26,138,679 of CM040928.1, forward strand.
TTTCCAAAAGTTGCAAACATCAGAAAGCGCTAAATTCACCTTAGAGCATGTGTAAAGCCTCAGAAGAGCTCACTTAGATGACAGACATCAAGTTCTTACGCTATTCTTCTGGCACAATCATTTTATTTAGGAAATTCTCTCACTATTCACTGATGCGTCCAGGACGCACTCATTATATGTGTGATACAGATTTATTTTGTATAGTTATAAAAAGCACCCGTTTTGTCAGAAACACAACTGCTCATGTTTTGCCGCAGGGCAGCAATTGCAAGTACATTTTCTGCCATCTTTGCTGGAGTGAGTGTGTGCAAAGCAACATTTTAGCAACTGTGTGAAAGTGAATAGCACATAACAGGCACAATAGTGGTATAAACATACATATCTATCGGTTCATGATTTTCAAAAAGCTCAGTTTCCGAAGGACAAAAACAAGGCCAAAATGGAGAGAAAGATATGCGTTTGAAAACAAAAATGTATGGGCAAGGCCAAATTTTGATATTAAAATCAACTTAACTCTTTTAAATCGATTTAACTCTTTGGGAGTGAATCAAGTTAACATAATATACTATAGAAATTTAATTAATGTCTGATTTTGAACTAGGCAAAAACCTTTTGAAACTCAAAGTCAGGCCTAATGGACTGTAATATATACATTACTTATGTTATATAAAATGACATTTTTGTGTTATTTTCATTGATTATATAACCAGCATTAATGAATTGAATCAATGACACATGAATGTAGAGCTGTCGGCAGGTTTACAGAGAGCTGTCGGCTTGATGTACAGTATTACTGCGAGAAGGAAGGTGAGCGATTAACCTCTTACAGCTAATAAAAATAACTGCATCCACCAGTTCCAGTTCCTCTTCTAATTTTATGCGTACCAAAGTGTCTGATTTCGCTCTGCCTTATCTAGCAGGGCTGAACGATTTTGGAAATTATTCTAATTGCGATTTTTTTTTTAACCAATATTGCAACTGTGGTTTGATATGCACATTTTTTAAAGCTCTTTATCTTCGGTTTTATTAAACAAAGACAAGCAATAAATCATTGTATAGGATGACCAACACAATCTCAGACAGATTAATCAAACTGTTCTTTCCTGTAGGCCAGGCCTCTATGTTACAGGGTTTTTCCTGGGTCAAAATGGTCTTCGGTGGTGGCTGACAGACATAATCATCCACGCACACACAGTGAAAAGTAGCCTACCCATGTGATATGAGAGTCCAATACAGACAATAAACTTAAAATGAATGCAAAGAAACAGTTTGTGATTTTTGCTCATCTTATTTTGACATCTCATATTATGCATAATTTCTTACCTTGATGTTTGTTTCTTTTGTTCGTCATTGTTTACCCTTGGTTGCTCATTCTTTTTTTTTGGCCCCTCATTTTCTTCGGGACTGCGGCTGAGAATTATTCAGTTTACAACCTCTTCCAAATTATATATAGACTATGCAATTATCAGACACAGATATTACCTGTCACTCTCACGGTCATGCTTTCTTGCCCTCTTTGATTTTTTTCCCCACTGGTTTTCATAGCTTTGTAAGATAAGATCCTTCTTTGCTAGACCTGATAATTATTTTGGTATATAATCATATTCGATATTAAAAAGTACATTTTAACTAATAGTCTAATTTCCTACCATATACAGTTGAATCAAATTAGCAGCTTTGTTCTGGTTTCACCTCACTTCTAAATCTGACCTTTATGATTTTATGGGTAATTTACTACACATTATCATATAAATAACCTGAAAATACTGAGGATTATTAAGGCTAAATCTTACGAACCACTCTTGCTAAATGGGGTAAGCACACTTGCATTCTCATTTCAGCCGTGTTCTGAGTAAATGATTTGTTATACACCGATTTAGACAGTGATGTCTCAGTGTTGGACATGGATCAATTGTTTCAACCATTCAATAAAATCAATCAGTTCAAAGGAGTCAATGGGTCACGAATTGTACAGTAGCGGAAGTGGATGCGTTGTGTGCTAATCCCGACTGTTGGGACATCGCAAAAGATTAGTCTCGGAAGAAAACACTATCACTGTATAGGATTTCTTTTTCCCCATTTATTCAAAGTGTAGTTTATGTCAGCTGCATGTGCGGAATGCATGTCAGAGAAGAGGCGTGCACAGCAATTCAGGGGGAAAAAAATTATCTGAATGCACCACGAGAAACATAGATTCGTTCTTCCGACCTTTTACCATCGTGTCAGTTGATTGTAATAACATGTGCGAGGGAGAGAGCACAAAAACAGTGCTTAGTTTGAAGACATAGAGAGGGGAGGGGCTCTCTGCTCGTTCTCTCCCTCAGTTAACATGTGCCCTATCACAAGTGCAGCAGTCTACATCACTCATAAATCACAATCATTTATCAAATAAGGCTTTGGCTGGACAAATTTATTTTGGCTGCTGCCAAAAAACAGCGTAGCATGCCAAGTTGATGCTTACTCTACAGACTGCTTTACTCTCGTAAGTGTAATTGCAGCCTTTGCGGTTAAACAAATCTCACTTTATCATATTGCGATATTATTGCAAATGCAATTCATTGTTCAGACTTATTATATAGCGCCGTTTAAACTAACATGGATATGGAATAAATTGGAAATACTACAATACTTCAGTACTACAGCAGACAGACAGAGATGAGTGTCTCACCTGACGGGGCTTTTGTCCTTCTTAAACGGGCTTCTGCTCCGAGAACGCCTGCGACTAGAATGAGAATACTCCGTCAGTCTGTGTTTATTACCCATCTGTGTATGCTTACTTAAGACAAACACACACATTCAGCACACAACAGGCAGCATAGAGTCACAGATGAGATCACCTGTGCTTGGTGAAATGTTGTGGGCCAGTCTTCCCTCCGGGACCACCATTTAATTTCGGGCCCATACTATGAAATATAAAACAAGGGTTTGTCTCAGTATTAAACCAGTCAACTTTCAGCCACTATGGTATTTCGAGGGCTACTCCATACTGGTGCAAGGGGGCAAGCATACAGTGAAAACAAAATGCAGTTTTAGGCAAGGAAAAATAATTGGTTACAGAGGTTAAAAAAAGAAGAAGAAGAATTTCACAGAAATAGTGATTTGTAATTATAACTCAAAACAGACCTAATGTGAGCTGTTAGGTTATGTGATTATATTGGCTTTGGTAGAAGACAAGTGTGAGAAGTTTTAGATTTTAAAAAAAGCCAAATTCGGGTGGAGAACTACACTACCCATAATTCTGAAAGGAGATCCTCTTTAAATACACCAATCAGATGACATTGTTGTTACCATGAAAACAAGAATCATGCCATAAAAGCAGAGCAATCAGTTATATATACATAGGACATATATGGGGGAAAATTACTTCAGGAACGATGGTCACTGAAGAAATGGCTAATCACTGTTTGCTCTGTAAGTGCATTTAATAACTTAATTTAATTCAATTCAATTATGGGAAAAATACTGCTGGAACCGCAGTCAATGATGGTGTTTTCATTCTTAGCTCAATTGCTTGGTCCGAACCACAGTTCAATTGCTCCCCCCTGCCCCGCTGGTCTCTGTTCACATTATTTTATTTGGGCCCAAACTGCGGTGCACTTGCGTCATGAAGCTGCAGCCGCTTACCCGTGTTACTAGGTAACGGCTTATGAAGGAGAAGGTGCCAAAATGGATAGAGTTGCTCATATCACTTTTGTTGTTGTTGTTTTTTTTAAACCTTTGGTTTTGAAACCTTTGGTTTTGAGTCAGCACATAATGACATCCATCTGACATGAATGTACTGTAAAGGTTCTAATGAAGCGGAGACAATTTCTGCTGAAAGTGGGCAGAAATGAGATATCCATTCTCTCTGCTTGGAGTGTCATAGCGGATCACTTCAGTGATTTAATACAATGGCATTCAAAGCAGCAGTGAACCGTACTGGAGTTCAGATGAACTGTACCCCAGACCACGTTTTTTTTAGGCAGACCAGAGTACGGTTCATGGGTATGAGCCAGAGTTCACATCATTCAGCGCTTACATCCTCCAAACAAAAACCCAGGTACGCACCAAAAATGCTAGTATGAAAGCACCCTGAAAAAAAGGCATGCTAAGAAATTTGACAGCAATTGGCCAATGAGGTTGTGGTAAAGCTGGACCCCATAAACCAGAACATAGTAGGCCTGGATAGACGTTTTCTATTTTCAGAATGCCTCAAAAAAAAAAAAAAAAAAAAACAGCATCTCCAAAAATACAGCAAAATTCTCACTTCAGCAATGGGCCATAAGACAAGGCAAGATTAAAGTACTTCTGCATTGTTAGCAAAGCAGATGCACATTAAGCAAGACATTGGGCACACTTTAGTTACAACAAACTATGACATGCTTCCCAAATACACAACATGTAGCAATAAATTCTAATTGGCCCATGGTCTATCTTAAAGGATAGTTCACCCAAACATTTTAATTGTGTTATCATTTACTCACCCTCATGTCGTTCCAAACCTGCATGACTTCAAATCATCAAATGTTGAGCTAATTAAATAGGGTAAACGCAAGCTTAACCACAAATGTTTGACACGTAAAAACCAATGAGGTTTGTGCAATCAAGCTATATTTTACCATATTTTGTATGTGTTTAAATTAGTCTAATATAATTTCAGTCTGTATATTCGATTCATTTGAAATAGACTACTTAATCTATGAACAGTCACATCCCATTCTGAAAGCCGCTAAAAATAGGTCAGACACATGCAAAGTGTGTGCATTGTAGGCAAAAACGCATTGCGATATTTTGTTTTTCTACATATATTGCGATATAATAAATTCACCAGCTGAATAACTATTTGAAAACAATCCATCATTCTAGAATAATTGGAGTGATTTTGTAAGGGAGTGAATCTGCATAGAAAATAAACAAATGACAAGCATTGATAAATACAATAGAAGATAGATAACACTGATATAAGCAGTGCTTTATGTTTTTCAGGTAAATCTAACAGTATTCAGGTAAAGAAATTAAATAATCAAATATAAAATAAAGGTCTTCACTATATAAATGAAATATAACTAATATAATTCTTTCATTTATCTTTTTTAAAGCTGCAAAGGTCATTTTATCCTTTGTTGTTTGATCACTATTGGTGACACAAACAGCTGTTTATTTATTTTCATGCAAATAGCTGCTGCCTTAAAAATATATCTATCTATATATATCCATATATTTTCAGAACGACATGAGGGCGAGTAAATGAAGACAGAATTACTATCCTTTAACCATTTTACACTTTCGTTGATGACAGACAGGCTTTTTACAATGCTGAATTCAGAACCCACGGCCATTTGTTTTTGTCCAGTTCTGTTCTTTCAGTCTTCCATTTTAAACCCACAAAACTTGAACACTGCAAAGACAAAGCTGCACCTAGAATATAAGATTGAATGATCAGGGCTTAAACTCACAAGGGGCTTTTGCGTCCACGATAACGTCCGCCGCGGTCCTTGCTGCGGGATCGCGAGCGCTTGCGCTCTTTGCTCCGTGAACGTCTTCGCTCACGGCTGCGGCTCCTGCGCTGTTCACGGCTCTTCTTGCGCCCCCCGCTGCTCTTCTGCCGGCCTGGACTCGGACTACGACTGTTGCTGCGCTTTTTCCTACCGGGGACAAAAAACACACAATGTCATTCATTATCATCATACGTTTTACACGAAAAGCTTAAAATCGAGAAGAATAAATAGTATAAAGAGTTTTTGCTTACTTTTTGCTGCGTTCCTCATTATGACCATTGGCGCTAGAGGACTTGCTTTCACCCTGAACAGGATTGATAAAAGAACAACATGAGGATTGAGATGAAACACTGGAATGTGGAGAGGGGAGGGGGATAAGAGAGAAGATAGAAATGCTACTATAGATGGCTCCTTCATTATAAATTGCTTGATTTTCTTTATTTTATCGCTTTGGAGAAAAGAGTATGCAAAATTAATAAAATCAAATGTTCTGTTCTTAGATGAGATGCTGGCGGGGATCAGTTACGTTCAAGGTCTTGACATGCTATGTTTTTAGGGGACCCTCAGAGCCGTAGTATAGGTAACCTGCTATTTTAAGCCTAAATCCTGCTGTTGTCATGCTATAGAGATGCTAAAGGGCATTCCAGAGTCGAGGCTGTCAGTCCGTGTGATCTTCCCCAGTAAGCGCTGTTGGACTGTGAGAGCTCGATGCCATCTCTGTCTCACAGCTTGTCCTGAAGCAGACAGGGATTTACACGGCTTAGTCATATCGCTTCCCAAAAGACACCGCATCAAACTCAGCCAAAAAAGATACAAATTAAAACCTCAAAATACTTTCAGGGTTTTGCCTGCATTTGCCTCATTTTGACAACTATGGCAGGCACTTTGTTGTTAAATAGAAAAACAAAAATTCTATTTATCTATCTTTAATGATAGAAATTATTATTGATTAATTCCGTTTTAAAGGGGTCATGAATTAAGAAATCCATCTTTTGACATACAAGAGGTCATTGTACTATTAAAACATCCTGCCTCGTTAGTCCAAAAACAGCTTTAATTGAAACCAAGCTCAGAATATTTTGACATATTTTTGACAAAAAGTCATTTTTGTGCATTATTCATTACGATAAGCCATTCTGTGTGCACGTGTGTATGTAGGTGCAGCACAGAAAACAGCGCACAAGTCTTCATGAGCTTGAATGTTCAAAAAGCCCATTCAAATCTTATTTCCTGCACACACGTTTTGGATGCCGACAGCAGAGCACAGAAAACACAATGTGAGTCTTTTGAGCTTGAATGGATTAAAAAGCACATTAAAATGCTCACACAGGAAACGATAAGCGGAACTGAAATGCACATTTCTTATCGAATCAACGATTCCAGGAAATTTGGAACCGGTTCTCGATACCCATCCCTAAAACTCAGGGTAGAAAAGGGCCTTTTATTTCTAAATGATGTCAATTTTGTGATGTAATCATACTAACATTATAAGTGCACCTCAGGAAAGATTATAAAATAGTATAAAAATACAGTTCATGACCCCTTTAAGATAGAGATATTGCTAAAAAGGGCATGCTCAAACCAGCGATTTTAGAGACCATCATAAGACTGGGTAGAGAGACAGTATTCATATTTATCCACTTGATTCATTTATAGGAGAATTGGGGTCAGTAAGGTTAATAAATTAGTACTTTTATTTAGCCAAGATCCATTAAAATGTTCAAAAGACCTTTATAATGTTACAAAACATTTCAAAAAATTATTTTGAACTTTCTATTCACAAAAGAATCCTGAATAAAAAAGTATTATGGTTTCCACAAAAATATTAAGCAGCACAACCGTTTTTACCATTGATTACCAAATTAGCATATTTCAATGATTTCTGTAGGATCATGTGACACTGAAGACTGGAGTAACATCTGCTGCATTTTTGGGATTTTCCATTGCAGGAATAAATTATGCTTTAAAATATTTGAAATGTATTAATATCTCTAGTAGTAACAATATTACTGTTTTTAACCATTTTTTTAATCAAATAAATGCAGCCTTAGTGAGTATGAGACTTGTTTTTTTATAAGCAACCCCACATTTTTGAACGGTAGTGCACATTATGTCACTCCATTAGTTTCATCTTTAACAGATTTGTACTCATGGTGACCTCACTGAAAGGTGAATACTGTCTCTGCTCCATGTCATATTATGTTTCATCTATTGCCATTCATTCGCCGTTCTGAAACCTAATTGAATTGATGGTTTTAAGGTGGCGTTCTATTTGTTTTTTTACCTAAGGGATCAAAGTACATTAATACATTGCGCAATTACTACCTTACTTTTTTTCACAGTTCACACTGGAATCAAAGATGTATTCAGGGGAGTAGAGGTGAGATATCATTAGGCAAGTCTATAAAGAGAGATAGATGGGCATTTATTTGGAATTCAAGATATAACACGACACAACATAACTCTCTCATACACATTACACAATCTTACATAAAAAAGCGTTTCTGAGTATCCATGACAACACAAGGAGGTTCATTTCACATATCATTTAAATTCTGTCGTCCACCCATGTTGTTCCAAACCTGAATGACTTTCTGTCTTCTGGAAAAACATTACAAATTTTGTAAAGAAAAAAATATATATAAAAAAAACAAAATAAAAGGTACTTGACTACTTTAATGAAGGAAAGAACTACAATCCCATGAGGCATTTGTGATGTAGATATATAAAACTATTGATTTTAAGATGTTGACTCTATATCCAGAAACAATATATTTTAAGTTTATTGCAAAATATTCATATACAGACAACTATTTAAGTAGTTTGAGGACATTGTTCGCAGTGCTTCATGCTACAGAACTCTTTTTGGCCTAATTCTGTGATTGGAGAATTTTTTGCAGAATCATAAGTAATGTATTTTTTTCTACCATAACCAATGTAATTACCAAGAATTCCACTTTAAACAATTAAAAAAATGTAATAATGCAGGTTGGCGGCTTTAACAAAAGCATATCACTAACTGACAGGCTATTTGAATAGCAAGTCTGTCTTTGATGGTTTAAAATCAATTTCCCTATATAGAAAATAAACGGAATTGTTACTTAAGGAACCTGACTGTTATACACAATTATGTACAAAATGGGGCCTTTGGGCCTGTTTTCACTGGTCACTTCATGTGTTTTCTCTGATCGGATAAGCAATCAGACCGTGAAAAGACCAGGTGTAAATGCCCTCTGAAACACTTTCAAGACTAATTTAAATCCAATCACCTAAACCACTTAAGGAGGTAGTTTGAGACACATTCCAAACTGGACAAGTGTAAATTCAACTGGCTGTTGGAGCCACATGTGTGAATTTTACTCCTCCAAAAATGTAAAATATCAATGATGTGAGCGTGCTATATAGCATTATAGCGAGATATGATAACGCTACTGCAACATGCATCACCGCAAATGAGTTGCTGAGTATCTCTTCAGCAAGCTGAGAAACAGCTTCTTTAAAAGGAGTGAGACTAATTATCTTTCCAGTGTATCTAATATGTATTTTTGACTTCCATAGTATTTTCCCCCATACTATGAAAGTCAATGGGGCCCTATGCTTTTGTTACCCATATTCATTCAAATATCTTCTTTTGTGAAAGAAATGCATACAGGTTTGGGACAACTTGAGGGTGAGTAAACAGAATTTTCAGTTTTTGAACTATCCCTTTAAGAGTACCCATGAGTCATTTTCTGAATTTGCCATGTTGTGTTCCCCATAAGAATGAAATGCATACGGATTGAAACAGTATGTAAATGTGACCGATGTTTTTTTAATTATTTTTTTCATTTGGGTTGAGTTAATCATTTAAAGCCTACAAAAATTGAGATCCGGTAACTTCCGGTCGTTTACCAACCCACCTTCTTATAAGGAGCTTCCAGCATGGCCTCAACATCGAAGTCATCCGCCATTCTGACCTGCTGTAAATGGGGGGGAAAAGAAGCAACATACGGTTTACAAACATAGCCAACCTCATGAGTTATATCTCACGGTCCTATTTTTAGTACCCTTGCTACATCGACAAAGCAAACCAAAAGGAAAACCATCTTACAGTCGAGCTGTGGTGCTGCCGTTCTTTAAATAAAACGCTCGATTCTGCAGCAAACGCTCTCGAGACACAACAACAGCATTACATAAGCAGCTAATTTAGACGCCATACTCATATCCTGACTGACAACATAATGTAAATTATTTAACATTTACACTTAAATCTAAACCAAACTCTTAATTAGACCAAGAACTGGGGTTTTTTGGTCAAAAATTACCTGGTTTTATTTAGGACTCCGGTTGTCGTCGCGACCTCTGCTACGCGCGTGTGAAGTTTGACACTCAGCACAACTGCTAAACAAACGGTCGAATCCGCCTATAAACGAGCAACACATACACCGAACAATGATTCAAACAAAAATAAATATCGATGTGTATTTATCTGTGGATGTTTTAAAAGCTCCGTTCTGTTTGTCATGAGGTTTTCCCCCACAAGACAACTTCCTGCTTTCCCCAAAATGGACGCTGAAAGGGGGCAGGGTTTCCGACCGTTTCGAAATGTAGATAAAAGTCAGGGAAATGACAATTTTGAGTTTCTTTTTCTTTGGTTTACTTACACTTGCAGAATTTGCAGTGCTTTTGTTTCTTTGAATATCCCCGTTGATAGAGCTGCTCTGTTATTGCACAACTCCCACATGCATTGCAGAAAACGTTTTGTAAACACGGGCGGAGTCATCATGTAAATATCAAATATAATATATCACGTGTAATATATAAATTAAAAGTAATGTAAATTGAAATTTAATTTATGAAAATTATTATTAGTGCTGTCAAGCGATTACAATATTAACTAATTCATAATTGTTCTGTTTAATTCGTGATTAATCACACTGCCATTAAAGCTTTAAATATTTTTTTTTATATCGTAATACTTTCACATTGAATCTCCCAATTTAGAAACAACATAAAGACTATGAATCACCGATACTGATATCTCTATAATTTATTTTATTTAAATTGTTTAAGTGAACTTACAACAATCCACATAAACTTAAATGTCACTTTTAGCGGTGCTTTTAATATATCAGGGCTCAACATGATAAGGTTTTTCAATTGGTCTAGTCAGGCTGAATCAGATTTTTACCCAGCTAAAATACACACACACAAAAAAAAGGTTTTTGTGTTCATAGTTTTTGACCCTTGTAATCTTGTAAACAGTGCTTTAAGATTTTCAGGTATAGATCTACATATTGAATAATCTAACACAGTCTTCACTGCATAAATTATAAATTGAATATAGATTAATCCTTATTAAAGCTACAAAATTGATTCAGTTGAGAGGAGTGAGTGATTTTCTCTCCGTCTTTTGTTCTTTGATTAACATTAATGACACAGATAGCAGCTGGTTTATTAGGCTGCTGTCACTTTAAGTGCACACATGATGCGGATATGACACGCATTCCATTTCTCAAAACTCTTTATGTTCATTTAACACTTTTAACTAATTTAAGAGCACTTACGTGATAAAACTTTTATTTTTTGTCTGTTCAAATGTTAAATACAACTCAATGCGGCACTGGCGACTAGAAGGCTACAGGCAGGCGAGTTTGATCAGGGTTGAGCCAAACTCTGCAGGACAGTGGCCCTCCAGTGGCCCTCCAGTGGCCCACTGTAAATTATATGGTGTACAGTGTAGGCTATGGCTGCGTCCGAAACCTGGAAAATGCTGCCTTCGGAGGACACATTCCAAGGTAGGGAGGCATCAAGGCACATCCAAATCTAATAATATCTTTGATATCCCACAATCCTGTGCGTTCCATTCTGTGACAGTTGAGTTGGAAAAAAAGATGTCGTACGAAAGTTGCATTTGCTGTTCAGTTTGTGTGTAAATGTATGTTTTTTTACCAACATTTTCCACTTCTGATGTAACTTCTAGTGAGAAATTATTAATGTAGTAATTCAATATTTGTTTAGTTCTCACCAAATCTCTCCATTTAGCTGTAGATGCCTCACGAGGTGCCTTCACAAACACTGCCTTACTGCCTTAAGTCATTGTCTGATAAGGCAGCGAGGCAACAAGTCAGCTGTCTAGGTTTTTGGATGCAGCCAACATGTGGGTTAGTCTGTTTTTGGGTTTCAAATTGGACAAACAGCATGTCACTCTTAATTATGTTGTCCCGGTTCATGCTGCAAATCACTTTTCACCATTTCTGTATAAATAAGACTGTCTCAACAGCTTTTTGCTGTTTGCTGTCGCCGTGCCCATTCACCCGCTTGTTAGATGTTGCTGGAGTTAAAATTAAAGTGAAGAGTGAAAGTGACAGGTGATGGCCAGGTATGGTAACCTAGGGTGACCAAACGTCCTGTTTTCCTGTCCTGGCCGTCCTGGCTGTTTTTTATAAAGTGATGAAAATGTCCTGGTTTTCATTATTTTACATTGGGCCATTAAATTGACCGTCACTCGAGTATCTCATTGCCGGGCCGAGTGTCCTGGTTTTCGGTAATCAAAATATGTAACCCAAACTCAGAATTTGTCCTCTGCATTTAATTGTTAGTGCACACACATTAGGAGTAGTGAGAAGTAAACACACACACACACATACTGCAAACCATGGACACACACACCCGGAGCAATGGACAGCTATTTCGCAGTGGCGCCTGGGGAGAGATGGGGTTTGGTCATTTCCTGCTAGTATTGAGAATCGAACCTGCAACCTTCAGGTTATCAGTCTGACTCTCTAACTATTAGGTCACGACCGCCCCCTATTGTACTATACTTGACCGTAACATTATATTTTAGTGTTGTTGATGTAGAATGTATACTTGCATTTGTTCTGTCAAATGCTTGGAAGGAGGGAGCAGGTAAATAGTGGTGCGACATACACTGCACAACATAGGAACTGTATTCGAGAGAGAGTGAGAGTGAGAGTGAGAGTGAGAGTGAGAGTGAGAGTGAGTGAGTGCCACTCCCTATATGTTTGTTTATTTGGATAGTGTAGTTTAGTTTAGACTTTTCTTTTGATAGTTAGTTTAAGTTTGAGGTGTTTTGTTCCATTTCTTTCTTTTGTTGGGCGCCTCTGCTCACCTTCCCACCTTTGTTTGTTGTCCATTGTAACTGCAAATATAGATTTTTCACTTTGGACTTTTTTTATTGACTCATACCATCTACCCTCTTCTTTTACAGACATACAGTACCTCCACCTTGAGATAATGAACTTTGAAAAGAAACATATGGATGTAACAGTTTTTTAGATTAAAATGACAATATACAATTTGTATTTTATGTTACAATTTCCCAGCCAGCCATGATTAAAGTCTTGTATGTTAGCTACTAGTTATAGTTAAAGTTTTAGCATCTCTCATTCACATTCAGTGTAGACTGTCAACATAACACATATATGAACGTACACTCCCAGAAAAAAAAAGGTACTGTGCAGGTACAATTTTGTTCCTTGGGGAACAAAACGTACAACTGTACCTTTAGCAGGGGTAGGTAAGTTCGGTCCTAGTGAGTCGCTGTCCTGCAGAGTTTGGCTCCAACCCTGAAAGGCATCTATAAAAGCACTTATTGAGAATTAACAGGTTTAGATGTTGATGTTTTATTGAAAATGTTTGGTCACCATTATGGTGATTAGTGTTTTCTTTTAATTGGGCAGTTTGACTCTTACAAAAGTTACAGTGTTAACAAAACATAATACGTTCAAATAAAAAAAAGCCATAAAAAAATTGTCATGAAGAAAAATGTTTGACTAAACTTATCACTGACTAGATTTTTTATTAAATATTCACTTACAATACTTTCTTGCCTCAGATCAGACATTCTGAATTTTGATTTTTAAATACATTCTAGTGGGAAAAAAGCTTAGATGCACACAGATATCAAGAATCAGCATATGAATCTCAACAATGGTGACATACTTAATGCTACAATGCATGCTGGGAGCCATTAGTTTTATACTGTGGTGTGGTGGCTTAGGGTTGGAGCTAAACTCCGCAGGACATCAGCTCTCTAGGAACGAACTTGCCTACCCCTGACTTAGAGGTACAAAAATTTACCCTTAAAGGATACCACCCAGTGACGGCCACTTGTACCCTAAAAGGTACAATTTTGTACCTTTTTTTTGAGAGTGTATAGTTAAAGCTGCTGTCCGTAACATTTTTTATTTGTTTTTTTTGTGTTCAAGATATACAAGAATTATATAATGAGAATGTATAACGTGAATCCATTTTCCAAACCATGTTTTTGTCTTAGCCTGAATCATTATGGTACACTTATATATAAGTGTATTAGGACTATTTCAGACCGTCTGGTAGGAAACGCTGCGGAGGAGCACAGTCCCTGCGTGACTCGCCATAGACATAAACAGAGAGAAGTAGCTCCAGCTGTAATGTTCTTCCGCAATACGCATGCAGTTCTGTTTATTAACCGCTAGAGCGCAAAAAGTTACGGACTGCAGCTTTAACATAAATACATTAAATTAAATGGCAAATATCCAAAACACAGCTCAAAATCTACTTGTTTCATTTCTTTTCTTTTCTTTTCTTTTCTTGAACTGAACTTTTAGTTTTAATAAGGTTAAATAATTCCATGTATAACTGCATAGTTTGAGAGCGTCATTATTTAGCATCCACATTCTGGTTTTACATTACAAAAAGTTATCACATTTTAACTGCATGAATTTATAACTTGATAACATTCTAACCAGAGCTACAGTACATTTTATATATGCAAGCAGTAATATGCCTATCTGGCTAAATAAATGGTTAGATAAGGGATAGTGCATGACCCCAAGAAATATAATCAACCTGTTAATTTATAACTTTTCATCAAGATAACATTTATCACTTGTAAATGTACTTTATATTTCACAGTTTTTGAACTGTTAGAGCTGTTCAACTTTAGTCCTGTTTTATCTTTTGTTCAATGAGGGAGGTGTTGCTGCCGTTACTCAATGAGAAACACGGATTCCTAAGACTGACAGATACTTACAGATAATATAACTGTAAGGAAATAAAAGCCACTTAAGTGAACTTAAAAAGAGACAGGACACTCAAATATCTAAAAAGAAAACTTGCAACAATGTCAAATTAAACGGTTTACCTTAAAATACTTTGTACCATGTCTAAATACATGACATACAATTTTCAATAGAAATGGCTTTAAAGTATATTTTAGTTTACTGCTTAAATATGTACATCAGCATTCAGCAATAATATTTAACATAATAGAAGTAATTATGAAATTACATATAAAGATTTGGGTCAAAAAACTGCATTTAATATTTAAAATATAATACATTTGAATTTAATTGCATATAACATGTACAAAAACATTAGAAAAAAAAAATTCTTATTCCAAGGTGTACCTCTATTTCACAAGGGTAATCTAAAATGTATAAAGGGGAAATGGATTATTTGGTATATATAAATATTTGTGATTCATCATTTTTAATTATTTTTACAAATACATAATTTTATCAAAATCAAGCATACTTTTTTATATATTTGATACGTTTACAGTATATGAACTGTATCCCATCAAATATTAAAATAAGCTCTTTTAAAAATAATAAGCTACACAGTACTCAATTCTAAAGTTCATAATGTTTTATGGTCTAGGCCAACATTGTGTTCATTCCTCTTGTTTAAGCTCATCAAACATCAGTCCTTTTCAAGTGCAGCATTTTTCAGTCAGAATCATTTTTGTTTGTGTCTCTGAGAACGCAAGACCACACATCCTGAGGCTCGTTTACGCAGTTGTAATCTGGAGGAACGTCAAAAAAGAGCTCATCATCAAAGCATTTCTCATCACTGGGGGAAGCCAGGTATGGTAGTTTAAGAACTACGCCAGTCAACACACCGCCCACTGCCGCCACAGCAATGGTCGCGAACACGGCAGCCACCTGAAAGAGCGCCTGTTCCTTTGCGCTCCGACCCATTCCCGCTTCCAGGTCCGGGATAAACACCCGCAACTCCGCTAGCAGAGGGTCTCTCTCTGGAGGTGCCCGATGAGAGAAGGTCTGGTAGAGACTGGGGCCGTACGTTTCCTCAGTCGCCACCAGGATGCCGCAGATTCCTGCTAGGCTGGAAATGAGTCCCGTTAGGCCGTGCAGGTTGTGTATACCACACTGATCCTGCAATCGCAGTCGACGCGCCAGGAGCGGGCTTAGGTATTTGTACCCCAGCATGCATGCAATGCATCCCAGGATCCCCAGTATAAAAGCAGCGGCCGGTGAAATCATCATGTCCACTGAGGCCCCGACAGTTACACCCCCCGCCAACGTTACGTTCTGCACATCGGCCATGCTGATCTTGCCGTTCTTGCTGAGCATGCTGGACAGGGCAAAGGCAGTGATTGTGGAGGCACTGAGACCTATGAACGTGTGAAGAACGGCTCTGTGTTGGTCGTCACCCTTGAAGGTCAGCGCTGAGTTGAAAGAGGGCCAGAACACCCAGAGGAACAGGGTTCCCATCACAGATAGCAGATCCGACTGGTAACTTGTCGTCTCTTTTGGGTGTCCCTCGTTTAGGCTGGGTCTGTAGAGGACAAAGGTGACACCCAGTCCAAAGTAGCATGCAAAAATGTGGATGAGGATGGAGCCACCAGCATCGTTGATCTTCAAATATTTCAGGACAGCCCATTCTGTGACACCAAACACAGGGATCTCAAGCAAGGCCATCACCTATAAACAATACACAATATGTATGAGGATGTGAAATATGTACAAATTAATTTAGCAGATCCTTTTATCTGAAGTGACTTACAAATGAAGAATACAAGAGATTAATCTTTCTGACATAAATGTAACACAAGTGTGACACAATTGAGGCATCCCACTACTTAGGCAGCATTTTAAGGCAGCATTTTAAGGCTTCATATGTTCAATCCAAAAAGTTATCATTTAATTTTTTTTTAATAGGATGCATCACCATTTAACCAAATTCTAAGGCAGCATTGCATGCATCTATTGCAGAGAACGCAATCCGAGAATCCATTGCTCCAAGCTAAGTGAAAAAATAAGTGTGCATTTCAAATTCATCAGGCTCAAATTGTGAAAGAATGGTTGGGAGGGAGCATGAAGAATCATTTTCATAAATGAATCGCCACCTCTGAGTCCAGACCTTAAATTCATTGAAAGTCTTTGGAATGTGTCGGAGTAGACTTTACAGAGTGCTGGACTGTCAATACAAGATGCACCTCTTGATGGAAATAACGTCACAAAATGTATTTCCATCAAGAGGTGCATCATTTTTTGGTCAAGATCTTGTATTGACAATGCAAGAGTCCAGCACTCTGTAAAGTCTCCTCCAGCACATCCCAACGACTTTCAATGAATTTAAGGTCTGGACTCAGAGGTGCCAATTCACGTGTGAAAATGATTATTCATGCTCCCTCCCAACCATTCTTTCACAATTTGAACCTGATGAATCTTGACATTGTCATCCTGAAATATGTCCATGATGTGTCTTCCTACATGGTTGTTTAAGAAATGAAAAGCTACACACTCCATCAATAACTTTCGCCAAACATATAACATGCTAGAAACATAATATTCACTGCAATGATCCAATCATAGACTCTTAAACATTTGCCTATTTAAATCCAAACATGAGCAGTGTATAATATAATATAATGTGAATGCTCACTACATCTTTCCACTGTACCTTTTAAGTGAAATTAAATTGTATAGCAACAGACAATGGAAAATGTTGCAATATCTAATATCAAACCACCTGCTGCAAAAATGATAAACTTACCAGGAGTTGCACAGGGCTCGTCTTTCCCAGCACTGCTCCAAAAGAGATCAGCACAACGGCACAGGCAAACTCAGCATTAATCAGATTCAGCACACCAAGATGAATCTTCCCATCATAGTAAAACTGGAAGAAGCCCTGGACCAGAATGGCCCACTGAATGGTAAATGTGGCGATTAGGAAGTTAAACACCATTCCACTAAAACCATAGCGGCGGAAAAAGGCCAGAAGGCAGCCGAATCCAAGAAATATCATCACCTGAATGTCAGCAAAAAATGGATAGTTCTGATACAGTGAATTCTCCATGGGCCGTGTCTGATTGTTTTGTAGAAGTGCATTAGCATGATCATCGTACGTCACAAAGACAACATAGAGGACCACAATCATGACCTCCAATGCAAAAATTAGTGCAGGGAGCCGCACACGCAAATTCATAGAATTATTCTTCATTTTGACTGTAACTGAGCACAGAGCCAGCAGTCCTGACTCTGTTCTCTTCTAGTGACACTTATTTATTTTATCTACTGTAACTTGATAAGCAGAATGCTTTCCATTGGCTAAAACATGAAGTTACATCACCCACATGCTGTTTAGGCAAAGGGGAAGCCAGCTGCACTTTGTCCTCCTTAGTAATAACCAGGATTTAATTACTCAGCTGTTTTTAAACTTCAACAAAGGGTATGGTATAGACTCTGTTTAAATCATCATGTCACAAAAGATTGATAGATAGGGTGAGAAAGGCATAAAGAAACCCATTAACATGTTTATTGCAAAGATGGTACAATCAGTGGCAAAGTCATGACTCAAGAGCAATGCACTTTCAACAGGGTTTCACATTATTGTTTCCTAATAGTGCTGATAACACAGTACAAATAGATATGATCATTTGCATTTAAATATGCAAAAATGCCTAATTTGGAAAGCCAGTAAGGTTGTATTTGAAAGTTGTTGATGATGAAGTCACTGGAGTAAATGGAAAATTGAATCAGTGTATATGTGTTTATTTGAAATCTGGTTAAATGTCAAGTAAAGTATTGTAGAAGCTTTCGACAGACAGACAGACAGACAGCTAGAGGATAGATAGACAGACAGATAGATATACAGTATAGATAGACAGAGAGACAGACAGACAGAGAGACAGACATATAGCCAGACAGATAGATAGATAGATAGATAGATGATAGATAGATAGATAGATAGATAGATAGATAGATAGATAGATAGATAGATAGATAGATAGATAGATAGATAGATAGATAGATAGATAGATAGATAGACATACAGGCTGATAGATAGATGATAGATAGATAGATAGATAGATAGATAGATAGATAGATAGATAGATAGATAGATAGATAGATAGATAGATAGATAGATAGATAGATAGATAGATAGATAGATAGATAGATAGATAGATAGATAGATAGATAGAAAGATAGATCGATAGATATGCATCTCTCCACCGTTGCATAGATACTGGTGGTTCATTACCAAACTTTGAGTTTTATCATTGGGCATTTATTTCGCAACAGTATGGTTGAATTCAATCCCTCTTGTATCTTGCCAACCGTTTGAATTTAATTTGGTATTACCTTACAGATTAAAAGATTTCATGTATTGTAATGTTCCGTTGAAAAATGTAAAACTGTGTTTTTGGCCTGATAACAACTTATCTTCTCTCAATCTGGTGTGCTGTTTCAATGTCTGTTTCTTCTGTCACAGTAACCTTAAATGGCACTCTCACACTGTTATTTCATAATCACAGTCTCATTACAGACAATAAACCTTTAGTTTTTTCAGAATGGAGCGATAGAGGTATTCATGTTTTAGCTGACACATGGGAGGGAAATGGTCTTCGGTCGTTTAATGATTTGTGTAAAGTATATAATTGACCAGGGACCTCCCATTTCTTTTATCTGCGCCTGAGATCCGCCATGAGAGCATACAGGGTTCCACGGGTTACTAATATCTCTTGTCTTGCAAGAGTTGAAAATGGATGAAAGTTTGAGGGGTATAGTATCTTACTACTACTTGTTGTCCTGGGAAGCTTCTTATAATCAGTTACCAATTTTGGACATCTGGTACAGAGATATATATGGTACTGGCTTACCCGACTGCCTGCTAGCTGCCTCCCGTTACAGAAGTCAGGTAAATCCCAACACATAGACACTCTTTTACCTAGATATTATCACATAGAGACTGTGTCTGTTCCGCGAATTAGTAATTACAAAAAAACATCAAAACCATTCAACGGTAATAATTTAATTGATGTCCAACAAATAAACAATATATATAATACGGATAATCAAATGATAAAGCTTGGGTTGCTGAATATTCGATCCCTTTCCCCAAAAGCGCTCATTGTTAATGATATCGTTACAGATAATAATCTAGATGTGCTGTGTTTGACAGAAACCTGGCTAAACCTGACGACTACATTACTTTAAATGAGTCCACCCACAAGATTATTGTTATAAACACGAGCGTCTGAAAGGTAAAGGGGAGGGTTGCTGTAATTTATAATAATATCTTCAGTATTACTCAGAAGTCTAGTTTCAAATATAATTCCTTTGAAGTTTTGGTGCTTTATGTAACGTTATGTAGTGCAAATGATAAATCCCGTGTAACATTTGTGTTGGCTACTGTATATAGGCCACCAAGGCACTATACAGACTTTATCAAAGAATTTGCTGATTTTCTATCAGAGCTAGTTCTGGCCGTAGATAAATTACTAATTGTTGGTGATTTTAATATCCATGTAGACAACGAAAAAGACACATTGGGATTGGCATTTAAAGACATTCTAAACTCTATTGGAGTTAGGCAACACGTGTCAGGACCCACTCATCGCCATAATCATACTTTAGACCTAATATTGTCCCATGGAATAAATGTTAATACCGTTGAAATTCTGCAGCAGAGCGATGACATCTCAGATCATTACCTAGTATCATGTATACTTAATTTAGCTAAAGCTACAAAGCCGTCCACCCGTTTCAAAAATGGCAGGACTATCACCGCTGCGACTAAAGATTGCTTTTAAATAATCCTCCTAATCAGTATCATCTCCTCAGCATTCAGATAGCTTAGAGGAACTTGATGTTGCAACAGAAACGATTGACTCTCTCTTTTCCAGTACTTTAGACACAGTCGCTCCCCTGCGCTTAAAGAAGATTAAAGAAAATAGTTCAATGCTGTGGTACAACAAGCACACCCGGGCCCTTAAAACAGCAGCCAGAAAAATGGAGCGCAGCTGGAAGAAAACAAAACTAGAGGTCTTTCATAATTCGTGGAAAGAACGTATGATCGCATACAGAAAGGCCGTAAAAACTGCTAGATCTGCTTATTTCTCGACTCTCGTAGAAGAAAACAAACACAAACCTAGGTATTTATTCGATACAGTGGCTAAATTAACCAAGAATAAAGCTTCAACTTCTGATGTTTGTAAACAGCACAGCAGTAATGACTTTATGAACTTCTTTACGTGTAAGATCGACAATATTAGGAAGAAAATAATAACCATGCAGCTGTCTACTACAGTATCACATCAGACAGAGCATCGTAGTGTAACTCAGGAAAAATTACACTCATTCTCTGCTATAGGAGAGGAAGAATTGGCTAAATTCTTTAATTCATCTAAATCAACAACATGTATGCTTGACCCTATACCGACTAGGCTATTAAAAGAGATGCTTCCAGAGGTCATAGATCCTCTGCTTAATATTATTAATTCATCTTTGTCATTAGGATATGTACCAAACCATCTTAAAAATATATCTAATTTACGGCACATGCTCTCAATGCAAAATGCTGAACAGTTAATAAATGCGTTCATGAGCTCAAGGCTAGATTATTGTAATGCTCTACTGGGTGGTTGCCCTGCTCGCTTAATAAACAAACTCCAGCTGGTCCAAAACGCAGCAGCTCGAGTTCTTACTAGAACCAGGAAGTATGAACACATTAGCCCGGTTCTGTCAACACTGCACTGGCTCCCTATTAAACATTGCATACATTTTAAAATCTTGCTTATTACTTACAAAGCACTAAATGGTTTAGCTCCCCAGTACTTGAGTGAGCTCTTAACACATTATACTCCATCACGTCTACTGCGGTCTCTAAACTTTGACAAGCTGATAATACCTAGAATATCAAAATCAACTGCAGGTGTTCGATCCTTTTCCTATTTCCTATTTTCCTAAACTCTGGAACAGTCTTCCTAGCATTGTCCGGGAAGCAGACACACTCTGTCAGTTTAAATCTAGACTAAAAACACATCTCTTTTCTATGGCATACACATAAAACACTTTTTAATTCAATGATTATTAGGCTGCATTATCTAGGTCAGCCGGAACCGAACACTTCCCATAACACCTTATGTACTCATTACATTATCAGAAGAATGGCATCTACGCTAATGGTTTTCACGGTTACTTGGGCTTAATACATGGCTGCAAAAACCTGCAACATAAAGGAGTGTACTTCATCGACAACTTTAATCTATTCTGGAGCCAGAGACAATTGTTTACATCAAATGGCCTTCACCCAAACAAACTTGGTGCAAGAGTGCTAAAGGACAATATTCACTTTTCCCTACACCATCCCTCAGCTGTGTGTGCTAACCCACTCGACCTGAATGGCACACACACACCTGAACAGACTATGGACGACTACAGGACTTCATTTCAGCATCTGAATGGACATGTCACACTCCACAAGGACACTGATAACATCACGCAGCCACAACAGCCACTGCTCACGGACACACTCCCAGCTGAGTCCCGCCCACAGTGCTCACCACAGACAGACTGTGACATATTAGAACTAACACAGATTGAGGGACTGAACAGTAACATCTCTGCCCATACTGTGGAGGTGCACGAAAGGGTGGGCTCTAAGGGGGGTCAGACTAGTGAACTGTTACGCTTTATGACTAGTCTGAACAGGAAACTGCATGAAATGTCTAAGTCACTCCATGAAATGGATGATAACATAATTCAGCCTCCGATAACACCAGAACAACAGCCACCCTCACCAGACATGTTATCCCTCTCACCAGCATCCCCGCTTCTGAGCTTCTCAGAGAGAATGGAGCAAATGGTCTATGCTGGAACCAGACTATCACACTCGATTTCTGCGAGCCCCAGATATCAACCAAAGAGCGTCGAGCCCCACAACCATCAAAGCCTGTGGGCCCAGCTCGCTCTCAGCCTCCTCCTGTGAGATTTCTTCGGTCACAACGCCAGGGCCAACACCCTCCTCCATCTGTTGTAGGTGAACCCAAAACAACTGATACCAGCTCTCAGTGATGTGTGTTGGGTCCCGCCATGATAACAGTAACTTTATCAAATGTTTACAGAACGAGGGAACCCAGTGTGCCTGTCTCTTTCTCTATTTCAGTTCTGTTACGTGATAGAAAGTGTAAGACCTTCTCAGACCGTATAGCAAACCCATCTAATCTGCTGCCTATTACATGTCAAACTAAGATTACTGTGGGGGAAAAAATTAATACTGTTAAGTTAGCACTTTTAAATATCCGTTCACTTAAGAACAAATCATTTCTAGTCAATGACTTAATAACCACAAACAACCTAGATTTTTGCTTCTAAATGAAACTTGGCTTGAAGAAAACTGCAGTGCAACAGTCCTCAATGAAACAGCCCCTCCTAACTTTACTTTTATGAGTATGTCCAGAGCGTTTAGAAGAGGTGGGGGTATTGCTGCTCTTTTTAAAGATGTCTATCAATGTAAGCAAGTGTCATTTGGTGACTATCTGTCTTTTGAATATCTGGGTATTGTGTTAAAAGGTGCTCCACGCATCCTGCTTATCATTGTTTACAGGCCTCCAAAATACTCTCCATCCTTTACTGAGGACTTTACAGAGCTGTTATCAATAATCTCCTCAGAGTTTGATTGTTTTGCCATTGCTGGGGATTTTAACATTCACATAGACAATGCTGAATCCAGTACAACAAAAGAGCTCATGACTGTTATTAACACTTTTGATTTGACACAGCATGTACATGGTCCCACACACAATCGTGGACACACTCTAGACTTACTTATCAGCAAGGGTCTAAACATTTCATCAATTGTTGTTAAAGATGTAGCATTGTCTGATCATTTCTGTATTTTCTTTGATATTTCAATCTCTCCTGCCATTGAAGCTAGATCTGTCGCTGTCAAAAAGAGAAGCTTAAATGAGAACACTAGTGAGCTATTTATGAAGGCTATATCTCTAACACCAAGCATATCTGCAGACTCTGTTGATTCTCTCCTTGACTCCTTTAACTCAAAAGTTAAGAGTGTAATTGATAATATTGCTCCTGAGAAAGTCAAGAAAAAGAGTGGAAGACAGAAAGCACCTTGGAGAAACTCAACGGCAGTGCAAATAATGAAAAGACAATGCAGGAAATCTGAACGCATGTGGCGGAAGACAAAACTTATAATCCATTATAACATCTATAAAGACAGCCTTCATGATTTCAATGTGGAACTAGGCAAGGCTAGACAGACCTTCTTCTCAAATATTATAAACAGAAACATAAACAACACGCGCACTCTTTTGTTACTGTAGAGAGACTGACAAACCCCGAGTCACATTCCCAGTGAAATGCTCTCTGACAGCAAATGCAGTGAGTTTGCTTCCTTCTTCTCAGAGAAAATAAATAATATCAGGAAGGCGATCAGCACATCCGTGAGTTGCTTTGGGTCAGTCAGATCAGACCACAACCTCGGAAAGTTACTATGTCTGATTTTGAAGCAATTGATTATAAAATTTTAGAAGAAACGGTGCAGCACCTTAAAACATCAACCTGCCTCCTTGACACACTCCCCACTTCTTTTTTCAAAAGTGTGTTTAACTGTTTAGAAGCAGATCTGCTAGAAGTGGTAAACTCATCACTTCTCAATGGGAATTTTCCAAACTCCCTTAAAACCGCAGTAGTTAAGCCTCTTCTGAAAAAGAGAAATCTGGATAACTCCATATTGAACAACTACCGACCAATCTCAAATCTCCCTTCATAGGCAAGATCATTGAAAAGTTGTCTTCAGTCAGCTGAACAAATTCTTAAGCTCAAACGGATACTTTGACAATTTTCAATCTGGTTTCCGACCACATCACAGCACAGAAACAGCGCTCATAAAGATCATAAATGATATTCGCCTCAATACAGATACAGGCAAAACATCAATTCTGGTTTCGACCTCAGTGCCGCATTCGACACTGTTGACCATAACATACTTCTTGACAGGCTGGAAAACTGGGTCGGACTTTCTGGGATGGTCCTTAAATGGTTCAGGTCGTACTTAGAAGGAAGAGGTTATTATGTGAGTATAGGTGACCATAAGTCTGACTGGACATCCATGACTTGCGGAGTCCCACAAGGGTCAATTCTAGCACCACTCCTATTCAACCTGTATATGCTGCCACTGAGCCAAATAATGAGAGAGAACCAAATGGCTTACCACAGCTATGCTGACGACACCCAGATCTACTTAGCACTATCACCTAATGACTATAGCCCCATTGACTCCTGTGCAAATGCATTGATGAAATTAACAGTTGGATGAGCCAAAACTATCTCCAGTTAAACAAAACAAAACTGAAATCATTACATTTGGAAACGAAGATGAAATTCTCAAGGTGAACGCATATCTTGAGACAAAAGGTCTAATAACAAAAATCAAGTCAGGAATCTTGGTGTGATTTTGGAGTCAGACCTGAGTTTCAATAGTCATGTCAAAGCAATAACTAAATCAGCTTACTATCATCTGAAAAATATTGCAAGAATTAGATGCTTTGTTTCCAGGCAAGACTTAGAGAAACTCGTTCATGCTTTCATCACCAGCAGGGTGGACTATTGTAATGGTCTTCTAACCGGCCTTCCCAAAAAGACCATTAGACAGCTGCAGCTCATACAGAATGCTGCGCCAGGATTCTGAGCAGAACAAGAAAATATGACCATATCACGCCAGTCCTCAGGTCTTTACACTGGCTTCCAGTTACATTTAGGATCAATTTTAAAATATTATTACTTGTTTATAAATCACTCAATGACCTAGGACCTCAATACATTGCAGATATGCTGATTAAATACAAACCCATCAGATCACTCAGATCATCAGGATCAAGTCAGCTAGAAATACCAAGAGTTCACTCAAAGAAAGGAGAGTCTGCGTTCAGCTATTGTGCCAGCCGTAGCTGGAACCAGCTTCCAGAAGAGATCAGATGTGCTCCAACAGTAGCCACATTCAAATCTAGACTCAAAACACATCTGTTCAGCTGTGCCTTTACTGAATGAGCACTGTGCCACTGTACGTCCGACTGATTGCACCTATTCTAATCTATGCATCATCTTAATTTTTATTTTTATTTTTATCTATATATACACTGTAATAATTTTATTCTTTTTAAATATCTTTACAACTATATATTTCTATTGTCTTCTTATTTTAAAAATTCTCTTTACAACTGTTTTTAATTATCCTGTTTTATTTTTAAGTCTTACACGTGGTATTCTTAATTCTTATCACTATTTTAATTTCATTTTCATGTAAAGCACTTTGAATTGCCATTGTGTATGAAATGTGCTATATAAATAAACTTGCCTTGCCTAATGTTAGTGTCTCTGTTTTATCCCAAGGTCTACTGCAGTCAGCCGGATCCAGGCTGTATCCAGATCAGGCGGTGGACCTGCACCGAGATGTGACCAACACATGACCCTGAAGTGTCTGCAGAGACCGTGTCATTTAGACTCCCCTTAAGCTGCCTCATCAACACAGCATCCTCAATAAACCTGTCTCCGGCGGGATGACTCCGATTGTTTGAATAGTCCTAGTTAATAAATTCTTTAAGTCGATATGTCATCCTCAAAACAACCTCCGGCGTGTTGCCTCATATCTTTAGAATATTCAGATCTATTATACTCTGTGACCTTTAAAATTGCCAGAATAATAATAATACGCTGTTTGTTTATTGGCCAGAGGAGAACTGGCACCCGACTGAGCCTGGTTTCTCCCAAGGTTTATTTTTCTCCATTAGGTCTCCTGATGGGGTTTTGTTTCCTTGCCACTGTCGCCTCTGGCTTGGCATCCTCAGTTGGGGAAAAACTATTTTTCAAATATATTTCAAAATAAATCTAATAATTAAACTAAATTAACCATATAGACCAAATTACTGATCTAATTACTGATCTAAAGCCCACATTGTTACTGTATGATAATCGAAATATATTCTGTTGCATAATTTTTCTGTTTAACACTGTGAAGCTGCTTTGAAACAATCTGCATTGTTAAAAGCGCTATATAAATATAGTTGACTTGACTTGACTACGAAAGATAATGATGATATCTGCTGGGATTCAATATGGACCAACCATCAATAATAATAAAAAAACATTAATTCATTCACAACAAACTGATTCATAGGATGTATCGCACTCATAGAAAACTTCATCTAATGAAGGTTTTCTTCTTCCAATTGTAATTTCTGCTCAGGAACCTCCACTTTTTGTTTGGTCATACCGGATGTATTATTTTCTGGACATTGTGAACATCAGTGGCAAAAATGCATGAGGCCACTCAAAAACAATTTCAGCATGGTTTAAGGCAACATGTTTCATTTATAGAGGATGGGGAGGGAGGTAAGGGACTTTTATATGGTCACCGTTGGCGGGTTGGGTGAAATCAAAAAGAATTCAGTGTATTCCACTTTATTTATTGATAGGCTCTGACTTATAATACACTGTGAACCCTAGCTCAAAATAGTTAATTGGTTTGAGTAGGGAACACTTAAATTAAGCAAATTAGTTCAATCAATTGAACTTTTATGAGTTTTAAGAACTTTTATTTTGAGTTCATAAAACTGACACATTTCAAGTGACTTATATTGTTTCACTGTTTTGCGTTTTATGAATTTAGACAAACTTAAATAGCTGAAACTGGGCTGGGATTTCCCAGCATGCTTTGTCATGACCCTCGAAAGGGAGAGTAAATGCTAAAATAAATGGGATATTTAGTAGTTTAATATGTTAATGTAGAAGAGTGTCTGTTATGTGGTGTTTTTTAGGGGGTTACCATGACGAGTGGAGAATGAGCTTGGTTTGAGAACAGATATAGGCTATGTTAAATGTTCTATATTGCTGTCCTCATTCAGCAATTGCTGTGCTATGCTATGGCTATCAAAGCATATACCAATTAGTAATTACCAATTAGCAAGTTAGCATTTATTGAATTAGGTAGTTAAAGTTAGCCAAGTTTCTTCTACTAAAAAATATATAAATTGAGATTACATTATAATTTTAAGTTAAAAGTTTGAATTATCTTACTCAAATATTTTAAGTTGAGTAATTAAAATGTATGAGTACAAAATAAAAATGTGCCAGTTCTGCTTACTAAAACATTGAATTCCTTAACTTAAAAATCCAGATGTAACTGATTAGCTTAAATATTTTGAGTTTTGCCAACTTATTTTGGGTTTACAGTGTACATGTAACTGCATTTCCTAATAAAAAAAGATCAAACACACAAAAAAAAATCTCATCTGACTTTCCCTCTTTAGAAAAACTATTGTGGATTCGTTATTTTAGTGAGGCATATGGGAATCCAAAAATTACATTTGTTATAGTCCCCAGAAGAAACATTTAACCTACTATGATGACTTCCGCTTCCGAGAAACCCGGAAATATAAAAAGCGTCCATACATTTCAGTCTTATTTTTACATTTGGCAGATGCCTTTATCAAAAACAACTTATATTGCATTCGAGGTATTTCCTGCATTCGTTTTCTTTCCTTCTTAGAAATTAGTTCATGCATTCCCTGGGAATCAAACCCATGACCTTGGCTAGCATGCTCCAATGTTTGAGCTACAGGAACACTCTAAACAATTTAAACGAAAGAATCGAAGGACTGCAAACACAACTGATAAAAATGAACAAAAGTATGTTTTTATTATAGCCGTGCTGCTATGTTTAATGTAAAAATGTGTGAAACTGTGCATACCTTTACTAGCAGTGTCAGGCAGACAAACATTAAATATGTTTTATCTTGACTTTTGTATTTGTCTCAATACCATGTCAACTAAACAAGCACATTACAGGTATTTGTTTAACGCTTTGCATTCAGGCAGTATCTGTTTACACTGAGTGCAAATAGCCAACCCTGTTGACAAAGGCTAGTTTAGTTTCACTATCTCCGCCCACCATTTCATCAGAGTTTTTAACTTTAACACAAACAGTATACTTGCATTTATATTTTGTGTGAGTATCACCTATCACTATTACAGCAGATAGCACCCACAGCCGGTATGCAGTCATTTTACCCTTTTATGGCATTCATTTTCTTAAAAAGTGTTAGTTCACCCAAAAATGAAAATGATTCCTATAATATACTCAAGCCATCCTAGGTGTATATGACTTTCTTCTTTCAGTTTTTGAAGCCCAAAAAAGTGCTTCCATCCATCATAAAAGTAATCCAAATGGCTCCAGGGTGTTAATTAAGGCCTTCTGAAGCGATGCATTTTTAAGAAAAATATACATATTTATCACTTCCGCTAACAGCCGTCCGCGCGCTCACGAGAGAGTCTAGTTCCGGCGTATGAGTATGAAGGCCTAGCGTAAGCTTAGGTGAGAGTAGACGCCTCTCGCGGTTCAAACATATAGGGCTGGCTCCTCCAACATTTCTCTTTAAAATTTCTAATTCATGTTTTTTGTTTTGCTCTATATCTCTGCGCTTCCACGTTCGTCAGTACATCATGTGTTGGGTCAGAGGTCACTCTTCATCTGGAACTAGACTCAGTACTAGTACATCTGTTACCAGAAGCCATGTTATTATAGTTTATAAAGTTATAAATATGGATATTTGTCTTACAAATATCCATTACTTCGCTTTATAAGGCCTTTATTAACCACCTGTAGTGGTAATGGATTACTTTCAAGATGGATCGATCCGCTTTTTTGAGTAAAAAAAAAAAACTGTACCATTCACTCTCCCATTATAAAGCATGGAAGAGCCAGGATAACTCCTATAGTTGGCTGAAAGAAGAAAGTCAAAGCCTTGAGGGTGAGTGGGATCATTTTCATTTTTGGGTGAACTAACCCTTTGAATTTGATTTTAAAAACCTTGCAGATACACTGCATCCATTGTTGTTGATTTTTTAAGATTGAGTTTAAATAGCTGTTGAGGCTGTCACATTCATGTTTTATTCTTTAGAATAAACCCCTTGAGATGCTTCATCTTGTTTTCAAGGACTCCATCTTTTTGAATTACATGAATTTGACAGCCTCTTTCATCTTTAATAAAAACAACAGCTATTTAAACATTTCAAAAAGATGGAGTTCTTCAGAAAGTGGAGACATTTTCCAAATGACAATGTGGCTATTTGGAGTTGAATTGAACTCCTTTATGCTGCAGTATCTTTTATTATTCAACACACACACACACAACAAATATGAAGTGTATCAGAAACGCCTTTAAGATTGATGCATCTCATGGGGTTTATCCTAAAGAATAATAATGAATTTATATCAGTTCATTGTGTCACCTTCATGTTTTTGTATTTGACTATAAATAAAGCAAATATAAAAAAAATGGGTCAGAGGAAAAAGACATTGTGACATTTCATGAATTATTTAGTTGAGGACAGTCCCTCTGTTATACTTAAAGGAACACTCCATCGATTTTAGAAATAGGGCTTATTCGACATCTTTCCGACATTTAGATATGTGGGCAAATGCATGTGGGCAGGGTCACCGCTAGCTTAGCTTAGCATAATGAATGGACTCTTATGTTGCCAGCTAGCATGTCCAGAGTAAAAGTGATCAAAAAAAAAAAAGAATACAAATAGCGATGCAGATTAAGACTAGGTGATTTCAGGCAGATATTAACTTGGGACTATATTATGGGGAAGCACAGGTAAAGCACTGCTACTTGGGCGCAGAGATATCAAGCAAAACATGTTGTGTTGCATGCTGGTATGTTGATGGAAGTTTGGGGATTTTATGTGTTGCGTGAGGCCACAAGAAGTAATTAGGTTTTTTTTTTTTTATCACTTTTACTCGTGACATGCTAGCTGGCAACATAGGATTCCATCCATTATGCTAAACTAAGCTAGACTAAAACAATTCATGCACTGAGACAAAAATCCATTTGCCAACATATCTAAATGTAGGACAGAAGTTGAAGAAGCCTTATTTCTAAAAATGGTGGAGTGTTCCCATTCTAAAATAAGACTCCACACCATACTGTACATTAGAAGAAACAACCACTGATTTCATTCGCACACAAATGAAAACACAAAAAATAGTTGTAATAAATGACTTGAACTTTATTGCATTTTGTGCAGACAAGTCTATAAAATGGTCCAGAGAAACCATTATTCATAGAACATAGAAGCTTTTGACAAGATAAAACAATAATTTAAGATATCTAGTTTAAATATATTTTCATATAACACAATTGAGACACAATGTTCTATTTATTTTTAAAATATTAAACTTGCATGGACACACAAAATAAACAGCTAGGCTAAGATAGAAGAAGACTATAATGTGTCATATATTTACAAAAGCAACTGCCACGGTTTAACCTCTCTTTTTCCAATAAAGTGATATGTCACAGAGTCATATACGTAAAGAAACAGAAGCACTCTACCTTTTTCCCTGTTACAGTCACGCTCACAAACACGCACTCCTTTTGACTCCTTGTGAGAAGAAAACATAAAACACATCACTAATCAAGATCACTGTCTTTGGATCTACACTGACTACCATACAAAAGAAAAGTGTCAAACTGCCCTCCTATGGAGAAAGTAGAAATGTCGTCTGTGTAGAAACGCTCTTGCACACACTGCTGGGAAAGTTTCAGAAGTATCAGAAGACGTACGTTGCCATTAGAAAAATCACAATCAGTGCTTAAGAATTGGAGGTGAGGCCTGGAGATTTTGGGTTAACACACCAACATGCTGAAACGGGTATCGGGAGCACTGAATGAATGATGAATAATTCTTCCGCCAATCTAAAGTAACTGCCAAGCCCCTTCTGTCTGGTGTATCCTAACATGACGGGATAAATCAACTGTGGCAACTTCTCTTCCCATGATTAACTTCATCAAGTCTGGCTAAACAGCCCATTCTATACGAGTCAGCATTCTCAATATTGCATCTGAACACATTTTCATACACGCCGCTTCAGCAATCACTCTGAAATAATCATTAGCACCTTCTGAAACACCTGCAACTTCAAAATTCAATTCGCTGGTTATTTTAAAAGCCCTGTTAGTCGACTAGTAAACTGCGTTATACCAGTATAGTGCCCTCTCACTTGGTTCCGGAAGTCATTTTCCCATTCATTTCTCCCATAGAGATTTCAAAAAATCTTTGTTAAAGCGTTATAAGTTATGAACCAAGCCAACAAGCTACGAGATGAATTATGACTTTACAAACTTTGGTTGGAAGCAAAAAAATACAAAAGGTACAAAGAACTACAATCCCATGAAGCATTGCGAACAGCAATGGAGAAATATGCATTTAAAAATGTTGATTATAAATAAACAATATATTTTAAGTTTATTGCAAATTATGCCTATTAGTGCTGTCAATCGATTTATAGATTTACTAATTAATCACGATTAATCGCACCTAACATTAATGTTTTTAACATCTTTTTATATTGTAATAATTTCACAGTTAATCTTAAAATTTATGTAGAAACAACATAAAGATATTTAAAATATTTGATCTTATAGGTAGGACATATAATTAGAAGTTATCAAATACGTAGTCTTCACTGCATAAATGATCATTTAAATATAGATTAAGCCTTATCAAAGCTTACAAAATCGATTCAGTCAAGAGCAGTGAGTGAATTTGTCTTTTGTTCTTTTGTTTGCATTAATCACAGACAGCTGGGTTTATTAGGCTGCTGTCACTTTAAGATCTAAAGCACATGACACGGATCTGATACGCATCCCATTTCTCACAACTCTCATCTTCTCATTTCTCATCCTCTCACTTACGAGGATACTCGACAAAACTGGAAATTTGCCATACTTGTGTATTTTTGTCTGTTTAAGTGCGAAAGAGAACTCAAGCATGCACTCTGAAGTGGTTTTCTGTGCACGAGTCGAGTGTGTGTCACACAGGAAATTCACACACAGCGCACCAGAACAGATTTGCTTTTTTTTGCATGTAATTGTGCTTGAATTGTTTAATAGTAGTTGAATGAATGATGGCGTGATCATACTTTAGCGGAAAAAGGTTGCAGCATGAATTGCGTTTAACTGAAAAAATTAATTGCATGCATTAACGCGTTAATTTTGACAACCCTAATGCCTATATATTGAAATATTTTTATATTTTGAGAGTGTAGGGTAGGGAGACCGTCTAGATTATGGCGTTGGCAGGGTTTAAGAGATATTTCGACACTCTGATTGGTGGAATTTTCTTACAGCATCATGGGTAATGTAGTTTTTCTCCACAAATTCCGCAGTTAAACCCAATTACTTTAAAACTAAGATGAAATAATGCAGGCCGATGGCTTCATCAGAAGCAAATGCTATCAATTAACAACCTCGTAGCTCACAGTATGGCTGTCTTTAAAGATTTATAAGTTATTGTAAAATAAATGTTTTCCCTATGGAGTAAATTAACGGAGCTTTTACTTCTGGAACCAGACTGTTGCACTCTATACCATTGTTGCAGGATAGTTACACGTCAACTTTGCATAAAAACATCATGATTCATCTGAATGCATTCTAAGGGCACGTTCACACAGAACGTGTTTTATTTTTCATTCCACTGCTTTGCTTTTCCATTCATTTTCAATGTAAACATGTACTAGACAAACGTCTTTAATCATTGCGCTCGTGTTTTGTGTCTTTTGCAGCGTCTTGCGCATGACACAGCTTGCTAAAAACGTGGCACTCAAATTAAAATGACTTAAAACGCGTCTCTAGACCTTTTTTTGTTCTACTGACCGGTGTCTCGCCGTTCACACCGAACGCGTTTTTCCATTTCACCGTGCTACTTTTCCATTGTTTTTCAATGTAAACATATACTAGACGGACATCTTTAACCATTACGCTCATGTCTCGCGTCTTGCGCACGACACACATTCTAAAAGTTTGAAGTTAAAATGAGTTCAAACGCGTCTGTAGACCTCACACTTTTTTCCGTTCTACTGAGCGGCATCTCATGTTTTTAACTGCAAAAGCGAACCCTAAGGAGCCATTCACACAGAATGCATTTTTTTATTTAACCGCGCTACTTTTCAATAGTTTTTCAATGTAAACACGTACCAGATGGATGTGTTTGGCGGTTGCACTCATGTCTCGCATCTTGCGCACGACACTTCATTCTAAAAGTTTGAAGTTAAAATGAGTTAAAACGCGTCTGTAGACCTCACACTTTTTTCCGTTCTACTGACCGGCGTCTCGCGTTTTTAACTGCCATTCACACAAAACGCATTTTTCAATTTAACCGCGCTACTTTTAAATATTTTTCAATGTAAACGCGCTAGACGGATGTGTTTGGCGGTTGCGCTAGTGTCTTTCGCAGCGTCTCGTGCATGACGCAGCGTTCTAAAAACTTGGCGCTCAAGTGAAGACAAGTTCAACTTTTTAAACATGCATTTTTTCCCCCCACTGACTCGTGTTTTTAACAGCGAAAGCACGTTCCAAGTGAATCGGCCCTGAAGGTGTTTACTTCATGGTTCCCTACAACAGTGCTCCACAGTGAGGACACGAAATAAAAATAAAAACACCAACAAATGTGATGTAGATATGTGAGAAAGAAACACTAACTTTGAATTTTCACAGTGCTCATTTCTAGTTATGCTTTGGCCAATTTGGGGTGACTTAAGAGTTTATCGCCCCTTTCGAGGGAAGATAAGGAACGACATGCTATACAACGCAAGGTTTATGACACTTCTTTATGTCTTCAGCCTTGGGGAAGGATAAGACGAATCTGATAAAATGATATCGAAAAGCCCTTTGCATCGATGTGAATTCAATTCAGATATTCTATATATATCATGATGAACGGGACTTCAGACATCATTGTCATCCGCAGAGTGAAACCTCTGTTATCCAACAGCCAATATGGCTTAAACGCGACATAGTCCCGGCATGTTTTTCTTTGCATGACTTAAATAATGTGGAAAGTTCTCATAAAACTGTCACCCTGGCAGATACGGAAGCTCTGATTTCAATCTATAATACCTATACCACTATAAACAATTCAGTAGAAAGTAATTTTAGATCCTCAAAGAACTTACTAAACTGTAATTGCATAGGACTCCAAAGAAGCCAAACTCGTCTTTTGTGTTGTAAATTCGAACGTACGGCACAGCAATGCAAAAGTTCCTTCAGATAAGGTTATCATTTTAGAACTGAAGCAATAAACTTGGAAGAATTATGATAGGTAGCACTTATTACGTACTTTGCAATTTCTGTTTTGGATAAAAAAGATCAGTTGAGCATAACTAGAATACTGATAAAGAAAACGTACCTACTTAGCTATAATTCAAATTCTTTTTGCAAACCACGACTTGGTTAAAGATCACTTCTAAGAACTTATAGACCACAACCTTTACACACTACCTTTCCTACTACAAGTGTGAACTTTGACATAACAACATATGAGGAAAGATGAGGTATGTTTGAATAGTATAAGGACAGACTGGCGGTGACATTTTGACCGAACCATCTGAGTCGTTTTGCCTGTCTTTGAGTAGTAGTCCTCAAAACCCTGTAAAACGTTTTTGGGCGTCTGAATGTAAATACACTTTCGACTTTAAATGCAAAAAACATCTATAAATATTCATTTTTTATGCCTTTCGTGTGGTTTTTTTTCAGTCTTATGTTTTGGGGGAGTGCAATATATATTTACATTTGAATGAAGGTAGCAGCAACATCAGCACAAGTCGATTTTAAAGTTTAAAACATACATTTAGTTATTTTCCTTTTTAAGTATCACAGTTACACAAGACGATATTTTACTAGTCTATTCAGTAATCTGATATATTCCTTTTTTTATCATTGCAATTTTACAAAAAAATAAAATAGTTCTTTAGATAAATGTTTTTAATATCTTCTATTTCTACCACACATGGACTAAATAATATGCTCGTGCTCGTGAATTGAACAGTCCGCATCAGTCGCTCACAGATGCTGCTTAAATGTAGCAAATTAGTGTCGTCTTTACAAATGTAAAAATTAATGAAAATGTCAGACATTCATGACAAACATTAGACATGATTTTAAAATACTATGCGGTTAAAATATGCTTTTGTTCACAAATTTGAATAGGTGAAAAAGGATGATTTCATTAGAATAAAACTGCATCTGGTTTACAAAGTAACTGGTAATATCAGACACGTGATATGTTTTGATGCCGTGACCCAGCACTGTCCTTTTCTATATGAAAATGCAAAGATTGGTTCGTTTTTTAAAAAAAATGTTTTTCCTCTCATATGGCACGATTTGTATTTTGTGATTTGGCAAGAGATGTACATATACCATGTTTTTCCATGATTACAATCAATCAAAAATTGCTGAATGAATAAATAATTTTCTTTGTAAATAAATATTTGAAATATAAATACTAATTCTTTTCTATTTACATTCCCTTAAGATATATGTAATTCTACTATTGAACGAGATTATTCAGGATTATATCTTTATGGAATATTTGTATACTGTATATGGGTTTTTCAATTATACAGCAGTTCTGTTTAGACTCTCTCCACAGTATGTACACGTGTGTGACTGAGCAATATAATTCATGTCTGCTGATGATATTTTTCCATTTCATGGATCAAGTCAACATATTTTGTGAAAGGAACATATCGATCAACCCTCCAATATTATAAAACCCCTTTAAATCTCCTCCAGTACAAACACACACACACACATACACATTACACACACACACACACATGCAGTCCAGCCCTCCCATATCGTACAGTATATGACTCTTAAAAGGCTGATGTAGTCAGAGGACATGCAAATGGTCAAGGGCAAAGCTGATAGTCATTGATCCAGTAGTGCTTACATTAAACACTGGCTCACATTAAACCCTGGTCAATTCCGTCCTTGGTGTAAAAACACACCTCAGACAATTACGTGGTACACTGGAAGACTTGTTTTCAACAAAGAAAGATTCCACTCTATTTACCCTATGACGGACAATAAAACAATGGAGTGACCATATAGGAACAAAATATAAAGCTTAAAGGGGCAGTCACACTAGATTTTGAGTTTCATTCACTCACATTTATATGCAAAGAACATGGAAGAATGAAGTATTTTCATCTTTTGCTGCATGGTGGACATTGAGCTGCCTATTTAAATAGCTATAAAATATTTGACCAATAGAGGTTTTAAAGGGGTTATGACATGAGAAATCAAATTTGTCTTGATCTTTTGACATATCAGAAATATTTGTACCATTAAAACACCATGCACGTTTCATAGCTTAAAACGTACTCTTTTTTCTAAAAAAAAAAACAAAAACATTTATTTAATCAAGCTCCAAAAACAGCTCGTTTTGATATTGTGGTATCTGTGATGTCACACGGGCAACATATTTGCATATGACTGCCTCCAGAGCAAGACATCGACCAATAGTTTTACATCGTCACACCATAGGCCCCGCCCACTGCCATTTGCATCACTTGCATTACAGAACACTAACTTACGTGCAATAGAGTTTCCTATGCAATGCCGTTAGCCAATCATAACAGAGTGGCTGTTTACTGACACGCCTTAAAGGAGCCGCACCCTTAAAAACGGATCATTTCAGACAGAGGGTCATATATATGAATGTATAATTTATTTTTGTGCAAAAATAACTTTATTAACATTATAAGTGAGCCTCAAGGAACATATTAAAATAATATTACATTTAAAAAAAGATCCATGGCATGACCCCTTTAAATGTAATATTGCAATTAAAATGCGGAGGAACATTTTAGTTTGGTAATCATCTGCCATTCAAAAGTTTGCGGTTGGTAAGATAAAAGAAAAAAAAGATATTAGTATGTTTATTTAGCGAGGACACATAAAATTGAACAAAATGGACCTTAACATTGCTACAAAAATGCTGTTATTTTTAACTATTCATAAAGGAATCCTTAAAATCGTAAGCAGTACAGATTTTTTCAACATCGATATTATTAAGCAGCAAATTAGCATATTTCACTGTTTTGATCAAATAAATGAAGCCTTGGTCAGTATAAGAGACTTCTTTCAAAAACATTAAAAAACCTTATCGACCCCAAACTTCTGAAGGGAAGTCTAATACAAGTAATGTAATGGTCACTGAAAACCTTTCAACATTTAAAATTGACTGTTTTATTTTTTAGGTCCACCCAAAATAAATGCTTAAAATCTAGTGTGACTGCCCCTTAAGAGTGTTTTGTTCAGATATATAATATTAGATAGAGTTTAGATGGATCAGAGTATTTGGTCAGGTGTCACTGGAGAACATGGGCTTTTGGAAATTAGTCAGAAGATTGTAACAAATACCAACTCAATCATTTACTGATCTGTGTGTGTTGTACGCTGTTGAGTTTATGAAGAATGAAGCCAATAAGAGGAAAACTTAATCATGTGGAAGAAGTGACATCTACTAAGCTGGTGTCTTTTTAGACTATGTAGTGCAAAGTCATCTGATATGTGCTGGGGCGTTATTGCTCATGGTGTAGGTAGGGGTTACTGGGACGTTCCGTTTATGCAGTGAGGGACAGAGAGGTGAGGAATATTTGGTGGTTGAGCTGAGCCCCTCAAGAGTAGATGGTAATGACCTCACGTCCACCTCCACGCACGAGCAGGACTCTGTTGAGACCTTCAGTCAAGACCTCGAGGAACTCCATGTCTGTGTGTCTGAAGTTAAGCTGCAAACTTTAACGTTTACATGAGAGTAGCCCCTGTCATACACAAGCAGGAAGTAACTTCACTGGAAAAAAAAGATTTACGTCAGAGAGATTATTTTTTTTAGAGGAAAAAAGGATGCAGTTTTCTTCTCCAGTGCGGTTCCTAGGTGGTCCAGGCATGTTTAGCAGGACCAGTTTAGCTTCTTGCGACTTCTTCACAATGACCTCGTTGAGCTTCTGCGCGTGGTGCATGCGCCTGACATTCGACTGATTCCTGTATAAAACATCATATGAAGAGATTTGCAAAGACGTTTTTGTAAATGTGAGGTTTCTTATGACTCTTGACATGACTATATTTTATGCATATTTCTGCTTATCAGAAAGATATGAAGCATAATTCCATAAAAAATCTGAAAAAATCAAATGAAGTAGCATTAGTGTTATCTTGAAAGTGTACTCACAGGCTCTCCCATTCCCTGAGGCATGAGCAAAGGAAAATAACGGTGAAGAACCCAGTGAACAGAGAAATACAGGATCACAGCACAAATTCAACCACATTTTAAAATGAAAGTAATATAAAAAACGTTTTAACCATAACTACAAAGGTAAAGATGTGCCATTGTATTTATGATACATCTATATCACGCACAATCATCAGCAATTTGAGTGTCAAAAAATTTTTTTTTTACATAATGTATGTTTTTATGTTTTTTTTTTCATTTAAATATAAATTTAATTCACACGCACGCACACACAATTTATTTAAATACATTTGAATTATTTTACATTTATTTATTTATTTAAATGATAAATATTGTTATTAATCTTGATAAAATATTTAATTATTTAAAATTAAGTAAATTATAATTATAATATAATAACATTAAGTACTTTTTGATTATTATTAAGTACTTTATATTTATTATTACACAAACACACACACCTTTATTTAAATAATAATAAAAATTATATAGTTAATAATTTAATTAAATGATCTATATATATATATATATATATATATATATATATATATATATATATATATATATATATATATATTTTTTTTTTTTTATATATATATATAAATGACTTAAATGATTTAAGATTGTGCTATTTATTATTATTATAATTTTTCTTTGATTATGTCTTCTATTGTATCCAACTAACAAGACACGATGAACGATTCAGAAATGACTAAATGTTATTAACCTTGAGCTTTTGTAACTCTTTGAGGAGGTGTAAATTGAGTTTTGTTGAATTAAAGTGACAAAACAATGACCTGGTGCTCTAAAGACAAATGTGAAAAATATCTTAATAAGCATTGGTCTATTGTTTTTTAAAGTTTTTTTTAAAATTCAAATCATTGTCAGTATAATGTCAAATCTTTATGCAAAGGTTTGACTAACATCTCACTCTAAACTAATAGAATTATATAATGATTCAATTATTTTTTCCTTTTTCACTCAAATCTCTTTTTTGATTGATTCATTATAGCTACTATTATTCACCTGACACAATAGCCTATATACCTAGTACAGACCGTCATTATCTTGACTCACGGTTTCATGTTGAACATATCCTTTATGGTCTCAGGGTTGACCACTGCTGGGTTATTGGTCTTCTCCGTATCATCCGTCCAGGTCATCTGCAACTCCTCTCCGGGGCTCATGGCCGCTGGTGTGGGAGCGGTAGGGGAGGTGGGGCTAGTGGGGGTTGGGGTGGCATTTTTTCCCTGAATGAGTTGAACCTGTCGAGGACGGGAGAGACGGAAAGACTAAGAGAAAGGTAAAAAGAGTGAGAGGGTAGAAGGATAAAACAAAAATTAAGAAGTGAGAATTGACGTTTTTTCTGGTAACCTTGTTTTCAGAAGGACAAGGAAAAAAGAGAGGAAGAGAGGGAGAGAGATGCACTGCCAGGGTGTTAACAGAAGAGAACGGTATTCTAGTAGATAATGACTGAGAGAAGAGAGAGAATAGCAAAAATAGAAAGTGATAAAGAGATGCTATCTTCATGGCTGATAGGTCCGTGTTATCATCTAATCAGCCAGAAGGAAGGGCGTGATTAGCTCAAATGGAAAACAAGCACAAAGTCAGACGCTTGATAGATAAATGCATAGAGAAAAAAAACGAAAAGACAGCAGCTACCTCCTCCTCGGGTTTCTCTTCGCCACTTCCTGTCACTGACTCCTCAGCGATACTCCTCTGGGGGTGCAGGTTTGAAGGGTTCTTTCGCCGAATAGAGCCACGGGACACATCTGTGATGCTCTGAATCTGATAAAACAACATCATTGCTGTTAGACTGGTTCAAACGGTTAGATT
Source organism: Gobiocypris rarus (assembly GCA_023029165.1). Taxonomy (NCBI): domain Eukaryota; kingdom Metazoa; phylum Chordata; class Actinopteri; order Cypriniformes; family Gobionidae; genus Gobiocypris; species Gobiocypris rarus. Next base: position 26,179,123 of record CM040928.1, read on the forward strand.
AATACAATTTACCAATGCTGTGTCTTACTAAATATTGATGTCTGTTAGAATAAACCTTGTGAAAATTAAGTGCGCTTAACTGTGCACTGAATGTGACACGGTCTGCAACAATGCTTAGGTAGGTGGTACGTATCAAAGTAACATCCACATGGATGGCAGGACCCAAGGTTTCCAAGCAGAACATTGCCCAAAGCGTCACTGCCTCCCCAGGCTTGCCTTCTTCCCATAGTGCATCCTGGTGCCATGTGTTCCCTAGGTAAGTGACGCACGCACACCCGGCCATCCATGTGATGTAAAAGAAAACATGATTCATCAGACCAGGCCGCCTTCTTCCATTGCTACGTGGTCCAGTTCTGATGCTCACGCGTCCACTGTTGGCAGGGGTCAGCATGGGCACCCTGACTGGTATGTGGCTATGCAGCCCCATACGCAACAAACTGCGATGCACTGTGTATTCTGACACTTTTTTTTTATCAGAACCAGCATTAACTTGAGCAATTTGAGCTACAGTAGCTCGTCTGTTTAATCGGGCCACACGGGCCAACCTTAACTCCCCATGTGCATCAATGAGTCTTGGCCGCCCATGACCCTGTCAGCTGTTCACCACTCTTCCTTCCTTGGACCACTTTTGATAGATACTGACCACTGCAGACCAAGAACAACCCACAAGAGCTGCAGTTTTAGAGATGCTCTGACCCAGTTGTCTAGCAATTACAATTTGGCCCTTGTCAAACTCACTCAAATCATTACGCTTCCCCATTTTTCCTAGACTGTGTAAACCCAGCTCAAACTACCGGCAATTTGATTTCACCCTGCAGCTCAGGCTGAAACCTGTACATTTTTCTATCATGCTTCCGTTACAAATCTGCAGGGATTTCAATTCCTACAAAAGAAGGATGAGTTTGTCTTACTACCGACGGCTCTGCAAAGTACGTCACCCGGATCGTTGGTCTGATTGGTTGAAGGACTATCCAATTGCGTACTGATTCATTTGAACTATGCCCACTGATCACACCTCTTGTGCAGTAGAAAATACAGAGCAGACTCCCCAGACCAATGCAATTAAGTGTAAAAAAACACTTAATTGGTTTGGTTTGATTTGATTTGTGAGAGCATAGATACCTCTCTCTCACGCTCGTTCTTGGTAAGATGCATCTCCTTGAGGATTTGCGATCGCTGCTCCATCACCAGGGTCTTTTCATAAGTGTAGGCTGAGATGTCGCTGTCATGCTTGAATTAAATGAAAAAAGAGGTTAGAATGATGGTCACCAGCATCAAATTTTGTGTGTGAAGTAAGCGTGTTTGTTCCTCACCATTTCAACCACCTCAACCTCAGCATCAAAGCGCAGGTGATAGAGGAACGTCATCAGGTCTTTCTTCATCTGAATGCTGTTGTCGTCCAACTGAGCCACAGTGAAGATACGCATCTTGCACTTCCTCCACACCTACAGTTGAAGCACAGTTATTGTCCAGGGCTGTGTTTCTCAAAAGCGTTTTGAGCCAAGTTGATAGTAGAGACCATTGGTGTTAATGGTTCTACAATTTACTTAGGCTTACACTGCTTTTAAAGAAACAAGACATGAACTGAATGTGGTCTCAGTTTCAATCCCTAGTGAGCGGCCTCACTAGGCAGCAGCTGATTTAAAGTACTGAAATTAAAGCTTAATTGCAACACTTTACATAGGCAGGAACTCCATTAATGCTCAATCACTTACTTCACATACAACACATAATGAAAGACTTGACACAATTCACACAGTGAATTCCCATAATGTTTGATGTTAACATGTTGAGCAAATAATTAGAAACTCTGACATCACAGATATTGGGTGAAATAGATTTACAGGAATAAATTAGATAAATAAATAAAAAAAGTAAAATGTTATATTTTGTTACATATTACAAATAATTTATTATAGCATGTCCAATTTGTCTCTATTTGGGTCAAATTTGCCACTATTTGGGTGTGGGCAAAAAAATGTTGTTTTCATGTGTGGACCTTTAAATGCAAATGAGCTGCTGCTCCCCGGCGTCCCGCCATCTTCCAGAAAAGGGCGGGAGCAGCATCTCATTTGCATGTAAATGTACACACATGAAAATGGCATGTTTTTGCTTTTACAGCTCGTGCTTTGGATACTCCGGCAACAACAAAACTGGAGAATCTCACGCAGCCAAAATGTCAGAAATGGTCGAGGATATAAACATGGCGGACTATGTGCGGCTCACTCAGGGCGTGACCTATGCTAATAGGATAGATTAACACCAGCCATTATTATAGGCTGGTTATTTACACACAATCTGGACACACATCAGTGTTCAAAAACCTTATAAAAGTGAATTTTGCATATAATAGGTCGCCTTTAAATGCAGCACGCAGTAATTGCTGCCTTCAATTTTGAAAAGCCTTGGAGTTGCTTTGGTCGCACCCTCTGATGCCTAAAATGCCGTTTAGGTAGGCAGCTTATAGAGTTCAGACCAGAGCTGTACGGTTCTTGTCCACAATCAAGCTACCATTATCTACCATCTATAATAAAACATTTGTTCCAGCATTGTTCTGAACACTCTGCCAACATGTATGCATATGTATGTGTGTTTGTGTACCTTGTGCTGGCGCAGAAGAAAGGGAAGGAGCATGAGCATGCCTCCATCATGGACAATCCACCACACGTCAATGTAGCCCTCAGTGAAACGTTCTCCATTTGACGGATATGCAGAGATGTTCTTCGGCACCATTAAGGCCAACTGAGCTGCGGTGGTCTCCCTAACAACCTCTGTGGGGAAATATCATAGCAATATAGTCAAACACACTTGTTTGTGTGGTCATACATAGGGCTGCACACAAAAAAAAGTGAGATTTTTCCGATAAAAAATGTAAATCCAGGTTTGTTGTGCAATAATTTGGACTCTAAAATTGCTAGAACAAAGCCATATATCTAAACAAGTTGTGTTCCAAATTTAGGTTGATCATTTTTGATAAATAACAGATTTCACAAGATGCATTTTGATTGTTTAAGCTTTTAAAGCATACTTCATTTTTTTATGATTGATAAAATACATGATAGGGACAAACAACAATAAAAAGGGGTGCCAAGTGCTGCAGGTTACCACTTTTTACACTGTATCGCGCTTCACTCTGAAACATGCAGTGCATGTCCATATCACAAATTCAATTTTATTTCAGTTAATCATGTAGCCCTATTCATACAGTACACATGCATGCAGTTTATATTCATCTATGATGATATCTATGTATTCTTTTACATTCCTTATCATTGCTCATAACAGTCAGTTCACAATCATCCTGTGTTATCAGAAGCAGTAAATCTATGCTGACACAAAAGTCATGAAAACATGGGTGAAAAGGTTATCCACCAGATATGAGAGATCTTTGACACACTGTCCAAATTAACCCACAACATATGAAAATCCATGTTTAGTCTTACCGATGAAGTTTCTGCAACGGTGGTGCTCCTCAGCTTGTTTCCAGTTCTTGGGGAAGCCGACCAGAACCGCATTGTGGCGAAGGCCACCTAGACCTCCAGCTTGGATCAGATGTGAGGTGGCATCCCGCAGGTTAGAGGAGATCACTACCTGACTGAATCCTTTCACCTTTTCAATCTCCATCAGCTTCCTTATGGACTGAGAGAAATGGAGGTTATTAGTGTCCCATTTCATGTAAAAATGGATCATTGCCTTGTGTTGGGCTTCAGGTACTGTGTGTGTGTGTGTGTGCATACTTGGTCTGCTTTCTGAGCTTGTGGTTGGTTGTTTAAATAGGTGCCCTCCACACACGCTCCCACGATGGTCAGGCCCTTGCCTGCTTTCAGCTGATTGGTCAGCGACAGCAGGCGAGGTTGCTCCACGTTCTGCTCTCCATCCAAACCCACAAGAACCAGAATCTGGGGCCTGGAATATTGATAACATTTAGAATTATGATGACCATTTCAATTTAATCTCAATATTTTGAAAGAATGCAGTTTGACATGTGATATACTGCATGCCATATACACAGGTATATTACTGATCTGCCACTAACCTCCAGTTTTTAGTGTGAGGAGGACCTTGCTCCAGCCTCATCAGAGCATAGCGGGCGGCACTCAGAGAGATACCACGTATCCCATCGCCCCACTCTTTCTCTGCTCTACAAAGACCCAAAACACACAACCACACTCAATTTAGCCCTTTTCAATTTGCAGCCAAAAATAAGAAGATTCTTTGATGGGACGTAAATATTTTATTAATCAATTCCATTTTTTTTTTTTTTGTTAAAGTTTAAGTTATGACTTTTTAAGATAATATATTACATATATTTAACAACTTTAAAAATTTAATAACTTGTTGCTATTACTAGACTGGGTAAACCCAGCCTGATCTGCCGGCGATTTGATTTTGCTCGGCAACTAAGTCTGGAAACCCGTACATTCATTTCTACTACTTCAGTAACACTTTTGCAGGAACCAATCACAGACTAGCTTATCCAACTCGTGCGCTATTGACGGGTTTAACACGATGACAGGTAGAGAAATGATGGGTCGTTGCCCGTTGATCACGCCTCTTGTGGTCTGATTGGTTAAAGTACTCCAATTGCGTACAGAGTTATTCAAATAATGCTCGTTTATCACGCCTCTTGTGCAGTAGAAAATACAGAGCAGATTCCCCAGACCAATGTTCAATCTTAAATTGAGCTTGGTCTGGTGATAGCCAGACAATGATATTACTGTTTTGATTAGCTTTTTAAAGCCACAAACGGTCAGAAATAATGAGATTACAATAATTTTATTCTATTCACATCACTAGTTTCTAAAAGAAATAAAATAAAGGTGTATACATATAATATTATGGTCACACTTTAGTTCAGGGTCCAATTCTCACTATTTACTAACTATAAACTATGACATTTGCCCCAATAAACTCCTAATTACTGCTTATTAACAGTTAGTAAGGTAGTGGTTAAGTTTAGGTATTGGATGGGATTAGAGGATTTAGAATAAGGTCATGCAGAATAAGGCAGTAATATGTGCTTTATAAAACAGCCAAAATCCTAGTAATATGCATGCTAATAAGCAACTAGTTAATAGTTAGAGTTGGACCCTAAACTAAAGTTTTACCAATATTATTAATAGATATTGCTGTCAACCTAATCAAAATATAATACCGTTCAAAAGTTTGGGGTCAAAATGATTTTGTTTTTTAAAGAAATCAGTACTTGTATTCCATAAGGACACATTAAATGTACCAAAAGTGACAGTAAAGTATACTGTTACAAATTTCAAATAAGATATTATCTTGCTTACAACACTGATAATAATCATAAATGTTTCTTGAGCAGCAAACAATGATTTATGAAGGATCATGTGACATTGAATACTGAAGTAATGATGCTGAAAATTCAGCTTTGTCATCCTAGGGTTACATTAAAATTAAATTAAAATATATTACAATAGAAAACAATTATAACTGTTATAATATTTCACAATATTACTGTTTTTATTGTATTTCCTAAAATAAAATAAAAAATAAACGCAGCTTTGGTGAACATAAAATACAAATTCTTACCAACCCCAAACTTAGTGTAAATACTCTTCAGATAATATTTTGATAATTTACTTCCTTGGCTTTAGTACATTATAACAGAGCATATATATACAATCTAATAATTGAATTCTGGAAACATGTTATCTTTATAATACCATGCTTAATATTTATCTCAAACTGTACAAACGGGTCTTTATACAGTACAGGAAAATTAATTTCCACCTTTTTATATTAGGAAAAGGATCCCTTATAAGGGGATCATCTTATTTGGGAAGCCAAAGGTTAGAAACCTCTGGATTAGGTAAAAATCCATCACCCGTGTCTTTCACTAATAAGCGTCTAAAACTACTGTGTATACATTTACTGTGAATAATTACTAAGCCACATTCATCAGACCTTTAAATAAATCCTTTAGCAAAAACCCAAAAAACTGTACAGACAATAATGCCTTTTCTGCCAAGAGTGAGATTGATCTAGGCTGTGTGAAAATCATTAGGTTTTTCCTTTTTTGTCGAGTCGCTTCCCCGTGAGGCTCATTTAGGCTTGCTTACCCGCAGAATTCGATGTACTTGTAGATGCAGCCGGCGATCCCCATGGCAACAATGGCGTAGTACCAGGAGCAGAGGAACATCAGGGTAAGACACAAGCTCATGCCCAAGAGTGATAAAGCCCTGGAGAAAGATCATCTCAGTCTATCTTATGCTCATTTGACCAGTTAGCAATTGCTCATTGTTACATAATTTTGGGATCAGCTGTGAGAGCCACAGGTTAATGTATTCATAGCGGGTGAAAGATGGACTTAATTATCTGGTGTGATGTCTGTAGCGTTTGCTTTAACATTACAGTAAAGGTTACGAAAGACTAGACCTTTAACTTTCATCCACTCTAACATGTATTTGCACATGTCTAATTAAATACCAGTGGTAGAACTTAAAGCGAGGCCTCCAGTTCGGGGTCCTGAGGAGTGTCTGCAGCGCACAGGCCAGGTTTACAAACATGTAGCACATCAGAAAGAACCTGAGGGGGGAAACAGAGAAAAGCCTCATAAGTATATTTAAAATTGAGAAAATACTTCCTCTTGAAAGTTTTTATGCTTGGTTTGGCAGCAATGAACCACTATTTATGTACTTATATACTTATTTATTTACCATTGTTCAACAGAAATATGTTTTATGTCAAACTGAAAACAAAATGTCTCAGTTAAGAATGGGAAGGAGGGAATGGAGACGTCACATCGGTTGTGACCGACGAATTGGGATCAAGCAAGGGAGACCAGTCCTCTTTAAATGTAACTAAACGAGCCAATGAACATTGGCATGCGGTCTTTGCATCCCGTGCCCACACAGTGCAAGTATGAATACGTAAGCGGGTGCCCGCATCAGATTGCTTTTCGCTAAGGAGCCAAGTCGGTGACATGGTCGCAGCGAAGGTACAGCAGGTATGGTGACAATGCGAGATGTCTCCATTCCCTCCTTCAGGGAACGAGTTACCATTCGTAACCAAAAAATCCCCTTTTAGTCAGTCACTACTAAGTCATGTTGGTCATGAAAGGTCAGGAAGAGTCATCACTGCCATCCTGCATGACCCATTCAGTGAGTTTTGAACAACGTTGGGAAAGCATGCCCCCTTGGAGAAAAGGAAATGCTGCGGAACCACATCCTGCCCAAAGGGAGGTATCATGTGGGAATACACACATGTACTAGCCAGTCTAGCGTAGTGCAACATATGGCATGTCTCTGGGGTGGTTCCAGCCAGCGGGGTGGAGAGCGCACCCTCAGAGACGACAAAGCGTACTCTGTCAAGGGGAAAGACACTGGCTAACCATCAGGGTAGCCGTACCGTGGAAATACACATACTGTATGGGGTATATGCAGGGACCACTGCATATGGACACCCAGCCTAATACAGGTTCTTAAGCCAATGAGTAATAGGCCTGGCGTCAGACGCTCCGCCACATCTGACCACCAGAGGAACTCACCAGATTAGTCATTATTGGGTAACCAACTGGAGCAATGAGCGCACGTATCTGGCCTGACGGTGAGAATGGCACAGCAAGCCGACACTTAAGTAAGTAACCCCCTACTGCAGTAAGCACACTCTCCACACAAACACAGATATGTGTCTATATAAAAGCGCACATTTAACGTTGGAGCAAGTAGACTTGTCAAGTCATATTTGAGGTTGATGAATGATGGGCGCATGTTTGAGTTTTCTTGACGTTGACGATCTGTCTGCCACAGGCTGCGTGATTCTGCCACTTCCTGAGTTTTATTTGCAACTAAACTAATGATACAATTTTGGTCAACCAAGCACGGCCTAATTAGACGGTTAGTCGACTATTAGGGGTTAGCTTTAGTAACAGGACCATTTTGAGTTTCATTGTTTGTCTGGAGATGCTGTTCTGCTGGCGACTAACAAAAAAGTATTGCTTGTATATAATCTAGTGTACTGTATGTTCAATTTTTTGTTCTTCCTTGTTGGTCGTTCATCATCTTCACTTTATTTTTTTGCAAAGCATTATTTTTCTCCACTTCAAAAATGAAGGAAGGGTGTGTTTGTTTGGGCTGATTTCAAATATCAACAGTGCTTCTCAGGAATCGCTTACTTTACCTTTAAGGAATCATTTAGCTGGGACTGTTAGTGAGAGCTCTCAGTACTCAGTATGATAGAGCTCAGTCGTTCCATTGGATATGATTTTAACAATTTTCTTGTGCCACTGTCTCACAGTAGGAGGCTTGGTCTTGATCCACTGGAGTAAAACACATCTTCTTGCAACGAAAGAAGCTTATGTAATAGTTTTAGGCATGCATTTGTTAAGGACATTCCTCCTGATATATTCAATAAAACCAATCCGGCACCATTTTTATCTCCTCAATAAAAATCTTACATAATTATTTTGTTATTTTCCCCCAAATCTATTAATTAAGGGGCACTGCCACACACAATGAAAGAAAGATTCCACCTTTTTACATTTGACATATCGAGAAGAGATTGTAGAGTTTATATTATTTAGAAACCAAGGCGTACGCTAAAGCCTGTGAAGGATTATTTATTAATGTTTTGTGAGTCAGTTATATAAGAACGTTTTATATATAATATTTTCTTTATTATATTATCTTATAATCCATATTTTAATTGAATATAATAAATACATATTTTAAGTCAAGTCAACTTTATTTATATAGCGCTTTTAACAATGCAGATTGTTTCAAAGCAGCTTCACAGTATTAAACAGAAAAATAATGCAACAGAATATATTTCGATTATCATACAGTAACAACGTGGGCTTTAGATCAGTAATTTGATCTATATGGTTAATTTAGTTTAATAATTAGATTTATTTTGAAATATATTTGAAAAATAGTTTTTCCCCAAATGAGCAAGCCAAGCCAGAGGCGACAGTAGCAAGGTACTCAGGTACTATATTTTATATAATTTTTAATCTTTATATATATATAAATAAAAATTATTTATCAGGTGCTGGTCATATAATTACAATATCATCAAAAAGTTGATTTATTTCACTAATTCCATTCAAAAAGTGAAACTTGTAAATTATATTCATTCATTAGACACAGACTGATATATTTCAAATGTTTATTTCTTTTAATTTTGACGATTATAACTGTTATGAGAGCCCAGGTTGCTCTGATAGTCGCCTTCAGCTCTTCTGCATTGTTGGGTCTGGCATATCGCATCTTCCTCTTCACAATACGGTCAGTTAAGGTCAGGCGAGTTTGCTGGCCAATTAAGAACAGGGATACCATGGTCCATAAACCAGGTACTGGTTGCTTTGGCACTGTGTGCAGGTGCCAAGTCCTGTTGGAAAATGAAAACTGCATCTCCATAAAGATGGTCAGCAGCAGGAAGCATGAAGGGCTCTAAAACTTCCTGGTATACGGGTGCGTTGACCTTGGACCTCAGAAAACACAGTGGACTAACACCAGCAGATGACATGGCACCCCAAACCATCACTGACTGTGGAAACTTTTCACTGGACCTCAAGCAACGTGGATTGTGTGCCTCTCCTCTCTTCCTCCAGACTCTTGGACCCTGATTTTTCTGCAAAATTTACTTTCATCAGAGAACATAACTTTGGACCACTCAGCAGCAGTCCAGTCCTTTTTGTCTTTAGCCCAGACGAGACGCTTCTGAAGCTGTCTGTAGTTAAAGAGTGGCTTGACACAAGGAATGCGACAGCTGAAACCCATGTCATGCATACGTCTGTGCGTAGTGGTTCTTGAAGCACCGACTCCAGCTGCAGTCCACTCTTTGTGAATCTCCCCCACATTTTTGAATGGGTTTTGTTTCACAATCCTCTCCAGGGTGCAGTTATCCCTATTGCTTGTACACTTTTTTTCTACCACATCTTTTCCTTCCCTTCGCCTCTCTATTAATGTGCTTGGACAAAGAGCTCTGTGAACAGCCAGCCTCTTTTGCAACGACCTTTTGTGTCTTGCCCTCCTTGTGCAAGGTGTCAATGGTCGTCTTTTGGACAACTGTCAAGTCAGCAGTCTTCCCCATGATTGTGTAGCCTACAGAACTAGACTGAGAGACCATTTAAAGGCCTTTGCAGGTGTTTTGAGTTAATTAGCTGATTAGAGTGAGGCACCAGCTGTCTTCAATATTGAACCTTTTCACAATATTCAAATTTTCTGAGATACTGAATTTGGGATTTTCCTTAGTTGTAAGTTATAATCGTCAAAATAAAAAAATATTTGAAATATATCAGTCTGTGTGTAATGAATGAATATATTATACAAGCTTCACTTTTTGAATGGAATTTGTGAAATAAATCAACTTTTTGATTATATTCTAATTATATGACCAGCACCTGTATATAAAATAAGGTCTGTGTTAAACACAATTTGTAAACTGCATGTAAACTGCACACAACATCAAGTTATGTTTACCTTAAAAAAACACATTATAAAAAACCATAGAAAAATCTTGAGGGAACCATTTCCGGGTTTTGATGTCATCCCTGCAGCACTTTATTGAAGAACAGGCTTTTGGAAAATTGTCTATTCAGCATAGTGAAGAAGTTTTATTACAGCAATAGTGAGTGGAAACTGTTTATTGCTGTTGTTTCTCTGGGAATCATAAAGAATGAGGTGCGCTGTGTACGTTTGGGAGACTGCTCGCTTACATAGACAGAATGGGAGCGACTGAATCCAGGGAGGCGATGATGATGCCAATCTCACAGATGCACGCCGTCAGGAGCAGAGCCCATGTGGGTTCACCGTTAGCTTTGCCATGACCAAACACCTGTAAAATGAAGATATATCACTTAGTATGATCAAGTATCGAAGCATCAACAGAGAGATAATCAGAGGGCAAACATATTCATGTACCCTGAGGAAAGGTATGATGCCATCGCGGGAGATAGCTTGAAGGAGGCGGGGCGCTCCTGTCAAACTCTGAAGCCCCGCCCCACAGGTGGAGAAGAAGGAGCCAAACACAATGACCCAGGGTGAAGGCCATGCCAGGGTGCCAATAACCAAGTTACCGTTGACGCCTTCCCCAAATCTGCGTTTAGAACATGTTGATATTGTTGTTGTTATAATATCAGACAATGATATTGTTTAGTATTAAAATAACGTCAATTGAAATAAGTCTGAAATAATTTATAAAGATTAGGTGAAAAACGCTCTAGAAAGAAAATTTGAAAAATCACCATGGCAATTAAAGCCACACTATGTAATTTTTTGCCACTAGAGGTCGCTTATTCAAAACAAAGGCATAGCTTGATGACGCCTGGAATTTGCATAGCTTTTATTCCGCAGACGACGGCTTCCGCTTCTTCTGGTCATGTGCATGTGGTGTAACGCAGCGCTGTTTTAACATTTTACATACATTTGATTGTGTTGAAAGTTATGCTATAATGCTACTGTGCGTTTGCTCGGTGGCTACTATGAGACACTGCAGTAAGCTAAATCGATATTAAGCATTGTAAAACATGGTACACGCGGTAAATCAAGACAACAAGATTTAAACAATAAGGCTAACTGTGTTGATCTACATGTGTCCAAACAGTTGCTCATCTGTCTAATAAAACACATACTATATTAAAGCGTCTTTGGTGTTTCCATGGAAATCAAGGGGTAACGTGGGTATGATGCCATTGATGGGTCTGTGTCCTGGTTAAATTAGCTTATTTATCTGGATTTAAACATTCTTGGAAACATTTGGGATAATGTAATTACACATGTCAACAAAATATATAACATTGTTCTAGTGGTTTGTGGGTATTTTAATCCAAAAATCTTACATATTGTACCTTTAACTGAAAGAAAATAGTTCTAAAAAATTCTAAAACTAAAACTGAAATAAAATGAAATGAAAGCTAAACATCATTTTTTAAACAAAGACTAATGAAAAAGCACATAAAACAAAAAAATTCAAAACTGAAAATAGGTAAATAAAAGCTAATTCAAAATATTAATAAATACTAGAGAAGTATATAAACAATAAATAACACTAGTTTAAAAATAAAAAAATAATGTTTTTTACATGGAAATTATTCTAATTAATTAACCTTAAAATAACATCCTCATTACTTAAAATAAAATATGTTTTATATTTTATTTCAACTAGTTGCCAAGGCAGCTGTCAGAGTTATGTTTAGTTAGGGTTATGTAGGGTATGTCCTTGTGCCTCAGTTCAGTTTAGGCTTGATTAGTCCTTAGTTAGTTCCCTTAGTTACTAATTACATTCACCTGTCTGTCGGTCATTTGTTCCCTTACAACACCTGTGTATTTAAAGGTGCAGTGTGTAATAATTATGACGATCTATTGACAGAAATGCAATATAATATACATACTTATGTTTTCAGTGGTGTATAAAGGCCGTAGTACATAATGAACCGTTATGTTTTTGTAACCTTAGAATTAGCCAATTTTATCTACATACACCACCGGTCCCCTTTCAGTGAAGTCGCCATTTTGCACAACCATGTTTCTATAGTAGCCCTAAACTGACAAACTGCTCTACAGAGCACTAGCTACTCTCTGTCTCAGACGTTGACATCTTTGTTCTGTGTCGGCCACCGTAACTTTATGTGCTTCGAAAGGGAGGGGTGAGCGGTGGATGGTTGCAATTCTCATCCTCACCACTAGATGCCGCTAAAATGTACACAGTGCACCTTTAAACCCTTAGGTTTCTTTAATCATTGTTCCATATAGTCATTCATTTATGTGGTTGTGCTACATGCTCTATTCCTTATAATCTCCTGTGTGTTTGGAGTTTGGATTTATTATTAGAGACTTTTCTGTTTTTGCTCCCATGTCGTGTGCTTCATTACAGACACACATGACAGCAATATTTCTCATTTTCAACAAAAATATTAAAATTTTAACCAGAATTGACATGAAGTCAAAAAATAACAACAACAAAAAATTTAACAAAACTATAATAGTAGGCTAAGTCAGTGATACTAAGAACTACAGACTCACTTGTCCCTCAAAACGACTCCGTCCACACAGGCTCCGAACAGAATCACACTAGACATGTCTGCGAGAGTAGGAATTTAGGAGAACGACAAAGCAGTAAAAAGGCATTCACCCTATTTCAGCTATTTTACCACAGATGAAAAACATCAAGTCTTTCATTGCCTTATCATTGTCGTTTCCTGGCTATCCAGTAACACTGTATTTTGTATATTTCAAGATGAGCAGTTCTGCAAGGTGTCATTTATTTAAGCAAAGCTGGATTGGTGTTTTGCATTTGGAGTAAAGGATACAGATGATGGAGGTGGTTGTGATGGCTAGGATGGTACCAACAGGGATGGACTTCTGAGCATCCTGCAGGTCACCAGAACGGTTTGAACCAGCCATGATACCTGTGATACACACAATAACATGATTAAACACTGGTGTTTGTGGGTCAGGTTTTGCCTAGATTGTAGGGAACAAATGTCATAACAACAAAAAACTTTATTTTACTGTTTCTACTGAATTTAAAAAAGTAATTTGGATTCCAGTTGTCACTGAGTATTGACGTTTGGACCTTTCTGGATTACAATCCGCTAGATACGATAAAACGATACGTTTAATTATACCAGCTGCTGTTCAAAAAAAGGCTATAAATGATCCGCCACCTGCAGCATCCTCACATGCACTATAGCCTACTAGCCGGACTCCTTCTTAATGTACACAGACGAAAGGCGAACAGCGCCATTCTCGAATTTTCAGCAGAAAGCTACCAGTAACGCTCAAATTAGAACACATTATTACAAGCTTACCGTTGTGAATCGGCTAAGGCAGGGAGAGAGTTTTGAACACTAACTAGTTATGTCCGTGCTCAAAAAATTATTTTGGATCATTTTGGATCATTGTATCATATATATATATGTATATAAATCATAAATCAAATTCAAATTAACGTGACTTTACATGTAAAATATGGCAATAATAAAGTATACACACAGACAAAAAAGTAAACTACATATTTCTATTAATAATTCCCCTGGTAGTTATGGAACTGTTGTACTGACCTGTGACAGAGGGGAAGTAGATGCCAACCAGCAGGGTGAAGAAGCTGGTGATGTCAGCCAGGACATATCGGTTCGTGTTGGTTGGTGTGGCTTCAGAGTCGAGTACTGCCGCAATACCTCGTTTCTCAATGAATGAATTTTTCTCAGCAAACATGCTGAAAAGGTTTTCTGTGAAGAAAAAAAGATTCACAATTGTCCATGTATTTTCAAAACAAAATTACATCTGAATCAGTAATTTTAACATTAATAATAGCATTACTGGTTTACTTAAGCATTTCAGATATTGCAATGACATTTAAAACATCAATATTTTACCTTTATATATACAGTCAAACCTAAATTTATTCAGACACCGTCAACATTTTCTCACATTGTCACAGTTTATTTGCTATTGTTTTGAAAATGGTTAATACAGTATGACAACAGCTCAGAGTTAAACTGTGTCAGAACAAATTCATCTTGATAATGTCTAATAACTTTGATAGAAAGGTATGTAATGGATTACAATCAGCCAATCAGCTGTCAGCTGTTAAATTGAAGTACACAATTAGATAAAACCAATTCAGGTCAACCAATTACCAAGCAATGCTTCATTTTGTCCGGTCTGCGTTGTAAAAGGTTGCATTAGCAATAATAAAAAAAAAACACTTAAAGGGTTAGTTCACCCAAAAGTGATAATTAGCCCATGATTGACTCAAGTCACTCACCCTTAATGACATTTAAAAAGTCCTGGCTTATTATCCAAGCATTATAATGGCAGTGAACTGTTGTTTCGTTTATGAAGTCCATAAATGTGCTTCTATCCATCATATAACTGCTCCACACAGTTACGGGGGGTTAATAAAGGCCTTCTGAAGCGAAGTGGTGCGTTTGTGTAAGAAAAATATCCATATTTAATACTTTATAGACTAAAATAACTAACTATATATAAAATTAAAGCTGCGAGCAGCATTTATCTGGGTTCAATCTTTTAAGGCCTTTAAGGAGATAAGCATCAAAAGACATCAAGGTTCATTTAGCAAGCATTTAACCACTGACACAAAAGATGGAAATGACCATGTATAACCATTTTCATAATTTACCATGCACTAGCATAGTTTGCATGATTTACCATATTGTAGTATGATTTACCATGATTCTAACATGATTTACCATATTTTAACATGATTTACCACGAGTGACCCAATTCTAATATGATTTACCATGATTTATCACATTGTAGTATGATTTACCATGATTCTAGTATGATTTACCATAGTTTACCATGATTTATCACATTGTAGTATGATTTACCATGATTCTAGCATGATTTACCATAGTTTACGATGATTTACCATGAGTGACCGCATTTTTATTTGATTTACCATTATTTACCACATTGTAGTATGATTTACAATGATTCTAGCATGATTTACCATAGTTTACCACGATTTACCACGAGTGACCACATTTTAATTTGATTTACCATGATTTATCACATTGTAGTATGATTTACCATGATTCTAGCATGATTTACAATAGTTCGGCATGATTTACCACGTTCTAATATGATTTACCATGATTAATCACATTGTAATAAATGTCAAATAGTTTATTCCAGGTTTTCCCCTTTAAAAACCTAGGACTAGTTTGCACTAGTTCGCACGGTCACGTGGTTTATGGAGCACTCAATACGTCTAGCGCTGTATCAATGCATTTGAATGGCTTTAGCGGATACACAACAGTTTAACTATACAGATGTTTGCAGCAAGTTTTGGTTAACAGTACAGCATAGTGTGCAATGATTATAAAGTCAACCATATTTACAGGATCGTTTTATCATGGAGAGTGATAGAGATGCAACGTTGTTACCATTAATGTCATTATATTGTATTTAGCCCTCAGGTGTTCCTTACTAATTGCTCACACTTGTACTCATTGATGGTCAAATGTGACCATACACCGTAAATATTTTTCAATTAAATAAATGTTCTATATTTTAGTTCAATAATATTTATTGAATATTTTGAGGAGATCTTTTGGTACTAATTACTATTTGTGCAATAATTATTGTCAATTAATGACCACTTAAAATATTTTTCTTCTTATATATATATATATATATATATATATATATATATATATATATATGTATATGTGTGTGTGTGTGTGTGTGTGTGTGTGTGTGTGTGTGTGTGTGTGTGTGTGTGTGTGTGTGTGTGTGTGTGTGTGTGTATGTTGTCTAGTTGCTCAAAAAAGTAGCGCAGTTTTGCATTTTAATAAATATTTAGATATGATCAAATACTAGATTTCTTTAAATATGACATTTTAAAACGTTAATAACTTGCATCCTAATATTTTAAATGATACTTACTTAAGCACACACAAGTGAATATTAATGAATGTGAGCACATAATTTGACCAAAGAAATTTTTAAAATAGTGCTAAGACAAAGACATTTATCCTTATATGTACAGTAGGCTATATATATTGATTCAGAATTTTAAATAAATAAGAATTCAACATTTTACATACATCTGTTATTTTGTCTTAGTTATGTTTAGTTAGTAAAGTCTAACAAGCCATAGTCTCTTCAAGGAAGGTATACAGTTTATTATTAATTCGACAATAGTATCGGATAGGTATCGTGTATTGACAGATACACAAAGCCCAGGCAACGGTATCGGTGTCGGGACTGAAAAAGTCGGATCGGTGCACTCCTACTTATAATAAGTGTTTATATTGTGACTATTTCAGTCGCTTTAAATATTTGATTTGACAAAACATAGAATATAATTCAAAATGCTTTCCAATAAATCCCTTTTCTTTCAAAGAGTAAACAGCACATGTAACAATATGAATTGTAAACACAGAAACAAATGAACTGACTCTGTTGAATAAATTCCATGAATGAATCAACACATTTGAACGAATTAGCAAAATAGTTTGCAAATCAAATGATTCAGTTCAAAGAGTTGTTTAACTTTCTTTAGAACAGTTCATGTTAAAAATAATGTCTCTCCTTTTAATCGCGTCCAACACAGACGATTCCTCCCCAGAGAACTCTCACAGGAGATTACACAGAACAAGGGGAAATGACCCAGCCTTGAAAAAGACAAAGCGTTTAGCCCGCGTGCTGATTAGCTCACACTGTGTGGGCAGGTGGAGTAACTTACTCAACTCTGCTCAGAACTAATAATCTCTGAAACTTAACATAATATCAGAGTAATATCTGAAATGTCACTCACCAAAGCCAGATAGAATCACTATTTCTGATTACTCCTCTGATTTCCACTTCACTCTTTCTCTCTCCGACGACAGAAGTTCATCAGATGCATCTAAAGTCCAACTTTTCATGGGAACTCAATCACAGCTAGAGAAACGGTCCCTAGTTTCTGTGCTCTGATCAGTCTCTCTGAGTGAAAGGCTGACACTGACAGCTGCGCCGGCGGGATGTGAATGCAGCGCTACTATTGGCTCACAGGAGTGTCAGTCACAGGAGCACAATCATTGATAGGATGAATCTCTTTCCTCCTACAACACTTTTATGCTTTCATTTTATGAACTTTTTACAACTAAATAATTAACTGGTGGCCTGGGTTACCAGGGAAACTTTTTTGCTACAACACTGTATTTCTTAAATTGAGCAAACAATGGTTCTTACTTAGATTATTACCAGTGGTGTGGTTGATGAGTTCATCAAGTAAAGACACTCAAAAATGACAATTAGTCCAGAACAGAGCCTCACGACTTACTTTAAAACTGTAATAGAAGGGCTAATTTAATAAGAATGCACACAACTTTAGGATGGCCACTGGTGAAAGATTGCCTCTCAGCTTTGTTTTAAAATAAATATATCTGTCTAGAGTTCCTAATGTCCTGTAATGTCAACTTTTATTTAGTAGTACTAGTCATAATTTAAACACCAGACATACATTAACGGGATGTTTGTTTTTTACTACTGTACTAGAGTAAAACTACTGTAAAACAACGTACTGCAATGTATAAATGATTGGAAATATGGAATGATTTACCATCAGAGTAAAAAAAGTTTTAAGGAACATTCAATGGTATAATATATAGTAAATTGTTGGGTTTGTATGTTTCATTGACTTTTTATAGTAGTGGATTTACTGTAGTTGGGACTTCAGGAAGAGTAGCCACTGCCTAGGTACTGGCTAATGGGGATTCAAATAAAGAAATACACTTGGATCATAGATAAAAAAATACTTTTTACAGCCAATTTACAAAGGAAAAAGCAGCTATAGAACCACGTCTTGCTCAATCTACACCACTTTTTGTAGGTGTCCTCACAGTGTATCTATACATTTGTGTCAAATTTGTTATAAATATTTAATTTTGAAGTTCTAGACCAGGGGTGTCACTGTCCTGAAGTTTACCTCCAGCTTGCCTCAATAGACACACTAGAAAATTTTAAACAGGTGTGTTGAGACCTTGATGAGCTGGTAGAGGTGTGTTGAATTGGGGTTTGAGCTAAACTCTGCAGGACAGTGGCCCTCCAGGAGCAGGATTGGCCACACTATTATAGACTGTTACAGTATATTTATGAGTAGTAAAATGACCAATGGGCAACATTGGTTGAATTTCACTTCCTGTCATAATTTTGAGATTTGGACATAATTGTTTAGCTATTGACCTATGTTATAAAATTTCCTGTGGTGGTTTTGTCTTGATCGGACTAGCGGTTTCGAAGATAATCACAAACGTTTTATAAGTGCTAAATGCCACCGTTACACAAACCAAAAGGCAAAACCTGCCTTGTTTGGTATTGTTGGACTCAGCAAGGGTTCAGGAGTATAAGGACTCCTGTGAAAAACACTGGCTTGAAACTTCTTAGGCTACTTAAAGGCATTGCGTCAATGATGCAAACTGTGTTTTTTGAGATTTCCCAAAGTTCTCATAGACTATCATGATACCCTGGAAAAAGGAACTGCATGCCACTTATAATTAGTTTAATGGTTGAGTGCAGATATAGCCATTTTAATGACATTTTTTCCTCTTGCAGCGCTACCAAGTGACCAATTAATGCAATTTTTTCCAAGTGACCGGAGTTTGAGCTCATAGACATGTGACCCAAGTTTTGCAAAAAAAATCTTGTTCCGCTCACAAGTTATAGTCATTTTATTAAAAATGGCCCCCGACGCGTTGAACATTTTGGTTCCCCTTAGCGACTATGCATCGAAATTTCAATTTTCTTTCGTAATTATTAATAGTCTCCCTCCAAATAACATTTCTGCAGTGGTTTGGTTCTGGTCAGGGAAAAAACCTGGAAGTAGTTCGCAAAAGTAGGTTTTTAAAATAAAAAAAATATCTCGAAATTGGCGCCTGAAGGGGCGAGGATTCCAACGATATAAGACACTTGAGGCCACGCCCAACGGTTCAGGAGTTATTAGCCATTTCATACTTTTGCTTGCAGTAGCGCCCCCGTCAGGCCGATCGGGGCGTGCCTCGCTGACCCTGGTAGTTGGTGTGAGTACTACCATCGCTGAAAGTTTCAAGTCTCTACGACTTACGGTTTGGTCTGCCCGATCAGTTTTAGATGGAGAATGATGCATCATGGGAAAATTAGCAATTACAATAGGGTTTCAGCCTTACAGGCTTGAACCCCTAATAACTATTGCTGTACGCACCGATTTACGGCAAAAGAGCAACCCTTTATCTTTAAACCCTTGAGGCATGTGTATTGACGAATGCAGAAGCGCAGAGGATAGAGCAAAACAAAACATTGAATTAGAGTCTCTTAAAGAGAAATGGCAGAGGATTTAAAAATAAGAGAAGAAGGAGCTTGAGTTTCTACCAGCCCTATCCACGAGAGGTGTCAAAGCTTTCGTTGCTTCTATACATCGCATCAGGGGTTACTCTTTTGACATAAGTCAAATAGTGTACGGCTTTCTGCCGGAAGTTAGTTATTTTAGTCTATAAAGTTTTAAATAAGGATATTTTTCTTACACAAACGCACCACTTCGCTTCAGAAGGCCTTTATTAACCCCCCGGAGCCGTGTGGAACAGTTATATGATGGATACATGCTATTATGGGCTTAATAAAAGCATGTCGCCTTTGGCTTGGCTTGCTCAGTTGGGGACACTCAAATTATGATCCAAGTTACTCAACTAAATATACAAATAGAATTTATTAATTTGGTCATATATAATTCTATAAACTATCCAAATTAAACTAGCCAAATCAAATTTTGTTGCAATGTTGTCCTGTTTAACACTGTGAAGCTGCTTTGAAACAATCGTCATTGTAAAAGCGCTATATAAATAAAGTTGATTGATTGATTGATTGATTGATTGATTGATTGATTGATTGATTTTATGGGCTTAATAAACAAAACAACAATTTACTAACATTATAATACTTGGGTTAGCCAGGACTTTTTAAATATAAATCATAATGTATTTGTCTGAAAGAAGAATGTCATATACACCTAGGATGGCTTGAGCGTGAGTAAATAATGGGATCATTTTCATTTTTGGATGAACTATCCCTTTAAGCAAAACATGGTCAGGTCAAAGTGTCTAAATCATTTTGATCCCAAAGTTTTACTTGTTGTCCACTGTATGGAGGATTTTTGGGTATAATATGTTACAGTTTACTTTATTTTGCTATCCTCACTGAACTATTAGTGTCCTGCACCTACTAGTAATATATCAAAATATGTGGAAAATATTTTATATTTGTAAATATTTTAAATATGAGGGACGAACAAAACCCTAAACACAGTTAAGGTATTTATCTGACTAAATTATTTGCCAAAAAAGGCCAACAGTAGCAAAACTCACAGGACAAAGCATTCATTGACTACAACATAAACAGTTCCTAATATTTCGTTGATTCTCTCTTGCATGTGTTCATAATTTCTTTGTATGACAGTCTGGCCAAATATATCTATTTCATTACATTATCACAAATAAGACACCACAAATACACAATATGCTTTTTTCAAAATGCTTACAAAGACAATAATTATACACTGTTGTCACTATACTGCAAAAATACGCTATCATTCAAATGTGTTTTGAAAGAAATCTCTCAAGCTAATCAAGGCTGCATTAATTCAATCAAAAATACTGTCAATAGAGTACAGTAAATAATACATTAAGATTGTGAAATATTACAATTTAAAAATGACTGTTGTCATGCTTAATATTGTTTGTGTAAACCTCTGATTAAAAAAGAACAGCATTTATTTGAAAAAAGTATTAAAGTATTATTAATTTAAGATAGTAAAAGTATTGTGATGAATATTTAAGTATCAATGTCTGTAAGTCTTCTAACCTGCCAGGATGCCACTGGTGACTCCAGGGATTCCCTGGATCTGACTAACGTTGTTGTTGATGAAGTACTCATCGCAGGTCGCGTTCAGGAACTCTGAGTCGCAAAAGGCCCTCCAAAGCTTGGTGGTGACCGTGCCATTTCCCTGCTCTATGGTCTTGGCACAAATGTCAAAGCTCTTTGACACAAGAGTTCGGTTCCCGAGCACGCACACCCTATACAGGATAAGATCTGTATGATTATGGACGCTCTCTGCCCTGAAGGAACATTCTGAATCCACCAAAATTCTACTTACGGAAACTCAGGTGGATCAAAAGATGTCTTGATGACCCCAGCGTAGACAGCGAGAATGGAGAGAATGACACAGGCGAGGAACACAAGGGCCAACTTGTTGACGTACTTCACACCAACAAAGACAACTAAAGACATCAAGGAGAGCACGATGGTACCGTACACGCGCATGTTATTCAACAACGCTGCCTCGGCCTCTGCTCCCTCCAGACCCTCCATTTTGAATATGGCAGCTCCTGGCACAATGTAGATCTACAAAAAAAAAATCAATAATATTTTAACAAATTACAAAATAAGTACAATTTACCCCGATCATCCAATATAAAATGTTAACACTGTTAAATGCAAAATGTTTAAGCTTTTAATGCATTGTGTCAACTCAAGTCACCTTCATTTATATAACACTTTTTATAATATACATTGTTTCAAAGCTGCTTTACAGTGATAATAGGACATTAACGGAAGAGACATTGTTTTGGCTTTACATCAGCTCTAGAAAAAAATGGTTATTTACTTTAGGGCCACTTACACTACACTTTTAACTAAAAATAGACATGTTTAACTAAAATAGAAATCTTTGAATGCATTCTGGCTGTTCATTTCTTGAGAACGCAAACTTTGAAATAGGTTTTGAAATAGTTTTGAAACAATACCATTATCATCTTCATGTAAAAAAAAAAGAAAAAAAAAAAGAAAAGGTGAATCTGTGAGAATTGGAAAATGATCCCATAATGTACTCACCCTCAAGCCATTCTAGGTGTATATGACTTTCTTCTTTTAGCCGAACCCAATAGAGTGGTACAGGTATGACATTATTTTGTAGGCCAAACGCAGAGGCAAGTTAGAATTTTAGCACTTCCGGTTCCATCGTCCCAAAGTCAATGTTAATTTTAAAATAGGATTTAGTTTAAATGGATGAAATAAGGTTTGTAGTGAACACAAGCTCAAGATACTGAACCACTCTATTGGGGGTTATATAAAAAAATATCCAGGCTCTTCCAAGGTTTATAATGGGAGTGATGCCTCGAGTTAGAGGCCACTCTCCTGCCAGAATTTGACCTGTGTACGGCCGTTACCGCAAGCCAGTGATTATAGTTTATAAAGTTATAAATATGGATAATTTTATTATAAAGGCCTTTATTAACCCATTGGAGCCGTATGGATTACTTTTATGATGGATGCGCTTTTTTGGGCATCAAAAATATTGGCACAGACAGACAGACAGACAGACAGACAGACAGACAGACAGACAGACAGACAGACAGATAGATAGATAGATAGATAGATAGATAGATAGATAGATAGATAGATAGATAGATAGATAGATAGATAGATAGATAGATAGATAGATAGATAGATAGATAGATAGATAGATAGATAGATAGATAGATAGATAGATAGATAGATAGATAGATAGATAGATTATGGGATAATTATAATTTTTGGGTGAACTAACCCTTTAATTATCCTCAGTGCAGTGTGAAAATATGGATCTCAAAATTATACAGTAACTGTTTGAAATGGTTCAAATACGCAGAAGATGCTAGAAAAGATGCATATTATATTCAGAGTATAAATTAAAATACAATTTGTAAAAAATCATCAGTAATCTAAGAAAAGAGATGCTAAATAATGTAATTTACAGTTTGGATCATTGCTTAGTTGCAGTGTTTGTATCAATAAATTTGGCTTTAATTAGTTTGAATTGAATTAGTTATCACTGAATGTCAGATTTAGCGAAAAACCAATGAAAATGTACCAGCAGGATTTCGATGCAGCCCAGGATGTACATGGCTCCTGCAAAAGTGGTCCCCAGGTAGAAACATATACCAACGGCCCCGCCAAACTCCGGTCCCAGTGAACGGGAAATCATGTAGTATGAACCTCCAGCTGTAAGTACACAAACAGATTTACTATTAAGTATGCACATCTAAAGAGTTATATAGAACAGCATTCCACACTAGCTAATAGTAGCTGTGTTCCCATCCACTTATGTGCAAAATATCACATAAAACATTTGCGAATACAGCACCATTTCCATCCCATGTGTTCAAGAGAACAAAATCATCACTTCCTGGGAAACCGGCACCAAAAATCTGTACTAAAAATGGAAGTTGCTGCAATCAGGGAAGGAACTGTGGCTCTTTTGTCATATATCACAAATTAATTTATGAAACGCAATGAACAATAATGTTATTGTGAATTCGGAGGCGGATAGTGTTTGTGAATGCAATTGTGTGAGACAGTTCTGAACTTCTGGGACGTAAATGCCAAGTAATTTTTGACGACAGATTTTGGCTCAGGCATTTCAGAATGACGAAACCAATATTTGAGATGCTGAAATGAAATTGGTCCACTGGTTAGTCCAGTTATCCAATCACATTCTCTGCTGAGGCAAAGTCATGTGAGTTTTTTTGCTGTGCATCGAGGCATTTATGTGATTCCATCTTCTTATGGGATAAAAAAAATATATATATATATATTTTTTTGCGATATCCCAAAATTTACATACAAATAAGTGGATTGAGACATCATACTTTTCTCTTCTTGAAACGACATTCAAGAATTCAATGACTTGAAATGAAACACACATCTACAGGTTACTGTTATTTCAAATAAACACAGAGACATGCACGGCACGCATCCGCACAAAAGAACACACAGTTATGAGTCCGGAGCTGATCTCAGCACAGTTGGGAGCTGTACTGTGCACTGTAGCTAACTGCCCATGAAGAACAACAGGACAGCCATCCTCTGGGCATCTGCACACATACACAAACACTGTGAATTCTGCTCACCTGGCACAACTCCATTGGTGGCAATAGCACTCATTGAGATCGCAGTCAGCATAGTCTGTAAATAGAGTAAATAAAGATCAATACAAAGGGGACAATGAGTGACAGAGACAAGAGGCCCCCGCTAAGTCCTCCAGTGATTCGTGAAAGAAAAATTTATTTATTAGAAAATAAACATTGAGTACATTAACTCTTTCCCGCCATTGACAAAATGTCCGCCATTTGTGCGACAGTGCTTCCCTGTCATTGATGGAATTTCTGTGTTTTCACTGTTATATGGTAGGGGGCACTATGACACATCTTCAAAAAGAGTTCTAAAACTCCAGATCAAAACACAGGTGAAAAAGAAGCAGAAACAAGAGATAGCATATGTAAGCAGATGCATATGTAAAATAGCGTGATCCTCAACATTAAACAGCATATCAATCAAAACTGCCTAATGTTACTGAATGAAATGTAGACTCAGGACAAGCTATAGGACTGTGCAAGCTTTGTCGGTTTTGTTGGACTCAATCTACTCCATCTATGTTTAGATCATCGTTCTGAATCCCATCTGGATGTAGGACCCCATTTTAACGATTTCAGCACATGGTCTGAAGCGCTTGGCACAGGTGCACGCGTCCGAATCCACTTTTGCTAGTTTAACGACGGAAAAAAACTGTGCACCAGACACATGATCCAAAAGGGTTGTACCTAGTCTCTTAATGAGTCATGGGTGTGTTTTGGGCATAATGTGCAATAAACCAATCAGAGTCCCATCTCCCGTTCACTTTAAAAGACAGTTGCGTTTGCACCATGGCGAATTCGCTATTTACAAGGCGGGTATTGCGAGCGGAAAGACTGAACGATTCTCCAGAGAAGAATCCCTTCATTTTTTTATATCTAAAAATGTTTGTGTGCTGCTGTGCGTCCCTGTGTGTGTAAAAAGCAGAGTATATGCTACGCCTTTTGTACACCAGCCTATAGGGGTATATTATTAACGCGCCCCTTAAATAACACAAAAAAATACTGCTGCATTGACTTTAGACCATGGTTTTGTTGGTGCAGTCATTTTCAGTTGTCTCAAAATAGCATCACGCCAACAATGCGCCTGAATACACCTAGTTTTCAGACCAGCACACCCATATGGGCAAACAGATGAGCGTGAGTGAATTAGCTATTTAAACAACTGCGTTGTGACGAAACGTTTGGTATGGGGTAGGATTAAGGGGTGTAGAATATGGTTATGCAGAATCAAGCATTAATATGTGCTTTATAAGTAATAATAAAAAGCCAATATGCAAGCTAATAAGCAACTAATTTAAAAAAAAAAATGTATATATATAAAACATGTTACCCTCTAAAGTGTTACCAAAGAATGCATTTAGGTAGAATAAAGAATACTACGTTTTTTGTTTTTGTTTAAAAGCTCTTTCTTTTGCATATTGCATGTTCAGATATTCATACAACAAAACATTACCATGAATGGCCATGGAAATTTTGTGAAAATGATCAAAAATGCTGGTGGTGGCTGATAACTCTGGCAGGGAAAGAGTTAAGAAGTTCGAGGAAGATTTTTACTGTTTTTTTATTCATCGGTTGTAGGGAAAAAGGGGACATATTGTTGTCCCTGGGTGCATGAATTAAAGTGCATAAAGACATGCATTCTCTAATTATGTTGTACGATTAACAATATGCCATTTTTGGGATGTAATTAAAAACTTTACAATGAAGTTCCATTTGTTTACATTAGTTAACAACATTATTTAACATGAACTAACAATGAACACTGAACAATAGTTCTACAGCATTTAATAAGTAAGGGATAATGTACATCCAGATATGATCAAACACTAGATTTCTTTAAATGGGAAATTTTAAAACATTAATAACTTGCATCCTAATATTTTTTTATGAATGATACTTATATAAGCACACACAAGTAAATACTAATGAATGCGATTTACACATATTATTTGCCCCAAGAAATGTTTAAAACAGTGCTAGGACAAACACATTTTTCATTATATGTACAGTAGGCTATATACTACATATGGATTGATACTGAATACTGAATCTCACTCCAACCCAAACTTCAAAGTTGGCAACCCTGTGGATTTATAAAACTTGGATTAGCCAGGACATTTATTATTATAACTCTGATTGTGTTTGTCTGAAAGAAGAACTTCATATACACCTAGGATGACTCGAGGGTGACTAAATTATTATTAATTTTAATTTTTAGGTGAACTTTCCTTTGCAGTCTTCCACTGTAACACTGGTAAAGTGTTTTGGCAGCGGAGTGACACGTTAAGCATATGGTACCGGTCGAGATTACTCGTAGTACCCGGATGGGAGGTGTGTAATTGTCGTTTTGGCGGTTGTTATCTGGGATTATTACGTGGCTCTCTGAAACGCTTGATTCTGATTGGTCAGTTGCAACATTCCAAGGTCAGTTATTATTTCCCAATAATGACAGTCGTCAATAGCAGCTCTGTATATCCGGTTTATCCGGTTATTTGAGGTCAGCACTTCTTTCGTGTCTCTCATTTCACACTGCGTTTGACACGCTCTGTCTCGTTTCATTCAGAGTCAAACATTCAATAAAAACGGGAGACTTCAGTAGTAATAGCAGGCCAATGATAATATTGCTGAAGTGTTTGTCCTGTTGCTAGAACGATTGTTAACAGTTCATCCTCAAATCAATATTTATTGTCCCCGCATTATTTATAAGGTGGGAAGCTGTGTAAAGTGATTTGACTGTAGACGATCCATTTAAATGCCATCTTGTTCAAACAGAAATCTTGAAATAGAAAACTTTTAAAGATAGTATCTTTACTATCTTTTGACTAAATTAATGCATCCTTGCTGAATAAAAGTATTAATTCAAACTTTTAAATGGAAGTGTACACATTTTACCCTCATGTAACCCGTATGATATTTGATGCACTCCAATTCTAAAATAGCAAATAATTTGACAGCACTAAGTATTCATATACTGCAAATAAACCTTGTGAATATGACTAGTGAGTGTGGGTTGACAGAATTATTCTGCTGGGGTTTGGCAGGGTCAAAAGGCCATGATAAGGAATTTATGGTGGTAGAATCCGAAGGGACAGCTTTCAGCTTTTTTATATCAAACAATATTAAAAACGATATGACAGGAGGGGAAAGAGCTTGGAGTGGGACAGCACTGAACATTCACTTACATAACACTGCTCAAACTCGCTCTGAAACGAAACACCGCAGCAAATATTCACTCGTGAGACACGAGCGCGTGCTAACACGCAAGGCAATCACCAGCTGCAGAGAGGCAGCTCTGAAATCAAACGCCTCATGCAAGCATTTACATTTACGTTCTTGGCAGAATTCTGTCTGACACGCTCACATACCGACTTACCAAAGTGACTTACAACAGAGTGATTGTATAACTGTAAGCAATCTTCGGTTAAAGGTGCAGAGGGGTAAAAGGAAACCTTAAGCTCTTGAGAGGGAGTCTCTGGGGGTTGTGCTGCATAATGGTAATAACAAATTCTTCTTTTCCAGGACATCTTTCTGTTGGTCTAGATGCTATAAAATCATTCATATGTGAAGGATAGAGCTGCTATTTGTGGAGTATGAGTGTTTGAGTGTATCTGGTGTAACAGACTCCCCCACGGCTCAGTGCATGTGCGTCTGAGACTGACCGTGGAGCAACACATGAAGACGATGGCGAAGGTTCCCAGGACGCCTCCAACGCCCACCAGCCAGGTCATCCTGAGGAAAAGGATCACCCCCAGGATGTTCTGCATGCATGGCAGGTAAACGCCCATTATCGTGCCCATGCGTGGAGCCTGTCAATCAAACGATCAACCAATCAATAAGGACACCGTGTAAATCTATTAACTGGTGCTCAATATAATTCACAGACAGCATAATTATCCACCCATTCAATGATTGAGCATCCATCAACACACACAAGAAGACCGAGGTGCATGGAAGTCTTATACCATGGTCATTTGCCAGCACTGACTAGTTAAAGCTGTAATTGATGTTTGCAGCACAATATTTAACCTGGAGGGTAAAAATAACGGTTATTTTTGTCAGTTACGGCTTGTTAGATCTAGCATTCTTCCCGCTTTAAATCAGACATTAAGTGTGGTAAGATTACATTTGAATGAACGAATTATAGCATTTATTTGATAAGTATTGAGAGAGACAATGTTCATGTTTTTATATCCCGGTGGGGACTTTAATCCTGAATGCACACAGACTCATGGGGGACTTGTGTTACTGTGGGGACACAAATTGAGGTCCCCATGAGGAAACAAGCTTATAAATCATACAGAATGAGTTTTTTTTTTTTTAAGTAAAAATGCAGAAAGTTTTGTGTGATGGGTAGGTTTAGGGGTAGGGTTAGTGTAAGGGGATATAATATACAGTTTGTACATTATAAAAAACAATTTTTGAGTTTTAAAAATGTAAGTAGTGAAGCTATTTTATTAATAAAAGTCACAGGGTAGAATTGATAAGTTTGTGTGCTCCTGAATGTTTCTGTTTGTGCGCAGCACAGTTTCCGATCTGTGTGTGTGTGTGTGTTTGTGTATGTGTGTTGTGTGTGAAAGCAGAGCATTAATATAGAACAGTGATTAAACTGACTGGAACTACTAAAACTACGGTTTTAATTCACATGTTTCATCCAATCAAAATCAAGTATTCAGGCAGATCATGGTATAAAGGGCTTTATACAGTACAGATTGTTTCAAAGCAGCTTCAAAACATTAAACAGGAAAAGAACAGAATCATTGATGCAACTTTCATCAAATATCCACAAATTCTGATGTAAAGCAGCTCTGAAAAAGCTAATGGTGCCATTCATTATTCAGCTCAAGTCTGGTCAGTGTTGATTCAGTTCAGTTCAATAACAGTGTTGATGTTGCACAATTGGCAAATTATGAAGCAAATTTGATTTAGGGATAAAGCAGCTCTACAGAAGACAATAGTGTTATCACCCAGGGCTGCATTTCTCAAAAGCATTGAAAGCCTAAAGTGATCGTAGAACAATTGTCTCCAGGCTTATGATGATTTTGGGAAAACGCAGCCCAGCTCAATTCAGTTCAAGTTTGTACACATCCAAAAGAAGGTTCAGTAGTGACTTGGCAGTCTGTAGATATAATGGTTTTTGTCACCTGCACAGTTTTCTTGCGCGCCTCCTCGTTGTTTTCTGCCTCCTCATGCTCTTTACTGCCCTGTGTCAGGTTAGAGTAGTTGGCGAGGCTGCTCAGCAGAGAAGATACCATAGGACTAGTGTCCATCTCCTCCTACAAAACACACACATAAAAACAAGGGTAAACTTACATTCACATTGTATGTAACCCTTTGAAACACTCATTAGCAATGCTGCACTACCTCAAACAGAGCCATGTGTTTCCCATCATACTGCTGGCTTTTCTCCACGTCACTGGTGCTGCTGTTGATAAAGGGGCTGCTCTCCTTGGATGTTGCATCTCCTGTGAACAGAATTGAACATTGGTGTTTATTATCATCTGCGTTAAAGTACATTGACAGTGGGGCAAAAAAATTATTTGGTCACTTAAAAATATAAAAAATAGAAGGATGTTTGGCATTAGTAAGATAAAAAAACAAAAAAACAAGGAAATTAATACTTTTATTAACCAGGGATGCCTTAATTTGGTCAAAAGTGACAGTAAAGACATTTAAAATGCTACAAAAGATTTCCAATTAATGGTGTTCTTTTGAATTTTCTATTCATCAAATAATTCTGAAAAAAAGAAGTGTCAAGGAAAGTTTTCACAAGAATAGTAAGTAGCACAACCGTTTTCAACATTGATAATATTAAGAAGTTATTTTTGAGCACAAGATTAGCATATTCTAATGATTTCTGAAGGATAGTGTGACACTGAAGACCCCGAACTTATGAACAGTAGTATACATCAGATAACAAAATACTAAACAAATGGTATTTACGTATTTGTAAGAAATGTTCAAGAAAAAAAGAGAGAAGAAAAAAAATATATATATATACACTATATTGCCAAAAGTTTTGAGACGCCTGCTATTACATGCAGATGAACTTTAATGACATCCCATTCTTAAAGGACTCTGTGCAGGCCAGTCAAGTTCCTCCACACCAAACTCGCTCATCCATGTCTTTATGGACCTCATGTTGGAACAGGAAGGGGCCATCCCCAAACTGTTCCCACAAAGTTAGAAGCATGAATGTCCAAAATATCTTAGTATGCTGAAGCATTAAGAGTTCCTTTCACAGGAACTAAAGGCCCAAGCCCAATCCCCCCTAAACTCAGACTCGTCCATGGGATTCCCAGACAGAGAAGTGTGATTGGTCACTCCAGAGAACACGTCTCCACTGCTCTAGAGTCTAGTGGCGGTGTGCTTTACACCACTGCATTCGACGCTTTGCGTTGCACTTGGTGATGTAAGGCTTGGATGCAGCTGTTTGGCATGGAAACCCATTCCATGAAGCTCTCTACACACTGTTCTTGAGCTAATCTGAAAGCCACAAGAAGTTTGGAGGTCTGTAGCTAATGACTAATGCAGAAAGGTGGCGACATCTGCGCACTGTTTACCTCAGCATGCACTGACCCAGCGCTGTGATTTTACGTGGCCTACCACTTCGTGGCTGAGTTGCTGTTGTTCCCAATTGGTTCCACTTTATTATAATACCACTAATAATTGACCGTGGAATATTTAGTAGTGAGGAAATTTCACAAATGGCCTTATTGCACAAGTGGCAACCTATCACGGTACCACGCTTGAATTCATTGAGCTCCTGAGAGCAACCCATTCTTTCACAAATGTTTGTAGAAGCGTCTGCTTGCCTAGGTGCTTGATTTTATACACTTGTGGCCATGGAAGTGATTGGAAGACCAGAATTTGTTCGATGTTGTAGTGGTATCATAAGAGTTACACATAAGCATATTCAGTTTAAAATGTTCTCTGTAAAGAGTGCTTAGTCTCACAGAATTTGCCTTTTCATATCTCACACAAACGAAGTGCTGTGTATTCAGTACAATTATTTCAAATCGTTACAAGTTCTTGTCCATCAGAAAGTAAAGAACAGGAAGGAGGTGGATACATACGACTGTAAAAAAAAGCAGCGCATCAGCATGGAGCACTCCTTGAGTATCAGAGCGTGTGTGTGTGGAGGGGTGAGGAATTCCAGGATTTCTACATACTCTTCCATAGCAACAACCCGGTTCTGAGCCTATTTTTACACTAGCGCTTTCAGCCGCACATCCTTTATCACAGGAACCTTTGATCGGTTAATTCTGAAGTAGCGCAACATACACCTTCACAGGTTCAGAATGATGCTCTTGTGTCCTATAAATATGTCATGGTTTTTAATTGTCTGTATTTCTAAATTGTAGTGCGTATTGTAATTTCTTTAGTGTGCTGTCACCTTCCCTGCCTTCTCTAACATAATTATATGTGGGAGAATGCTCATTAAATGGCCAAGGGAATCCTGCCTCTTAGCTTGCCCGGTTTAATCTGATGTATTAGTTTAATTAATCATGTTTCCTGCTTCATACATTTTAATTTTCACAGCATTTGCCTGCTTGTTGACCTCCGACCCTATGACCTTTAGACACACAATTCATCACCATGTCATTTCATCTGTCACCGCTGAATCAATACGCCACCAAGCCTTGTGCTTTCTACAGTAGTTTAAAATACAAGGACACACACGCACACACACACACACTCACACACAAAATCATGCTCATCATCATCAATCTTCATTGATAGTCTTGCGGTTTTTAAGAATAACAGTTTTCAGGACAAGCAGAATTCATTTTAATGCTTGATTGCCTTTCAGGCAAAACATAAATAAATAAATAAAAAATAATAATTTATATATAGTACTTGAATCTTGGGAAGCAAATATAAAAGTAAATTATTTTGTTTAAATGTCCTTGGTCTCACAACGCTTCAATCATCTTACTTTTAATCCCTTGGTTTCTTCAATTCTTCATATGTAACTGTAGTGGGTTTTCTCTCTATAATCTTGGCTAAAACTCCTACTTCTGGCTCTCTTGACATCCCATCCCACAACCCCAGCAGACTCGCACTGTAATAAGCAATAATGAGAAAAAGATTGGGTTTACAGATTGAGATAGATCCTAATCTTTGACATCTTGTGTGCTGTGTGGTAAAATTTATAACAGAAGCATTTGTTTCATTGTTACCATCCCCAGGAGAGACCCTGAGCATCTATATTTGCCTATTTCAAGGCATCATAGAGATATCAAAGAGGGGATTGTCTGCTGATTCTGCCCTGCTGTCCATTTGAATGTCTCTGGTTTTGCAGTGTTGCAGAGGCAAGAGCAGGACAAAAGAGAGTAGCCGATGCTTGTACTTTTCTTATAGATATTCTTTCCACTGCCTTTTTATGCACTTCTTTATTCTTAAGCTCTGTCCACTTAAATACACATCAGCTCTCTTTTCTTAAACATGGGCTATAAAGCAACACAATTTATTACTTACACCAATCAGGCATAACATTATGACCACCTTGCTAATATTGTGTTGGTCCCCATTTTGCTGCCAAAACAGCCCTGACCCATTGAAGCATGGACTCCACTAGACCCCTGAAGGTGTGCAGTGATATCTGGCACCAATATGTTTTGCAGCAGATCCTTTAAGTCCTGTAAGTTGCGAGGTGGGGCCTCCATGGATCGGACTTGTTTGTTCAGCACATCCCACAGATGCTCAATTGAATTGAGATATAGGGAATTTGGACACCAAGACAACACCTAAAACTCATTGTTGTGTTCCTCAAACCATTTCTGAACCATTTTTGTTTTGTGGCAGGGCACATTATCCTGCTGAAAGAGGCCACACCCATCAGAGAATACCGTTTCCATGAAAGGGTGTACACGGTCTGCAACAATGCTTGGGTAGGTGGTACGTGTCAAAGTAACATCCACATGGATGGCAGGACCCAAGGTTTCATAGCAGAACATTGCCCAAAGCATCACACTGCCTCCGCCGGCTTACCCTCTTCCCATAGTGCATCCTGATGCCATGTGTTCCCCAGGTAAGTGATGCACACCCACGTTCATCCATGTCATGTAAAAAAAAAAAACGAGATTCATCAGACCAGGCCATCTTCATCCATTGCGCCGTGGTCCAGTTCTGATGCTCACGTACCCACTGTTGGTGCTTTTGGCAGTGGACAGGGGTCAGCATGGGCACCCTGACTGGTCTGCGGCTATGCAGCCCCATTGTGATGCACTGTGTATTCAGACACCTTTCTATCAGAAACAGCATTAACTTCTTGAGCAGTTTGAGATACAGTAGCTTGTCTGTTTGATCGGACAACATGGTCCAGCCTTCGCTCCTCACGTGCATCAATGAGCCTTGGCCGCCCATGACCCTGTCGCTGGTTTCTTCCTTGGACCACTTTTGATAGACAATGACCATTAACGATGTGCAAGCTGACATTAACGAGTATCAAACGTGCACGTTCACAACCCGATTATGCTTAATAAGCCGGCAAAGCATGGTGTGATGTAAACGTTAACCTGTTTTCCTTTAATTCCAGTAAGGTCATAAACGGCTTAAACATAAATCAATCGACACAAAATTTGTCCTTTACCCCGATTTCGACTGGCATTTAACCTCCATAAGCTGCGTTCTGTCGGCTTATTGAAGTGAGCATGTGAGATACGTGACAGGAAAGCATCCTTATTGGGGTGTTAAACGCATCCAGACAGAGCGAGCATTTCATGGTAAGGAGGAAATATTTCACGAGTATTTTTTGACCTGAGAAATTATAAAAATGGGTTCTCATCAAAATACTGCATCTGTAACTGAGATGACAGAGTCCATAAGTGTCCTGCTTTTTTAAAGCTTTATTTAACATCATTACCGACATAACGAATGGAATAAGTCAGATTTATGAATGATTACGTTTTGAAATAACTACTGGGAAATAACCTGATTTATTAATAAAGTCTTGTAAATGCAGTTTATTTGTGTTGCCTCCATAGAATCACATTTTGAACGAATACGTATAATTAATGAGTCTGTCTGAATGAATCAGCTCTTTAGATGAATTGACTGATTAAACTCATTAGTTATTTATTTTTTCATTTTAGTTACGGCTGTAAATGCAGTGTAAATTCATTCAAGACACCTTTGAGTGTGTCATCGCTCATCAATATTGTGCCCTTGAACAAGTCCCCTAACGCCATGTTGCTCCAGGCAATCTGTTCCTAGATGTACTTTAAATAAACTTTTTGGAAAAGAGCATCAATTAAACTATAAATTAGTAAAAGTGTCAGTGATACTGCTAATAGAAAATGGGTTAAATTATTAGCACCACAGTCCATACTTCAAACTAAACAGTCTCACTTGCATATATCAGCATGGGTGATTAGCATGAGTCAGTAAAAGCATACAGCAGATCAAGGAAAGAAATTCATGTTAACGTTATGCATATTATATATAGAGAGAGAGCTCATCAAAGCCTAAATAAATGCAAATTAGTGGTGAGCAATATGTGTAGGCTGCATGAGTAAAGCTTTTCTGAATGCAACATGAGCCTGGTGTTCTTATCTCATGCAGTTTGGCTTAACACCCCTTGTGAAAAATATTTAGCACACTTTTAAAAAGAGTATAGGGTCGATTAAAAAAAAAAAACGTGGATATATACATCATCTGAAAGCTGAATAAATAAGCTTTCCATTGATGTATGGTTTGTTAGGATAGGAACTATTAGATATTTGGCCAAGATACAACTATTTGAAAATGTGGAATCTGAAAGTGCAAAAAATCTAAATATTGAAAAATCGCCTTTTAAAGTTGTCCAAATAAAGTCCTTAGCAATGCATATTACTACTAATACATTTTTTTACTGTAGGAAATTTACAAAATATCTTCAAGGAACATGATCTTTACTTAATATCCTAATGATTTTTGACATAAAAGAAAAATGTGTAATTTTGACCCATGCAATATATTGTTGGCTATTGCCACAAATATACATGTTTGGCTTATGACTGGTTTTGTCTGGTTTTGACTTATGACATATTTACTATTACATAACATAAAATTATATTCATAACCGTGTATACCGTCTAAGTGGGCTTTTATTCCATTAATATTATATAAAAGATAATCTAAAAATTATTATCTAAAAAAATATAAAATAAAATACTTTTAAGAATTGGGGTACACTACAAGTGAATGTACTACAAGTTTTCCACATGGGATTAGTTACTGACTAGTTGTTTGCTGCCTTTACAAGGCTAGTCTATTTTCAGTCATGATCATAATGTCTGACTTCCACAGTTTGGCTCTTGTTCAGTGAAATTAAAACAGCACTGTACTCATTCCCTCTAAGCACCTTTGCCTTTCTATAATCCACAGTTTTAAAATCTGCTTTTCAAAGCCCATTTCAGTCCATGACATCAAAATAATCTGCTTTTTAATTTTTAATGTTTTGCCTGTCCCTTTCTCTTTTCTCTTTCATTTTTTGTTGTCAGGTTGCATCACATTTAGTATGTTCCATGTCAGAACCACACTTCATAACTCTGAACATTTATGATGGGACATCCCTTGTGACAAATAAGTACACTTTAGCATACCTTTTTTAAAAGTACTTTTTAAAGTACGGATATATTTCAGTATACTTCAA
Source organism: Gobiocypris rarus (assembly GCA_023029165.1). Taxonomy (NCBI): domain Eukaryota; kingdom Metazoa; phylum Chordata; class Actinopteri; order Cypriniformes; family Gobionidae; genus Gobiocypris; species Gobiocypris rarus. Next base: position 26,215,158 of record CM040928.1, read on the forward strand.
AATAATATACTGTGAACTGGATGTAATGTTTTTGGACATGTATGTATGTTGTTTACAATTCTATTAAAATGCTTTATAGTTTGAATGTATATGAAACAAACTTTTTGTCAATAGTCTGTTGTCAATAGGAGCAACTTTAGAAAACACTCCTATGGATCTTATTTCATGAATTAAAATATTGTCTATAGGGGCGAAACTTTAGTGAACGCTCCTATGGGTCGTATTTCAAGGAAGTGACAAACAACCTATAGGCGTATTGGTTGGAGGACATGTTGATGTGGAATGCAATACGTTGAACTTAAGTGTGCTTTTCAGCCCACTTAACTAGGACTAACTTAAGTGCATCTTTAATTTTATAATTGTTATTGTCTTTGAAATGTGGTTACTCTTAAATTTGCTGAAAATTTACCCTCCATAAATGATATGTAAGTGTGCACTCGTGGAATGCATTTTTGAAAAGAAACAGTCATGAAAGTGTACTCTCTACAATTGGATTCGCCTTTTATTTCTGTAATATTTTAATATCTGCAAGTACAATACAAGATTTGAAGTATACTACAAGTGCACAATCTATACAATTAAGCAGACATCTTTTGTCACAAGGGAGGTGTTAGTCCAATTGTGGAGAACATGCAGAATTCCAGAAATTCGCCAAAGTCCAGAAGTGGCAAAATGTGGGTCTATGTGGAGCATAAACACCAGACCATCAAGCTGCAATGAGTCTAGTTTAGCTGACGACTAGGGATTCAAGCCATTTCAGGTCCAGTGCCTTAAAGGTCTTTACGATCTGAGAGCGTATATTCCCTAAGGGTCCTGGTGCATGTCATTTTTGTCAGTTCCTGAACTGAAGCTCCTTTATCTAACTGAAGGAGAGAGAGAGAGCAGGCGTTTGAGAACCTGCAGAACTGGTTAGCTGGTGTCCTGTGCTCCCTGAGGCTGATTATATCAGGCTCAGCCGCTGTGTGGAGCTTCCTCAATTCCCTTCACAACTGATCAGCAGAGATAACAAGCCTGAGACTGAGGGAGTGGGATGGAGGCATCAGTGTCCTAAATGCGTTGAAGGTTTGTGGTGGGCTGTGTGAGGTGCAACCAAAAACCATATTTGCCGGCCAGTGTGCAGTCGGTCATGGTTTTCATCCCACTCCACACCTCCTTCGTGTTGTTCTGACTAAGTTTGCAATCACGCTTGTGCTGTTATTATTTCTTCCTCTCCTCAAGTACCATTTTCATGTCTTCCTGCATCCTCTTTGTTCCCCCTTTTGTCTTCAGATATTCTTTTTGCTCACCAGGTCCTTCAGATCTTAAGTGATTCATGTTTCCATGTTGGGGAAACAGCTCTATACACACAAAAGTACCTCAGTGTCATTTTATGACTCACAGAACATGTCTTATTTGGTTTACTTCAAGTACTCCTGTAAAGCCTCCTCTATTACTGCTTTGGCCTGGTGGTAAAAGGCACCTGTTATATGGTCAGTTTGCATTACGCTCCATCCAGAGGTCCTATAGAACTGTTCTAGAACTCTCACTGTCTACTATAATGCTGATATGTATTTTTTTTGTTTGGTTGATTAGAATTTATTATTGAAAATGAAGATTCCTTATTGATTCTGTTCTCTTCTACATTCACATATACAGTCAATCCCAAATCAGTGTTATTAAAGGATTAGTTCACTTCAAAATGAAAATTTCCTGATAACTTACTCACCCCCATCTCATCCAAGATATTCATGTCTTTCTTACTTCAGTCGAAAATAAATTATGTTTTTTTTTTTGAGGAAAACATTCCAGGATATTTTTCTCCACACCCTTGACTTCCATCGCAACCAAAATGTTGAAGGTCCAAACCAAAGCAGTTTCAAGGGGCTTCAGGGGCTCTGCGCTTTCCCAGACAAGGAATAGGTCTTAACTAGCGAAACGATCTATCATTAAAAAAAAAATTATTAAACTTTTTAACCTAAATTGCTCATCTTGCGCTGCTATAAAACGTTACACTACGTAGGCAGAAGTACCGCCCCGTGTTTACAAAGACTAATACTAACGTCCTTTAGAAACTACGATGTTGGATGATTTTGAAGTTTTTTGGGCGTTAGTCCTCACACGTTTGTTCGGGGTGGTACTTCCGCCTACGTTTAGTATGACTACATGATTGCACAATCACTGGCGAGCCGCAGAGCAATGCAAGATGAGCAATTTAGGTTAATTCTTTTTTTTACATTCAAAATGACCGATCGTTTTGCTAGATAAAACCCTATTTCTCGTATGGGATCGCACAGAGCATCTGAAGCCCTTCGAAGTCCTTTGAAACTGCATTGATTTGGACCTCCCACATTTTGGTTGAAGGAAGTCAATGGTGTGGAGAAAAATCATGGAATGTTTCCTCAAAAAACATATTTTCTTTTCGACTGGAGAAACAAAGACATGAACATCTTGGATGAGATGGGATAAGTAAAATATCAGGAAATTTTTAAGTGAACTAATCCTTTAATATTAACAATAACTCAAATGAAGTCAATGAAAATATCTTATATATTCTCGTTTTTCCATAAGGCCAAACTTATCTGGTTTCTTGAGAAGAAATCAATTACATTGCATTACTATTGGGTCATGGCCAAAAAAGTAGCCGATCTTTGTTTACTGAAAGAGGGATTGCATTTCATAAAACTATTTATTTTGTTTTATAAACAGCACTCTACTTTACTCTTTCTGTATTTTATGCCAGCAGCGTTACAGCGCTCAAAACAATATCCTTTTTAATTATGATGGCAAAACAGCTTTCCCTCAGGACAAAGGCCTTTGTGTAGCATATGCAGAGAGTGAAACGGCAAGTACTACTTGCCCTGATAACCCAGAATTTGCTGCTTCTCTCAAATTATCCTCCACTCTCAATCCAAAGAGCCAGTCATCACATCAGTGATCATACCGGCTGGGTGTCAGATGTATTAGAATAGAGATTTCTTTAAACCTCTGACAAGCTTTTTCTACATATTGTATGATTTGTATTCTAAAAGCACAAAATCAACTATCAGACCCTTGATGCAACTTATATCAAGGGTTTGATCGTCGTTTTTAATTTGATAAGTCTCTTTATAGAAGCTATTTATCTTACCTGAGAATTTTCAAAGAACTCTGCAAAGCTGGAAGACACTTTTATCAAAAGCAGCCAACAATGATTAAAGACACATTTTATTGGCCAATGCATTCCCTGTGAATCGAACCCATGTCCTTTTCATTATCAGCACTGTGCTACTAGTCGTGCTATACAGGAACAAGTGATTTGGCCTGAGTTTTATCAGATCTAGACAGAAAGCAGGGGCAGAACATAGGGACAGCATCAGGGTCAGTCCTAGAACAGGCAGAGTCAAACAGAATAACCCAAAAAGGATTAAGCCGCAGATTTCCTGTTTGTTATGTGAATGCCTTTTCACTGCAATATTAGGTCACATCCAGTGAGTCTTGCGTAAAGACAGAACAAAGAAAAAAGGAGAAGGAGAAAAGAAACCAACGACTGGTACAAAATATATTGCTGTTAATTAAATACCTGCTGATCCTCAGAGTCAGAAGCTCTGATGATAAAAGACAGTTAAAACCTGAAATATTAAAAGTGGAATCACATGATGTCTGCTCATAAGCTGCAATGAGACCTGAGAACTTGGCTTCATTTGAGAGAACACTGACAAGAGAAGGAACGAAGGAAGACAGAGGAGACATTATGAGAGAAAAGCTTGAGGCATGCCACCTCTCCTTCACAGTTCTCAAGTGTATTTAAATCAGCAGAAATTAACCTACACTCTAAAAAATGCTGGGTTAAAAACGACCCAAGTTGGGTTGAAAATGGACTAACCCAGCAATTGGGTTGTTTTAACCAAGCGATTGGGTTGTTTTAACCCATAAATTGGTTTGTTTTAAGCAAACATTTAACCAAACCGCTGGGTTAAAACAACCCATTCGCTGTGTTAAAACAACCCAATTGCTGGGTTAGTCCATTTTCAATCCAACTTGGGTTGTTTTTAACCCAACATTTTTAGAGTGTAGACTTTAGGAAAAGTGACATTTCTGTTTTGGTGTGCATCTTTTATATGCTTTTTTTTTTCTTTCAGTAGTTGGACTGAAGCATTTCTCCTCAAGCCAAAAGTGCTGATTCATTAAGCTGGCATTGATGACAAAGAAAGTGACACGATGCCAACTGGCTTAATCTAAACAAACTTAATGGCAGAAGGCTTCAGTGTGGGCAAAACAGAACAGTCTGAATTCACGACCACAGAATTTGACATATGGTGGAAATTTGATTGAGAAGCCATTCTGAGTCATTTATCTCATTTCAAGCTCTCCTGTATGTGCTGTGAATGTTTTGAGGTGGCTCTTCATTAGTCTTTCAGATCCAAGAGCTGACTGGTCTCACATAGCCAGACATTTGACTATAGTGTGGTGTTTCTCAAGAAATCTGGGGGAAAATATGGGGGAATCTGGGGCAATAATTTGGCAGATAAATTTGATGGTACGTTGATTCAGCTCATCGACTAGCATGTACCGTCATGTTAATCTATAAATTGTTGTATAGGTGCTCGTGTGAGAACATAACACGTCCGTCACCCGACTATACAGTGCATAATAAATGTGCATTTATGAATTACGCAGACGGTGACATAGCTCTAGTCTCTGTAAATACAGTCAGATACTATGGTAACTTTAGGCGTACAGCATTCTAGAAATCTCATTCAGAAAGGACATTTGCAAACATTCACAAAATATGAAGTGCCATCCTTATTGGTTCTGCAAATGAAGTTAGAGCACAAAGCATTGGTTTCAGAGCACAAAGCATAGGTAATGACCCATTCTTCAGAAACAACTTTTTCGCAAAACCAGTGCTTTACCTCTGACCCTCGTTGATGTTGCAGTCATGCGTAAAATAATTTGCGCAAATATATAACATTTTACCAACATTCTTTGGCATATTTCCTTCAAAAATGTAACCATAGTGTCCGCAGTGGCTCGGATGCCGGGAGTCTATGTTCATATGGAGACTCGTACATTTGTAATGTTTTTTGGCACAGATAATGTAATACTCTAGCTAGCTGATACAGCGAGTAAACAAAAATGGCGGCCTCTGTGCTTCTCACTTAGGAGTAGGAAATCTAGAACAGCGCATTATGAGAGATTGATAATGATTGATAGGGATTATAAAAAAAGTATTGGGTGGGTTTTCACCATTATAGGCTGGTTGTTTACACACACTGTGGACACAAATCTGTGTTGAAACACCTTATAGAAGTGCATTTTGCATAATATGTCCCCTTTAAGGTTGCACAATTGGCCAAAAATCATTTTGATCAGAAAGAGTAAAAACAGTAATATTGTGAAATATATAAAATAACCCTTTTTCCATTTTAATATAAGCCATTTCTTAAATACTTTTTTTAATTTAGTTTTCATTGTTGAAAACAGTTGTGCTGCTTAATGTTTTTGTGGAACCATTTTTAGGATTCTTTGATGAATTGAAAGCTCAAAAGAACAGTATTTATTTGAAATATAATTATTTTGTAACATTATAGATGTCTTTAATGTCACTTTTATACATTTAATGCATCCTTGTTAAATAACAGTATTAATTTCCAATCTTATTTTGCAAATTTGATCAACTAAAACAAGTTTGTGTGGAGGGATATTCATATTTGCAAGTCTTATAGGCAGCTACAGGAAACATTTGGTGGAGATTGTGTTGCTAAAGGAGGATCTGCAATTCAAGGGTTCACTTACTTTCTCCACCCTGTGACGATTACTCAATGTGAAAAGTACAATTATTTGTGTGTTAGTTTAGTCAGTTTGCACTTGGTTATAATTGTGAGTTCAAGTAAGGTTTTATGAGAAATCAATGCAGAAATCCAAATATTTCACAAAAAGATTTATACAGTATGCTCTTTCTTATTTCTGTTTACAGTGCGCTATTAAACTCTGGGTCAAAAGGGTCTGCGCAACAAAGGCAAGCATTGTTTTGTGTCTAAATCTCTAGTCATTCACAGTCTTTGCCCTCAAATCCTTTGTGTGGTGTGTGTGAACATTATTGACATCAACCTTCACGTTCCCCAGGAGAGCACACCACCAATTCAGTGACTCAAGGCTTACATAATGACTGTCCAGACCACAAGTCGGAAGCGCAGAGAGGACCACAGCTGTGTGTCTGTAGACCATAGCCAAAGGCAGTGCTGCAGCTGCAGCGCGTGCGGCGTTCTGCAGAGATCCTTCAGCAGTGCCATCACAACGAATGTGATTGGGGATCAGTGTTTGTATTGTTTGTTCACATAGCGAAAAAGACTATATATAATATGCAAATGCATATATATGTATTTTGTGACTCTACTGCATGGCAATAGTAATGAATCATGGGGAAAAATGAAAAAACACTATGTTTCTTAGGTTAGGTAAAAGTTACATGTAACATTTATACACTAAGGAAGAAAATGTTTTGCAATTTTTAAAGCATTTTTATTATGATGCTTGAATATAGTGCAGTATAGTTGAAGGACTGCATCTATGTTAGGAACACGCTTACTATGCCTAAAATGCTTTCTATTATGCAGTTCAGAAAGACTGAAACAATTATTTAGGAGTTCATAGGGGGACATTGTGGATATTGATTACTCAACTACTATGACCTACAGAATCACTACAGGCCTATAATGCTCACAATAGATCTATAAAGCTGTCTACTTACCTGAATAACTTTCTGAATGTCATTCTTTTTATACAGATGCATGTTATTTGCAAATAAATGAACATGTATTATATTAATTAGCTGAACTTTAGATTCGTTTTTGAACCCCTTAATTATAGGACTTAATTTTTATATGTAATTGCATAATTGATTCTGTTGTATTTGAAATATGTTTAAAGTGTATTGCCACATGTACTGACAAGCATTTGTGGTAACTATAAAAACATAATTTCTATTGAAACTCATATGTCATGTATTTAAATATATTTGTAATTACACATTTATAATGATGGAGTTGCAATTTAGCTCTTTTAAATATATATTTATTTTAAATGTCATGTCAAATAACAAACTACAGTTAAAAGTAATTTGCATCTTTAGTATGCTAGTCAACTCATCAAAACAAGAGTATTTCTTTAAATGCACAACAATTGTAATGCTCTACTGGGTGGTTGCCCTGCACGTTCAATAAACAAACTCCAGCTGGTCCAAAATGCAGCAGCTATAGTTCTTACTGGAACCATGAAGTATAAGCATATTAGCCCAGTTCTGTCAACACTGCATTGGCTCCCTATTAAACATTGCATCAATTTTTAAATCTTGCTGATCACTTATAAAGCCCTGAACGGTTTACGTCCTTAGTACTTGAGAGAGCTCTTACCATATTATAGTCCTTCACATCTATTGTGGTCTCAAAATTCTGGCCAGTTGATAATACCCAGAATATCAAAATCGACTGCAGATAGTAAATCCTTTTCCCGTTTAGCACCCAAACTCTGGAACAGTGTTGTTTCGGAAGAAAGACACACTATGTCAGTTTAAATCTAGATTATAAACACATCTTTTTAACCTGGAATACACATAACTCACTATCACATTTCTATAAATTCACATCCGTTAAAGGATTGTTAGGCTGCATAAAGTAGATCAACTGAAACCGGGAACATTTTCCACAACATCCAATGTAGGCTACTTGTTACATCGTAAGAAGAATGGCATCTACGCTAATATTAGTCTGTGGTAAGCCATATCCAGATCAGAAGGTGCACCTAGACACTACCACAATGCAGCCCTGAATGTCAGCATAGACCATGTCAACTAGACAATCCCCTAGAAGACCACGTCGACATGACAGCCATTGGCACAGATCCTCAGCAAAGACCATGAGAATGTCCTCTACATAGTCCCTGATGGCCAGCTTCGTCTCCATACAGGCATGATGAATCCGTGATAATTAAATGACACTAAATATGTAGCAGATTGTTTAAAACACCAGCAAATAGATAGATAAGCACAGGTTGTGTCTCTCACGTGGTAGATTTATCACAAAATGGACAGTTTACACTAGCTTTCAAAGGCTTTACTAGAAGTGTGACTCACTAGGATTATCCCACATGCAGCCACATAGAGTGGGTGACCGTGGCATGTTAGATATTGCATTAATTTCAGGAAATAGGCCACCTGAACGTAAGCACACATGCACAAAGGCAGGCTCAGACACAGCCACAGCTGTCAGATTAATTTCTGCAGATATTTTCCACGCAGGGTACTGACACACAAAGTGGCGCATAGCTGCAAAGGTGCTGCTGTTGGCCTGAGTAACATCTCCCTCCCTCCCTTTCTCTGTCTTCATCTTCCTCCCACTCTTGCTCCCTGTCGCAGGCGCTTTGATGAAATCCCCCAGCTGTCTCGCTCTCCTCACACTGCAGTCTGCCAGCCGCGTATCCTCTTTAATAGTCGAAACGCACCTTTCATAGACTCTCCTTATCTGAACAGATTCATGGCCATATAAAACATCCCTGCTGTACTGAAGTGATGTGAATATTGTAAGACATTAGTGCTCTGACGCAGCAATCTTTTAACACTAACAGCAGGGAATGGTTAAATGTCGAATCTGGACGCCGAACATTCTTTAATATCTAGGTTCATCGGTCCCAAGACTTGCATGGACTTAGAGATGACACAGCATGGAAGTAAAGGGGGAACAGTCATTCTGAATTAAATCAATGGTTGCCAAAGGACAAGTAAAGCGTTGCCAGGGAACAGGTTGCTTAGTAACAACAAAGAGTTGACTGGTATTCACCGTCTTAATCACAACATACCTTTGCTAGCCTGTCAAACCGCGTCCTTCAGCACAGGAAGGTTAAACATGAGAACATTTTGCAATAAATTACAGCTTAAAGGGGCCGTATGATATTGATTTTGTCGCATTTGATTTTGTATAGCTTTTTTGTAATATGGTTGCTTGCACATTAAAGTCATTGAAGAAATACAGCGCATCCGGAAACTATTCACAGCACTTCACTTTTTCCACATTTTGTTATGTTACAGCCTTATTCCAAAATTGATTAAATTCAACCCCACCCCACCCCTCAATTCAACAAACAATACCCCATATTGACATTTGAAATCTTTGCAAATTTATTAAAAATAAGTTAATAAATCACATGTACATATGTATTCACAGCCTTTGCTCGATACTTTGTTGGAGCACCTTTGGCACCAATTACAACCTCAAGTCTTTTTGAGTATGACGCTACAAGCTTGGCACACCTATTTTTGGCCAGTTTCTCCCATTCTTCTTTGCAGGACCTCTCAAGCTCCATCGTGTTGGATGTCAGTGGGATGTCAGTTGGATGGGGAGTGTCAGTGCACATGCCATTTTCAGATCTCTCCAGAGATGTTCAATCGGGTTCATGTATGGCCTCTGGCTGGGCCATTCACAGAGTTGTCCCGGAGCCACTCCTTTGTTATCTTGACTGTGTGCTTAGGGTCATTGTCCTGCTGGAAGATGAACCTTCGCCCCACTCTGAGGTCCAGAGCGCTTTGGATCAGGTTTTCATCAAGGATGTCTCTGTATATTGCTGCATTCATCTTTCCATCGATTCTCACTAGTCTCTCAGTTCCTGCTGCTGAAAAACATCCCCACAGCATGATACTACCACCACCATGCTTCACTGTAGGGATGGTATTGGCCAGGTGATAAGTGGTGCCTGGTTTCCTCTAGACATGACGCTTGCCATTCAGGCCAAAGAGTTCAATCTTTGTTTCATCAGACCAGAGAATTTTGTTTCTCATGGTCTGAGAGCCTTTCGGGTGCCTTTTGGCAAACTCCAGGCAGGCTGTCATGTGCCATTTACTGAGGAGTGGCTTCCGTCTGGCCACTCTACCATACAGACCTGATTGGTGGCATGCTGCACAGATGGTTGTTCATCTGGAAAGTTCTCCTTTCTCCATAGAGAAACGCTGGAGCTCTGTCAGAGTGACCATCTGGTTCTTGGTCACCTCCCTGACTAAGGACCTTCTCCCCCGATTGCTCAGCTCTAGGAAGAGTCCTGGTGGTTCCGGATGATGAAGGCTACTGTGCTCATTGGGACCTTCAATGCTGCAGAAATGTTTCTGTACCCTTCCCCAGATCTGTGCCTCAATACAATCCTGTCTCAGAGGTCTACAGACAATTCCTTGGACTTTATGACTTGGTATGTGCTCCGACATGCACTGTTAACTTTGGTTAAAATGTTAATATGATGTGCATTTGGAGATACTCAAGAACAGCCATCCTTGTGTTGGGTAACTCAAGGGCAGGGACTGATACTGTACAAGCAAACTTTAAATCAAATCAAAGTCTCTCCAGATCTGATATACAGCTATTGACACCCACGGACAGCTATTAATACAATAAGTCAGGCTGAGAGTCTCTCTCTCTCTCTCTCTCTCCCTCTCTCTCCACAGGGTCACTCTTACTGTGGATCAGATTTAATCTCCCATAATGGCTCGTCTGGCACTGACATCTCATTCTCTTGCAGTCCATTTCACCACCTCTCCTTTCCTATACACTGTACATTCTATTATATGCTCTAAATCACAAATTACACCACAAAAGTAGCATAAAACGTAATTCATACATCATAAATGCTATAAATTGTAATCATTTAGTCAACAGCTTTTGATGAACAGACTGAAATTCAAGTTTTAAAATATATAGTTCACAAGTTAGCAAAAGTTCTATGGTTCATTGAAGTAATTTCATTGTCCAATTTGTGAACAAAACGTTCTTTTGAGTCAGATCGAATTAAATAATCATTTGATTCATAAAACCGAACTGAATGATTCATTGATTAATCAAATTGATTCTGAGTTAGGTTCAGCTCATTGATTCGGTGATTTGACTCTAAACTTTATTTTGAGTCATAACTTTTCAATAAATCATTTGATCCAGTTTGTAAAAACAAGCTTATTAACTCAATAGTCTCACTTAAAACATTATTTTGAATCAGATCTTCTTAATGCAGTTTTCTAGTTAACATTTCTAATTAATATTTGGCTGAAATTTAAGGATATGCAAGAGATCAATGTGTTTAAACAGCATAAAGAATAATATCAAAATGATATAGGTCTATTGTTGTTAATACAAGGTCCGTCTCTGTCCATAAAGATTATATTTTGGTGGACTAACACAAACAAACTGTCCAACACAATCAGATAAAAAAGCTAGGACAGATACCTATTAGATAGCAAGAAGAAGACCTCTAGTATCAAGCCCGGGAAGAACAGGACTTCTCATTGGTCCATGCAGTTTCTGTCCTTCACCCATCTAGACTAATTCCTAAGGGTTTGGCCTGTGAATAAAAATTCCTCAGGACCTCCAGATGCAGCATCAGTGGGTGAAACAAAGAGAGATCACAATAATCCATCCAAATCCATTCATAACCATGTTTGGACACCTTAAAACTAATGCAAACTACACATATCCATTTCATTCTTATTCAGAGAAAGCTATTTGTATAGTGCAGCATTTTACACAAATTCAGCTGTTAATGTACACATGAATAAATGCTTGACAGTTTAATCTTTGTCCATCATGTTTGGACAATTGTTTAGAATATTGCCAACCGTATACTGGTGGTGGTTTGGAAAGTGAGAAATGCATTGGTAAAACTTTAAAGACACTTTAAAAATTCCAACTGTGGGTTTTATGCAAATTAGTTCAACAGGGGGAAGAAGGGTGGGCCACACTTACCCCTTTTCCACCAGCATGAACCGGGTGCTAGTTCAGAGCTAGTGCTAATGCCAGTGGAGTTGGTTCGACTGACGAGCCTTCTAAAAAACGGTTTGCCTTTTCACTGGCTAGAGAGCCACCACAGAGCCAGGTCTTACCTGTATACATCTCATCTTTCTCAGCAACGCACAGACAGATCAGCATCTGACATCAATCTACCGCAAGAGCGATTCAAAAGCATAAGGAGTTGTATGCGCAGCGGCGATGCATATCGAACGAGCCTTCCATCAACAATGACGAATGTTGTGTTACTATTGATGTACATGGCTTTGCAAACCTACATCGGCATAATCCAACACATTCGTGCAGCCCTAATTTGTATAGAAGAATATTACAATCGAGCAGCTCGATTAGCTGCTATTTCAAAAATGGCGGTCACAAGTTTGTGTTCGTCTTGTTGGTCACGGTAACCCTGCCCCTGACGCGAGCGGTTCTTACTTCAAGACCAGTAATGTTTTGGTGCTACTTAAGAACCACTTTTCCAGATTCAGAGCTGGTGCTTTGGGTGTCGAAAGACAAAGAACTGATGAAAGAACTGAAACTAGGCGCTAGCTCTGAACCAGCACTCAAACTGTCTTGGTGGAAAAGAGGGTAACTGTGTGTGCCCCTTCTGATGCCAGCAGCCAATCGAAGCACTACAATGGAGAAGCGCCAAATTGCAAATCTCCTTCTCATCGGAAAAGGATAAAGGTTTCAATAGGTTTCAAGGTTTCAATCCTTTCAATAGACACTCCAGGTTCTGAGTCTCCTATTGGATTAGACATAACAGATACACCGTTCTGTAAGGGGAGAGACATTAACAGAGAGGCTATGACCTCGTTCTGAGCCTGTGTCCAAGGCTGTTGAAATTGTTACCCAGCACAACCAGTGGAAAACCTCTCAGTCACCGGACTGCTTACTCAACAGCGTGGAACGTAAATCACCTTACCAAACCTCTTTCCGGAGACCTTGGCATTGTTGTATATTATCAGCGTCCTAATTTTCTACTTTACATTAGAGGTAATATAGCCAATGCTACAAATAAGCTTTTGTTTATTTGTTTGATGCATAATAAGGTTCTTAACTTTATTAGTTTTATTCTTTCCATAAGATAACATAAGCGCCAATCACTATATAAATGGTGTCCCGAGGTGGGCGAAATTAAAATCACTACATTTTTGAATATTTCAGTTTTCTGGATGAATACCCAAAATGAAAAACTCTTGGAGCCATATAATATTTTTGATTTCTTTCTAAAACTCTTTTATTTTCTCACACTCCCACATACAATGAATTAATGTACATTTTGCACTGTTATGTATCTGGTATGTTGCTATTTATTCTATTTCATTTTATTGGAGTTACATAAGTATGCAAAAGCCAATTGTACTGTAACGGTCTACTGTCTGCATTTGGGCAATTTCACATATTTGCTCCCATATTTCCTTATCCATTTCCAATCCCAGGTCTTGTTTTCACATGGCTAATCTTGATGTAGAGGACCTAATAATAGCATGGATGTTATTAGGCAAGACATGTGACCTTCACCTTGACTTCATTTAGACATTTCTAGAGATTATTTTTTTTTTTTGACCATGTAATGTTTTTAAATAAAAAATGTCACAATCTTCCGTTGAAATGAGACTTCTCTCTAGTGATGAATGCTGGAATTGTCCAATCATTTTGACTGCTTATGCTTATGAACCGGGTGCTAGTTCATGCACCCTACCTTATTCTTACAGGGGACATGCTTGCATTCAAATCTACCTCCATCCAATCAAAAACCGCTAATCTGTTTTGATGTATGTCACAATACAAAAGAAAGGATTTGATGCTACTTCCATTATATCCAAAATGTAAATGTAAATTATAAATTTAAAATGCAAGCCTGTAAAAGTCTTATGAACTTATGATATTTTTATGATACATTATGCTGTTTTGGTGTCCATGTTGAACTATCCCTTTATACAAGCGTATATTAAAAATTCAAACATCATTCATTAAAATTGCAGATTAAATCTGCATTGTTAAAATCCAAAATGCATCTGTAATCTCGTGCCTAGGTAAAACTGACATTTTTATGATCAAATGATATGCAGCATTGTATGAGTCAGGCAGTGAGCTGGAGTACCTATCTCTATAGGCACATTGTTAAGGGTTCTTTCAGGAAGGCATCTCTGACCTTTACCATCCATACACCTGCACACACACACACGCACGCACACACACACACACACACACACACACACACACACAACAATGTTTGTTTTTGTGAAATGTGGGGACATTCCATAGGCGTAATGCATTTTATACTGTACAAACCGTATTTTCTATCGCCCTACACTGCCCCTGCCCCTAAACCTACCCATCACAGGAGACTGCGCAGTTTACGTTCTGTGAAAAAAAACTCATCCTGTGTGATTTATAAGCATTTTGAAAAGTGAGGACATGGGGAACGTCCTCATATTTCACCCTCTTTTTGTAATACCTATGTCATACCCATGTCATTATACACATTTGTGTCCTGACATTTCACAAAAACATGCCCACACACACACACACACACACACACACACACACACACACACACACACACACACACACACACACACACACACACACACACACACACACACACACACACACACATGTTGTGTTTCCATGTTTTATGGGGACATTCCATAGGCGTAATGCATTTTATACTGTACAAACCGTATTTTCTATCCCCCTACACTGCCCCTGCCCCTAAACCTACCCATCACAGGAGACATGCTGCATTTTTACTTTTTCAAAAAACATCACTTAGTGTGATTTATAAGATGTTTTCCTCATGGGGACCAAAAAATGTCCCCACAAGGACAAAAATTTGGATATTGCCATCTTTGTGGGGACATTTTGTCCCCATACCGTAGGGATTACCAGTCCACACACACACACACACACACACACACACACACACACACACACACACACACACACACACACACACACACACACACACTCTCTCTCTCTCTCTCTCTCTCTCTCTCTCTCTCTCTCTCTCTCTCTTGAGAGTTCCCTAAAGTTTAACCTCCCTGTATAAACCCCCAGGAGTCACTCTCACTCTAGGACATTTTTATGACAAGATCCTTAATTGCTCATACAAGCATACAAGCAAACCATGTACAGATATCCACAGTTGCACACACCCAAAACTTACCCAAGATTTTTACCTTTACCTTTTTATTATTTTTATTATTATTATTATTATTGTTGTTGTTGTTGTTGTTAAAATGGACACATGAATGCATGAAAAGGTTGGAAAGAAATTTACTCGTGGTTCCAATTCAATAAATAAGCTGCAAACACAGATCTCTATCTTTTTCTCTACATGCAGTCTGACCTACATAATAGAGAACTACTGCCTGATGGTGCATGCAGCTGCCACAAGAATCCACACATACACACGCACACGCGCACACAATCAGATACGCATGTAATGCACCAGACATAATGTGTATTCATGCTTAAAATCCACATGATTCATTCAGCTTTTTCATCACTACTGTGATTCCTTCAAACATAAAACAATTTGCATTGAGTCACCTGATATATACTTATAAAGGCTATATGACTGGTGGCACCATGCAGAATGTTTTATTCAATTGTTTTTCAAAAAAAAAATTCACATTATGAAATAAACGTTTTCCTCCAAAACATGTTGGCCACATTTATTGGTAAAATATAGTAAAATATCTCTGAAATATATTCCCATATATATATATATATATATATATATATATATATATATATATATATATATATATATATATATATATATATATATATATATATATATATATATATATATATATATATATATATATATATTTTTTTTTTTTTATTATTTATTTTTTTATTTTATTTTTTAAATAGCACACCAGGGTGACTAGGAACATGAAATTGTCTAGCTATTACTTCAGTTTCACAGGAGTATGAGAATGAGGAAACACAACGGCCAAATACCCTTAATCATTCATCACAATGAGTAAAACCAAAGAATATAGTTGTAAAATATTGTTGGGCTTCACAAAATAGAAAGTGGCTGTAAGAAAATAACTAAAGCATTGAAAATCCCCATTTCCATCATCAGGGCAATAATTAAGAATCAACTAAAGATGTTACAAATTTGCCTGGATGAGGATGTGTCCATATTGTCTTAATGCATGGCAAGGAGGCAAGTTTGAGTGGCCAAAGACTCTCCAAGGATCACAGATGGAGAATCACAGAGATTTCTTGAGTCTTGGGGACAAAAAGACAAAAAACATATATATATATTAATAATAATTTTCAAACAACCCCTACATGAGGGAGGGTTTCAAGAAAAATCATTCTTTCTCATCCAAAAACAAACTCCAGCATATTCAGTTGTCAGACACAACTGGAAATTCAAAAGGGACCTGGTTCTGAGGTCAGATGAAACTATAAAGAGCTTTTTGGCAGCAAACCCTTCAGATGGGTTAAAAAGTACCCCATGTCCACAGTTATCAGGATCTGGATCTTTAATGTTGTGAACCTATTTTTTAGCTGGAGGTCCTGGACATCTTGTTCAGATTCATGGTATCATGGATTCTAGCAAATACCAACAGATAAAACATAAAAACCTGACGTCCTCTGCTACAAATCTTATAATGGGCCGTGGTTGGATCGTCAATCAGGACAACAATCCAAAACAAACATCAAAATTAACACACAAATGTGTCACTGGGCACAAAATTAAGCTTCTGCCATGACCATCCAAGTTCCCTGAACTGAACCCTATAGAACATGAGTGGGATTAACTGAAGAGAAGAAGCACTATCATGGAGCAGGGAATGTGAGGGATCTGGAGAGATTCTGTATGGAGGAATGTTTTTTTGATGTCAGGTGTTCTCCAAACTCATCAGGCATTATAGAACAAGACTCAGAGTCTTGCCAAAAGGAGGTTGCAAAAAGTATTTTATAAAATGATATGGCCATGGCAGCCATAGCACCCTGTAGCCCAAGACTGGTTTCCCACTGAAGCTAAGCAGGGCTGAGCCTGGTCAGGACCTGGATGGGAGACCAACTGGGAAAACTAGGTAGCTGGTGGTAGAGGTGTTAGTGAGGCCACCAGGGGGTGCTCACCCTGTGGTCTGTGTGGGTCCTAACGCCCAAGTATAGTGATGGGGACACTATACTGTCAATAAGCACCGTCCTTCGGATGAGATGTTAAACCGAGGTCCTGACACTCTGTGGTCATTAAAAATCCCAGGATGTCCTTCGATAAAGAGTAGGGGTGTAACCCCAGCATCCTGGCCAAATTGGCGCATTGGCCTCTGTCCAACATGTCCTCCTAATCATCCCCATATATATATACACGATTGGCTTCATCACTCTGTCTCCTCTCCACCAATCAGCTGGTGTGTGGTGGGCGTTCTGGCGCACATTGGTGGTGGTTGAGGAGATTCCCCCCTTCTATATGTAAAGTGCTTTGAGTGCCTTGAAAAGCGCTATATTAATGTAACAAATTATTATTATTATTAAAAGGGTGCCAATAGCTATGGTCAACGTGTTTTGGAGAAAAGCATTTATTTCATAATGTGATTTACCCCCTACTTTCAATTTTTTTCTTTCAATGAAAGGATAGACAATGCTGATTTATTTTTACAGCCATATTTGATCATATTTACCAGGGATGCCAATAATTCCGATAATGCCAATAATATATATATATATATATATATATATATATATATATATATATATATATATATATATATATATATATATATATATATATATTTTTTTTTTTTTTTTAAATCAACAGGTGGCCTACAAGTCAACCAACCCACTAAGAAAAGTCCCTGTGTTTCTTATGGCTAGTTCATCCCTGCATACTACACAAATGACCTTTTTTTAAGAGCAGCTGGATGTACTGACATTAAAGCCTTCTTAGGTCAGACTGGTCTAAGATAGACCTGTATACTGCTACTTAAAAGGCCAGCTTACAGAGATCAGCGCCCGTACACGGAATTCCAGCCAGCAGAGCGGCTATTAAAGGTTCGTCCCACAGAGTGGGAGAAAAGACAACGTGTGAAGAGCCAATACTGGCAGACTTCACCAGACTTCAAGGGCACATGGCGTGAAGAGAGTCCTGTAGAAAGAGGACATGCTTTTGGGACCAAACACACACAGAGCTTCTTTTCACACACGAGATGGGACATCATATGTCACTGTCTTGCGGATGAACATGTCAACTGCCTCGAAACCCCAGGCAAAGCTCCGCTTAGAAATCTGTGTCTGTGAACACGTGCCATGTCATAAATCATCTTGCCTTTGGAGGTCATGTTGTCTTTATCAATACAGCCATTTCTAAACGACACACGGAGCTGTGGAAAAGGTCACTAAAGATGAGTGAAGATCAAACTTTCATGCAATGTTAATGCTGACTGCAAAAAGTAATTACTAATTACATTATTATTGTGTGAAATCTAGCATGATTTATTAGAGCAATAAAAATGTCAAGGTCAAAAAACGCAATGATTACTGTTAGCTAAATGGGTTGTAACATTGTTGTAACATTTTAATAACAATCTTTCACTAAACATGCCTATATGCAAACACCCATATGAGACAATATTGAGAAATAATTGGCAAAAATGTGCAATACTTCTGTTGCTTTGTATTGCATGTATAAGCACATGAGACATGAGTACCCACATGCAGACACACACAAAGCCAAGAGCAAAAATGACTGACGTGTCAAATTCATAGCATTGTTTGACAGGAATGAAATGTGGAAATCCATCAATTGTGGACTGTGGACCAATGCAAATGGAGAACAGAACTGACAGAGACATGCATGAAACCCGGCTGAGGGATTTAGTACAGTTCCAGATGAGAAAAGGAGATCCTCACCCTACTCAGAATGGAGAGAGAGAAGGAGGGAAAGAATAGGCGATTAAAAGAGAGAAATGGAGAAAGCACACAGTGCGCTCGGGGTGAAACTGACTCATCCAGCACTCACAGGGACAGCATGTACCATTTCTTCATTTCCATCTCTACTCTTGTTCTCAGCAGTGTATGGACAAATGTGTCGCTTCCATAGAAGTGTAAAACTAGACTGAATATCAGCTGTTTTATGCCTAAAAGTTGATATATCCATTTCTTTGCCCAATGGCGCTTTGTGCAAATTATGTGTGTAACTTCCGTTAACCTTTAAACAATCAGTGAAAGGCTCGCTCTATGAACACAATAATAAGTTTTTTTACAATGAGATGACATTATTCTACTCACCATTAACCATCGAACATTAAAAGGACATTTAATAGTGTAAAAGCATCAACAAGGTACTTCCAACAGACCAAGAATAACCCCAAAAGCATCTGTGATTCTTTCCAAAGCACTAACGAACGGTTAAACTGCAAAAATATACACCAATCAAGCATTACATTATGACCTACTATTGTGTTAGTCCCACTTTTGCTGCCAAAACAGCCCTGGCCCGTTGAGGTATGGACTCCACTAGACCCCTGAAGGTGTGCTGTGGTATCTGGCACCAAGATGTTAGCAGCAGATCCTATAAGTACTTTTGCGAGGTGGGGCCTACATTGATCTGACTTGTTTGTTCAGCACATCCCAAATATGCTCAATTGGACTGAGATCTGGAGAATTTGGAGGCTCTATGAAAATAGCTCTTGCCATAGATATTCTTGTTATAACATGTCACATTAAAATACCAAGCATTAAGTTATTCTCATGATGTCTGAAAATAAAACATGAAGGAAAATTGACAGCTCATTCAGTCAAACTGATGGATATGCTTTATTCGTAGGGCAGCCTTATTATTTGAAATTATTCATTTTTGTCTTTTTGAATGAAAGTTCCCCAAACCGGAAGTGACACCCATTATTCAAAACGCAGTAGGCTCGTCAGGAATAAGTTAGATAGTCCTGACCTAAGCTGCGGTCACATTTGCCACATTTCTGATAAATTTTGCAGGCAAGAGGCATATTTTCAATTGTGTAGTGAAAAATAAAACACTGCACACGGAAGTGACTTTCAAACCAAGCAGCTTTCTGTTGGTCAACTCAACAAATTCATCTGACCAAATTGCATTAGGAAATCTTTCGCCCTTACACATCATACCCATTCGCAGGGATCTCTATTGAAATGACTGGATTTTGCCTGCAACAATATACAATAAAGGTCGACTGTTTAGCCATTTAAATGTTAAATATATATCACAATGTACATACATTTTTTTTATAGTTTACATACAACAGTTCAATATGCAAGAAGTTAATATTGATTAACGTACATTTTAGACACAATATTGTTAGTTATTTTGTGCTTTTGCTCTGCAAACCTAAATAGCTCCAAACAAAGCCACTTGCTGAACCTTTAGTTTAATGAATGATTCAATGACTCACTCATTTCGTTCATGAACGCATAACCATTTTCAAATGAATCAGTTGAGTGAATGACTCAATGAGTCACTCACAGAGGCAGTCACATGTTTCGTTTCTGGATGCATCAACATTTGTGAACGAATCGGTTAAAATAGTGACTCACTCATAGGCTATCACTTGTCGCCACCTATAGGCATAACAATGTAACCTGAAAGGCTCTATCATACACCCCGCTCAATGCGACGCCAGGCGCGAAGCAAGTGTTTTTTGGTAGTTTCAGCCTGACAGTTATCATTATCACATTCAGCGCCCTTTTGTTTAAACAGCAAATGCACTCGCGCCCATCTATTCGCTCATGGGCGTGCTGTCTGAAAACGAGGCGCATTAACAAGCAAAAACCTGGTCTAAAGTCAATAGCGCAGTATTTTTTGTGTTATTAAAAGGACGTGTTAGTAATATGCATCTATAGGCGGGTGCACAACATGCGTACACTCTGATTATTACACGCATTGGGCACACAAACATTTTTAAATATTAAAATGAAAAGGATTCCTCTCCCGAGAAGTGTTCAGCCTTTCCACTCGCAAATTCCGCCATGTAAATAGCGAATCCGTCATGGTGCGAGCGCAACTGGCTTGGGAGATAAGACTCTGATTGGTTTATTTCACTTTACACCCTAAACACATCAATGACTCATTAAGAGACTAGGTACAACCTTTTTGAACCATACGTCGGGCACGCCGACCGTTTTTTCGTCGTTATACTAGAAAAAGTGGATCCGGACACGTCCTAAGTGCACCTGCGCCATGCGCTTCAGACCATGTGCTTAGATCGTTAAAATAGGGCCCGAAGTAAGTGTTACTGAAATAGCTAACAGGGAAACACACTGGATGGATGGCCAGTCCAATACAGGGTTCACAGAAAAATCTGCATCACTAATGCACAAACTGAAAGTCTGTCTGGAATGAGCAAAAACAGACAAACAGATGATACAAACAGTGAAAAGTGCCAGTGCTATTGCGCTGTTACATCAGCACTCTTGGAACACCGCTCAATCAGATTCAAGGACCAGGACTGCAGACCTATCTGTAAGAGTAACCAGAAAACAGAAAAATGGGGAAAAGAACTAAGAATTCAAACTGGCATCATCTGCATGAGCAACACGATGTGTAGGCTACCACAATGTGCACCTCTCTCTCTCTTTAATATTCATTTCGATTATGCAAGACTAATTTCATTATTTTTTCAACGCCACTGCATTCTCTGATTTGGCACTTCAGACTGAAACTTAATCAATTCTTAACTCACAGTAGGAAGGTGACAATAAACAGAGCAAACACACAGACCTCAAGTCCCAAACAGACTTCATCCTTCTCAGTTCAGTGGACACAAATAAAGAGACTCTGAGGCAGAGATGTGCATGTAAGTATCACACTCACTCTTGGACATCACTGTAGTGAGTGTTCTGTTCATGCATAACCAAAGAGAGTATGTGCTGCCAACTCTCTATGCTATGTTCACAACTTCACACAGTTAGTGTTTGGGGATGACAAACATATTTAGAAATAGGTGTGACTCTTCAGTTTGTAAAGTATCCTGCTGCTGCATGAATTGGCATAATGAAAAACCCATAGCAGATCTAGACAGGTGGAGCTGGTGGAGGTGGAGGGTTTCTGAGGAACTACAGCACCATCTTACAGCGAACACTGAATCTAGGGGTGGGCAATATGACTAAAATCTTATATCACTATATGAGTAAATGTATTTACGATAATGATATATATCACAATATTATTGTTATTTATTGTTATTTTTGCTTTAAATAAGGATATGAAATCAAAATTGTTGATACCAATATCGTTCAATATTACAAAAAAATATTATTAGTAAAAAAAGAATCTCAAGCTTACTGAAGACAAGTACACAGTCAGTGATAAAATAAGAACAAAGAAACTTAGTATAAGCAATAGGACAAAACAGTACAATAGAACAATGACCAATTAAATTGACCTACCTGTGAAAATTCAAGCACTTGAAATAAGAAATACTATATAAATTGCCTAAAGTAATCAAATGTACAAAGATATCTTCACTGTGTTACAAAAGTGATTCAGTCGAGAGCAGTGAATTTGTCTTTTGTTGTTTGATTAACATTAATGACATCAGCAGACAGCAGGTTTATTAAACTGCTGTCATTTTTAAGACCGAACAGATCCGATATTTTTGCACACATGATTGTATTCGTCTTATACACCTAGGATGGCTAAATTATTATGGGATAATTAAAAAAAAATTGTGATTAAGAGGATACTCGCAAAGATGGACATTTTAACACACAAATGTGCATATTCACATGTAATAAGGCAACAAATAAACTCGGTTCAGTACCCGCACACCAGGGCCGTGCACAGAGGAAGGCCAGGTGGCTAGAGCCACTGCCCCTTTTGTTATAGTGCCCCTTTTTTTTTTGGTTTGGGCCACTGCCCCTCCAAATTTCTGTGCACGGCCCGCCCGCACACTGTATGAGCTGTCTTTCAACAGAGTACATATACCAAAATGAGTTCTCTTTCACTGCTTATTGTGCTTGAACGGTTTAAAACCACTTGTTTTTAAACTGCTTTAAGGCTTTAAAGGCTTTAAAAATGAATTCAAATTATACGCTTTTGTGACGGCACAGCACGGAAACATCACATAACTGTGGTAGACTACTGGCTTATTGTGTATATCGACGGTATATCGCCCACCCATAACTGAACAAGACTATTTAAAGCTACACTGTGTGATATTTTCCCCCATCTAGCGGTGAAAAGGTATATGATCATCCAGTGAATATTGGTTTCTGTTCCTCTCAATTCCAATTTCGTTTTAACTCCTATACGGTGGCTGATTTACATGGCTTCCAGTTCGACCTCGTCCATGAGTGTTCCTTCAGGTGATGAGGTTACTTTAGAAAACTATTATAATTTGCAGTTATTTAATTTGTCAGTTAACATGTAGGTTATGACATCTATGTAAAATGAATAATAGTTTTACATTTTCGTTATTTTTTACCATTTCATTGCTAACATCAGCGATCAGGTTCCCAGACGAATGCAAGCTAATCTTAGTAAAGTAACTTTTATCAGTGCTATCGTTATTCTGTATATTGTACGACATCACTAGCGTGATTGTAGGCTATATCAGTCTCAAGCAATCCCGCTCTTCACATTCGACACAGTGCCATCGAGTGTTAAAACGCGAAAGGCGAAGCTTGATTTTACGGGTATGTCCCTCTTTGGCTAATGTACTTTCAAGATGGAGGGGCAAAATGGCGACGCGCATTCGAACCCCTCACCCGTTTGTATTTTCAATGGCATATTATAAACTTACGAAAATACTTTATTACTTAAAAGAAGTAAATATACATTAATGAGCACATATATTTTTGAAAGAACTAATTGTTTTTAGCTAAGAATAAACTAAAAAAGTTACACAGTGTAGCTTTAAATGTTGAGCAAGCAATCTCATTGGCTGCTCAATCAGCAATTTAATCTGCTAGCAATCACATCATTTCCTGCATGACACGCACTGTGCGTGTCATGTAGGAAATGATGTGATTGCTAGCAGATTCTATGATGACTTTTGTATACAGTATATTAAAAATCATAATTTGATTCTCTATGCATACTAAACGAAAGTTAAGCTATCATTTCTTGCAGTCATTAGAAGAAGTCCCAGGAATACCACACGTGCCCCTCTTTATAACCAAACAGTGATAACACTGTGTTTAACCAACATGTGATTAACCTTCTGACAACTCTTACAGTGCATGATGTCGGTCGATCTCCTCTTTTCTCTTCAGACTGTTGTCCCTGTTCTTTTCTTATGTCTCACCTAACAGCCTCTGCCCTCCCCTCTGTTCTCACCCTAAAATGGCTTCCAAGGCACCTGCCAGAGACAGCTGGCCATGACAACTTAACAAAACCATCCATCAAGGGCAAATACATCAGCAGGATTACAGGAGGGCATATAAAAATCCTTTATGTGGCATTAGGGAAATATTCTTATATAATGCATGGTCTTTTGCAGTGACATAATACTCACTACACTGCCACAATTACATAAGAACTACATCCCCCTGACCCTAAAACACATGAAATACACACCTACCCCAGGAATTATCTTTGCAACGGAATACTAGCTGTCCACCTACTATTTAAAAATAAAACATGGTAAGTATTATTCCACACATTATGTATGAACTCTCTACGTCGCATGTGAATGGTGTTCAGTTGTCATCTAATGAAACAGTAAAAATAGTAATGTTGCATTTAATTTAGTTTTGTGTAATAATGTGTCTTAAACTTTGACAGTCCAATCAAATATTTAGCCAAGTTTGGAATTTTAAATGGAATGACAACAAGAAAAGGAAATTTACGCACAACATTTACATTACAAAATAACTACATCATTTTTTTTTCAAAAATGTGTTCATACTTTTTAAACAATTCATAAATTTGAATGTTTCAGGAAACACCACATATGTTGTATGATAATATGCTTTTGATTCAACTGAATTAAATTTGAATAACAGTTCTGCATCCTGCTTACTATCTTAAATATAATTTGAATTTAAATGGAGTTCCCAATTCATTTCTGAATGGCGCATTAGCCTAAATGCCTGTTAACACCAAGCAGGCCTACAATAACTATATTGATAATGATCAAGATATAGTTGTAAAATCGTTCTAAATATAAAAGAACAGCAGAAGCCGAAAGTAGGGTATGCTTCGTTTTTTACGCGTGCGCGAGCGTATGCGCACAATCGAATGCGCAGCCGAGCAAAGTTTACTTAGACTCGTACGCCTACACAGGCGTTTGACGCATGCGCAGTTTTGAGCAATCTATCGCCATGAGTTACAACCACAACCACATGTAAATAGGCCTAATGCAAAAAAATCTATAAAATGCGCTGTCAAGGTTTTTATCCTTATTAGTTATATTTATCCTAAATCGTTCTGTAAGTGATTCCAGTGATACTGTTTCTCTGTGCTGTTATCGTCGTGTGAACTCTGATATTATTTAATATTGAGAACGATTTTTAGAATTATCTTTATAGTTAGCATCCTTGGTGTTAACAGGCATTTAGAATCACTTTCAAACTGTTTTTATTTATTTATTTCAGCTGATGAAAGATAAAAACAACAACAGCCAGTCAGAATCCATCCTGCTTTAAATAGCTCGAGGATTTAAAGAGGAAGACGACACACCTTCATCGGGCTTAGAATAAACACAGCGTTATTGTTCGCTGGAGTGGATACTAATACATTTATCATTATTGTTATCTTTATAGTTATCGTTCTTTGTGTGAACAGGCCTTAAAACAAAAGCTGCTATAAAAGACAGTAGTCACTGTAAATAAAACTTTAAAATGACATATACATAACCCGATGTTCTTAAAAGATTAACTGCAACCATTTATCACAACAGTCTGCTTGTCCATGAACTCAATTGCCCAGCGCTAAGCCAGATATTTTTGTTAAGAAACATCCGACACAGTCTGCCTGGATCCTGTCTATGAGCTGACAGGAAATACATTTTTGCTTCTTGTCTATTTGTTTCTTGTCATGATTGTGTCAGCTTGTGTATCAGGCACACTCACACTACAAGCTTAAGATGCTGTAAGTTGATTGGCTGAGAGGTGTTGCTGTTGTCGACACATGACGTGTTGTTTAAAACATTACATCAAACAGATCCACTAACCGTGTGTTCTCCTGTATCTTTATCTAGTATTTATTAGCCTCTGTCATAAATATATCTGAGATTTTACATTCCTGTTGACAATCCTGAATATACTTTATGAGGTAACATTGAGTGGTGCGCTTTATAATATGGTTTATGTAAAAGTGGAGTATTACGACTTTATGAATACTGTATGTTTTGACATAACTTACAGCTTCTGGCAGCTCCTTTTTTTTTTTTTTTCAAAGAAAGAGTGAGTCATGGTATTATTGTGATGGCGGTGTCTGCCTGCACAGAAATGTTTTGTAAGATACCCTAAAAATGCATTGGCTTAATTCAAGTCTAATTATTTTCTATATGACTGAATCAACCTGAATGCATTACTCAACAAATATATTGTGTCATGTCAGAAAAAAAAAAGTTGGTTCCTTAGCACATGACAGTATGCATATATAGCAAAGTCTGAGCAATTAAGTCTTGATTTTGTTTTTTGGGTCTACTAGAATACGTTTTCCTGCTTTAATGTTCAAAAACCATTATTGTTTGCATATTTTACATTGTTGCCCCTCTCTTCCTAGTTTGTCAGTAAGGCTGTGTTAAGTTCCTGTCTCAATGAAGCCCGTTCTACCTAAACCACAATCTGATTGATCGACTGGACCTGTGTTTTGTGATTGGTCAACCACTTTGAGCCATAGACTTCAACGGAGATAAGTAAAGTCAGTTAGAAGCACTCACTTCCTGATGGCTGAGCGTACTGCGCCGACTCAGATATGACGTGAGCAACCTGTGTGACAGTTGTAGGACTTCTAGTAGTTGTGGAAAGTGAAATCTGAATCACATTGTTGAAATATTTTGTCCCGCTGCTTTTGGCTCTCTATGGTCTTCTCCCCATGCTTCTCCCTTGACTTTATCAGACTTTATTTCTCCACGTCCCTCCGATTGCCTCATAGACAGTAAAAGATAGCCTGCGAGCTTCTCCTCCTGTCTATACGGTAATTTTTTACTCCGCGACAGAGAGTCGTGTGGTTATGACGCAATCGTCAGCCTATTTTTACAAAAGCGGCTTCTACGGGGCGATAGTGTAAGATACAAGGTAATGGAGCCTTTTATACATTGTCGGGTTTCTTTAGAAATAAACAATGGACAAATGGAGTCTTTAAACGCCTCAGATGTAAAGTTATTCGCTGTCAAAGTAACGCCAATATGAATGGGAGTTAATGGGAAGCTAACAGCAGGTGATGGCTTGGTGAGCAATGGCTGCCCTTATGGATGGTACGCTTTCCTGGGGCTGGATTACCCCCTTGCTTTGAGCGTGTTTCAGAAATGTCACGCCCCTTGTGCGAGTTTCAGCGCAAAACTAATGCACCTCATAGGGCCCTATGAAATCCTTTTATTTTCCCCCAAATTCAGTTTTTTCCGTTTAATTTTTTCTCGATTCCATTTTAACAGTTTGATTAAATTTTAGTAATCAAAAGCATGTCTAATTAATTCAATCATGAAACATATACAATTTAACAACAATTTATTAAAAGTTGAACAAAAATACACATTTAGGTCCCTATGAAATATGTTTTATAATTTTTTTTCTCAAATTCTGTTTTAAATTTGACCAAATTCTGTGTTTTCTGGATTCCATTTGAATGGTTTGATTAAATTGTAATAATCAAAAAGCACACAAATAGCAGCTGTTCCGTGCGCCGTTGCGGTTAGCGGTCACACTACATGTGTACCGCACCCGAGTCCAACTGAAACGTGTCTGGGCACGATACGGAGGGAACACACTAGTCAAACGAACCAGACTTTGGGGGTCAACCGCGCTCGGGCACGGTACAGATCGTAGTGTGAGTACACCCTCAGTGTGTGTGTGTGTGTGTGAGTGTGTGTGGTAAATGAAACCGCGCATCATTCACAGAACATCCAGGATTCATATTTAAATAGTCTTTTGCAGTTTAATATTCACAGACACTATCCAACATTGCGATTTAAGTGTACTGACCTGCTTTTTATCTATTTAAATCTATTAAAAATTAAAAAAAATCTGTGAATTTCCATGTTATACAGTAAATTCCGTTTTTATGAAAGCACTGTAAAAAATAATCGTGATTTTAACAGTTAAAGACTGTAAAAACGCTGCGGTAAATTGGTTAACAGAAAGTTTCCATACTATATACGGTGAATAACTGTATTACATCTAACCTACAGCAAAATACCGGTACATTTACAGTTTTTGGAAGTGAAAAAGAACAAGTCATTGTGTAATTTACTGTGAAAAAACGTAAATTGGCATAAACAGAAATCCCAGCTTGACGCTTCTCATTTTATGTATTTTCATTGAAATAACCGTTTCTTCTTATTTTTTATCAGTTATGTGCATTAGGGTTTTATGTTACATCTAATGTCGTTTTTGTGAATGACACCTTCCATATATTACTATTATATTTCCTTCCATATATTAGTATTGTCTTTCCTAAAAGCTGCTTGTGATGAGCTTTGATTTATCATGTGACTCTCATCACCACTGTGATTGGTGGTTGTCAGTATATATCAAAAGTGCATAACAGATATTAGTATTTCAATAGGTTGGTAATTTAACAATATTTCAGTTAATGAAATATGTTTTTTTTACCGTAAATTTTTACAGTGTACATGTAATTATTACAATATAAACCTTTAAAGTATACGGTTTTTAACTGTAAAATAAACAGTAAACTAAGTGCTATCCCGTAAAACCTATAATGCTGCCACTGTATTTTTTACGGTAAAGTTCTGGCAACCGTCTGCCGTTTTTTACCGTAAATATTTACGGGGATTTTCTTTTTACAGTGTGGATTCCGCGATTCCGTCCGTGTTTTCTGCATCGCGGAAATCATAGGGCCCTAAACTCAACCAGGTCTTGCCCCTTTTTTTGTGTATGCCTTGTGTTGGAATTATTTAAAAGGGGGGTTTTGTGACGTTTACATTAACCGGAAGAAAACTCAAGACTACTATCGAGAGGCATTTTAGGAAGTTCAGAAGCACTGCTTACTGATGAATAACCCTTTTTCATCCTCAAACAGCAACTTTAAACACTAAAGAAAGTTGAAAATGTAAAAATTCATAACCTGTCCTCTTTAAGAACAAACAGTTCTTGCTCTGTTAGTGTGAGGACAGCTAGTGCTCTAGATGTTACTAATTTAGGGTGGTCCTGTTATGTTTTAATGTCGTCATGTGTCTGCGGTTGTTAAAACAGGTCTGTGCCATCTGGCCTGATGTTCACTTGACCTGAGACTTCACCACAAGGACAAGCAGCCATCACTGTACCCTCGCTCATCTTTTTTGCATATTAACATAATATATTTTTCCACATCTTTCTGTGCTCTCCTTTTTACATTGCTCATGATAAACATACAGTATATAAAATGAAGCCACCCATATCTAATTAATAAAAGTAATATTTTTGTGTCATAACACTTCTTGGATCACAATGATATCTCTGACACTGTTCATAATCATGTGTATAGTTTGGAGCTGTGATGTGTTTGGGTCTTGTAGTGCCTCAAAAGTCAATCAACAATCAATTTCCTTCTGCCTTGAATCCAATTTCTCAACTAATCTACTCCAGCCTTCTTGCTTGCTAACAAATGCCAAAGATCACCGGTGTCATAATGCAATCAGAAAATCTCAAACCTCATTATCCACTGAGAGAAAACACCTAGGGTCAGGTGTGTCCGGTTACTCTATGAGTGATGTAACTGCACTTTCATTATAACGCACGCTATTCTGCAAGAGAAGTCAGCTCTGGCGTTAATTGACAAATCATTACAAAAAATGATGACATTCTCTCCACTGAAAGTTCACCTGACAAGTCTTTGAATTTGAAGTTTTGAGATGCTGTCACATAGTGATAGTAGAGAAAATAACATATTTACAGCCAACCATGCTTTCTATGTCTATATGACTGCAAAAGTCAATCCTTGTTGCTTTTTGATGCATAGCTTTGTGGGTTATATGATCCACTCATTTTAAAAACATGATTAGAATCAGATAAGATGATTAGACACAATAATTATAGGCAATTAAGAAAGGTATAGGGGATTCAGAAATTCATGCAAAGCGTCTGGGTAAACAGGGGCGTATAAAACAGACTGTTCTTTTAATATTCATTGAAATATTGTGATTTTTGTTTTATGGGTAGGAATATAAATTCAAACAAGCATTTGAATAGGTTGAATAATTGTTCTTCCTTTCTTAAAAACTTTATTTTAGGGTTCAATTCTCACTATTAACCATTATTAGCATGCATATTAATAGGATATTGGCTGTTTATTAGTATTTATAAAGCACATATTAATGCTTTATTCTGAACAACCTTATTCTACATCCCTTAATCCAACCCAATACCTAAACGCTACAAAAACAACCTTACTAACTATTAATAAGCAGTAAATGAGGAGTTTATTGAGGCAAAAGTCATAGTTAAAGGGATAGTTCACCCTAAAATAAAAAAAAAAATCTATCAATTACTCGCCCTCAACTTGTTCCAAACCTGTGTGAGTTTCTTTCTTCTGCTGAACACAAAGGAAGATATTTCGAAGAATGTCGGTAACCAAACAACCAAAAAAGTATGTTTTTCCTACTATGGAAGTCAATGGGGATCATCAACTGTCTGTTTACCGACATTCTCTGAAATATCTTCCTTTGTGTTCAGCAGAAGAAAGAAACTCATGCAGGTTTGGAACAAGTTGAGGGCGAGTACATTTTGACAGAATTTTCATTTTAGGGTGAACTATCCCTTTAATAGTTCAGGTCATCTTTATTTATATAGCGCTTTTAACAAGTCCAATTGTTTCAAAGCAGCTTCACAGTGTTAACAGGAAAATAATGCAACAGAATTTGATTCGGCTGTACAGCCGCTCGGGTGAAAACGGTGATGTTATCCAGCTAATTTCAATTATCATACAGTGTCAATGTGGGCAGAACGGTAATATAGTTGAAATTTCGGTGTCCCCAAAAGTAATAGTGAATATATGTTTTTCCCGTTCTAATGTGTTTCCTTTTTTTCTTTCTTACACATGTTAACATAGTGAATTCTATTTAACACAACAAACAATGGTGTGAATTAAGTGGTACTTGGACCTCACTGATGGGGATGTGTAGGTACCTAAGACAAATAGGTTCGGAAACATTGTTCTAATACGTGTGTGTGTGTGTGTGAATGTACTTTATGTATTCATTTATTTAAATGTAACTATTTGAATTGAATAACTTAACAATACTGAATTTGAGTTTGATTTGTTTCTGCTTTGTATTCCCCCAAAATGAGAACGACAGAACAAGACAGTTTTGGGACAGTTTTAGCTGGTGAGCTACCAAGCATGAATTTTATGACCAAGTAGGCATCAGCACCACTGCAGTACTGTCCCTACCCCCTGATGGGAGGAAGAGAGAGAGAAAATTCAGGGCAGCATTGGACTTTGAAGGAAGCGAGGCAGAGAAAGAGCGAGAGAGATCCTTTGAAAAGAAGCAAAAGCTATAATGCAGCAGTCTGCAGCCAGTTCCACTCATGTCTACACAAAACAGATCAGTTCGTCAGCAACAGCGGGCCCAGAATGAGTGTGCATTCACAATGCATTCAATCGCAGACAGTTTCAGAACCACGGAGAGCTCCACCGATACCAGCAGCTCAATCAGAATCAATTTCAGCACCACGGACAGAGTCTCTGCTAGAAGCACTGCAATCCAATCATGACACTTGTACTACGGTGCATTTAATAAGGGAGCTGTTCATTTAATTGCCTCAACAGATGCCATTTGTAACATATGAGTGCATACATGCACAAAACGTTTCGCCACTCGCAATGAGTAAAGGTTCTTCTGTACTGCAGGGGGTTTATAAGAACGCATGCGAGAGGAGGTCAGGTACAAGCTAATTTAATTCCTCTCTCACGGCTGCAGCTCTACCTGTAGGCACGAAGCTCTTTTAGAAACTGAGATCTTGCATCTGAGACCCCCTTTTCCTTTTTAAGAGGTCAACGACATGAAACGCACCGAAGGTCTGCTTTTGTTAAGACACTGCAATTATTCCAAATAATTTTTTGAGGATCTAAGACACGGGGATTCAAATCCATTGCCTGTTTAAACGAAATAAGATTAAACAAAAGACAGACAGAGAAAGAGCTTGACGGAGAAAGGTTGTCGACCCCTTTACTGCAAAAAAAATTATAATTTCTGCCAGGAACATTTGTTCATTTTAACCCTAGAACACAGCAAAATGCAATGCAACATTCAAAATAACCACCTGTGAAAAATTTTCTTCATATTGACACTGTTAGGCCTATTTTTACAGACTTTTCTTAGAATGCAAGGAGGTGACAACGCTGGACCATCCACACACACACACACACACACACACACACACTGCTGTATGTACTTCCTCAGACAGACACAGAAAGCATTATCATTCTCCTCACAGCAACCTTGCAGCACGAGCCTTTGCCAGAGCTGCACACACACACACACACACACACACACACACACACACACACACACACACACACACACACACACACACAAGAATTCCCAACCATATCATTCCTTTAAAGCTTCTCTCTCTTCTTTTTCTTAACACACCACACACATACATACAAGCACTCACACACATCACTGATTATGATAGTACAAGAATATTTGCACTCCTATACTGGCATCTTGTATCTCCCACACACACTCACAAGCAGCTATCAGTCATTGGTGCATGATTGGTCTCTATTACACACACACACACACTACAGTTTGAACTGGTACCATAACCAGTGACCGGTAAAAAGGCACATTTGCTAATTTTCTGCAAACATACGCACACACACTCCCAAATGCAGGATCAGACCACTCACCCTGACTGTTGGGTCCCCCATCGCCCTCTTCGCATTCAGTGAGGTTGTTGAGCATTTTGGAAGATCGAGCACAGATCCCCTGCTAATGCTAACACTGCTGCTGTGTCCACCAGCCTCACGTGCACACACACACGGATGGAGGAGGAGAAGGCTAGTGGTTCTCTGCCTCTCTCCTCTCAAGAAAGCAAGCAGTGCTGTGCTTCAGCAGACTGGAGTCCTCGCTTGCCGTTTGCTGCCTTGCGTATTGACTCTCTCTCTCTCTCTCTCTCTCTCTCTCTCTCTCTCTCTCTCTCTCTAGGAGGAGGGGTTGGGGGGACAGAGAGGCTGCAGGGACGTAAATGATGGAATGCTTAAGAGCACATTTTTTTCTCTCAAACACTCACACTGCATGCCATCTCTCTGCTTCTCTCTCCGCTACGCATCCACAGGCTGCATGTGCCTACCCGTTGTCACAATGCAGTGATCAGGATTTGCCTTTGCTTAGCTTTACCATGCTTTCTGTTTCAATTTCTATGACATCACCATGCCAACTGTGTTCAGAAAATCAGAAATAAATGAACTAAAAAAAAACAGTGCATGTGGCCTTCTAGCTTTTATTTTCAGCAGGTTGTTTTCCTTGGGAATTCACTACCCAAAAGAGCTGTAATGTGCATTTATTTAGTTATTTGTTTTAGGAAAATGTGCAGTCTGTGCAAGGGTGTAATGGCTTGTTGCTAGGTCATTGCTAAGGTGCAGAGTGGTTTTAAACATGTTGATTTGTGGTTGCTAGGGTGTTCTGGGTGGTTGTAAAGGTGCTGCTATGCGGTTGATAGTCTGATCTGTCTGGTTACTAATTTGAAAGTCCACTGCAAGTCCAATTTGCAAGTCTGAAAACTACAGATATTTCTGTTTTCGCCCTTTCTTGCTGAAAACAGCTTGTTGCTAGCATATGCTTTGATTTAGGTGGTGGTCTGTAGCAAGCAAATAAGCAAAAATAAATAAATAAATACATTTTGATAACCAGCTACACCAGCACCAAACCAACACTAGCATGTATAAAGTCTGGAAGTATAAGTCTAAGAATAAGTCTGTTTACACTAGGTTTCTTTATAAGGTTTCTTTATACAGTTGCAGTTGTATAAATAATGTTAATGTAGATTCATATGAATTGGCATGACTCAACTATTGTAACGTTTAGGTGTGGACTCTTATGTTGTTTTTCTTTTTCTTCTCATTTTGGTTCTTTTGCTTTCTGTGTTAAGTTCCTGTTCCCTTTGTTCCCATTGCTAGTTACTGATTGGTTGCCTTCTGAATTGCTGTATTTCACATCTGTCTTTAAAACTGCTGAAAATTTGAACCTCTGCACACTTGCCTGCACCGTGACAGATTACAGAACCACGCATGGATTTGAGCAGCAGAACCCAAAGCCAGCCGAGTCTGACCAGGTGTGTGACAAAGTATGTTCATCCCTGAGGGAGGGCTGGTAGAGTTGGACATTGCGGAGCAGAATTCCATTCATCGTCCTAGCCCTGAAATTAATTCCTCCCTGTGTAAACTCCTGGATTCCCTGATCCCATTCTACTTTCATGCCCTGTCTCCGCTGCTGGTCCCGCCAAGCCCCAAGTCTTCTTTGTCGCCACTGGTCCCGCCCAGGCCCAAGTCATTTTCGTCGCAGTCCCACGTCTTTTTCTTTGTCGCTGGTCCTGCCCAGCCTCCCACTCCCTCCTCTGCTGATTCCATCCAGTTCCACCGCCTACACTGGCTCCCTTTAGCCCCTCAACTTCTCCTTTGGTGGCCCCATTCAGCTACTCGGATCTGCCTTGGGCTTCCCAGTCTCCAGCTTCACCTTCCCAGTCTCTAGCTCCACCTTGTTGTGAGGATCCCCTAGCTCCACCTCTGAGCCCTGGACTCCACCTTGGCTCCACCGCTCCCTGAGCTCCACTGTGGTTCACCATGCCTTAGGCTGCACCGGGATACCTCTGGCTTCACCTTAGTCAGTCATCAACCCGGTTGCAGCGGTTCCAGACCTCTGACAATGTCTCGTCGCTCCACCAGTCTTCTCCTTCCCTCTGGGTCTACTGTTGTCCTCAATCCCATCGGCCACAGCCCCAATCTGCGTGCAATTCCGCCTTGGCCCTCCAGTCTATTGGTGTCACCCTGGTTTTTTGTCTCCTCGGCTCTGCCTGGGTCTCCACCTCTCACGAGTCCACCTCTATCCAAAGTCACCTTGGTTTCACCTGGACTCACCGCCGAGGCTCCGCCCTGGATCATTCCTCCACTGGTTCCGCCATGGGCCTTCATCTGGACTGGCTTTTCCTTTGATTCCCATGTTCCCTTCCTGTGTTTAGGTCCTGTTCCCTTTGTTCTGTTAATTGATTATATTCACCTGAGTCTTGTTTGTCCTGTATTTTCTTTCCATGTGTGAAGCAGTTACGTAGATTTTTTCTCTTTCTTTGTAAAAAAATAAATAAATAAAATTATTCACCTATATCAATAATTATTGTAAAAACTGGTTTAGGTTTAGGCTTTATATTGTGGTAAGACTTTGCAAAAACATCAAAAGCTTACATTTAATAATTAAATTATGTTCAAAATATTTTAAAAAGCACTTTAATTTAAAAGATTTATAACAAATACATAATTATAATTTTATATGATAAAATAGACTAACCCATACACTAACACATTATAACATATTTACAATTGTTTATTATTTATTGTTCATTCAGAATACCTAATGCATGAACTAATGTTAAAAAATTTAACCATGTGAACCGAGAGTTGCCTGTTTTCTTTTTTTAGAAAACTGGGTTTGATATTAAATAACATATGGGCATCGATATTTCAACTCTGCCATTTCACGAGACACATGAATCAAACACCTCAACGTTCTCCATTAATGTTTCTATATGTGATGAAATACTTATGAGGCATAAGCCATGTAAGGAATGATTGCCAAAGGCTTTTACAGGCTCTATGTCATGCTACAGGTTTTGGAATGGTTGTGAGATTAAGTGATGTAGAAATCTTGCTCTCTGCTGTCTTTTACACACACTTTCCTTTTGACCTCAGTGGGAAACTCCACAGAGTCTTCGTTTCTGAGAGCTTTCTATAAATACAGAGAATAAATTAAGATATGGGAGATTTTAAAGTTTTTTTTCTCTCCTAAAGTGCAGGATAGTGAGAAAGGGCACACAGGAATGAGGAACTCACAAATGGTTGGACACATAAATGATAGAATGCACTTACGGATCTGCTCAGAGTCAAAGGGGAGTAGGGGAGAAAAATTGATGGATAAAAGCCACTGTGAAGCAGGGGAGAACAACGTATGTATAGAAATATGTGCCTTTGGAACAGGCATTAAATTTTTATAAACATTTATAGTATCTCACGACCAAGTTCACAATCCTCTATGATGTCTTTATGTTCTTAATTATGTGTGTATTCTGCGTGGACGTTTCTCTCTGAAGATGATGAGGTTATGGTACGTGACAGCATCTGAAATACACAATTGAGTTTAGAGTTACAGTTTGTCTGTACATTTGATTATGTAAAAACAATTATGTTTATGACGGCCAAAATTTGCAAAAACGAACAGTATGTGATCCCTTTACTGTGTTAAAAGGAAAAAGTGACATTAAATCATGGGATAGCTTTAATGTTTTTTTATGACATGTTTAGGCATAAAGTAATCATAAAAAATTATATGGATTATAAATTCAATATCTCTTACTTAATTTGTGGAGAAGAGATGAGTATCCTTAACTGAG
The DNA here is from genome assembly GCA_023029165.1 of Gobiocypris rarus. NCBI lineage: Eukaryota > Metazoa > Chordata > Actinopteri > Cypriniformes > Gobionidae > Gobiocypris > Gobiocypris rarus. The sequence continues at coordinate 26,251,658 of CM040928.1, forward strand.
CTGCTCACACATACATGTTAATAAAAAAGTAAAATACATGATTGGTACAATAGTTATAAGTTAAAATTAAAAGACATTTTAAGAAAGAACTCATTTACCTGTTGTGAGTGTGTTGGCAGTCTGTAGCTATATTTCCTATCAAAGTTGTGAATATAACTTGTATGCAAAATTGCAATATTGCATAAAACATTCGCGAATAAAGCACTGTTTCCATGCAGTGAGTCGAAGAGAACATAATCATCACTTCCTTCCAAAACATAGGAGAATCCACCATATATAATCATTGTCGTTTATAATAAATTATTTGCTTCTCAGAGAAACTCGTGCGTCTCAATAAACTTGTTGTCTTGCTTTCAGAGGCAGATGCTGCTGTTTGGAAACGCAGGCATGTAATACAATAGTCAATGTGTCTACTGTCTTGTTCCTTGCTATTTGAAGAAGAAACATGTCCGTGTCTGTCATTAACAGAAATAATCTGGCATATTTGTTTCACATCAATATTGTCCAGTTTATCCTGGAGGACATGGCACACGGCAATACTGTTAAGTCTCACTTGTGCCATTTTTGTTCTGTGCCACTCGATCTATGTTCTATAACATGGAAAACGGGCACATGAACGTAATATTCTAAAAGCAACTCTTGTAAACACCTTAATTAGAATATTGTCCTATTCAGAATAAGGTCAATAATTAGATTACTGCTGTCCATGTAAACAAAGTCAGTGATGAGTGCTGTTTTTTTAAAAGTTGAACATTCTTCATCTCTCGGTGACCGGTAAAAATGTTGAATGCTGAGCGTGAAATAGAGGCTTAGCGCCTCGTTGTGATCATGGCTTTCTAAAAATGTGATGCTAAAAAAAAAAAATTGGATATGTCAGCCATGTGAAAAAAAAGCTGAAATCCATCAAAAGGTTACATTTAATCCGTTACATAATCACTAAGATTGTGATGTGCTGTTCATTTAATGTTTCATTTAACATTTTTTTTTGTTGAATATGCCTATTCTTTGGCCAAATATAATTTTAAACTACACTAATGCATGTGGTGTGTACCATAGCTGCTTTTTTTTAAAAGACAATTTCTTTATGAAGTAACTCATGAATATTGATTATTTTCTAAGCACCCCCACATATTGGTCTAGCCCTCCTCAACCCAGCCCCCCTCCCCCCCTTAGCACCGGTAGAGAGAAATAATTCTGGCGCTGTGCATGTTTCAGTCTCTTTAGACTGAAGAACAAGACCAATCAATGTTGCGTTTTCATGTTTTATGGGGACTTTACACAGACATAATGATTTTTATACTGTACAAACTGTATATTCCATTCCCTTACACTAAACCTACATATCACTCAAAACGTTCTACATTTTCAAAAAACAAAACGTTTCCAAAAAGTTTCAAGATATTCTAGTCAGAATATGAGTCTGATAGCTCCATTGAACTGTGATTATGGGGCGTGTTTCAACCGAACCAGGAAAGATTGGACTGGATAGACAACCAATCAGAGCTAGGGAGCGACTTGTAACATTAAGTTGTCAAATGTCAACAGAACTCAACTGCACTGGGTTGCCAAGTCCGTGTTTTTCCAGCGGGTTGTTCTCCATGTCCGCAGGTTGAAGCGACCCCAATTATATGATATATAGACCCAGAAATGCAAATTTTAGCAGGCAACCTTGCCAAAATAACATATTTTGCCAACCAAACGCCATTTTCTTTCGGAGAAAAGATTTTAAGGATACACTGAATACTTACCAACACGATCATCATTTCTGAGAGAAATAGTGAAGCGATGCATATACGAACAAGTTCTCCGTTTAGGATAAGAGCAAATTCAACCCAAGCGCCTTCGATTACGTTACTGTTTATCATCTGTCCATCATTGTCTAAAGCCCACACACACACAAACACACACACACACACACACAGAGAATAACGTTTAGGTTTGCCACTTATCCCGCGATTGTCATTTATTGAAAAAACTGCACTGTCCCTATTTGCCCAGTATTTTCGTGAACAGAACTTTTGATTTCTCCCTTACTTATGCATCTAGGTTTCGGAGGAGTTTTGCTTTGCCGCTTCACACAAGCAAATGTATCTACGGCCTCTCAGAAGGTAGAGAGAAAGAACAAAGCCAATCGGATCAGCGCTATGGGTTCGGGAGGCGGGACTCAGCTCTATTAACCGTTTGTGTGCCTTGAATTGCGCATTTTTCACATCGCTCTCATAAGAGATGTTTTATTTAAATTAGATATTTCCTGAGTGATTCGGGGGGCATGGTCAAATACATTGTTTATTTCTCTGATCTACACATGCGCATTTTAAGATGGTTGATGGCTAAAGATAAATAAATATCTGTCATAACTGCTCTCTCCTCATTTAATCACTCTCTCACTTCCATCACTCTTTCTTTTTCTCTCAGTCTTCTTCTCTTGCCCTATCTCTTTCCATCCTAAAGCTGAGCTCTGACTGAAAGTCTGTTTTATTTTGAAGAAAGTAAAAGAAAGAAAGTAAACATAGGGTCAAGTGATATTTAGCCTATATTTTATTAAGCCTTTTCTTAGACAAGTTAATTCACTGAAGGAAAGTATTACGAATGCTATAAATACGTTTAATAAATGAATTCACAATATGTACACACATCCATTATCTTACGCCTAATTTGATAAAAGCAACATTTTAATTCTTGCTCGAAAGTCAGTGTGACTGGATATTGGTAGGGAGCCCTACTAAATTCTAAGCCCCTGGGGCCTCATTTATAAAACTTTCCGTAGATATCATCCTAAAAGTGTACGTAAGCACATAAGGTAGATTTTGCACATACAAAAAAAGTTTTCACATTTATAAAACCATGTGTAGCCTACACCAGAACCTGCACAAAATCCCTTAATAAAATCAAGTCAGCAGAAGATTATGGATACGTGCATCTCCACCTGTCTCCTCCCCCAAATCACCATATGGAGCTTACAACGCCTAGTTTTACTATGCATTACCTCATCTATCATTTCCATGCATATTCCCATCCACGTGACACCATGTTTATAGGGTAAATTCACCCAAAAATGAAAATTAGCCCATGATTTACTCACCCTCAAGCCATCAGGTGTATATGACATTCTTCTTTCAGATGAATACATTCGAAGTTAGGCAATATTAAAAATGTCCTGGCTCTTCCAAGCATTATAATGGCAGTGACTGTTGGATGATTTTTGAAGTCTATAAAAGTGCATCTATATCCTTCATAAATGCTCCACACGGCTCTTGGGGGTAAATAAAGGCCTTCTGAAGCGAATCGATGCGTTTGTGTAAGAAAAATATCCATATTTAAAACATAATAAAGTAAATTATCTAGCTTCCGGCGAATCACCTTCCATATGAAAAGGTGTACCACCCGCACCTCTAACAGTTCAAAATGCTTACGCCGCATCTGACGACATCCCACACCAGTTACGCTCTTCACACGTAGCGTAAGCATTTTAAACTACGAGAGGTGCAGGTGCTACACTTTTTCTTTTTTCTTAATTTTATGTCCTTTAAATACAGTAGTATTTGTCATCATTTTGTGAAGATGCCATTACATGAAATCAACACCCCCGTGCAGCTGCGGTTGTACATTAAGCTATTATCAATGAACCTATTCAAACCGGACAATGGACAGCTCGACCACCGAATCCTGCAGTGTCTGTAATATCGAAGTCTGCGTCACTGATCATCGTTCTCTCTAAAAATATTTTGTGATGACATGAGATCCGCAGTTTAGTTTAAAGATGAATTATTGGAACTAGCCTATATTTAATCCTTGCTGTCATTAACACAGCGTCACATGATCAAATTTAGCACATCCACATGTCTATCTAAATTCATATAATTTTTGTTTAACTTCTGAGTAATGACTTTATGTTATTTCAGTGCATATCACCATTAATGAAACTGGAAAATGATGTAAATGTGTATATCAAAATAGAAAACAGAGTTTAAAATTGTTTCTTACTTCATTACTTTTCTTACTCTAGTAAGAGTTTGTACGCATGGGTCAGAGTTTGCGTGCAGGTGTGCAGATTTTCCCGTCAAGTTTTTTTAATTAATCACAATTTATGCATCGGAAGTGGCTTACATTTCTTTAGGGCCTGATTTGTGCATACGCAACGGTTATAAATGATGCCCCTGGTCTGTGTAGTTGTATAGCTGACCTCCAGAAAATCAGTAATGAGGAGGCTTTGTCAGTTACAGATTTTAAAAATAAAAAGGCGATAAATAAAGAATAAAGAACCCTAATCTCTAACAGAAAGAACCATTTCGGCATATAAAAGGTTCTTTAGGATGATGCAGTTCTAAATAGAACTGTTACTATGTGTAAAGAACCTTCTTTTTTAGAGTGTTTCAAAGAAACCTGTTATGTAAACTGAATCAGAAAGACAGAGATAATCAGAAAGAAATAGACAAAATAACCTTCTGCAGGTATGTGGTACCAAGGTCCAGAGTGAAGAAAAGGAGATAAGGTTTTGAGAGGTATCAGAACATGCTGGCCTGGCTGTATTCATGCTGTGAATCTCCACTGAGACTGCCACTTGTTCTCCTAAAAGCATTTAAGTGCAACATCTCTGCTATTTTTAGCATCAGTAGCCCCAGGAAACAGAAAATGTTTCTTAACTCTGAAGATTTCTCTGTGATTAAAGAATCTGTTTGCATATCTGTCTATATTTTTGAAGTGTAAAGACATATTTCTGGGTAGGGTTCTAATGACATGGCTGGAAAAAAAAAAAAAAATTCAAAATTGCAATTTCAAGAATTCAAAAATTAAAACACCTTCACAGATTTTTGACTTTATCGTCAACTTTATGTTTGGCCAAATCCAAATATCTTGTCAAAAAGGTATAATGCAGTTTGTTTGCATGTTCATGGTCTGTTAATCTTTAGAAAAACTCTCCAAAAAAAGTAAAATCTCTCTCTCTCTATAGGAGGATATATGTTAGTTGAAAACTACATTATATTTCACAGTCACTGCACCATTTGATTAGCCATACGTGGTCATACTCAGTTCTAGTCAGAATATGAGTCCATTGGGCTTTGATTATGGGGCGTTTTTCAACCGAACTGGGAAAGACCGCCATTGGATAGACCTACAACCAATCAGAGCAACGGAGCGTAATGTTAGTTGTCAAATGTTAACAGAACTCAACTGCACTGGGTTGCCAAGTCCGTGTTTTTCCAGCGGGTTGTTCTCCATGTCCGCAGGTTGAAGCGACCCCAATTATGTGATATATAGACCCAGAAATGCGAATTTTAGCAGCAACCTATAGTTTTGAGTAGCAATTGTGCTACATTGCACAAAACTTGGCAGCCCTGTCTGCACGTGCGCTGGAATAAGTAACTTTAGAAGAAAAAGATAAGTGTAAACGATCTTTGCAAGTGTTGTGAAAAAAGAATTTAAGGATACACAGAGTACTTACCAACACGATCATCGTTTCTGAGAGAAATAGTGAAGGTGAATGCATATACGAACAAGTTCTCCGTTTAGGATAATAGCAAATTCATCCCTAGCGCCTTCGATGACGTGGATGATTACGTTACTGTTTATCATCGTCTAAAGCCCGCCCTGACAATTTCATTGGTCCGAACATTTTCTGTTCGGGCATAATTACTCCTCTATGGATCGAGTCCAGACCGAATTGCCGGAGCAAATATGTTGTGGGCGGGGCGAATTTCATCTGGCATCCAGGCTACCATTTGATACAATTTGGCATCAAATACCTCAAAATAAACGAGTTCTCTAATGATGTAACACAATTTAGGGGTCATTAATAATATTTAATGGCAAATGCTCTGGTAATTATGTGAAGATTTTTGGTGTTAGGAAATAATATACTTTAAAAGAATATACTCAAGTATAAACTGTATGTAATGTTTTTGTATACTTAATTGCAATTACAATACTATAATACTATGAATACTATATTTTCCGTGTTCATGTTATTCTGAGTTCATTGTTAAAAATGAAGCCTGTAACTGCTGCACTTAGATCCTGTTCCTTTATACTCTGCAACCACAGTGTGACAGAATAACAGACCCTAAAATATGGATCTAGCAGCAGTGGAGCTTCTCCTCCTCTCCCAGGGGGATCTATTCCTCGAGGCCCACACACAGAGGTTTTTGGATTTGGTTCCCTTCGTCTACTATGATGACACCAGACTCTGACAGGCCTCGGGGGAACTTCCAGGATTAAGTGGAGTGGGTGCTTGTCCACAATGGATCCCCCGTCACCGTCGTGGAGAGTGAGGAGAAAGACTGGGAATCAGCAAAGATGGCTGCCACGCCTGAGTCTTCAGAGTGTGCAGCACTGACCATTGTGGCCACAGCTATGTTGTGTTTGTGGGTAGCACACACATCGGCAACCGTCCCCCATCCCAAGTCCAGAGAGGACCCCGTACAGAGTTCAGAGAGGACCCCGTACAGAGTCCAAAGAGAACCCAGTCTTCCGTCCAGAGTCCATAGAGAACCTAGTCTCCCTTCCAGGGAGGACCCTGTCTCCCATCCAGAGTCTAGAGAGGATCCAGTCTCCCGTCCAGGGAGGACCCAGTCTCCCATCCAAAGTCCATAGAGGACCCAGTCTCCTGTACAGAGTCCAGAAAAGACCCAGTCTCCCATCCAGGGAGGACCCAGTCTCCCATCCAGGGAGGACCCCGTCTCCTGTCCATAGTCCAGGGATGGCTCCAGCCCCTGACCAGCATTCAGTGATGGTTCCAGCCATGAATCCGCTCCAGATTCTGCTCTAGTCCAAAAGCCCACTTCAGTTCACAACCCTATAGCTCCTCCCAAGAATATTTTTTCCTTGGGAGGAGGGGGGTGCATTTATATGCAATTTCATAATTACTTTCAATGTCTTTGAAATATGAAGTGTACTGCTGAATGCACTGAAAAGCATTTATGGTAAACTAAAATATAGTTATATTGAAACTTGTAGTAAGATCTGACAAAAGATTGTTAAAACATAATTATTTCAAATGTACTTTAAAGTAAAACTTGTAAATTTGACAATTAATGCAAAGTGCACTTTTTAAAAGCATACTTAAGAAACATGAAAGTGTTTTCTATTTAAGTATACTTAAGTGGCTTTTTATTTCATTTATACAATACTGCAAGTGCAATTTTTTTAATACTTTTAAGATTTGAAGTATACTACATATTCAGTGCATATTCAGTACAAATAAGCACACTTCTTGAGCTGAAATAGTCACAGAAGCAAGGCTGACAAAATAAATGCTTCTTCCAGAATCTGCAAAGATCTTCTGTGCTGTGCAAACTGAAAGGTGTGGTCCAGATGTGGTCCTGCCATGACTGGCATCCATCCTGAATGCCATTTTCATCTGGGCCAAGCGGCTTTAGCGCTTAACCCAGGGGGCACCTCCCATCTTTACGCATTCACATATACGCACACAACCCTCACAGACTGCAAAAGCTGACCTAATCCACAGATTAAGGCCATAGAGAAATGTTGCAATTTGCTTTTTCATTTCAGCTAAAAATGAAATAATAATGTAAGAGTCATCTCACTCGATTTTACAGCACAAGACATGGATATGAGTTCCTAATAAGCTATGACTATCCTTCTTTGTAACATTTGCTTTGTGCTTACTAGTCTGGGATTCTCATTTTCATCAAGGCTTGCCAGAGTTTTAATGGAATTGAATTGAACTATCCATTTAGCCTCAGGACAACCAAGGACATTTCCTGTGTACTGGGATTATAGAAAGCACTAGGTTCACCAGCAGCTGTACTGGGGTGAAGATTAAAATCGGGGGCTGAAAATGACCATTCTGGTGACGATCATTCACAAAGTGCTCTCTGGATATCATTAAATGATTTTGCGTAAGGTGAAATGCCAAAGGACAAGATGGACTTCCAAGAACTGTTTGAATCTCATGATGTCATGATTTGGCTACAAAGCCTTATAGAGGTTTGGAGGTTTACATGGACGGTTATTATATTAAGTTTATATAATGATTGATATAATGATAATGATATGGGGCCGTTTTTTAGGGGTTGAGCTAGGCCATTTACTTCCAGTGAAGGGAAATTAATTAAAAAATTTCGTTCTAGCCAATGTAACTGCTTAGGAGACGGACACAGGCTAGAACAAAATTGTTGAATAAAGTCGTCGTTTTTGTGCACAACAATTATTCTTGTCGTTTTAAAAAACTGTACTGAAGTCACACTGACTATTTTAACAATGTTTTTACTATGTTTCTGTGCCTTGAAAGTGTTAATTATATTGTATATTATATATACAATATATTATATTGTTGTCTATGGAGGGGTCAGAGAGCTCTCTGCTTTCATCAAAAATATCTTCATTTGTGTTCAGAAGATGGACGGTCTTACAGGTTTGGAACGACATGAGGGTGAGTAATTAATGACGGAATTGTTTTTTTTTTTTTTCTGGGTGAACTATCCCTTTAATACTACAACATACAATGAGATTTTGGACAATGCTATGCTTCCAACTTTGTGGGAACAGTTTGGGGAAGGCCCTTTTCTATTCCAGCATGACTGTGCCCCAGAGCACAAAGCAAGGACCATAAAGACATTGTTAGATGAGTTTGGTGTGGAAGAACTTGACTGGCCCACACAGATCTCTGACCTCAACCCCATCAAACACCTTTGGAATGAGCCGGAACGGACGTTGTGAGCCAGGCCTTCTCATCAAACATTAGTACCTAACCTCACAAATACTCTACTGGATAAATGGGCAAAATTTCCCACAGAAACACTTCAAAATCTTGTGGAAAGCTTTCCTAAAAGAGTGGAAGCTGTTATAGCCGCAAAGGGGTAGCCAAATCTATATTAATGTCTATGTATGTACAATGAAGTCAATTTAAAAATGAATAACGAACAATCCAAAAGATTTTAATTTTTTAATTTAAAGGGTACATGACACACACAGTTTCTGCCAATCTCATGTTAATCTTGAGTACCTATCGAGTAGTATTGCTTCCTTCATATCCCCAAAGAATCTTTAGTTTTATCATATTTATAAAAGACAGATATGTTGCACCGAATCTTTCTGAAAACAGCCGAACTCGTGGAGGCGTGCAGTGGGCGGAGCTAAAGAGTCACGGACACACACACACACACACACACACACACACACACACACACACACACACACACACACACACACACACACACACACACACACACACACACACACATGTTTGTTTTTGTGAAATGTGGGGACATTCCATAGGCGTAATGCATTTTATACTGTACAAACCGTATTTTCTATCCCCTACACTGCCCCTGCCCCTAAACCTACCCATCACAGGAGACTGCAGTTTACTTTCTGTGAAAAAAACTCATCCTGTGTGATTTATAAGCATTTTGAAAAGTGAGGACATGGGGAACGTCCTCATATTTCACCCTCTTTTGTAATACCTATGTCATACCTATGTCATTATACACATTTGTGTCCTGATATTTCACAAAAACATGCCCAATACATCATGGCATTATTCCTGGATAACTTTCGATTCACTATATGTTCGTGTTGTTTACATTGTATGTGCCAAAACACAGACATTTGATGCAGTTTCACTCACCGCCTTCACTCGACTCAACAAACAAACACACTTGCAGAACTCTGTTGCTGCTCAGGAAAAAAAAAAAACTGCGTCAAATGTTTCCTAAACGCTTATTTGGGAAGCTGAACAAGGTCTTTCCCTCACAACCAAAAACACACTTCTTTAGTGACATTGTTAATTTCGTGGTCTAAAAACAAAATGACAGCACTGCCGGCTGTCACAGGGTGTTTAGGTGTTGGTTCATGTTTCATGTTTTTAGTTTATCATGTTCACAGTCATGTTTTGTCATGCACTTCCTGGTTTGTCATGTGATCCTGCCATGTGCTCCCTGGTCTTGTGTTCTGTTGTGTCATGTTGTCATTGGTTAATAGGTTGATCACTGTTCACAGGTGTGTCTTGTCTTGTCCTCAGTCTGTGTATTTAAGCCCTCATGTTTGCCATGTGTCTTTGTCTGGTATTGAATGTGTTACCCTCTGTTGGTGAGTTTATAGTCAAGTCAAGTCTTTTGTTTATTGGTTATTGTTTAGTCAGGTCTTTTGTTTCTGGTTTGGATTTTGATTTTGATATCATTAAACTGCATTTGGGTTCAACAAACTTGCCATCAGTGGATTTTGTGACAGAATACCAGACCGCCAAACATGAACCCAGCAGTAACCCTGCTTCACCTGCGCCAAGGGCACCGCTCCATAGAGGAGTATGTGGAGGAATTTTGGAACCTTGTGCTTTTTGGATTTTAATGACGTGGCGTTTAAGGACATTTTTAGATTTGGACTTAATGAGCCTGTACGCTCCCAGCTTCCAGGAGGGAAGATCCACTGGTCCCTGGCCGAATACATCGACCATGCCCTGGTCCTGAGTGGGTCCTCGTTCACGGTGGAAGTGGTGGACGAGAGCCCCACCGTCTCACACCAGCCCCGTCCAGGCCATCCAGGCTCCAGCCCACGTCCAGGCCATCCAGGCTCCAGCCCACGTCCAGGCTCCAGCCCACGCCCAGGCTCCAGCCCACGTCCCAGGCTCCAGCCCACGTCCAGGCCACCCAGGCTCCAGCCCACGAGTCCGCCCAGGCTCCAGCCCCGCGAGTCCGCCCAGGCTCCAGCCCACGTCAGGCCATCCAGGCTCCAGCCCACGTCCAGGCCATCCAGGCTCCAGCCCACGTCCAGGCCGCCCAGGCTCCAGCCCGTCCAGGCCATCCAGGCTCCAGCCCACGTCCAGGCCATCCAGGCTCCAGCCCACGTCCAGGCCATCCAGGCTCCAGCCCACGTCCAAGCCGCCCAGGCTCCAGCCCACGTCCAGGCCATCCAGGCTCCAGCCCACGTCCAGGCTCCAGCCCACGTCCAGTCTCCAGCCCACGCCCAGGCTCCAGCCCACGTCCAGGCCATCCAGGCTCCAGCCCACGTCCAGGCCATCCAGGCTCCAGCCCACGTCCAGGCCATCCAGGCTCCAGCCCACGTCCAGGCCGCCCAGGCTCCAGCCCACGTCCAGGCCATCCAGGCTCCAGCCCGCGTCCAGGCCATCCAGGCTCCAGCCCACGTCCAGGCCATCCAGGCTCCAGCCCACGTCCAGGCCGCCCAGGCTCCAGCCCACGTCCAGGCCGCCCAGGCTCCAGCCCACGTCCAGGCCGCCCAGGCTCCAGCCCACGTCCAGGCCGCCCAGGCTCCAGCCCACGTCCAGGCCGCCCGGCTCCAGCCCACGTCCAGGCCGCCCAGGCTCCAGCCCACGTCCAGGCCGCCCAGGCTCCAGCCCACGTCCAGGCCGCCCAGGCTCCAGCCCACGCCCAGGCCGCCCGGCTCCAGCCCACGTCCAGGCCGCCCGGCTCCAGCCCACGTCCAGGCCGCCCAGGCTCCAGCCCACGTCCAGGCCGCCCAGGCTCCAGCCCACGTCCAGGCCGCCCAGGCTCCAGCCCACGTCCAGGCCGCCCAGGCTCCAGCACACGTCCAGGCCGCCCAGGCTCCAGCCCACGTCCAGGCCGCCCAGGCTCCAGCCCACGTCCAGGCCGCCCAGGCTCCAGCCCACGAGGCCGCCCAGGCTCCAGCCCACGAGTCCGCCCAGGCTCCAGCCCACGAGTCCGCCCAGGCTCCAGCCCACGAGTCCGCCCAGGCTCCAGCCCACGAGTCCGCCCAGGCTCCAGCCACGAGTCCGCCCAGGCTCCAGCCCACGAGTCCGCCCAGGCTCCAGCCCACGAGGCCGCCCAGGCTCCAGCCCACGAGTCCGCCCAGGCTCCAGCCCACGAGGCCGCCCGGCTCCAGCCCACGAGGCCGCCCGGCTCCAGCCCACGTCCATGCTCCAGCCCAAGACCCTTAGTCCTGCCCAAAAATTTTTGGGGGCAAGGGGTACATTAGCCACGAAGGCCAGACCGCCATGGCCCCTGAACTAGAGTTACCGCCATGTCCCCTTGAACTAGAGTTACCGCCATGTCCCCTGAACTAGAGTTACCGCCATGTCCCCTTGAACTAGAGTTACCGCCATGTCCCCTTGAACTAGAGTTACCGCCATGGCCCCTGAACTAGAGCTACCGCCATGTCCCCTTGAACTAGAGTTACCGCCATGTCCCCTTGAACTAGAGTTACCGCCATGGCCCCTGAACTAGAGCTACCGCCATGTCCCCTTGAACTAGAGTTACCGCCATGTCCCCTTGAACTAGAGTTACCGCCATGTCCCCCTGAACTAGAGTTACCGCCATGTCCCCTTGAACTAGAGTTACCGCCATGTCCCCTTGAACTAGAGTTACCGCCATGGCCCCCTGAACTAGAGCTACCGCCATGTCCCCTTGAACTAGAGTTACCGCCATGTCCCCTTGAACTAGAGTTACCGCCATGGCCGCCCACGGCTCCTGATCCGCCATGGCCGCCACGGCTCCTGATCCGCCATGGCCGCCCACGGCTCCTGATCCGCCATGGCCGCCCACGGCTCCTGATCCGCCATGGCCGCCCACGGCTCCTGATCCGCCATGGCCGCCACGGCTCCTGATCCGCCATGGCCGCCCACGGCTCCTGATCCGCCATGGCCGCCCACGCTCCCAGGCCCGTCCCAGCCACGTCAGGGTCCATGTCCGGTGCCTTGGCACGGGCCTGGCCCACCATCCCTCCCCAAGTCCGCCCCCCAAGACTTTGTGGTGTTAATTAATTATGTTTGGGCGTCTGGGGCCGCCCATAGAGGGGGGGATCTGTCACAGGGTGTTTAGGTGTTGGTTCATGTTTCATGTTTTTAGTTTATCATGTTCACAGTCATGTTTTGTCATGCACTTCCTGGTTTGTCATGTGATCCTGTCATGTGCTCCTGGTCTTGTGTTCTGTTGTGTCATGTTGTCATTGGTTAATAGGTTGATCACTGTTCACAGGTGTGTCTTGTCTTGTCCTCAGTCTGTGTATTTAAGCCCTCATGTTTGCCATGTGTCTTTGTCTGGTATTGAATGTGTTACCCTCTGTTGGTGAGTTTATAGTCAAGTCAAGTCTTTTGTTTATTGGTTATTGTTTAGTCAGGTCTTTTGTTTCTGTTTTGGATTTTGCTTTTTGATATCATTAAACTGCATTTGGGTTCAACAAACTTGCCATCAGTGGATTTCGTGACACCGCGGCTTCCGTAGCCCGAACTAAACTCATTGATAGATGTGCTCTTGCTCTCGCACTAGTTGATGTGCGCATGCGTTCATCCGGGAGAAGTGCCCATACAAGGAATTCCACGCTTTATGATGTCATACAGGGCCATATTCAGGGGAAAAAAATCATGTATTTGGCACAGAAATACTCTGTCATACATCCAACTCGTTTTTTAATTAATTTTGGCCATGTTTAGCATGCGAATCCAACTCTTTCCAACCGTATAAATAAGTTAGAATGCATGAGATAGCATTAGATCCCACTTTAATGCCAGTAAATCTGTTAATGCTAAAATCCAAATACATTTAAGCACATTGTGAGTTTGAGTTTGCATATGAGGTTGTTGTTAATTCTATGTTACAAAGTCTGTCCTGTTACAATACAGATATGATAGTCACTGCAGAGCAAATTGACTTCACCTTTTGCTATAACCTCAGTCTGCAACCCTGTTATTGGCACTGCAGCGAGAACTGCTGAGATTTATGAGTAGCCAGGGAGAGAGAGGAGCAACGGTTTAAAAGAAAAGACAGAAAGAGAAATTGGGCCTGTCCTGAATGCACCCCTGGAGAACGTCAAGGGCTTATTGAATCTTTCATTCCACTCTTGCATTTACCCTGACCTTAAATTATGTGTTATCTGTTGCAAGCAGGGAAAAAACCTGCTAAGTGTGCTGTTTAGTAATTGGCAAGGATTTGTGCATGTGTATTTGGGAGATCAGTTTGAAATGTGATTCGAACATTCACTGATGCCTGAATCAACATGGCGGCATGTGTCCATGTCTTACTCTGACACTTAATTCAATACGATCCATCAATTATTGAACTTATCCCGTGAACTCATACAATTTTCCTGTTTTATTGTGTCCGTAGGCCAGCGACAGCAAGGTCATGGGTTCAGTTTCCAAGCAGCATATGCTAATATAAAATAAAAAAATAAAAAATACCTTAAATTTGCTTTAAAATCTACCAAATGAATTTGGAAAGATTATTAAACAGGGTTTTCAATAGCAGTTTCTTAATGTGACGAATGGTTTAATAATCTGAAGAGCCTTTTTCCATTAAAGAACCATATTTTTAAAAATGTATGTGTTTGGTTTGGGTCTACAGAAATATTTAACCTCTCTAAATTACCTTTTGATTCGAGCTATTTACATCATTTTCAAAATCAATGATGTTCTGCGAGTCATGCGAGCCAATACGAGCTATACAAAATATAATCTGATATAATTAGATAGCATTAGCATTTTGATAATACAGGCATTTATTGTAATGCATATTATATTGTGTATCTTGTTTCTAACCTAGACTTTTTATAAATCTAGAAGGCTGGTCACAAATCCTTGCACAATCCTTGTGCATGTGTCCCATTTTCAGCCGTCTGAGTCACACTTTGTTTGAAGAGGTGCCACTGTTGGCACTACACCGATGTTAAGTTTATTTGGGATTTGAAATCATGAAGGCCATTGTTTGTTGAATGATCTGATCAGGATTCTACAGAAGCTTGTTTCCGACATGGAATAAAAAAATAAAAAAGTAATAACGAATAAAAGGTAATTAAGAATCTGTATTTTTAATAACCATTCTGTCCATCATAATAGACAGAAATTCCTGGTAAAAAATACTTTATTTTCAAGGTGTCCATGTTACAGTATAATTGCACATTTAAGTACTGAGTATTAATAAACTACATGTACTTACTATAGGGTTAGGAATAGGGGTTGGTTTAAGTTGCGTGTAAATATGCATAATTTATAGTTATTACTACAGTACCTACATGTAATGTGTAATAAGGACACTGTAAAATAGAGTGTTACCAAAACTATATTACCCATGATTTTGCAAAGAAATCTCCACCAATCATGATATGCAAATCACGGCAAAAGACCTCTCTAGTGCCTCTCCACTCCAACGAAGCACTGCAAATGAGGCCCTGAGACTACTTAAATATGTTGATATGATTTGAATGCTACTGATCCACAGTCTGACATCTGACTTGATGATGCAGCCTAAATCATGAATGTTCATTCGTTGGCCAGAGGAAAACTGGCCCTAGACTGAGCCTGGTTT